>OY744519.1:62907063-63502063 GCA_963556195.1 Sepiola atlantica
TTTCATTTTTTTAAAAAATTAATGTTATAGGGTATTATTCTCTCCGGGGTGGTTCCGGTATTTCATCCCTCTTCTTCTTCTTCTTCTTCTTCTTCTTCTTATTATTATTATTATTATTATTATTATTATTATTATTATTATTATTATTATTATTATTATTATTATTATTATTATTACTTTATTGTTATTACTTTATTGTTATTGCTATTGTTATTTATTTTTTTACTTTTATTTATTTTTTTTAACTGTTATTATTATTTATTTATTTATTTATTTATTTTATTGTTTATAGTTATTATTATTTATTTATTTATTTATTTATTTATTTTACTGTTGTTATTATTATTATTTATATATTTATTTAAAATTTTATTTATTTATTTTTCACTTCGTCATATAATGTCGATTAACTATTAATGTTGTAAATTGAATGTTCACGCGTGGGCAGTCTTAACATTTCTTATTAATTCCTTATGTTGTTTTAATAATATTTTTATTTATTTATTTATTTATTTAACTATTTATTCATTCAATGTCTTGTTGTATTATTATTATTAATATTATTATTATAATATTATTATATTATAATATTATTAATATTTTTTTTAATTAATTTTTGTTTAATTTATTTATTTTTTTATTTATTAATCTACTTATTTATTTTCACCATTTATTTATCTTATTTTATAATTATTATTATTTATTTATTCATTTATCTTTATCTATTTATTATTTTAATTTAATCTAGTTTTTAATTTATTTTTCCCCCAGTTATTTATTTATTTATTTATTTTTTGTTGAGTGAGTATTTGACCTATGTTGTTATATTATTTGTTATTATTATAAGGTGATCTTTTTGTTAGATTATTAGTTTTTAGTATTCGTTTAAGGGTTTAATTAAGACAAAATCAATACAACAAGAATGAGATGTGAAACTATATCAGACTAGAAATGATGATCCTAATTCGAGTCGGCGATTTATTTGCGGAGATAGTTTTGCTATTAGTATCAATTCTTTTATTCGAAGGTTGCCAACGTTTCTCTCCGTAGCTAGGATATCAATCTTGAATGATTTGCTGGTGTTGCCACATACGTGGATGTGCTTGTGGAAGGAAGAGGTGCGTGTTTGCAGGTGTTCCTTGACTCTAATATGTAGGGGCCTCACCGTACTACCAATGTATATGTATATATATATATATATATATATATATATATATATATATATATATATATATATATATATATGTTTTCCTATCATATATAGTTATATTATTTGGAAATTTTGACAATGCGAACTAGATTTTAAATATGATAATCTTAGATGTTGATAGTTATTTTTATATTTTATATCCAATACTATGAGGTAAATTCTGTCCTTAAAAGAGAACTAAATAGTGTGATCGGATCTCCCGTTTTGAATACGTCATTTACAATCAATTGAAGATTCGTAATGGTGACGCCATGTAAACTGCTGCGTGTAAGAATGTTTGTTACACTAATTGAAATGACGTATCCATAGATTTTCGATCGGATTTAGATCGGGATTTGATTGTGGCTATTCCATTATATCATCTTTACGCTAAAGGAAATCATAATATATAACTTCCGAATCACAAGTTACTTTGGAGACACAACTTATATTATAGATGTTATTTCGACCGCCCCGTAAATGAAATGAACGATTCCCCCTCTCATAAAAAAATCGTTCGTCAAACACCTGACCGGCTCATTCGGTCGGCACGGAACCCTATCACTCAAAGTTTAACCGACCAGATTCAACTTAATCGTTCAACTCTAACTCTTCCTTAGTATCGTTTGCCTTTTTTCTTAATCTGCGTCTATCTCTTAAGAGGACACGGTTATTTGCAAGGTGTTGTCCCTGTGAGGCATGCAATGGGTAGCTATCAAATCATGTTGCGAGGAAATGCTGTAAGCTAACACGTCGGAGAATCTTTAAGACGAAATAAAGTAAATGAAAGAATGTGTCCTCTTAAAAGTATTTTAAAAAACTCTAAAGAAACTGAAATTTGGGGAATATTTATTAATTAATGTTAAAATTTCACAAAGATCGGAGTTATCTGGATTTTTCGAAAGGTTACGCATACCCTTTTTAACCGCTTTGTTTTAAACTAAATTAAACTAAATATAGCCCACATTTAGACCAGCTGTGTTCCAAAATCCATAATGATCGATTAATTAATTTAGGTGTTAATCCTGTACATACAAATATATAAACATATACACGTACCTAACTTTATAAATATAGGGGCATGTATTACCATGTCTTTTTAAAAAACTTTTTTACTCCTCCTCCTCCTCCTCCTCCTCCTCCTCCTCCTCATCATCATCATCATCATCATCATCATTATTATTATTATTATCATTATTATTATTATTATTATTATTATTATTATTATTATTGTTATTATTATTTGCTCACAAGGAGTTCTCACGCAGGTCATCAGTGATTGCTCACCGACAACCGGGGTATTCCCTGGAGTCTGAGTGACAACAAGTCTCCCCATATTTCCTGTATTCTCCACCTCTTTTCGATAGCCACCGCAAATAACCTTGCAGTATCGCATCAGCCGTTTACTATTGATTTCTTGCTGGTAAGGACTATTGGTCTTCTCTGGGATTTGAGTGGCAATAAGCCCTCCCATGGTCCCAGCACTCTCTGCACTTCCAGTGGAGGTATGGTTTGTTCTGTCCCTCCTCTGTTTGTGCTGTCCCTCCTTGACCCTAGGCAAATATTTTGTGTGGTATCAGCCTTGGCTGGTACCATTTTGGGGGGAGGGAGCGGAGGAAGCTTATGGTGTTTGATTGGTTCATTTTTGTGTCGTGTTAGCTGAGGCCGGTGTAATTTATTGGGGTGGGAGCTCATGAAGTGATGTTTCTTGCATTTTCTGTTCCTTAGTTTGCGATGGGATGTTCTGTTTGTGGTTTTGTTTTCTTCCTGTTGTAGTTTCCACGTGCTCTTTCGTAGCTTATGCGCGTTGGTTTCCGCATTAGATGATTTTTCTTAAGATTGCAGCTGTTTTAATCATTGCCGTTCTTTGTATAGTTTCAGTGATCCCTTTGATTCCAATTTCCTCAGTCTTTTCCCCAGGTTTTTTGGGTTTTGTTCCTAGTGCTCCTACGATTATTGGTATTATACTGACTTTCTTCATGCTCCATATTCCTTTCAGTTCTCTGGCTAGATCCGTGTATAATTTTCCTCGCCCCCCCCACTTTTAAATTTTATTTTGTATTTTGATTTATTTTTACATATTGTAAATATGGTGCAAAATTACAAAAGAGGTCTTGCGTATGTGTCTACATTTTTATATACATTTGGCTCTTTAGTAATTTATCGATATCATAGTATTGTAATATAATAGTTTTTCTTCCAGGCATAAGTTGCATACCTCGCCCTTTCCTTTGTAAACTGATGTTCTCTCAACGCTTTCCCCCCACTTAATATTAGGGGATTTTTCAGTTATATATTTAATATTTCACACATATGTGGCGAGTTTAGTGGAATTTTTATATGTATTGTTTTCGCAGTTTAGCTTGTCGTGATTATGGCATGCTTTCTATTCCATGTTACCTGCACCAAAATACACTTTTCAAAGAAGATAAAAGCAATAGCGATAAAGTGTATTTCGGTGCAGCAACGAACTGATCTCACTTAAAATCTATTTTCCCGTAGCTTAGAATTGTTTCTGTCTATTTACAGGGGAGGGGGCACGGAGTTTAGGACCCCTATCTAGTAGGATCTTATATTATTATATGTTCTTAGTAACGCCCAAGCTTCAAATTATCTCACTTCTAGTCTCTCTATAACAAGTGATAAGAACTAATGAGATATCTGCTCTCGTATATGCGGCCATTACTGTAATTAGGACAAAAACCATATCAATCAGACTTATTAACCTTATCCCTTTGACAACTCATATCTACACTAAGGTTTAAAAGCTTATTACTGCTCTTTTCTTTCTTCGTTTCATATTAATCAGTGTGATCATTTTTTTAAACCGGCTTTTGGATTTTTTTTTTAGATGAGGATTTATAATTTGGATTATTTAGATTATTCGGACTACTATTCTCATCTTGGATGTTATTCTCATAACGTTTCAGGCGATCTAACCTCTGATAAGTCTGATTTAGGAATTCGTTTCTACGATTTATATTTTATGAATCAAATATCCACCGTAGAGGCCACGCGAAGGTTTTCAACATCCATGGTAAATGTGTCGGGCATGATTCGAACACGGCACGCCGAGTCGTCAGTCCGCACCGATATCCACATCACCACCACCACCTCCCGCAACAATTATCATCATGTGTGTAAACGTGTCAAGTTTAGTCTTGCCTCTATAAATAACTATATTTGGCAAACGGTTGGACTTTATGTCGATTGCTTGAGTTTTTCTGCTTCACTCGTTCATATTTACAAACGCCCTTTCGTTACGCCCAATTATTACGCCGGGTTTAACTCGGTTGAACTTAGGGTGTGTGTAAAATGCACTGAATGTACGAATTCGGCTCCTACTTTTCTTTGGGGGAACACCATGCAAACGCGTACTTATACATATAGACGGAGTAACATACGCACATCTACGCAGACTTACACCCACAGATACACACGCACTCGTTTTATTATATATACATTGAAGATTTTTTAAAAGTTTTTTAGTCAATGTTCTGAAGAAATCTATAAGTCAAAATACAGGTATATCTGTTAAGTCAGTGAAAAATCAATGTTTATAAATATATAGAGGGAGACAGGCAGCGATATATAGATATATAGATAGATAGATAGACGAACGGACTAACAAACACCCCCCACGCACATATATATATATATATATATATATATATATATATATATATATATATATATATATATTAGTATTTCATGTATCCACATGAAATTTTATAAGGAGATATAATTTTTTATGTATCAATTTTCAGTATTTACTTCTAGAGTATTTAGCCTAAAGATTTCTTCAGGGGATGAAACACGGGAGCCTCTGTGTAGCTTAATTGCCATAAATATATTTTCGTAGCTTACTATATATATATATATATATATATATATATATATATATATATATATATATATATATATATATATATTGATTTTATTCCATTAGTTGCGACAAAACAAGTTTTGTTTCATTGGTGCAAATAGCGACCAACTCATCGGGCTGGCGATGGAATTCAAATGGCATAAGTTTTAACTTCACTTTAACGGGAGATTGAAAATTGAAAATACATTGGTGGGGGAGGGGGACAGAGTTGGGGCTTTGTCTATAACGGTGACATGGGACATGAGAGGGGAGGGGGGAGGACCCCAACAAGTCGTGTTTCAAATTATTGCGTGGGAGGTTTTTTACGTGTTTGTGCTGTGATGATCTCAATTTCGGCCGGGGTGGGAGGAAGGGAGATGGGGCGACTGCCAGAGTGAGTTAAATTTAAAATGAGAATAAAATTATGATTATAACCGTCATTCCTATTTTATTTTAATTCTAATAAGTAATTATCATGTGGATAAAAATGTTTGATAATTTTAATTTAGGGTATTAATTGCTACTTTTGCATTTTATTTATTTTATTTTAATGTTTTGTTTATTATTTGTAGTGAATTTTGTTGTGATTATATTTTTTTAAAATTGTGATTATATTATACCGAGATCAATACTAGTGGAATCATTTTATAAGAGAAGTTTTCTGGTGTTACTAGTTTTAGCATTAACAAAACCGATTATGATAACAATGATAACGCCTGCCAATTATACCTACGATAGTCGCAGTGATAATAGCCTTAATAAAAGCCTTAATAAAAATAAAAAATAAAAATAAAAATAAATATAAAATAAAATCAAATAAAAATCAAACTGCCCCCTAAATTAAAAGTGCCTATCAACCCAAGTGGTCTATGAGGCATCTATCTCCTCAACTGAAAACCCATCCCAGACTAACTATTATATTGGTCTGGCAGGCAACAACTTCAAGGAAAGATTCTACAACCATAAACTCTCCTTCAACAACCCAGACCATCCTGGCCAAACTGGACTTTCACTACACTACCACAAAATAAAAACCAAAAAAGAAACTCCCATAATAAAGTGGAAAATCTTGAAAAAATCCAGCACCTGCAAATCAATAAACTCTCCATGTAGATTATGCTTAAATGAAAAACTGGAAATTATCCGCTTTAAGGACAAAAACAAACTCCTTTCATCAATTTAAATCTATATATCTGTATTTTATACAGAGACTAAAGTTTTTTCAAATCTAGGGACCAACAAAAATACACACTGATTTTTCAACACCGTACAGTGAAGAAGAAACAGTTTGAAGGCGAAATTGGTACGTCATCGATAAGTGCCGATACATCGGCAAGAAACAATTAGTATGAAATAATCCGATATTTAAATATCTTATTTAATAAATATAGTTATATATAAAGAGATAGATAGATAGATAAAAACCCAGATAAAAACCCACTGATGGACGAACAGCACTGAAGCGAGATGATAACGCGTCTATAATCATCAGGATTTTCCTTTGTACCTTGTTATGATGGCGTAGTGGCTAAGAATTTCGACCGTTGACAAAACGAAAACTTGTGGCGCAGCGAAACCGTCCGTAAATGACGATAAATACCTTTTATTACTCATTTGTATGAGCACAATAGTATAAAGTTGGACGTTACTAAAAGTGCACTCGTCACACACATGTTATCCCTAAATCATAATTTCAATACAGAAACATCTATAATAATCAAACACATACGCGATATCAGACTAAGACGTCTTATCGAATCTAGTTTCATCCTACAAGTAAATATCCGCAGAGTACTAAGACTCATTTTTTTAATATAAATTCGCTTAAAGAATCTCAAATTAACACAAATTGACCACTATTGATACTGGATTACCGAATTTCAACTTCTTTCTTTGCTTCCTTAACTGTTTCCTATACCCTTTCCTATTCGTTCTACACGGATTCACACTGCACCACATTTCCTGGCCTAATATGAAAATATGTTCACACACCCAAATATCACCACTGCCATCACCACCGCGTTTCTGTTTTTTTCTCACTACTTTTATCCTTACACCCTGCGCCAACACTCTCTCCTATTTACACCCATTATTTTCATCCACTTCTACTACCTCCCCATTTCTATCTATACTTAAGCAAACTTCAACGTAATAAAAATTATTCTATGAAACAGACCTGTCATGAGGTCGAAATATTGAAAAACAAATCTAAACATGTTTTTATCTTAATTATACCAATATAGTTTGTTAGATTCCATATACACATCAACAAAACTCAGAAGCCTTGATCATGCTACACGTCTAGGAGATGGAAAACTCCGAAATAACGCAAAAATTGTTTCCAAACCTACTGAACTTCTTGCCACTGGACATAAGCTCTGCTGCTTTAGGGGAAGGCGGTTGCGATTGCGTGACTCTTGCTTCATTATAGACTCCACTCTGCATCCTTAATCTGTCGATATCGAACGGAGGTCTTATATATATATGTATATATATATATATATATATATATATATATATGTATGGATACATGAAGTACTAGTATGTATATATATATATGTATATATATGTGTGTGCGTGTGTGTGTGTCTGTCTGTGTGTGTATGTACGTATACACACGCATATAGATAGATAGAGGAAATAACAGTTTCCCAACAGCATAAAACACTAAATTTTGTAAATAATAAGTTTCTCGGGTTTCCGACAAGCATAATAAAAATACATGTAAACAGAGATAGAGAGTGCAGATTTAGCGTTTGATTCGATTTTACTATCAGTGACGATGTTTGTTGCAATATGATGTTACATACTGATGAGACGTTGATGAAGCAGCTTCGTGTAGATGGCTATAGTAATTGTTTTTTGTATTCCCATAACGTCCGGGGACGTCCTCGAGGAGTCAGGAAGATACTCTATCTGTCCTAACTATTCTGTGGGCATGATAGAACCTGGTAATGCTCATATTCTCTCCTGACCACATGGTTCCCCATTTAGTACTGACTAGGCTCAACGTTGCGTGATTATGCCGATGACTATATATATATATATATATATATATATATATATATATATATATATATATATATATATATATATATATATAATTTTAAGTAAATAATATAAAATTATTTTTACATACATACGCCAGCTATTCAAGCTTTCGCTCTAATCAGTGTAGGAATGATAATCTCAGACGGTCGCACAGTTCGAACCCCTGCCACAAAATCGACCTAGACTCCAGAAGCAAGCGTCATAACCATTAGGGCAAGACACATTGCCACATTAAAGAATGAAATTTAAGTTATTTTTATGCGAAAGACGGCATATCTAAAATAACTGACCAAAGATTGTACGAACGTTGTCGGAATATGCCTTATAGCTACGTGTCAGTCTATTTGTAATATTATATATATATATATATATATATATATATATATATATATATATATGTGTGTGTGTGTGTGTGTGTATAGAGAAAGATAGATAGATAGATAGATAGATAGATAGATAGATAGATAGATAGATAGATAGATAGATAGATAGATAGATATTAGAGGATTGTGACAACGTTTGCTTCATATCTATATTATATTAATATGTATAGGGGTGTAATCAGTCGACGGAAAATCACTGTTCTGAAAAACTATGTTCACACTTCATTGAAGGCAGAACAAGGGAATGGTTCTCGAAAATTGTCTACAGAATATCTCAACAAAAAAAACAAAAAAAAATGGATTTACCTTGCTTCGAAAATCGTCTAATACACTCAGCTCGAAATAGTAAGGCACACATTTATTTGTTTATTCATTATTATTTTTTATTTATATCTTCACCCACTTGTGTACTTATGATTTTCTGTCGGCTGATTACACTCCTATACAGATATATATATATATATATATATATATATATATATATATATATATATATATATATATATATATATAGAGAGAGAGAGAGAGAGAGAGAGAGAGAGAGAGAGAGGGGTGGATGGTGAGAGATATCGATAGATTTCTTTGCGGTTTTATTTTATTTATTTATTTTTCCGCCATATGACACAAATATTAACAGAACATTAATCTCCTTGTTTTTTTTACGCCCCTCGTCATGCTGCCCCCGTTTTTATCGTTATCTGCTGCCTTCGTTGACTGCAGCCGATTAAATGTAAGGTTGATTTATCAAACCGAACAGCCTGATAGATTCCAATTTCTTCTCTTTACAAAACGTATTTTTTCTTTTCATGGTTTTGCAGACAGACGCGTCGCAGGACGTAAGTGGATGTCGACGCGGGAAGAAAAAAGCAACGCATGCGTAATGGTTGTTTGTAAATAGCAAATCTATAAATATAACATGACTCACTCGTAAAAATGGCTGGCAAACTTAATTTTACTTATCTTTTTTATTTATTTATTTATTTATTTATTGTGCCTCTTTGGGCATTCCGTATTGTATACAACAATCACATTCCAACTTTTAAATAAGAATATTTCATATATACCGTTGGAATGCTTTTAAGAAATACATTCAAATGTGAATCACTGAAATTGTTAGGTAGAAGCATTTCTACCTAGGAAAATAAAATAGACATATTAAAGGAAGATAACTTGTCAGAGTTACTTCTCTTGCGTTGAATTGGAGAGTAATTTCCCTTGGGGCTTCCAACAGAGACGCACATTTTAGAATAACGTTGTCGTATCAAGCTTCAGCATAAATGTTTAAATTAATTAGTAAATCCTCTTCTTTCAATTGTAAAAAGTAAATAAATAAATAAATAATTCTTGACCATACTAAGTTTTTTCATTCAAATCCTTATCATATACTTGTTTATTAACTCACATTAATATATTTATATTTACACCCACTCAGAAATCAATTCAACAACCCAGCAATCATTTAAGAAATAAAATACGAATTTGAGACTGTGAAAGGAGAATTCATCACTAAAATTTTATAGTTGATACGGAGATACTTTCTGAACATAACAGCAGACTTTCCGGCTTTTACACAGAATTCTGGTACGGCTCAGTCTTGAATATGGCATCTAAGCAACGAATCCTTATCGATAAAAAGACATCGTACACTTGGAGTGTGTTCAACGGTTGACAACCAGAATGGTGACAGGACTCACCATGCATAACTACAAAGAGCAACTGTAAAGACTGAAGCTATTATTACTTGAGCAGCGGAGGATGAAAGGAGAATTGATTCTGGCGTATCAACGGGAATTTAAATATACCTTTCCAAGTTGTGGTTTCCGCGGACTGCCGCAAAAGATGGATTGCCGTCGCTTAGGGTTCAATAGAAGAAAGGCAGCATTCTATGCCCATGTTTCTGCTCTGTAAAAAATCTGTCATAGGAAATTGTGATAATGACTACCATATCCATGTTTAAAAAAGCCCTGGAGAAACATTCAGACTGTATATGGATGTACATTGCTTCCATCTGTCTCTTTACATAGCTTGTTTCACTTTACCATACATTTTGCCAAATATATTTTATTTGGTTTTATATATATTATATATATCGTAATTGTGTTTCCCCCTTTCATAGCACGACCGTAACACTGCTAATACGAATTTGCTAAATCGTAAGGCTGTAATTCATCCGGAACTCGACACAGCAGTTTTAGTATCACTACAATTTTATTTCGATTTGTAAAAAGTAAGCAAACGATCACTGATTTATGTCATCGTAAATTTTATTGTAAGTATAGTTGCCTTGTTGTGTGATGATGTTTAAGTGGTTTTGGATCTAATGAGCATAGTTGATACATGTTGATGTTGTCTTTAAGCAGTAACAAGTTGTTTCATATAAAATTGAAGAATTATCATACATGTTTGGGTTTTGATGGAAAAGGCGTCAGAGTTGTGAAGGCCATGCAAAATTACGTTTTTCTTAATTCTTGCTTAGACGCTCACTTACGCCCTAAAACTCGTTTATCTATACAAACGTACGTTTCCTTGTTGACTAGTAATGCTTAAAGGGAGATAACTTTGATGAGGTACAAGAGATATATATTCCTGATAATACTTAGCTATTATGCATCAAAACGTTTACAGCCGAGTCGATATAGGATGAATTGAATGTGGATTTAAGCAACCATTCATATAAATTGATTTCCTAAATTAAAATAAATAATCGATTAATAGAAAATCAAAATAATGATTAAATCATGTACAAGCGTCAAAGGCATACGCACACACACACACACAGGCACACGAGAAACTGTCTCAAGATATTATTAATATAGATATTTTTTAATATACTTTTCTCGTACGTGTTGGTTTTAAGACATTAGCATACAATGCACTAAAATGAACCTGGTTCTATAACCTATTTTTTAAATGTTGTACTAAACATGTATTTTAGACCAATAATTATTTTATCAGAAATACTGATACACTGATACAATTGTAAAAAAAAACTCTATCTTTTTACAAACAAACAAAAGTTTCTTCACAAAAAGAAAAAAAGTAATAGATACTTTATAGCTAAGCATCTCTGTTCTGTTAATTTTAATAGATTATTGGTGATCGATAACGGAACACGCCACGGATGGCTATCTATATTCGATCAGTGTTGGTTCGCTATTTCGGTCGACAATTGTGTTGATGAAACCGTTCCTTCCCCCACCGTCCATTATTGCGCGTAATTAAGTGAGATGAAAAAAGATACTGGAGAACCTCCATGAAAAACCCGCTTTCTGCAAGTAAATCATTACCGAACAAAACATAAATAAATGACGTTCTCTTCGGAATATGCACACAAGAAGTAAAGCAAAAAGAAATATAAAATAGAATAAGAAAAGAAAAAAAAAACTAGATCAAAGAACTTTTTTGTTCGGCGGACGTTAAAAGATGTGATGAGTCACCAGCTTGAAAGCTAACTATTTTCTTATTTTATATATTTGTTTCAGACTTTTGATCATAGAAAAAAAAACGCAGCGAGAAAAAAAAACGATATGTGTAACGTAAAAAAAGACGAGATCTGTAAAAAGAAAAAACAATGTTTAACGTCATCAGTTGATTAATTGAAGGGCTGTAGAAGTATGTATTTACTTGCACGGGAATGAACTAGGAAAAATGTGCACTACTGCTCCCGCCCCTGAAACTCTTGTTACTAATTTTTATTCTCATGTTTTATTTTTTATAATTTTCAATTTTCAAGTTATTATATATATAGTAAACTCATGTTGCTCTTCACTGATGTCCAGCGCACAAACAGACCCTACGGTATTATGAGTTAACTAGTGTACACCAGAAAATGACGGGAAAAAATATATGCTCAGTCAGTGTTCGTACGAATATTCAGATGCAATCATAGCATTACGTCATAATCTTTCATATATAATTTATTAGTATCATTGCTGATGAGATAAAGAAAAAACACCTACTATTGACTTTTTATATAGAGTGAAGAATTTCTTTCCAAATCCATTAAAAACGTCGGGGGTTTTCTGACTTGATATTTGTTTTCTTGCGTCCCTCATCACTTGAAATGGTTTCGTCCGGAGGCTAAAAAAAGACTCTATTTTTTACTCTCTAATGTTTGTGTGATGGGACCGATATATTACATTTATTTATATAAAAACATATGTAATAAATAGATAATTGTCTTTACTATAGAGTGGAGAATAACAAAAATGAATACCATCATTGCATCAGTCGCAAGTAAATGTGTACTTAATCTTTCTTTTCAATGATATCCCTGGTCAGCGAGAGAGAGAGATGGAGAGAGGGGAGGTGGGAGAGAGATGAGGGGGGTCACATATATACAGAGTGACCATAAAATACCACCGAACACACTTCTTTCTTGGTACTATCCTGTTTTTTTTTTCTGTGATGGCCCTCTTCAATTCATGATGTGTCTTGTTTTGATACATATTATCTTTGAGATAACCTCCAGATAAAATCTGGAGGGCTGGGGAGATAAATGGATAAATGATTCAATGGAAATAATTTAGATCTGGTCATAGAGAGATAACTCCTTGATCATTGTGAGCAATTATAAATCAAAGGAATAAAAACTTTTAGAACTCAGCATATACATCTTACTGATGGGGCAATCATTAAAGTGCCCCCGCAGCCATTACACCGATTCATTTAACGTGTAGAGAATTTCCTATTTTGTTCAAACCACTGTCCATCCCCCACAACACCTTTTCGACTGCTCAAAGAAAGATAAGCTGATAAAATCTTTCGCTGTATTCTAAACCGCAAAAGAAAGCCGTTGTATTTGATGAGTGATGAGTTGGTGGAAGACGCATAGGGTATTATATAACGTCAATGCATATACGTATACTGGGAATTTTTGTTTTAATTGTTAACCCCTAAAATACTTTGTACTGTCTTTATTATTAATAATTTTTACAACGAAGAGGATACTCAAGATGGTCAAGTAATCCGAGCCGCCAGCTATGCAAATGTGTCATGTCGCTGGCGATGCAGATCAGTCATTGCATGGTTTCAATGCAAGGCGATCCATAACACAGGCCTGGCAAATATGCAACTGGGGTTCATGACTGGGGGCGAATATGTGAAGACCAAAATTGCTAATAAATAATAATTAGTAATGCCAAGTAATTAGAAACTATGCATAGTATTAGGAAGCGGTTTACAATAATTGATTTGTTTTCACTAAATCAAATGTAAAAAAATACAAAAATATAAAACTAAATTCACAAGAAGTACCTTTATTCACCACGAATCAGACATATTTTTGATATTTCAAAAATCATGAATCAATTATTTTATATTGACTAGTCGATTACAGAAAATAAAATGACATAATACAATCAGAAAGCAAATTCAACATTTTACAAAATCAAATACTTTATAAACAGAATAATGTTTGGAGAAACAATTTTGATAATTTTTACAAAATGTTATGTTTTTTACACATACAATTTGTTTTACAGAAGATGAAGAAAATTCTTATTTCTTCATGATACGATAATACATATTATACATAGTCTTAATACTGAAATCAACTTACATTAACAATAACAGTCCGCCTACAGTCATGGGCCCCAGTCGCATGTTTTCCAGGCCTGTATTATGGATCGCCTTGTGTCATTGTAATATAACGGGCGAAACTTGACTAGTTGACACCGGTGTTTTCAGCGGATCGTCGTGTTTACGTTTCTCTCTTGAAAACTCTTCTTTAGTGCTACCGGTGATCCGTTTATTTCCGGCCCCCATTAAAGTTATTCTCATTGTTCTTGTTTCTTGTTACTGTCCGTTTCTTACGATCTAAATGTTACTGATCCGTTCCTGCGTTGTTGTGTAACTCAATCCTTGAAGTAACCTGATCTTAAAACCTCGATTTCAGTTATGTAAACAAAGACAACTGTTATTAACTTCTAAAATAAGTAAATGATTTAAAACTAAATGAATGACTGCAACTCCAGAGTTCGGAGTAGCAGCAATAGTAACAGTTTCGTACTTTTGTTTGACTGTTTTTTAACTCGTGAACTTTGTATTTTTTATTTGCCTATAGAAACCAAATAATGCTCATGGCGTAATTTTACTTTAAAGAAACTAGAATTAATAGAACTCACGGGCTCATTATTTTTAGTATATTAAATATGAAATTGCTTTTAATACCAACACGTAGTTTTAAACATATACGGTGTTTTTTACTATTAAAATAATTTCCAACCCTATTGATGATGTTTATCTATTCACGTATTTATTATCATCATCGCTTATGTTTGAATTCATGTTTTGAAACATGATGTAAATCATAAATCCATGACCTAACGTCAAATCATAGACATGGCCCTTTCTTCCTGAGATTCTCATGAATGGATCTGCTCTTGAGGAGAAATAGACTCTGAAGCTTCTTGGACTTTCTCTCTCATCAAATCTTTATTGGAGTTCATACATTAGATCCATAGCTCGTTCTGCTTCTCGTGAAGTCTGTTCTCTCTATCGCTTCAACACTTTCTCACATTTTTACAAATCTACTATCAGACCATGTAATGAGTACTGTTGTCATATTTTGCCTGGTGAATCTCTGTCCTATTTGAGGGTTCTTGATAAGGTGCAGAAACGTATTTATAATTTGATTAGGCACACCTTTCTTCTTCTCTGCATCTTCTCTCTCACATACGTGATGTTGCTAGTCTCAGTCTTTTTTATAAATACTATTATGGCATGTGTTCTTCAGAATTATGTGATCTATTCCCTGCGTCTTTTGTTCCAGCTCGTTTAACTCGTTGGTCTAGTGGTATCCATCAATTCGCTGTTTTATATACCTCATTGTAATACAGCTCCCTATTCCAGTAGCTTCTTTTCAAGAACTCTCGTTTTTCTGACTGTTTTTCTCCTACCCATAGCCTTCGTATTTTCAAGACTAAGGCGAATGGGAATCTCCCGTATTTGCGATAATCATATTTCGTTTTTGTTAGCTCCTTACATCAAGTTGATTCATGCCTTGTCTGGAGCGATTTTCATTTTAAAAGTTATAATTATTTTGTTACGGTAATGTTTTTAAATCAATTCATAAATAAGTCTAAAAAGCTCAGTTAGTTGAACCTAAGATTGAAGATCTCAAGGGTTCTATTTTGGGTTCGTATTGTTACATTTACAGGTTTCTAATATACGTTGCAATGTCGGGCGTCGTAGAGCTCTCGTCTGTTGAATCTCAAAACGGGTCAATGTGTCGCTACTATTCGCGGTTCCCCATTGCAAGGAAACTATTCGTATTACCGTGATCTTGACTCGTTGTTGTATGGAACTATTTGTACTGACCGTGATTGCTTCTCTTTCTCCATTATGTAGGGCTGCTATCCGCCATCGTGTTGCCGTCGTATGCTTGCGTCGGCTGCTATCTCTCTGTCACTTTGTCGGGCGGTTTCCTCGTCGGCTGAAATCAAATCCTTTACGCACAATAAAATATGACAAGGCTTTTACTGTTTTTTTTAATTCAGAGCCATTTTATTTACTGTCTCGCTAGTAGACACTAAGTAAGTTCGTTGGAGAAGAGAGAGAGAGAGAACTTACTAGACTCATTAATAAGTTCAGTGCATAACATTATCTTAGTAAAATATAAGTATATATATATTTATAAAACGCTGGAGATTCTCAAGACTTGACAGAGTTCGGAAAACCGACTGAGGTTGACACGAGGGAACAATCAAGTGCGTATAACTCAACATTATGGTAAATGGGTGTGGAGACGCTCAGAATTCCATGAGAATCAAGTGAAGAGTTAAAAGAAAATAACGGGTAACTATTTTTTATCAACAATTTTTTGTATTTGTTACACTATTTGTAATTTTTATTACTGCTATTCACATTTATCCCTAATCAATAAAATCGTTTCGACCGCCACCTATGTATGAGGCGAAACCGAATTTAGTGTCTCGACCTCGATACTTGCATTATTGACAGACACTGTATATATATATATATATATATATATATATATATATATATATATATATATATATATATATATATATGAGAGGAAGCCGAATTTAATGCATCAATCTCGATCACTGCATTCTAGCTTACCTAAACTTTGGATTAGTCTTTGAGTCCTTATCTTAAATAAATTCCAAAATATTTTAAATGGCTTTTACTGCAACTCCCTCGTCTTTCCAAAATAGGTCTACGTTTTGCTTTTTTCTTCTTGGCCTTTTGGCTAAGATCAAAGTATAGCATCTGTTCCGATGGATGCTACACTATTGTCCTGTAAAGTTCTAGGAGGTCCGCTCTCCCAGGTTTTACCTTCTCTTTGAGAAGGGGTTAGTTTATTGCTAATTGTCTGTGGCGCTCCTATTGGGGAATGCCGACGAAGCTGCTCAGGTATTTTTTGTAGGTCAGAGCGCTTTTTGTCTAGTCTCCTAGAGAGGAGGTAAATAAAAATACGTGCAGCTTGTGTCTAACCTCTTTGAGATAAATAACTTGTCCTTACACCTAAAATATGGTTACCGTCTCCATTACTCTACTTGATCTGAAAGTGTGTGAAAATTAACGCGTATTGGTCATGAAGTGAGGGATCATCCTATGTTACCTTTATGTAGGAAAGTGAGTCTCTTTATAAAGTCCGAATTAAGTTGTTTTGGGTTTGTTTATTACTATTTTGTAGTTGTTTTCCCAACAGCAATCAGAATCTCATTTTATTTTTTTAGTGAAAAATCAGGGATTAAAGACTCGAAATGTACACAATATCTGTTATGTCGTCTCCTCGAATAAGGATGTCAATAAAATAACTTTAAGGTTTTGTTTCCTAATGATCTTCTACGCTGTTAAAGTTTTCATTACTATTTAATATACGCAACATATAAAAGAGAAGAAAAAAACAACTTATATACCATAGCGTTTTTGATTGAGACAAGCAGATTAGAAAAATGATACGTAAATAAAACTTTATTTAATAAACCGTCGGGGCGCCTTCGCTCTTTTAGGTAACGGCAAATTAAATTCATAATTAAGATTTTTATGAAACTCTTTTCGGGAAAAAATTATTCAGTTCTGTAATTTTTTTTATTTTATTTTTTTTAATTCAGAAAATGCGGTCGATTTGAAAAATATATATAAATGAGTTATTAAAAAGTGTAGATACGTATAATTTGATTCTCCTTCAAAGAATTGGATATGTTAGAAGGATTTATAATTGCTTTAGGAAAAGCCTGTTTCAAGCAACTTGTTATCAACAATTATGGGAACTGGCGCCAATGCTATTCACTCGCTCTTCAGGCAATGACCTCGCCCAATTTTGAAAACGAGGTACTCGGTTGCAATTGTATTCTAATCGAAATGTCCAGCAGTGACGATTCGATATACTTCATTAATATAAAAAAAATAAGTAAACGCCCTGTAAACCTGTAATCAATAATTATAACTCTGTAAAAAATCGTCCAAGGTCTGAAATTTGCGTTATCTGTTTCTTTACGAGAGCTTTATGAAACATAAAATGGGTTTTATTGAACCCCACACGATAACAATTATCCGTAAAAAAGGTTGTCTCAGTCTTGGCGATGACCTCCTAGTACTGAGGACATACTCATTATCTTTGTATATAAAGAGAAAAAGGTTAATTTAAATATCTACAAAAGAAAAAGAAAAGAAAGAAGAACGTATATTCTGAAGATACGTCCATTCAATCTACGCGTTTAGTGCTATTTGAAACTGAGGCATGACAGACCGACGAACCGACCGACCAATCGCCAGATGAACAGAGCCGCGTTTAGAGATGCGTAGACGAATTGAAAAATAGAACTGAAAATTATATTTGGAATTTAAACATGATGGACGGACGAGCGGACGGACGGACAGACAGACTGACTGACTGACTGACTAGTTACTCATTATCTAGGGTATATTAAATGCATAAGCGATCAACAGTCGCACGGATACCTGTGCTGTACTCGGTTAACAAACGAGCTAACATAAAATATGACGTCATACATTTAATCTAAATCTAAACCCGAAATCCAAGACGACTTCTTGAGAATCGACTCAAGTTTATGTCCGGTGATTTTTTTTTTGGGGGGGGGGGGCATGTCTCTGATTGTCATCTTCAATGTAAGTTTTTTCGTGTTTTTTACTTGCGATTCTTCTCATCTTTTTTTCACCTTTCTTCCTTCCGTTTTGGAATAGTGTGCGTGTTTTGAACAGTTCTCTGTAATCAGCCTGTTAAACTAAAGACTATATTTTTTTACGGGTTGTGAAACACAATGGAAACAATATAGGCATTCGCCAAAATTTAAAAAAATAAACAAATTAAAAAAAAGTATGATTATGGACTGATTTTTCTTTAGTCATTGTAATGCAACCAAACAGTATATATGCTCTGAAGCTAGAAACTTGACTTCATTGAGCTTGTAATTTTAAACAATTTGGATGATATTACAAAATATATATACTTAAAAATATATATTTTATATATAATCAAATATATATATATATATATATATATATATATATATATATATGGATTTGAAAAGCCATGACTTAAAGAAGGAAAAGTATATTTCTTTTATTTGAAACACCTTGTTTTCAAGAACTGATGACATTATGGATATTGTACGTTTGCCACTTTTATTCACATATTTTACTTCTCTCTCTCTCTCTCATTATATATATATATATATATATATATATATATATATTAGGGGAGGTCGATTTTGAAACTGTAAATTATCGCACTCGAAGAAAGTTGCCAAATAATGTCAAAAGTTACCACAAGAAATATTTTTCTTCAAAATTTTGTATTTATTTGAGCATTGCAACTTTAAGATCAAATAAATCGAGATTTTTTATCACTGCCGAGATTTCACCGGCAGATGTGTCGCCTTAAATTAAACCCGGGTTTTAACAAAAAAAAGTAATACATTACTTAATAATAAATATTTTAAAGTTTATTATTATTTTTCTTAAGAAATTAAATGTACATATTCAAATTAAAAAGGAATAAAACACTATGATATTTAATGTTATATATAAATAATTATTTGTTTACATAGGCGTTTTATTTATTGGATATTTTTTATGGTATTCACCGGTTGAAAATTCATCGGGCGAATTTGAGTTCCCGTGTTGATTCTCTGTTTAATTATCACACATATATATTGAATTGTCGAGCGCTGGCTTATCTAATCCCACTTTCCCGACCTTTTGTCACACCTTACCTTGTGGGAGTTAGATAAATAAAAACTAGTTCAGCCAGGGGGTTTTACCCCACCAAATAAACCGGTATCGTCCGGGCCTTTGGGTCTGGATTCACGCCCGTCTATTGGGGCTTGTCCGTCCTGTGCAGTTCTAGGAGGTGCATCTCCCAGGTTTTGCCTTCCCTCTTTGGGGAGGAGTAAGTTTATTGCTTACTGTCTGAGGCGCCCCTACAGGGGAATGCCGACGAAGCTGCCCAGGCAATTTTTAAATGGCCAGAGTGCTCACCTCTCGAGCACTGGCTTTCTCATCCCACTTTCCTGACCTTTTGTCAATCTTACCTTGTTGGGGGTAGATAAATAAAATCTAGTTCAGCCAGGGGTTTTTACCCCACCAAATAAACCGGTATCGTCCGGGCCTTTGGGTCTGGATTTACGCCCGTCTATTGGGGCTTGTCCGTCCTGTGCAATTCTAGGAGGTGCATCCTCCCAGGCTTTGCCTTTCCTCTTTGGGGAGGAGTAAGTTTATTGCTAACTGTCTGAGGCGCCCCTACAGGGGAATGCCGACGGGGCTGCCCAGTCAATTTTTTAATGGCCAGAGTGCTCACCTCTATAGCGCAGGGTTATCTAATCCCACTTTCCTGACCTTGTGTCACATCTTACCTTGTTGGAGGTAGATAAATAAAACTATTTCAGCCAGGAGTTTTTACCCCACCTAAAATATATGTATTGGAGTTGATGGGAGAATGGATAAGGACACATTGATGTATAAGGAAATTGTGGATGAAAATAGACAGAGAATTATGAAAAAAACTAAGGGACCAGAACACCATTTAACTTTTACAAAAGAAACACCATGTGAAAGTAAATATCTGACACATAGAGTTCTTCCGAATAGTGGTGCAACAGGTGCTGTTCATGCAGATCAAGTAGTGGATGTTTTGCATGAATTCCACAGTGAGAACTGTATCAAGGCTATACTTGTTGACAACACTAATACCAACACAAGTTGCGATGGTGGAATGGTTGCAATTTTAGAAAAAAAACTTTTTAAAACTCTTCACACAATTGGTTGCTCTTTGCATCATAATGAACTACCTTTCAGAGCCCTTTTTAAAAACATAGATGGTTGCGCAAAGGGCCCTACAACATTCAGTAGCCCTCTGGGGAAATTATGCTCAAATGATTGATATGATTTACCCCAAATATCATTTTCCACTATTAGCAATCCTCTAGAGTCAATTTTTAAAATTGATGAAATACATGATCTTAGTTCTGACCAAAGACTCCTTTATGAATACACAGTAGGTATTTCTAGAGGTACGGTTGACTCTAGATATGCCTCCTGGAAAATTGGTCCTTTAAACCAAGCAAGATGGTTAACTTTGGCCATCAGGCTTATGTGTTTATGGACTCGTGGTGCATACCCACAAAGGCACACAACAAAACTACACTATGTAGTAAATTTTATTGTAAATGTGTATGCCACTTCTTGGTTTGAAATTAAAAGAAATAGTAAATTCCACAATCAGTAAGTGCACATTTTTAATATGATCCAGAGGATTAAGGAGCAGCCTCAGGAAATCCAAGATATCACATTTAGAAACATACAAGGTAATACATTTTGTTTACTGCCTGAAAACTTTCTATATTCCATGGTTAAATCTGAGGAGATTGAAGTAAGAGAAGAAACTTTAAAAAGAATTTTGGCCATTAGGTAAGTAATATTTATTCATATATCTCTGACTCAATTATTTATTCCAATTTATAGAATGATTTTTAAAGATTTTATCTAATTTCACCATAATTATTAAAGCAGTACAGATTGGAATTTTTTAATAATTCAATTAATTAATTTGTTCTTTCAGGAGTGAGGAGTCAACCAGAAAAAGATTAAAAAGAATACTACCTATTAATTTTAATGCCACACATTGGACACAATTAATAGATTTAAAATTATGCGGCATTTTTGAACCACCAATGACGGAAGATTTTACTGAATCTGAACTTCGAGAATCGTTGATGAATGGAACCAAGCTTGACTTGCCAGATTTGCCCTCACATTCTCAGGGTGTGGAACGGGCAGTTAAGTTAATAACAGAAGCTTCACAAACTGTATATGGTTTTGAAGCAAGGCATCAACACATTACAGCCAAAATTTTGAGTCAGAAATTGAGACCAGCATTTTTGTCTAAGGGGTCTTATATGGAGCAATTTGACTCTCTATATTAAGCTTCATTAAAATAGTGTTAGGTTTTTCCTTATTTCTTTGCTTGTTATATTTTCACTAACAGAAAAAATCATTTTTTTTAGGTATTCGAATATTACTGTTTAATTCATAACGTTAAAAGGTAGTTTACAAAAGCAGATACTGAAAATGAGGGGGGGGGCAAATTTTCAATTTGAAGATTTCTTTAATTCATATCATTTTTATAAAATAAAAGGACATTCCCTGCTTTTAAATGCTAAAACTATTTGGTTTTCACACCAATATTCAAGCAAATCTTGCAAAAACGAGAAATTTTCAGTATATTCTTGTCTACGATCTTTGATACCAAACGCTCAAAAAACCGCTGAAGGTTTTGATCTAATTTTTTGCATGAGTATTTAATAGGTCTATATACAACTTTCGGAACGTGCCTTTTTTTAATATTTAAAAAAAAGTGTAAAATCGACCTACCCTAATATATATATATATATATATATATATATATATATATATAGTTGCCGTACTTAGCGCTGGTAAGCCATGGCTCTTTTTTATGTTCAGTTTTGTTTTCGATCTTGATCGCTCGATAAAGTAAAATCGCCACCAAGAAACAGTTTGTTGCCTGGTGATTAGAAAAAAAACATCATTAATACGCCTCTCGTCGATAGGAAAATATTGTATTTCCTCTCATATAAAACTTGGTGTAATGAAGCAATTTCTCAGCGCTCATGATCACAGTAGAGATCAACTTAACTATTATACGTTCAACTTTTCTATCTTTCAGTGATGAAAAGAAAAATGCAGGAAAATATATACTAATGTGCGTTAAATGTTGATATTAATATTTATTGAACAACTAAATCAAGTGTTTTATTTATTTTTAATAGTCTAGCCTCATTCCCAATATCTACAGATTTTTGATGAAATCTACAAATTTTGTTATATGAATCTACAGTCAAGAAGCCAGTCATTTTATTCATCTGGTTATTCATCTATTTTATATTCCATGAGTATCAGAAATCAGTCTATTTTTAATTATCAATAATTCGAATGTTTACAAATTAAGTCATGATATATCGGATTGTATTGAGTAACATTATATACAGAGGTATTGGACACAAAGTAGCACAGATTATTACTATTCCGGACATGATGCAAAACTGCTTCAGACACACTTGGACGCCTTACCACACGATCCCGATATCCATCTTTTCCAGATATTTCTACCCTTTTTCCCCGATCCTATTTCCCAACTCTATCAAATATTCAAGCTCTTTCAACTTTCTGAAGTATGACACAAAACCGAATATGGTCGTAATCCCCCGATTGAAGAGGTTTGTGTAATGGGGAGAACCCATTAGTCACCACTACTCTCAGTGGTAGTATATGTGAAGCACTATCTATGGTGATTACTTTTGTTGGTGTGGCAGACGTGATGAGCGAGAACCTCTATGTGAGAAAGGACAAGAACACGTTGGAAAGACAGTATTCATACATTTCGACCACGTGTGACCGGCATGATTTTCCATCCATAAAATAGGGCTTTATGGAAGTGGACAGAAGAATTCAGACCACTGAGCGATAAAGATCAGTATTGAAAACGGTGTTGTTGGGGAAAATCCCCTATACGATTATCGTCCAGTAGCAAACACGATGCTGCATTGAATACGGTACAACTGCAATAGAGTATACCACGTGACCAAGTTCGAGTAGCAAGCACTTTGTTTCCATCGACAGGGACCACCTTCCTTCTATTTTTTCTGTTTTTTTTTTAATTCTTGAAACGTAAACGGATAACATTTAAGGATCTTCAATCATTTAGCTTCAAATTTCAGGTGTCTTTCGTTCAGTCGAAATGATTGTTGAACGTGGCGTGCAAAGCTGTTGTTAACCTGTGCCCATATTGGTCTCAATCTTTAGAAAGAGAGTACCCCTTTGCACCTACGATCTTGGGAAGAGCTATGAGTTTCAAAGGTATTGACCAACTTGAAAATCTGACGTTTATTTTGAAATATTTGAAAATTGTACTTTCCTCCGTACCTGGCTTGGACAATTTGGGCAGATTTAGTTTCTACATTTTCTGATAAAGTCTAAGAGCCAAGTGTAGTATCTGTTCTGATACTAAACTTCATCTTTTTTTTTGTCCTCGGACAATGAAGGTGAACCTCTTTTAGACTGAGGCAATTTAAAGGGTTGTCCCAATTTAAAGTGTTGGCGAGCTGGATGTTATCCACATTACAAACCGACCTAGTGTTTAACTCTGCCAACGTTGGCAGGCAAGTAAATAGGTGCAGGGCATAATTGAATTAAAATGCTAAATCCGAAAAGAGAAAGATAATAAAGTCAATAGATAAGATTTGAGAGGTTTTCGTTGTGTTTCAACAATTGTGATATAAATGAATGTTCACACAGGCAGAATCTCAGGAAGGTAACGTCGTTGAGTAAAAGGTATGACAATATTTAGAATCGTCAAAAA
The DNA here is from genome assembly GCA_963556195.1 of Sepiola atlantica. Classification (NCBI taxonomy): domain Eukaryota; kingdom Metazoa; phylum Mollusca; class Cephalopoda; order Sepiida; family Sepiolidae; genus Sepiola; species Sepiola atlantica. Next base: position 62,931,420 of record OY744519.1, read on the forward strand.
AAAAGTAGAAATCGTATTTTTGTCGAGTAAAATCTTCAAAGTCTTTTCGAACAGCAAAAATATAAATATTGTGTCAGCATAAAACAGAAACAGAAAAAGAGGAGATAATTGGAATTGGATTCATTCTCATCAAAAAGGATACAACATTATCGTGGGGTGTGTAAGAGGTTTTACTTTATTTTATTAAAGAATTGAAAATCATAGAAATTGCAAAAATAAGAATAGAAATGCTAACAAATGCCAGGTGCGCCTCTAGGGGATAGTAGTGGTCAAGGACTATAAATTAACTTATATTTATTTCAATTACTGTCACTTTCCTTACACTCACTCTCACCTGAAACTCGGTGTTCAGTGTCTGATACTCTACTGACTTAGCTACTGGAAGTGGTAGAATTTATATCGCATTTAAATTTACATTTGTTTTATTAGACTGATAACCGAAAGTACTCAATTATTTTACAGAAGAGTGTTAGTTTTCATATAATTTCCTATAATTTTTGTTAGAACTTATATAAGAAATATCATTTTTAGTAACTATTTTTTAGAATAGCAAGAAAGACAACCTGACATCTTTTTTCAGCGAAGTCATAATCATTCTAAATCATTTTAATTAGATATTAATTACTGGAAGTTAGAGTTCGGAGATTTGAATTTCTTTTCAATTTATTTGACTGATGCAATGTATGTGTATAAATGTTTTGAAGGCTTCAGGTCAAATTATCCAATGATCTATAAAACCGGAGAGATAAGAAAAAAGACAAGACTAATTACTTTGAAATATAAGTTATCACAAATGCAAAGAGGCATACATGATTTTGCTTTAAATCGTTTTCATAATGTTTGAGGATAAAAAGTATAACTAATTCGGGTGTGACTTCTCAGGTGTTATTTAGATAAGTACTCAAATAACCAAATATGCTCGTGGTCTATGAACCTTTGTGTAGTAATATTTAGTCGTGTGTATTCCAGCGGAAGTTTCTACATATGATTAGATTATGTAGAAAAGTATCCCATTAGAAGTCAATATTTAAAATTACAGCTATGTGTCAAGATATGACGTATGAACAGGAAGTACGTAGTGACACGTAATGGGTAAGATAGCTAAATCATTCTCTTTGGCTCTGTCTCTCTCGACACGGGAAATGATGAACGTTGGCGAAGAGAAGCTTATGTGTGAAACTTTACAGTGCTATAAAACATAAAACAAACAAGAGAACTTGATGCTATAGACCAAGAATCTTGTTGGTGGTGTTTTCTTTATTGTAACCCTATTACAGAACCGAAGAGAGAGAAAGACAAAGAAACGTATGCGGCTATATCTTCACTACGACAATGACGACGGCTGTTATCAACAACGAAGAAGTGGAAGAAAGACAGAGACCTGTTAACAAGACTCTAGTCGTTAACCTGTATGTAAGTGTATTAAAACATTAAAGCGTAATTTTCCTCTTAAGGTTAGATTAAATAAACAAGCGGAAAATTCAATTAGAAATCAAAGATTAGAATTATAGCTAAGTGTCGGGATATGACGTATGAACAGGAAGTACGCAGTGGCACGTAACGAAGGAGATAGCAAAATCTTTCTCTTTGGCTGGTGTCTTGATTGGATTCAGACGTCTTTATCGAAGCTCTATCTCCGTACATCCTTCAATGAGTTGACGAGTAGAAGCTTATGTAATACCTATGCAACTTTACAGTGCTGTAAAAAATAAAACAATAAAAGAGCATGAAGCCATAGAAAAATAATGTTGTTGTTTTTTTTATTATCATTGTAACTATATAAAATAACCTAAGGAAAAAGGAAGATAGAGAAATTTCTGCTATTATATCTCCACTACGACTATGACAACGGATCTTATCAACAATTAAAAAGAAGAGAAAGAAAGAGAGAGACATCGCAACTGAATGAGCCGACTACATTAGAACGTGTCAATCAGTCTTAGCTGTTTGCATAGCGAGGCGCCGTACAAGATAATCTTTTGAGGTCAAAGTATTGGTCCACCGTAGTTATATATTTGTTTACAAAAAAAAATGCAAATACTTATTTGTGTAACAAAGGTTTTTACTACGAATTTCCATAAATTAAAAAATATACTTCGCAATTATTTTATATCATGCCCGTTGGAATTTCAAATGTTAATAACTAATTGCGAATTGTTATGCTTCAACCGGGAAGCAAAAGGACCGTTTAATTTTTGCTAAAACAAAAAGAGAGCGCGTGAATCCTGATGCAACACTCTAGTTCTATAAAGGTCAGATAGTTCCAACATAGAGTACTGCTGTCATATCTGGGGAGGTGTCGTTCAGAGCACTCTTGCTTGTCTGCACAACAGCGTTCAAAAAAGAGACGGAGCTAGTCTTTCTCTACTCTGTTATTATTTCCATGAAAGATGGTCGACTGAGCATCTCTAATTCGTTCTTGTAAGACATTCACAGAAAAACACGACTTTCTACCACAACTGCAAATAACTGTTCTTGCTTGTTCCGTATGCTTAACATCAAACGGAATTTGTATGAATAGTTTTTTTCCAAGCACTTCCCATTTATAGAAAACATTACATCGGGACTGCTTCTTTACAGGCTACAACATGCTCGTCTCCAAATCCAATGTCAGCAAATACTAGTCGTAAACCATCTTCACAAGTTATAAAACCTTGTTCATTCCATGCATTATTTTTAATCCTTTCATAATATTCTTTATCATTCACCTGACAATCTATTAATCTGATTAACCCTTATCTTCGAGCGACCTTTAGACTTAATAAGTGGTGACTAACTAGTAAAATAATGGATATTCTTAAAATATGTCTATTCACTCTGCGCGTTTAGCGGGGGAAATAATATTTTTGATTTAAGCGTGACAGATGGACGAAAATGCTATTTACAAACTTAAATATGGCAGACCGATAAACGGATCTTGGGCAGAACCGCTTTCAGAAATGCGTAGATAAATCAGAATACCAATTTAGCTGAGCGGTGATCCTCTTTTAGAGCAAACTGGGCGGAAATTAAACGCTATTTTGAGTGACTGAAAGGTAATAATAAATGCACAAAACCGATGTACATCCGTGTAGCTGGTGTAGTAATGCGTTCGATCGACACCAAATGTTCATCGAATTGGCGAATCGGCTTTAGCGATCTTAGTATTTATTTTTTCTATGTTCGTTTTTACCTCTTGCGTATTATATACGGACTTTTTGTCTACAAGAAATGTTTATAGTTGAATGGAACCAATTGTTCGAATGATAATTTTGGAATAAGTTGATCAAACATTTGTTGACGTCACACAGCAACGAAAGAGACAAGAATTAGCAGAAATAACCATATTAACTGGATTGTCTTCTGTTCGTTATTGCTTTCCAACTAGTATGAACTCGCCGTTTGGTAATCGCGTTTGAGACTGTCGACAACACATATGGAACCGTGAAGACAAACAACTTGACCGACATGTGTGCTATATATATATATATATATATATATATATATATATATATATATATATACATATATATCACACTAAGAGTTGCACAATTCAAAATGGAACGCATTATGTTCGGCATCAGTTTACGTCATAGAAAAAGAAACACCTGGATCAGACAGCAAACCAGAGTAAATGATATCATCACCACAATATAGACAGCACAACATAGATGGACAGGTCACCTTTTGAGATGTACACAGAACAGGTGGACATCTCGAGCGGCAGGATGGAATGGGAAAGACCTAGAAGAAGGCCAAAAACTCGGTGGAAAGACGACCACGACAGCCAGGAATAACACAAGGTGGAAAGAAACCGAGAGGATTTTCCTCCATCAAGAGTGATAAAAATAACCCTAATGATGATGATGGTGATATATTACACACTCTCTTTCGTTCGTGATATACCAGCATACTCAACCTAAATAATACTAATATTACTATTATTACTACTAGTTTTAGTAGTAGTAGTAGTAGTAGTAGTAATAGTTATTGAAACCGACCAGGATCGTAGGTATGCTGTTGTTGTAAATGTATGTCAACCCATATCTGGTTGTTGTGGACACTCATATGAGCAAAGTAGAAACATACTTCCCGATCTCCACGGCGATTTCGTCAGTCTACTTTTTCTTTGATCTATCCGACCGCCTTTTCCACCTGCACTGTTCGTTGGATAATGATATTTAAGTGTCCGTCCGATCTTATTACGTGCTCATACCCTCTCAGCTTCCATCTCTTCACTGTGCTCAGCAAATGTTCATAATGATCCGCGGGTTGCTTGATAGTGTTTCGGAGTTTCACATTTGTAATACGGTTGTTGTGCATGATGCCACGGACTTTGAATCATCTTATTTCCACTGTTTGTATTATTCTTTGTAGTTCAACTGTACCGGGGGTCATGAATCACTTGCATACGCATGAAGCAGCTGCAATTTGGACATGAGATCGGTTTGTTTGTCTCTCTACATTGGCTTCAACTTAATAAAAACTAACAAGAATTATCCTTATTTCGTCAGGGTGAATCCGCCCGCCTAACATCTACATCTTTAGCGGAGGGAAGACGCAGCATTAACTATTTTGGTTTACGAGAGACAATGAATTTCCATTGGATTAATGTTAGCGTAACGAGGAGATTAACTGAGGTAATGTGTTGTGTTCCTATTTACTTGCCTCTCCACGAGGGCAGAGTTAGACACAAGGTCAATTTTTCATGTGATAAGAATACAACTCTCCATAAAGAACCACTCTGGATTGGGGGAAAAAGTTGCCTTAGTCTAGCAAAATTTCTCTTTAATTGACCGAGGACAGAACAGGTAATACACTTTGATCCTAAGTTTGAGTGACAATTGATTAGTAAGGAATGATTTCAGTAAAATGAAAGTTAGCGAAATCACGTGATCTCAGAGAGATGAAAATAATTCTCCATCTTGCTGGCGACACTTCAAGCAAAGCGGTCGCGTAAAAGACGCCGCTCCGCTGGGGGGGGGACGTGCACATAATGGAGCAGTTTAATGAGACACACTATCTTAGAGGACCCAAGAGGACTCATTAGAGAGTTACTTAAGCTAAAATAACCACGAAACTCTCAACTGTAATAAATATTAATAAAGAGTACGTCTCGTGCGAAATTTAAGTTGTTCGTGTCTTATTTATTACTGAAGGAACAGCACTGTAACACAAATTGTGCACCCTCTTGATCCGCCATTGCTTAAGTACAGAGGCCAGAGAAAGCCCAAGACGCGTTGTAGTAATGATTCGTGTCATTTCGGAGTTTTCATTCTCCCAGATTAGTTTGCATATCAAGGCTCTGGAGACTGGTCTACCCTTATATTTGACCCATCGCTGAGTGTGGGGTAAGCAGATTCGACCAATCACCAATTTTATTAGAGCACGTTATGGTACAATCACTCACACTGCCAAACGTGCTGCACTTGGTATTTCAAGTCACCCATCTAAGTACTAACCAGGTTTAACGTTGCTTAACTTCGATTTTTCCAGCATTTGCATTTCAACGTGCGATAGCCGTAAGCTGAACATGTTAGTATATAAAGCATTGTATTCTTCACAACTCTTCAATCATTGAATGTCTAAGAATTGTTTAATCACAGCTATTAAAAATTGCCCTCCGTGGGTGGGTACGTCAGTAATAAATGGGGACAGGAAATACGTGCGTTCATTCGGCTTCTCTTGACTTCTTTCTTTATTCATGACCGAATTCATAGGACCACACCCATCGAGAAACAATAAGAAAAAATATCTGACCGCTCCCTCGGTTAAGGATTAATCAATGGTATTTTTAGCCTCACCCAACTGATTCATCCTTGATTTTTTAAAAACAGTTTGGAATATGAACTATTAGATATAACCTCCATCTTCTTTTGTTGTCTGCAAAGGGTGATAGTTTCGAATTGTTACTTTACACGTGTCTTCGCAAACCATATATGTGATGTCGTATACCGCCAGATATACATTGCCCTGTCGGCGGGGCCGCGAATTCGCCGACTACAACCCCATGCAGAGGGGTAACCTTCTCGTCCTCCGAACACGGGGCCACCTGTTGGCCGTGGGTAGCGACCCGTAATGTCTTAAGACGGGATCCTGGTGACTGAGCGGTACGTGGTTTGGTCACTACGGTATCTTACTATGGCTACACGGGAGGTCGGAGAGGCCTGATCCGATCAATCGGCTGGTCACGTCATGCCCTAGTATCTATAAGTTCACCCCAAACGTATTATTCCATCTTATTCTTCAAAAAATCAAAACCTTATTTCTCTTTTAGTTTTCTTTTAATTTTTCTCCTAGCAGTGGCTGGGGGGAAATCACGTTGAAACAAAGACAATGTATTCTGCTAGCAATGTATTCTGAAAGCAATGTATTCTAAGAGCAATATATTCTAGGAATATAAATAATTACCCTACTTATGGTATTATATTTGACAACTATATTTCAAGCAACACAAAGCTAGTTGGTTGTTTAACCAGGGTCTGTCGCTTGCAGTATTTTCGGAGTATTTCTGGCTTGAGTGTGGTTATTCTAAAAAAGTAATGTTTTCAAAGAATTATGTCTTCAAAGAGTAATGTCTTCAACGAGTAATGTCTTCAAAGAATAATTTCTTTAAAGAGTAATTTCTTCAAACGCATTCTAGAGATATAAATAATTATCGTATCCGTAGAATTATATTTGACAACTTTATTCGGCATTACATAACTCCCAGATGGTTGATATGCTGTAAAACAAACCAAACAAAGCCAAACCAGATCAGTAGAGTTGCATGGATTTGTTGCACAAGCTTCGGTTATCCATGGCGTATGTAAACCATTATTTTATTTTAATTTCAATTATTTCTTTTTTTATTTTCATCTTATATTTTTATTTTGTATTTTTTTTTTCATTCCTTATTTTTATTTTTATTTTATTTTTTTTTTTTTGTATTATATTAGTTTACTAGTTTATTCTTTATTTTTTTATATTTTTATTTTATATTTTTTTATATTTTTCATTTTTTTAATATTTTATTTTCATTTAATTTTTTTATTATTATTATTTTTCTTTTTCTATTTTTTAATTTTATATTTGTAACTTATTCTTTTTTCTAATATGTGTCTCTGTCGCTCTTTCTGTCAATAGATGTTTCTCTACGACGAGCTTTTTAATTTTTTCTTTGATTTTCTGTAAGACGTGTTGCTAAAGGCGCTGATGAAGACGCGTTTTAGATTAGCTTTATTAATTTATAAAATAAAATAAAATAAAGTATTTCCAAAATGTTTTGGAAATGATCGAACGCCATACTGGACTTGATGTTCCTATTCTTGGAACAATTGTAATGTTTTAATTCATTGAATCTTTATATATATATATATATAAATATATATATATATATAAATATATATATATATATATATATATATATATATATATATATATATATATATATATATATATATATATATATATATATATATATATATAAAGAGAGAGAGAGATGATTTCTACCCCGCTGTGGGAGGGAGTATATATATATATATATATGTATATATATATATATATATATATATATATATATATATATATATATATATATATCTAGGCAGATTCGCACATACCTAATTTTACTGCACTTTGTATTTCAAGTACCACATCTAAGCACTAACCAGGGTTAACGTTGCTTAACTTCGGTTTTTCGAGGGTTTTTATTTCAACGTTCCAGAAGCTAAGCGCATTAATATATAACGCATTGTATTCTTCGCAGCTCTTCAATAATTAAATGTCTAATAATTGTTTAAATTACACCTAGTTGACATTTACGTAGGTTGGTACGTCAGTAATAAATGGGGGCAGACAATACGTGAATTTTGTCGAATTTTCTTTTCTTCTTTCTTTAGTTATGACCTAATTCTTAAGACCACAGCCATAGAGAAAAAATAAGAAAACATTCTCTGACCGCTCCCTTTTTTTAAGGATTAATCAGTTGTGGCTTAGCCTCGCCCAATAGAAGAGGATCCTGTTATCCTTTACAAGAAGTTTAAAATATGAACTTATATCATATAACGTACTCTTTTCGTGTGTTCAAAAAGTTCTAGTTCCAAAGAGTTTCTTCATGTGCGTCTTCGCAGACATTATTCGTGTTGCCATATACCTGCTAGATATGCACAGTAGTATGGGATTTGGTATTGGGTAGAGATAAGAACGTGATCTATGGTCTGAACAGCATATCCACAATCACATGTGGGTGGATCACATGCACATGTCCATATTAGTCCATCAGATTATTAAGTGTTTTACATTGTAACCATCTTGATAATGTAGTGGCTTTAAGTCATTCTCTAGTAGTATTCCATTATCTTTTAAAGCTGGTATTATTTTTAACTTCTCATTCCAAATTTCTCTCAAAATGTTGAGCCGTTTTTCTTCCGTGGATGTAGTTAATGAAGATAATTTTTCTAGATAACATTTTTCTAAGTAAGTCTCCGGCAAACAGCTTGCATTGTAATGGCTACATGGCGTCCATCTCGTTTCTGATGGAATTTGTTTCCCCGATAGGTTCGTTGATGCACGAGAGGAACCACATCAAGGTTTTCTAAGGTCTTAAATTGAAGTAGTTCTATTGAACTGAGAGGATGCAAACACGACAAGCTGAGTCATTAGTTTGCCCCAGTATCCGCCACCTATATGTAAACATACTGATATATATATATATATATATATATATATATATATATATATATATATATATATATATATATATATATATATACAGTAGGATACTACATTCCAATGACCATTTCATTATTTATTTATCGAAATTAAAAAGATTTATACAACATAACGGACCGTTTCGTACTCACACGAAAAACCATGTATATATATATATATATATATATATATATATATATATATATATATATATATATATATATATATATATATATATATATATATATACAGATGAATGAAATAAGAGAGATAAAGATGTAGGAATGACAAATCTATTTCAACTTCGATTGTTCAATGCAAGGTGTACTCGATAAAAAAACATGTTTATGTTTCTTTCCTTCAGCGAAGGGTTTTAAAAGATAAAAAAATTATCATCGGAGGAATTACATAGATCGATAAGTTGGCAGTGGAAAAACCAAAATTCAAAATTTGAAAAAATATAAAGTAATGGAGAGTAAGAGTATGCGTGTAAAAAAAATATTGAGTCTGTCCAGTTGGTGAATATCCGTTGATAAGGTGTCCCGTGAATACAAATTTAAATATGGAAAAAGGGGTTTCGTGAAGGCAGCGTTGAAAATGTTCAAAATTAAGTAAATCCAATAGAAAGATGTTTAGTTGAAATGTAGATGAAACGCACTTATTCGGATGTAATTTTGAGAATTAGGGCCATTTTAAAATACTTTCGTTGACCGAGAATAACAGTAGTTTTTCAGGAGTTTAGTTTAAAATGTGTATATTAAACGCAGGCAGTCGGGAATTAAAGTAGGGACTTCGATCGAGTCTAAGAAAAGCGAGAGAGCTCTGGTCGGGGACGAGACCAAGTAAAGAAGTGGGGGAAGGGGTAGAGATAAAGGAGATGGGTTATAGGGTAAGTTAAATGAACTATGGCTGATGCTTGGAGAAGAGAAGGAGAAGAGTGTGTTTGGTTACTGCTCATTGCTAGTAAGCAATAAGCCTATGCTAGGTTTAGGCTGGCTTAACTTAGGAGTTGGGGTGGGGTTATCATAAGCTAAAAGCAGAAGTGTTTCAGTTCAGTAAGTAAGTAGTTCTGAAGGGGGGGGGCGTAATTAAAACGGATTTTTATACAAACTTATATATAATTTAGAAAGTTTAAAAGGGTTCAAATTGGGAAATTAAGATTCAGACGATTAGAAATCTGGAATTTACGTGTTTAATATGTAATAGATCGGACAAAAACTAGTATTTCAGAGATTAATGTGTAAAGACTTTAAAGAATTCCCAGTTAGTTAAATATTAAATGCATGACAAAATAAAATACTTTAATGTATAACTGAAGCTAGGATTGGGAACAGCGTTCGTCTGCTTGCAATAATTGAGTTCTAGTATATGGATTATGGGGTAGGATTGGGTTGAATTATTTAACCTAGGTGATGAACTAGTGTGTTGAAATTATAGATATATTTTAAGGGAGGCAAATGGACTATTATAGGAGTAACCAGGAAGCGTAGTTTAAAGGTGAGAGTAATGCAATCCATGAGAAAAATATTGTCGGTAGAGCGAAGCGTATACAGAGTCGATGGATCGAATACAAGGGATATACAAAATGCAATGGATGAGTGTGTTCGAGGGTAGGCCAATAATTAGAATTTCATATTTTATATATATACTATTAATATTTATTTAATATTAAAGTTATTTTCACCTACAGACGATGTCGTTTCGTGCTCTCTTACCCTCTTCAGTTTCCATATAACTTGGAGTGGCAGATGCAAGCGGTCGCATGGGCTCAAACGCCGTTCGTAGATTCAGGCTAGAATCACGAGACAAACGCTCAGGACAACTCGGCCGCGAGGAATCGACACATACAGTAGTTGAAATTCAGATACATTTACCCGAGACGCGAGGAAAGTGTCATTGCTGTCTACAGTGTTCAACGCTCGAACGGAACTAGCTTATCGCAGTCACAACAAACTTTTAAATTATAAACAGTGCTCTACTTTTAAGACTATTACATCTTTGAAGGGGCTTTTAACAATAAATATTTATTTAATATTAAAGTGTGTTTTATCTACAGACGACGTGGTTTTGGGCTCTCTTAACCTCATCAATGTAAGAGTAGTAGTTGCAAGCGGTCATATTTGTGCATATTTTCATACATGTAAAAGTGTTAATATATATATATATATATATATATATATATATATCATGGAGTTTTCATATATGTAAAAATATCAAGCATATATATATATATATATATATATATATATATATATATATATATATATATATATATATATATATATATTACTGGTTGTTTGTATATGCACGAAATGGTTTGTCAAGCTGTATGAATGTTTTGAACTTTGAAAAATGAATAAAGAAATGGGCATTAGAATAGTATCCTTTTATTTACTTTGAAGGTTTTGACTATTTATTTAACATATATACATATATATTTTTATACGCCCGCATTAATATATATGCTGACGACAGCTGTGAGCCAGAGACACGTGTCCATTGATTACTTTTATGTACGTATAAAATTAATTAAAATATATATATTAACGACAAATACGTCCTATAAAGTTAAGAGCGACTAATAATGCACTTTTCTGCATCTTAATCACTTAGGAAGTGAGAAAATCGAAATAATAGTAAGCTAAAAAACAACGAACGCTGCAATCGCTAATAAAATAATTGCATAAAAATACATATATATATATATATATATATATATATATATATATATATATCAGTGTTCGTGTATCTAATGTGATAGAATGTAAAAATGTGTACTGTGTATACACATTACCCATTTTACATACTAACGGCCATATTTCACTCGCAAAAAAGAACAAAAACACTCTTGTTACGTCACATACGCACCATACATTTCCAAGTATTGTACTTGTGTTTTTAATTTAATATATTCAAATAAACCAGCCAGAGGAAGTCTTTTACATGAAAGCGAAAACTTAATTTATTCATAAATAATTTAGGTTTTCCTTTTTCATTTTTCATTTTGTTTGAATATTATTTCCATTTTTTATCATATATATATATATATATATATATATATATATATATATATATATATATATATATATATATATATATATATATATATATATATATATACATACATATAATTACTTTTATTTATACCTGCATGTACAAAAAGCCGTTACACTGTCATGCCTATATTATCTGTATTATTGTTCAATAGGTATGAATAACTAAGATCTCATCAGGAGGAAAACGTCCACTTTACCTGGATTACTATATATATATATAATCCGAGTATGGTATAGATCCACAGGGTATAAATCCAGGGGAGTTGAACATTTAGATATATATATATATATATATATATATATATATATATATATATATATATATAAGCATCCACAGTTTTTCCGTTTTTCAACTCATCATAGGTGCTAGGCATAGCGAAAGTATCACTCCAAAAAACGAACGTCAAGCTACTAGCTACTGTGACCAGCTTGTATCGGATGTATTACAATCTGAGGTAAGGACCCCCCTTCTCGGAATGGAAGAAATTATATATTTTTTAATAGATTTTTATTTATATATTAGCAAATATTAAGATATTGTTAAACTCGAAAACTCAATTCTTTTTACGGAAGTGTATTGTAGTAGATACATTCTTTACATTGTTTCATCAAGAGTTCAAACAATCAGGTCCGAAACATAAATACCTTATTTTCGGATTGATTGGAAAGATCAAAATATAGTGTCGATCTTGAATAAAGGACACATGTGTTTGGCTACAAATAGTCTTAAAGCATGCTTCAAAAGTAAGTTTCAATTTTTTTCCGATATTTCTCTGATGAATCATTGTCTGGAAGATTTAGGTTTAGTTAACTCCTAAGGAAAACGTGATTGTCTGGACTATCGATGAGACAGCTGTAAAGAATTAACATTCTTTGCTGAATAGTAAAAATATGGAATCAGATTTTCTGTTTTCTATTTATAAATAATCATAATTGGTATCATATATTAATAATTTATATTAATAGCTTAAACACTAAAGTTTGATTTAAAACACACACACACACACACACATATATATATATATATATATATATATATATATATATATATATATATATATCCACAGAGAGCTGTTTCGACGTTGTACGATTCATCCGTGTTACTATACATAGGGAGCGCATCAACACCTGGATTCGAAACTAAACATATATATATATATATATATATATATATATATATATATATATATACATATATATATATATATACATATATATATATATATATATATATATATATATATACACATATATATATACACACATATATATATATATATATATATATATATATATATATATATATATATATATATATGTTGGGTTTCGAATCCAGGTGTTGATGCGCTACCTATGTATAGTAACACGGATGAATCGTACGACGTCGAAACAGCTCTCTGTGGATATATATATATATATATATATATATATATATATATATATATATATATATATATATATATATATATATAATTATTAGAGTCATTGTTGTTATTATAATCTCTAGAGTTATAACTTAGTTCACATGTTTCAAAATTACTCTGGGATTTATTCTCTCAAGAGATAATCCTCAGCTACTTCTGCTGTAGTTTAGTTCTTTTAGAGGAATGTAATGTTATGACATGTGAGGTGAGTTGTAACTTCAGATTTCTGATTCATATGCATTGCATTTTTTTAGCATGTTCACATGTATATATCTCAGTTCATATCTATTTATGTATCTGTTTCAGTCAGACAGTTCTTATTTATTGATTAATAGAGTCGTCTGTCTGCATGTATGTATGTATGTATGTCTATCCTAGGACTTTCTAGTACTTCTGTTTCTATTTATCCTCTCTTGTCAAGAGGTCAATCTATTGTCATTCAAATTCTTGGGGACACCAATCCAACAGTAAATCATTTATTCGCCTCTATACAAATGACCAGTTTCGTCTCCCTCGATTAGCATACACGTGGAATGAGAGGGTAGCAATATTGATCTTAGTTTCTTGTGATGAACAAATTTGTGTCCCACCTTGATTGGATTCTGCACCCCATATTCTCGTATGTTCATTGATTGGGTTTTGCGAATGCGTCTTCTGCTGCCAGGTGATATTGTAATCAGTCAATTGGTGCAGAAGCGAACTTAACGTTCTGATTTGTTCCGCGTGGGTAACCCTATGGAATGTTCGCGTCTTTTGAAACCAAGCGGGTAAGTGGTTGCTTTCACAGCCAGCAATGGAGGCGGCGAGAACCGGAAACGGGCGGTTGAATTTGCAAATATTCCAACCATTTTTTGCAGGGCGACAATTTATCAATTAATGCATTTCGCTTTGTCGATGACCGAATAATTACCCACATCCGGAACTGCGGGAGTGCTAGTTTTCTTTCTTTAGATGCGGTCTCTCGTCTCTATGACAATCGGTCTGTCAGGCTTCAGTTTGAAAAAACTATTTACAGCGTTGAAAGCACAGATTTTATAAACGCATCTTAAGTTAAATGCGTCAAAGCATCTTTAAAAGAGTCTCTGTCCGTCGGTCTGTTCTTCCCGATAGATGTAAATAGCATTTTTTTGGGGTCTGTCACGCTTAAGTTTTAAATAGCATTTTCATAGCTAAACGCGCATATTGAATGGACACATCTTATTTTAGATACGTCTAATCAGCTGTATAGTGGCCGTGTGTTCTCCGTAGGGCTGTATCGCTAAAGTTTTAAAAAGACTTTTCATGAGTCTGTCACGTTTAAGTTTGAATTATCATTTTTGTTGGTATGTCACGTTTAGGTCTAAAAAAGCATTTTCAGTAGTCTGTGACAAACTTAAGTTTGAAATATTATTTTCGCTGGTTTGTCATGCTTAAGTTTTAAATATTATTTTCGTAACTAAACGCGCAATGATAAATTATCTTATCCTTAAAAGAACCTTTGTTCGTCGAACGCTCTATCACGCTGATGTTTGTAACAACATTTTCGTCCGTGTGACATGTTTAACTTTGAAATAGCATTTCGTCGGTCTGTCACACTTAATTTTAATGACTGAATGGGCGCATTTTCAGAATATTCGGTAAAGTGGGTATTTTCCTATTTTTGCGTCCATTTTTGACGGGAAAAAATTTGGGGAGGCTGATGGGGGCGTGATCATTTTTGACAAGAGATCTCATAACATTTTTCTTTCCTTTTTATTGTTTTCAGTCATACGTTTCGCTTGCTTTGAATAATGCTATATTGAATAGAAGAAACCCATTTAGTCCGCTCAATCGCACGTGAAAATCAGATCGAAACTCTGGAGTCACGTTTTTCTCTGCTTTTTGCGCAGGTACTTTTGGCAAGTATTCAGGATTATATAAGGAAACGAGATAGGAACTGCCTGAATGACTAAAATAAATATAATTTGGCTATCATAATTTAGGTAGAGCAAGAAACCTATTTCATTTTAATTGCCAATAACAAAAATAGTTTAAGGAAATTGCTGTAATGCAAACAGAAATCTGTGGAAGCTATAGTATAGAAGAGCGAAATTTTGTCATCATCCATTTGAAGTAACACATCTTATTCAAGATAAGTCCAATTATCTCTATAACAGCTATTTTGCTGTCAGTAGGTCTGTCACGCTTGAGTTTTTATGAAATTATGAAATATTATTGTCATTAGTCTGTCACATTTAAGTTTGAAAAGAACTTTCGTTGGTCTGTCGCGCTTTAGTTTTAAATATCATTTTCGTCGCTAAACGCACAGATTGAATGGGCGTATCTTATTCTATTTTCATAAATGTCCTTGCCCATTGGAAGGTCTGTAAGGTTTAACTTCGAAATAACATTTTTATTTGTGTTTGAAACAGCAATTTCGTCGGTATGCCATGCTTAATTTTGAAATAGCATCTAGTCAGTGTATCACGCTTAAGTTTGAAATACTATTTTCACCTTACGTTTGAAATAGCATTTTTGTCAGTTTCCGTCGTTTAAATTTAAAATATCATTTTCTGCCATTCTTCCGTGGCCTTACAGATTTTGTAGCTCTCGCTACAAGGTGCTAAATGGACATCAACAGTTAAATGGCGATGATTTCAATTCCTTTCCTTTCTCGACGTTGATTGATACACTTTCTTTATCTCTAACTAAAAAAATGGGAAATCTCGTTGGAAACAGCTGGCTGAAACTTTCGGCCAATCAGGAACCGACACGCCAGTTTGACCAATGCGAGATGTCGGACTCTATAAAAGGAGCGGCGAAGACTCGCCTCTTTCTCTCTTTTTCTCTTACTGCTTCAGCCGACAGCACACACAAAAAGGTCACCGCCTCCGGCTCAGTCGAGTGGGAGGCAAAAGTAAAAAAAATGATGTTACAATTTTAATTTCTCTCACGGACAAAGAACTATATTCAAACACACACAGACACATTGCCACAAATAGACATACGCAACTTCCTAACAATAACACAGACACACGCGCGCATTTTGTACATACATCTATGGCTCACGAACACTACAAAACAAAAGAACACTAGTTAACGAACTTTTCAGATAGACAATTAATTCTTACTAACACCATTAACATAAAATAAAAATGCTGTTTACCGTAAAATGTTTATTAGTTAATTTTAAGTGTTTCCCTTCGTTTTCCATGTAATAATAATGTTTTTCTTTCGTTTTTTTTTATGATCTCCACAAAGTTAATCTTCGCTATCTTTGGTTCCTACGTGGTCGATTAAGTATCCCAATGTTTAATATTCTCTTCGTAACGCTAATAGATCACAAAGGACTAAGTAAACCAAAAAATATCAATTTTCTATAGCATTCCCCTTAAAATAACTTATATCTTGAATAGTAATAGGTATCTTAATTATATAAAGTGTAAAAACATTAAGTTAATCAAGGCCCTTCTATTATAAATGAACCAGACCGCGTAGGAACTCAAAATAAATGTGGTCTCCGATTGTTAGTTGGGCATAACTCCATATTAGCATCTTCTCCCAACATCTCCCCTTGGGGCTATAATTTCCAAGAGGTTATCTTTCTGCTTTTATTTGTGATATTCGGCATTTTCTGCAGGGTAGTGGTGTGAGACGATGAGGTATTTTACTGGTGTTAATATATTATAAATGGAGTGGTATTTTCATATTAAAGGACTGGTTTAATAACAATTCAAAAGGTCAGGAATGATTGTACGTAATGGCTTTGCTGAAATAATAATGCTTCTAACTTAATACTCAAGTGGTCAAAGAAAAAACGAACTGCACCAGAAAAGTTTGAAATATAAATGTTGAATTTTGAGAGATTCAGTAGGGATTAAACAAAAAATAATGACCAAACAACTTTTTCATTTGAAACTCAGGAAATTAGGGATAAGGAATGTTGGCCTTTTTTACCGCTTTATTCACATTAGGTACGGCAGATATCGGCCCGACGAAGATAAGTAAGGCTTTCCGGGTGGTCTCTGTTCTTGCGGTAGTAATTCAAAGCAGATGTATGTTGACTTCAAAATTCTGAATTTTAAAAATATCATTTATGGTTTTAGCCCACCCTGGTCGAAGGCAGGAATAACATGTATAGGTAAAAGAAATGGTCTCACGAAGTCGAATTAAATGTCTGAAGACTGGTAGTGGCACCCAATTGTCGCCATAAAGACAGCTACTTTTTCGAAGAAATAGGACTAAGTAATAATGGTCTGACATGAGAAATGGTGGTTTTATGGGCTGACCAGAATCTTGAAACAAAAAATGATATGAAAATATAATTTGTTGACATCTGAGCCTACACCAAAATGAAAAGAAGTTGAAAGGTTAAAAGAGTAAAAAAAGGTACGATGGTGGAAGCCCCCAAAGACGCAACAATTACCTAAATTGCCAGAAATATTAATTAATGATATTTAGTTGGTGGAACTGATAAAAGAGTAAAGCATTTATAATACCGCACATCGGTCCGGTCCAACTTAATCCCAGCACACACATCCCAACTTCTAGCGGATTACGCAGTTTGGAGAAAACTTGCTCGTAGGCACACAACACAAAAAAAATGATTTTCTGACAAAGCGGTGAAGAACTTAGTAGAATTTAAAATGTTAAACGAATATGGTGTCTCCGAAAAGTTTTATTTCAAACAATCTTTATTGAAATTCCATATATAAAGTGATAAATAGTTACGCAAGTGTAGACATTTTCTATTTTTGAGACCTCGTTTGTGTCAGACGGTCGATTCGAGCAAATGATCGTCCGACTATTACACTCTTCCCCGATCAAAAACACAGCACGGGGCAGAGGGATACTAACCGTGTGAATCGCCAACCAGACGCTAAGACGAATCACAAACCAGTCACCAGCCCTTGCCGACCTAAAGGTTTACGCCTCAGTTCTAATATGTCTTGTGTCGGATGAAGAAAAACAACAACAAAAATATCTACTTTGTTTTATTACAGCGATGGCGGGTAAGTTCAGTTTTAATGGTCGCACGAATATCGCCGCTACAAGGTAATATATACGACCCTGACTTCTGTTAAGTTAATTCTAATGGGAAGACTTGATTTAAGAAGTGTGCAAGTCCAACTTCTTGTTATCTCAGAGACACAGCCATAGAGTGGACGAGATTTTTTGTTATAAAGGAGTCACGAATTGCTTCATCGCTGCGCTCTAGTGCCCAAAATCCCATCCCCCTCAGTTTATCCAATTCCCTAAAAAGAAATTGGTCTAATGATTTGCACATATAGACTATCTAGTATAGCTAATGCAGATTAAGCATTTTTGTATTTTTCAACATATTAAAAAACGAAAGAACCTGTGTTCTTTGGATTATTTCTTGGTAGACAAGGATGTAATTAGTCACTGTACGCCAATGCCGGTATTCTATTTAAGAGCAGTGATCGGACATGGATCTTCGCTTAAGTCACCAGCTTCCAATGACCAAATTTATCAAATTGTTCGTATGATAAGATTTGAGATTAAAACATAATTGCATTTACGTATTCATTCAATTTCCATTTCAAAAATTATATATATATATATATATATATAATTTTTGAAATGGAAATTGAATGAATTGAAGACGGTCGTGAGACTGAAAGCGCTAGAGAAATGGCCCAAGACACTACATTAGGCGCCATGATCCATCAATTAATACCAGAAACCCGACGAATCGCTCGCCGAGTCGCGAAACTGACCAGAAAGATCATAAAGAGGGAGAACTCCGTGGTCTTCAACGACAAATGTCTAATAAACGACTTGCTGCCGAAATATATATATATATATATATATATATATATATATATATAGAGAGAGAGAGAGAGAGAGAGAGAGAGAGAGAAAGAGAGAGAGAGATAATGACGCTAAAGCGTTTTAACTTTACTTTTAAAGTGTTTGTCCTTGTTGTACATTTCGTATAGTCCCCGATACATGAACTGATGTTTCAAGATTCGATGATGTGTATATAAACTCTCTGAAAACATAAGGGTTCGAATCCTTTCGAAGGTGAGTTTATCTTTTGTCAGTCTCCCTTCCTCCCCCAAAACAATTCTTAGATATTCGTGGGGACAATTTTAACATATTATTTAGTCATGTTTTTATCATTATTATTTATACGCTTAGGCAGACGTTACGTTAACACTTACTGTGTATCCAGTGGAATCATAACGTTAACACTGACGTCTCTGTATTCACAATCAAGCACTGCAACAATTAAGTTGTTTATCATTAACCAACCACCAATTGTCATGACCGATCGCACCCTTACAGAGAGTATAACGTTTAAACTTCTCGGCCTGAGATTCTTAGGCAACATGAAGTACATAGAAATATTGCCAAGTATACAGATAAGAATGTAGTCTCCCTCTACCTGGCTAGAAAAATTATCACATAACTTTAAATATAAATAATTAATCATATAAACTTAAAAGTAAAATAAAGTATATACCATGTTAATAAATATTCTGATCGCCCCAACAATTGTCAAGCAAATTGATGTTTAAGGCTAAAACAGAACTAAAGTTTTCTATAACTAAAGTAGTCGACCGTAGTCGATGGTAACCAAAAGGCTTTCTTTTCATTAGCTATTACGCTAAATTGTAGGAGTGAGCGCAACTATTTTCTCATGATTATCCCACCTATCTCTGGTCCTCACCTTATATTGCTGAGTGTTTAGCAAGGAAACATCAAATACTATTCTATGAGTCTTTGGTATAGTTGCATTACCCGTTCTTTCAGGGTACCCGGTAGGAATGAAAAAGAACAGAACGTATATGAAAACACTTTGGTTTTCTTTATTTGCCATTACTGGATTGTTTACGCCGACTACGCACACATATTAAACAATCTTTTGACATACTTTTGTCTCATGAAAGTCTTTTTCTTGCTGAGGTCACAGACTGGGTTTCCGTAAGAAACTCGTTCGTATATACATCCGATTGGAAAGCAATTTGCTCTGCATTGTCTATCCAAGCGTGAACTGAAGCAATTGTTCTACAAGCACTTTGGTGAAGTACAAGTCAGGGGATTCCTTCATATACCAACTTGCTTATCAGCCGCATTTTTAGTCAGCAGACACAAAAGTCTAACAGCAAGACGGGCTTGAGTACCATAGACAATAAAGCTTAATCGGTGCCATAAATGTGGTAAACTCGCATGTTTCCGGTATATCGATACTCCGATAACCAAGCGTTTCGGCTGTTTGCGTTTTTGAAACCGCCGCCTTTCAAGTCTCGCTTGCACTGCGGAACCTTCTCACTTTTAACAGTTATCAAGTCGCCTTTTTTTCTTTCTCGACGTCCCACTCACAATGGACTCGTCAACGATTCATTTTTGCCACTCTTCATTATCTTACAGTATGACACGACCGAGGATTTAACCCCGGTCTCCCAGGCATTAGCAAACACCTTTACCATTATGCCAATGAATATGTTGAATAAAAATAAGAAATAAGACTGAACAGCCTTAAAACAGTTGATATAATGGTAAATAATAATAATAATAATAATAATAATAATAATAATAATAATAATAATAATAATAATAATAATAATAATAATAATAATAACTAGCGGGACCCTGTGGAAATTCCACAGTGTTTTCTACATCAATCTGTATAATTTACTGTTAATAATATTATCCGGTGGCTAGAAATATGCACATATTTTACTCACAAAAATTTTGCGTGACGGAATGGAAGTATATATATTTATTTATATTACTCGGTTGCCGGGGCAAAAGCTGTCTCTTCACTAAATCTTCTTAAATAGGAGTGTCAGATCGTGACACACAAAATAAATAACACACGCTCTATCGTATTAATATATAAATAATAATAATAATAAGAAGAAGAAGAAGAAGAAGAAGAAATTTTAAATATTAAAAAATAAAATAAATAAATAAATAAATACATACCGTAAGCCTGAAACCGGCCCATTTGGTAAGCGTTTCCGCTAATGAAACGGGATACCAGAGTTCTAGCCTCGGTTGAGTCATAGCAAAGACTAAAACAAACATTGCTAAAACTCTCAGTATTATAAGGTCAGGATCAAGGACAATGAAGCAGTCCTGGGGAAAGAGTGGCGCCCTCCCCTACATCTCGGGTTAGCCGCTAATGTAAAGAGATCCTCTACTGTAATCGGACAATTTAGCCTTTTATAAAGTCTGAAATTAGCGACCACCTCACCTAAAATAAGCGAACGCCATTTTTGTTTGACGAATTTGACAATATAACTAAATAAATATTTGAAATAAAAAAAATTAATTTATCAGATGTTAACTATACAATATCATTGCCCTTGTCTTATTTTTACGTATCTATTTGGTACTTTGTTACATTGGGACCCGGGCTAACTTTGACCCTGACCCTAACTTTAACCCTAACCCCCAATGACCCTGAACTTTATAGGTAACCCTACCCCCCTCCCTGACCCTAACCCTAACGACGGGGTCAAAGTTAGCGCGGGTCCCAATCTAACAAAGCACCATCTATTTGTTAGTAAGTTACGCTTGTTTTATTATGAGCACCCCTCGGATAAGAGTGAAATATTTTTAAAAAATTAATAATTTGCATTCAAATAACGCGTGTACGATGGACACTCTACTAAAAAGGGTTGATATACCGTAAAAATTGGCAGGCTTCTGAAATAAAACGAAATTATGCTTGTTACTTTTTTTTTCGATTAGATTTTCTTTTTTCTTTTGCTTTGAATCACGACTTTCCTCACTTTCGTTTTTGTTAAATTTTTTTTTACTTTTTGCGATTTATATATTTGTTTTTATTGCGTTTTCACTTTTCAATTACGTTTATTCTCTCTCTCTCTCTCTCTCTCTCTTTCTCTATCTTCTCCCTCTATCTCTCTCTTACGAACACAAACTTTCTCTTTCTTTCGTACGCGCTCTCTGTGTTTCACTGAAAAAAAAAGGAATTCCACAGTGTTTTCTACATCAATTTGTATAATTTACTGTTAATAATATTATCCGGTGGCTAGAAATATGCACATATCTTACTCACCAAAATTTTGCGTGACGGGATGGAAGTATATATATTTATTATATTACTCGGTTGTCGGGGTAAAAGCTGTCTCTTCAGCAATCACTATCGGTCGCGACTCCCATCCCCCGTTGTCAGGGGCAAAAGTAAATACTAAATCTTATTAAATGGGAGTGTCAGATCGTGACACAAAATAAGAAACTTAACTTCTCAGATGTTAACTATACAATATCATTGTCATTGTCTTATTTTTTACGTCTCTATTTGGTAGTTTGTTACATTGGGACCTGGGCTAACTTTGGCCCTGACCCTAACTTTAACCCTAACCCCCAATGACCCTGAACTTTATAGCTAACCCTAACCCCTCACTGACCCTAACCCTAACGACGGGGTCAAAGTTAGCGCGGGTCCTAATGTAACAAAGCACCTTCTATTTGTTAGTAAGTTTACATTTTGCGATTTATTTATTTGTTTTTATTGCGTTTTCACTCTTTCTCTATTCCCCCCCCTCCCTCTCTTACGAACACACACTCTCTCTTTCTTTCGACCACGCTCTCGGTGTTTCACTGAGAAAAAAAAACAAAACAAAACAAACATTGCTTATTGTCCGTTCAAAACATTTAAAAAATAAATACTGGTTCCTTACCATCCAAAAATAATAAATAAATGTTTTAACACTTTAAGAAGTGGTGCAAATAAAAAATAAATACTTAGTTCAAACTATCATTGAAAAAAAAAACATTGCTTAACGTCCGTTCAAAAAACAACAACAACAAAAAAAAATAATAGACATGCCCTAAAAACGCCAAAATAAAAAACAAAAAATAGTTTTAAGTTTTAAGCAACACAAAAAAGTACTTTTTGACCGGGTGATTAAAAAAAATGTATTATTTCTTCCCCTTCCGCTCGAAATGTAGAAAAAAAATCTTAGCGGCTGGTTGGGATCGAACTATAAACCAGTCGGGCCAAAGACAAAAATACTACGTCGCTTACCGTTGCGCTAAAAGGAAATAATTATAATATGATGCAGAAATTAGGCTAATTAAATGTTATTAATAATCTAGGTGCGGCACGCATGCGCAGAGCGTTTGCCGGAAGCGTGACACACGTACGTACACCTTAGCGTATTAATATATAGATAATAATAATAATAACAATAAAAACAGCTGGGCATGGCTAAGAAAAGGACACTTGAACAGAGAAACGGAATCTCTGCTGACGACCGCACAGAACAATGCGATTATGACAAACTTTATTAAAGCAAAGATAGATAAAACCCAGGAAAACAGCAAATGCCGATTGTGTGGACAAAGAGACGAAAGGATAAACCATATAATAAGTGAATGCAGCAAGCTAGCCCAAAAGGAATACAAGAACAGACATGACAGCGTGGGGAAAGAAGTACACCGGGAAATGTGCAAACAACTGCATTTCGAATATGCAAAAAAACGGTACAAACACAAACCAGAAACTGTACTAGAAAACGAAAAACACAAAATCATATGGGATATGAATGTACAAACAGACAAACCCATAACAGCAAGGAGACCGGATATGATAATAATCAACAAGAAAGAAAAATCCTGCAAAATCGTAGACTTCGCCGTTCCAGCGGACTACAGAGTGAAGATCAAAGAGACGGAAAAAAGAAGCAAATATACCGACCTTGCCAGAGAACATGAAGAAAGTCAGTATAACACCAATAATCATAGGAGCACTAATAACAGTCCCCAAAAACATGGAGAAAAGACTAGGAGAAATAGGAGTCAAAGGGATAACTGAGACCATACAAAGGACAGTAATGATCAAAACAGCTACAATCCTGAGAAATGTCCTCGAATGCGGAAACCAACCCACATAAGCAACGAATGGAGAACAAACACATGGAAGCACAAGACAACAGAATCGGGGAAAATACCACCGCACGGGAGAGGCGCAAGCATAGGCTGACGCCACGAAAATTATGGACAGAGGGTCGAGGAGGGAAAGCGCAAACCAGACCTCCACTGGAAGAGCACGGACAGCTCTGGGACCTTGGAGAGGCTTGTTGCCACTCGGGCCCCAGAGGGTACCAATGACCCTTATCAGCGGGAAATCGGTGGTGGGTGGCTGTTGAGATACCGCAAGGTCATCAGCGGTGATGAACGAAAAGAGGTGGAGCATACTGGAAGTCTGGGGAGACTTGTTGTCACTCAGACTCCAGGGAATACCAAAGGTTGTTGGCAGTGGGCGATCACTGACGATGACCAGTGTGATAACTCCTAGTGAGTAAATAATAATAATAAGTATAATAATAATAATTAATTGAACAGTCACCGAAGCTGCGATTTGTCAATAGGAAAAGACTTAAAACTGTCACCAATAAAGTGAATGAAAGCTTGCCATCCTTATTAATAAAAACATCTGGACGAGTGCAGTTATTAAAGTTGCTGCTAATATTGTGTCATAGATACTCGGAATAGAAAAACGAAACAAAGAAGTAAAGCAGGGGCCTGGTAGTAGAAACGTTTAAATATGCAGATAAAACAACTTATGAAGGATTTAAGTCAAGTGCAAGCTGTCGGAAATGGCAAACTCAAAAGTCAGAGTGCTTGTAAAAGACTAATCCGTAAGTTTGATATGCACCAAAAATGGTTTCAAATGTGTAATTGTAGAACTGAAACAGCGTGTCGTAGTTAAAACTACCAAAGTTAAAAGTTGCAGTGATATAATTGAGCAGTATGAGAAAAACAGACTGTTCGAAAACAACCAGAAATTTCCTTTTGAATAACTAGAAGAAATTGGAAGAAGGGATGATGATATATCTGATGCTTACCGATCTCGTGCATTCTGGAAAGGCATTTGCGAAAATGAAGTAAAAAATCATGATAATGCAGAATAGATCAAATATATTCAAAAGGAGGTGTCCTCTAGAGTAGGACAACACACGTACATAACAGTCAAGGTTGAGATGCTGAAGGAGAGAGTTAAAACGTGTTTAAATTGGAAAGCACCTGGACCTGACGGAATCCCGTGATATTGATTTAAAAACCTTCCGGCTCTACGCCCATTTCTTGCAGCAATGATAAATGGTTGTTTGACAACAGGTTGTGTCCCCTGAGTTGCTGACATAGGGCACTACAGTCTTGATCATTAAAGTAAGACAAAAGGGGGTGAAGTGACAAACTTTAGACAATTCACTTCCCTTTCATTTACATGTGGAAACTTTTCACAAGCATATTGTCTGAAAGTATATATAGTGATTTTGACCTAACAAGGAACAGAAATGCTGTCGAAAAAAGATCATGTGGTATAAAATATTAACTTCTGGTCGATAAAATTATCCTGAGAAACTGCAAACAAAGAACTACTAGAGTGGATAGATTATAAGAAGGAATTTGACATGGTGCCTCATTTATGGATACACAAATGCTTGGAAATTTTCGGAATAGCCCCTAACATTCAAACAGCTTTAAAGAATAGCATAGAGAATTGGGAACTTCAGGTGTTGCATTAAGTAAAGTGAAAATAAAGAGAGGGATTTTCCAGGGCGATAGTCTTTTACCCTTTGCTTTTTTGTCATCAATTTGATCTCGATGGCACTTATCTTACGAAATGTTAAGGCAAGATATGAACTTGGGAAATGGCTTCCTACAGTCAACCACTTACTATCTATTTAAAGTTTTTGGAAAGAATGAAAACAAACTTGATACCCTAATGAATACGGTTAAATTATTTAGTGACGAGATACGAATGGAATTTGACATCACGAAATATGCTATTCTTCTTATAAAAAGAGGTAAACTCGTCCACTCAGATGGCTTTGAACTCCTAATAACAGATCTAATAACGAATGGTGAGAGTGAAAGAGGCTACAAATACTTGGGAATATTAGGAGCAGATAAGATTAAAAACAAGGATATAAAAAGCAGGTCACAGTTTAGCACAACAGAAGAGTAGGGATTATTCTTAAATCGCACCTCCACAGTCGGAATACAATCTGTGTTATCAATACCAGAGCAGAAGTTATCATTCGATATACTGATGATATACTTGACTGGAATGAAGATGAGATAAACTGTTTAGACACCAAAACACGGAAAATGCTTACAATCTATGGAACTTTTTTAAAGAAAGGAGAAGCACGTAGATTGCATCTACCTACAAAAGAAGGTGGTCGAGGTTTACTTAGTGTTAAAGATTGCGTCAATATAGAATAAGGCGGTCTATGTAAATATATTTCTGAAAGTAATGAGATTCTCCTTTGTGACGTGTAAAGAAGGGAAATACTAAAAACTGGGATGAAAAAGAATCAAAAGTTGCAAGAGAAAAAGGAAACATTATTTGAAAAGAAACTATGCAGTGCATTTTTTAAAAATAATGAATTTAGAGATAATGACAGCTGGAATTAGTTGGTCATGGGTGATCTCAAAAGATTTACTGAGAGCACCTTAATGGCAACCCAGGAACAAGCCACCTTCACTACGTCGATCAAACTCTACATCGACAAAACTTCAGAATCACCGATGTGCAGATTGTGTCATGAAAGCGAATTAGCCAATGGCATATTGTATCTGAATACCCTATGATAGCACAACATCAATATAAAAATGAAGACATGACAAAGTCAGTCAGGTACTATACTGGAATATATGCAAAATCTATGAATTGGATCACAACGAGAAGTGGTATGAGCATAAGCCAGAAGTGGTACAGAAAAATGACAATGTAAAACTTCCTTGTGGACATGCGCATGCAAGCTGATAAGGTTTTTGGGCATTCTAAACAAAGACAAGATAACTTGCTTAATGAAGATATAGCCTGCCCCTTCGATACTAGAGTGCAGGAGAAAGAACATGAAAAAAAAAATAAATATCAAGATCAAAAATGGGAATTAGTCAAACTATGGAAATGTAAAGAAGTCAATGTGATTTTCATTGTAATTGGAACGTTTGTAACCATAACAAAAAAGCCACCATAAATGACTTAAACAGATTGACGAGACAATTTATTTTCCAATTCTGCAAAATGCTTGCTTGTAAGGAACGACGAAAGTGTACAGGTACAGATTAAACAAAAAGAAAAATAAATAAATCCAACTAAAAACATTAAAAAGTTGATACTACTATAAAATAATAATATTTATAATATTAATAATAATGATAATAATAATAAACAGAAAAAAAGAAGAATAGTAATAATAAAAACAAAAACAAAATATAGTTTGTTTGAATCCACCTTAAAATTTTGAAGTAAAACACAGAATGGCAAAGTACATCTTCGGAATAATAAATAAATTTGTCATGACAATAATAAGCTATGCAAATTATTAAGTTATTGTTGAATAGCAAATATGCAAACAATAATAACAAACAGAATAAAACTTAAATAATACAAATAGTAACAGTACAAATGATAGTAATAACAATTGTAACAAGAATATGTCAGTCGTAAGGCTGCATATCTGAAAACGTAAGGATGGGCAAAAGTCTTATGTGAGTATTACTTCTTCATATTCTATGAGGTTTTCTCGAAACAATGCCATTAAACGTTGATAATTCAAAAAAACTATTTTTCTGTGTCGTGCTGAAATTTTGCATGGTTGTTAGTGTTATCAAAGAGCATTAGATCCATACACTAAATTTAGAAAAATCGGAAGTTGATTCTCTGTCAAATTTTTGACATTCACTGAACTTTTCAAGTTCAAGGTTAAATTCATATACGCTGCGGAACTTCATTGGCTACACTATATGCCAAGTAGTAAGTATCTACAATGCACAGAACAGAAGTTATCGCCAAAAGTGTGACTTTCACTCTTCCATGATCGTGACCTTGACCTTTGGGCGAGATATACCACAATTAAATCAGGTCTGAGTTAGGCTATGGCCGATATTTTGACCAAGTTTGGTGATGATTAATTAGACAAACAAACATAGTGATAAACCAATAAACTCGAGCGAAAATATCACCTCCTTGGCGGAGGTAATAATAGTGATAATATTTCTAATACTACTACAATTAAAACAATTCATATAATTGAATAATAAAAGCTAATTGCGCATTAATAAATAAATGTTAAAATGCCAATTTAATATACGAAGCAACAGTAAATAGCAATATTACTAATTAAGATAGTGTACATAGAAGCTACGAAAAAGTCATCTAAACATAAATATAGTTATATGATTACATTCGAAAACGAAAAATATAAAAATAGTTCTACATTATCTAAATATATATAGAAACGAGGGATACGAATGTCTATATTAATATTAATTGGGGAATATTAAAACTAACACATTCTTGTAAAATATAGTGTAAGCACTGTAAATTATGTGAACAGGTAAAATACCAAGTTATAAACTTCAAAAACCGAATTAAATTATTAAATAGGAAACAAGACTGTAGACACATAAATAGATATTTACTTTTTTATTTAAATACTGAAAAAAGTATTAAAACCTAATTAAGTAAAAGTTTTGTCAAAGTCCTGTTTTCTTTTTCTTGTTCGAAGGAGTCCTCTGTTGTCCCTATCTTAAAAAATAATGGTGCTCGTCGTGTTACTCTCCTCCCCGTTATTAGCAAGATTTTTGAAAGGTTGGTCAACGGCAAGCTTGTTCATTTTCTGCAACGCTGGGCCTCTTTAGTGATGTGCAGTATGGCTTTCGTGGTTTTCTGTTAATCTGCTGATAACTGTTGTAACTGAGCGGACATGTCGGTTTATGGATAATTCAGGAAAGGGAAGACCCATTGTGCTTGACATTTCGAAGGCGTTTGAAAGAGTGTGGCATTCTGGTCTCCTACAAAAACTTCAGGGTTATGGTATTGGTGGTGAGGTTCTTGAAATTATTAAGTCTTTTCTTTCTGATCGAAGCTTGCGAGTAACTTTGGACCGTGTCTCTTCATACTCTTTTTCTATCAATGATGATGTTCCTCAGGGCTCTATTCCAGGTCCAACACTGTTTCTTCTCTATATTAATGATCTTCCAGAGTATATTGTTCAGAAAATTAACCTCTATTCTGGTGTTGCTTCTCGCCCATCTCCCTCGGATCAGTCAAAATATCCAACTGATATAGAAATTGACCTGGGTTTAAGTGTGGATTGCGGTACGAAATGGCTTGTTTCATTTAATCCAGTTAAGACTCAGCTCGTGTCTTTTAATCGGAGGCGTGTTCGTTTTCTTCCTGAGATTCTCATGGATGGCTCTGCTCTTGAGGAGAAATCGACTCTGAAACTTCTTGGTCTTTTTCTTTCATCAAATCTTTCTTGAAGTTCATACATTAGATCCATTGCTCTTTCTGCTTCTCGTAAATTCGGTTCTCCCTATCGCTCCAAACATTTGCGCACACCTGAGACTATTCTCTATCTCGACAAATCCACAAACAGACCATGTATGGAGTACTGTTGTTATATTTGGGCTGGTGAATCTCTGCATCATTTGAGGGTTCTTGATCAGGTGCAGAAACGTATCTGTAATTTAATTGGCCCTAAACTTTCTTATTCTCTGCTCTCTCTCTCTCCCTCTCACAGACGTGATGTTGCTAATCTCAGTCTTTTCCATAAATACTATTATGGCATGTATTCTTCAGAATAATGTGATCTATTCTCTGCTACCTTTTTTCCGGCTCGTTTGTCTTGTTGGTCTAGTGGTCTCCATCAATTCGCTGTTTTTATACATCATTATAATACAGCTTCTTATTCAAGTAGCTTCTTTCCAAGAACCGCAGGCTTGTGGAACTCTCTTCCTGTTGACTGTTTTCCTCCTACCTATAACCTTTGCCTTTTCAAAACTAAGGCACATAGGCATTCCGTCTTTGCGATAACCATATTTGTTCTTGTTAGCGCCTTACATCAAGTCGCTTCATGCCTTTTCTGGAGCGATAATCATGAAAGAAAGAAACCCTATAAAAAATAAAATGTTTAAAAATACTTAAGATTTCACTCAAAACTCTCACATAATAAGATGAATGTTCATCCTTGATATTCTATATCTTAAAAAAAAGAAATGAGAATAAATGTTTGTCATTCATATTTCGCGTTTTTACTTATTTAATAATCTTTAATATGAAAAGAAATCGCGTGTTTATGAACATTGTCGCGGTATGCATGCGAAGCCTTAAAACAACATAATGAGGTGGTGACGTCAGGTCATATGCATTTGTAAAAAAACGTTACGCTCAGAATTCATTTTCTTAGTTTAAATATTAACGTAATTTATTTAAGACAAAATGTTTAAATTATGTTTTCTTTATTCTAACTATGCTTGAAAGATTCGCTACGTACGATCTTGTATATTGACCAAGATTTTAGCTCAGATTGACTAAAAACAAACTTAGTGTGACATGTTACGGTTTTGAGGGAATATTGTAATTTTATATTTTATTAGTTCAAATTCGTATCCAAATGTAAACTGACGTTAAGGATATAATGGATACACTTCTGATGATCGGATGTTGTATGAAACTGCAGTAAAGTATTAAAATAAGCAACATTTATTAATTATTGCTATCTGCTGTTCCTTTATATATTACATTAACTGTTATACATTTATTCAGTAATGCACAATTGTCTTATATTTTATAATTACTTACTAGTAGTAGTAGTAGTAGTATTGGTAACATCATCACTATTATTATTATCAAATTTTTAACAAATTATTAATTTTTTATAAAGAGCGGAGGACCGTATGAAATATTAAAGTGTAACTTCTTATAACATCTATAATTTCCATGCATTCATGTTTTCCCCAATGCATTTTTACTGATATATATATATATATATATATATATATATATATATATATATATATATATTATTTAATAATAATAATAATATTTTTAAATTATTATTATCCACATACTTATACGTTTCATCAGTGTGGAAGATAACTTTTCCACCGGTCGTAAGATTCAATCCACCGGATTTGAGTGCTCCAATCAATTCGTCAACTTCAACTGCTATGCAACAAACCGAGATATAAACTCAATTTATGCCATATAAAGCGAACAATATAGTGAGCCGTCTTAACAGTGTTTAACAAATCTGCGGACAGAAACTTCGTATTTAGCTTAGATTAGCAGGCTTATATAATTTCTCTTAAAGGTGCCCATCCGAAAGGGGGCTATAAATAATTATTTGATAATAATATTTGTTTAATTATTATCCACATACATATGTGTTTCATCTAAATGGAATCATCAGTATAGAAGATAACTGTTCAGCCGATTCGAATATATGTATATATTCTGGTATGACTGATAATATCCTGGGCGACTTGTTTATTATTATAAACAAGCCCGGCGAAACATTGGGTTTCGACCAAGGACTGCTAATAAATAATGAATAAATAATAGTAATAATAAGAATTAATAAATAAATAAAAAATAAAACCAAATACACAAACGATAGAATAAAATCAACTCAACCACCCACCCTCTCTTCTTTTATTCGCCCATAACGATACCTATAAAACATTAACTCAAATCTTCCTATTAAAAAAAACTACTCCTGAAGACGACTAAGAAAGTCAAATGCGCTCGAAAAAAATGGCCGAATTAAGAACAACTGGTGAAATACTCTACGGACTGCCACCTGAAGCCAGAAGGATAGCTCGACGGTTTGAGAACCTCACGAAGAAGATTTACAAACGAGAAAGTTCCGTGACGTACAACAACGCTTGCTTGGATAATGACTTGCTACCTAAGTATACACACACACACACACACACACATATTTATATTACGTAAGATCAGTATCACATCAGAAATACATATATTGATAAATATTAAGCGCTTATTGTTTAATTTTCTTAATAATTGAGCACTGTGCTGGGGGGTTCTTTCACTAAACTTACACACAAACACGCATTCTAATATCCAGTTTCGATATATATATATATATATATATATATATATATATATTATGTAAATAGATTATCAAGTAAAATCAGTAATTCTTTGTTATTTTATAGTGAATAATGTTTGTTTAGATAAGGTGTCTGTGCAATAGAATATTCGTGGGTCAAATAGGTAGCCAAAATTGAAGCCTATGTTATCTGGTGTCATTCGGTGCAAACTGTTCGTTGTTTGTGATGTTTTTCTTTATTTTTTGTTGTTGTTGTTGTTTGTTATTGTTATCCTCTGCCAAGCGTGACCCTCCCCTTTCTTGATACCCTTGGGTTAATCATCGCTTCGTGCTCCACTGATGGCATTCTCCGACTGTATGATGGCGTCAAGAGTCATCTGCATCCACCTGGGAGAGCGCGCCTTTGGTTTGATTTCAAACATGAAAAAAGAGAACTAGTTGTCAATGACTAAGAGTCTAAAGAAATGAATAAATAAACATCGAGAAGAACAATTAAAAGAGGGGAAAAATAAGTTTCCTTTATTTGTATAGGTAAAAAGAGTTGAATGGTGCAGGGCCGGCCGGCTGGTGGGCTTTGAACAATAAATGCTTCCTGTTCCGGGTTCAACGGGTACAACACATACAACGAAATGCTCCCACTCTCTTACTCTCTATCGTTTCCTCTCTCTCTTTCCGAATAATAAAATGAAAATCACTCTCATATGATAAGAAGTACATTCGGTATTTATTTTTAGATTGGTTAACACCTGATGACTGACAGTCGATGGTTAGAAACGGAAATAAAGTGAGCTAATTTAAACGATATATATACACATATATATATATATATATATATATATATATATATATATATATATATAATGAAATTACATAAATAATATTACAGTCTTACGTCAATCAACCAATGCTTTACTTGGTATTGAGCACTTTTGAAAATATTAATTTATGTTAATCTTATTAACATATTTGAACTTGATCAGGAATATATATATATATATATATATATATATGTATATATATATATATATATATATATATTTGATAAAGAATGGAAAAAATGATCCAACGTAATGGAAAATGAAATACGGAAAACCAAAATATTAATTAAATATACATCTACGTTTCATCATTATTAGAAGGTTTCATCAGCACGGGAGAAGAGACCTTCTAATAAAGCTGAAACTTAGGTGAATATTTAATTAATATTTTGGTGTACCTTATTTCATTTTCCATATATATATATATATATATATATATATATATATATATATATATATATATATATTGCATTCATAGACAAACTGTTTCGCTGTATCACGGCGCTTTAGTGTTGTTAGACAGGAATGTGCTTAAATGCGACCGTCGTTACGACAATCAAGGATTTATCCACCACGTCACCAGAGCAAGTCCCCTCCCTCAAAAACCAAACCCTCTTCACAGTTGTGAGGACCGTGGAAACTTTGTAGCGTCACCGCTATGCCGTCTGGAAGTAAGATTTCTGTCTGAGCCAACCAAGGCGGATAGTTCTGACACCCAGCCTCTAGCTGGACTTAGGTTTAAATCAAAGACGAAATAGAATAATGCACTTTTGTGTGTCTCTTGCTGTTTTGCACATCTCCTCATCCATACTATTGTTATTTCCAGATATTGCTGAAGGTCTATAGTTGTAATATTATAAGATAGTATATTTTTTTATTCTCCATGATTTAGCCTCGCATTGCGTTCTTATTTTATCACTAAACTATTTTATTTTCATCATGAGATTCTCTTTACAAGTTTTCAATGCATCGGTCAAATCTATTCTACTCTGCGTATCATACTCTTGGACACTAAATGTTGCTCGATATAAGTAACTTGATGGATCATACACCAAGATGCAATACATCGTCTACAACAAATCGTGGCAGACCATGTAACGAACTGAATGCTGTATGGTTACCTTTCACGCATATCTGCAGTTGTTAAACGCCAACTTTTGGCGCTGGCCGGACACGTCAATCGACGCAATTAACCTGCGGAATAGCGCTACTGTTGTCCCCAGAGGTTAAACGACGGGCTGGGAGGTCTCATATTACAACCAAGACTCTTCTGGAGAACGACACTCGGAATTGGAGCTTCTGGCCGCAGTGGTGTTTCGCCATCTATCGGTAGATGACCCAAGAAGAATATGAAACTCAGGTCCATTATGGTTCATGAGATCATCCATACAGAAGAGGGGGACAAAGGAGTTATTCTCCAACAGTGTATTCAAAAGAAATGTACGAAAGTTCATATGATTGATGAATCAACGATATGCAGAAGAATGCTAATTGGTTGTCAACTTTTATTGTTCCAGATTTAGTTAGTTGGCTGCTCTGTTTTACGGCATATCATCCCTTTGCGGGTCATTTAATGTCGAATCCAGTAATTTTGGAAAAATATTTTATGCTTCAAATTCTAAATATGTTTACATATTTATTTAATAACCATGTTTTATATATGCCTGGTTTGTAGATTAGTTTGTCTTGCGGGCGTATAATTTGTAAACAAACAGACTGTAAAGGATGGATTCTATTTAACCCATAAATATCTGCCTGACATGTATTACCACTTCGGATTATAGTGGCCCCGATAGTAATTGCAACGGAGATGTGAGTACACATTCCTCAAAGACCCCAAATTGAAACCTCATCACTGATTGCAGTTTGGTCTCATACCTAGGACAATTGGAAATAGATCGAGCTTGAGTAGTTGGTAAGGTTGGGAAATAAGTTAAGTAGAACAAATATAAAAAAGTGTTATAAAAGTGGATTTTAATTATTATTATTCTATATACTAATACGATAACGTGTATTCGTGTGTCACGCTTACATCAAAAGCTCTGCGCATGTGTGCCGCACCTAGATTTGGAAAATACTTCAAGTTACCTAATTTTCGTAATATTCTCAAGTATTTCCCTTGGGCGCAACGGTTAGCGACGTAGGATTTAGACGTCGGCCCGACTGGTTTATAGTTCGATCTCTAAGATTTTTTTTCTACATCGAAGTGGGGTTAGGGAGAGAATGACCGGGAAGACCCATATTAATACGATAGCGTGTGTGTTATTTTGTGTGGCACGCTTTTTTCTCAGAATAATTCTACTCATGGCCAGAGAAGATGAACTACCTTCGCTAGAAATATTGTATATAAAGAAGTTTTGTAAATTGTTTTATGTATTGTTCATTTTTTAAATAAATATACAAGTCAAATCTTATCATATTTTATTCAAACATGTATAAGTTAGGAACAAGATAATTAGTATTGAAAACATCATTTCCTGTGATTACACGCGTCCCGCTAGTTATTATTATTATTATTATTATTTGTACGCACTATTGGTTAGCACGAAAGCCATCGTCAGTGATTGCTCACTGATAATAACCGGTGGTGTTCCCTGAAAACTGAGTGACAACAAGCCTCCCCAGATCTCCAGTACTCTCAACCTCTTTTCGATAACCATTGTAAATGACTTTGCGTTATCGCAACTGCCGCTTACCATTTATTTCTTGCTAGTAACGACCATTGGTTTCCTCTTTGACTGAATTCTAAATAGACCGAGACAAGCCCCTACCTTAAAGATACATAGAATCAAGGTGAGGAGAGGCCCATATCACTGAATTAACATAAATACTGCACATAATAAACTCAGTTCTTTGGATAAAACGTTGGATCTACCAGAGCATTTTATATGATGATTTAGTAATTAACAGAAATTATAACATAATCATTTTTGAATGAATCAGTTCCAGAAATTCATCATTAACAAAAGTTTATGCGTGCGAACGTTTCTGAGACGATTTGGTTTTTAATTTAAAAACAAGTCTTATATTCAGCGCAAATACAAAGTCCATCACAATTATAAGATAAAATAAAAAATTCATCAACACATCTGTACCCTTTAAAAACCACCTGGTTCGAACCATGTGGTTTATTAGAGGGTACAGATGTGTTTATTAATCTTGAATATATGTAACTGATTTATTGAAAATGAATTGTAATAATTTTTGTTTATTTCTAAATTATAAAATTATATATATATATATATATATATATGTGTGTGTGTGTGTGTATGTATGTATGTATATATATATAGAAAGAGAGAGGGATATATATATATATATATATATATATATATATATATATATATATATATATCAAGGGAGGCGCGATAGCGCTCTATCCCTTAATAGACTTCAAAAACGACCTATGTTAGAAATCTCATTTCTTTGATCAGTCATAACTCAAAAAGCAATAAACCAAATTAGTTAAAACTTTGCACAACATTTTCATTTGATAGGTCCTATAAGTGTGTAGAATTTCAGCATCATTAGTCAAGGCAACCCAGGGATCCAGAAAGGTCAGGAGTGATTTTGTGTTATCCGTGTGTACATACGTATGTACGTGTGTGCCACCCTGTATCTCATCAACTATTTTATCGATTCAGCTGATTTTTGGCAGAGATAGAGGTTCTAGGGTCTTGTTGATGGCATTTTAATTTCAGTTTACCATGTACCTTAGTTTTTCAAAAAAATTTAAAAAACTTAAAAATTACCATTGTCTTGAGGCATAGCCTTTACAAAAGTAGTGACATTCTATGATAAATGCCAGTATACTGAAATCATATGCCCTTAATAGGGTTAAGATGAAAATTCTATATACACTAAATGTACAAAAGCAAGGAAATTCCAAAAATTTTACACTTTTATTGTCATTAAGGGTATGACGACATATCAACCAAACCATTTCATTATCACATCACTACAGTATAAATAGCTATGCATGAGTGGATGAAGTGTGTGAGGTGCGCTGAAGAAAAATTACTCAAGTAAAATATATAGCCCTGTTGTCCTCGCATACCCTTAATGACAAAAGTGTAAAAATTGGGGAATTTCCTTGCTTTTGTACCTTTAGTGTATATGAATTTTCATCTTAACCCTATTAAGGACATATGATTTCAGTATACTGGCATTTATCATGGAATATATATATATATATATATATATATATATATATATATATATATATATATATATAGATAGATAGATAGATAGATAGATAGATAGATAGATAGAAGTAATCATTTATCTGTCGTCTTTTTTGATGACGATTTATTCCATTTTATTAGAACCATCCTGAGCAAAGATGCTATACTTCCAAACAATATTCTTTAGTTCAACGTTATATAACGAATACATTCTTCCAATGAATTGGACCTCCGTCTGCTCATAATGTTCCGAACGAGTTTGGAAAGGTTACGACGTCGGCATCCATTTGCGGTAGAATATGTAGATTATATGAAAAGAAATCAAAGGAATAATAATAATAAACAAATTGCCTAACATGGACGCCTATTCGTTCTGTGGAGAGGTTTTATTGAACTGCCCCCTTTGTTCTGTTGGCTGAAAGCGGAATAACGATAGACGAATACGAGGACAAGATGGCGGGAAGAGAAACAGAGAAAATAGAGAAAGAGGGGTGAAAGAAAGAGATAGGGTGAAAGAAAAAAAGATCAATGAGCTAAAGAATAGACAAACAATATCGAAATAATAAAAGAGAGAGAGAGAGAATAGCGGAGTAATTGAACAAAATGAAATGAGTATGAATGTTGCTTATTACTTAGCAGTAATATTTTTTTTAGGGTTCATGTGTAAGTATGATTTTCCATTTGGGTCAAGCTACCAGACTAGATTGGAGTCAACCAGACCTTACGCGTGTTGTGTTTTTTTTTTCATACCAAATCGAGGACACATCTTCAACAATCAGTCCGACAGAGTCTGGGTCTCATGGTTAGGGGGCCTTTTCTTTGTTTGATTAAGATATTGTTCTGTGCAGTTCTATGAGGGCACGCTTCCAGATTTTACCTTCTCGCGCTTTGAGAAGGGATTAGTTTATTGCTAGTCGCCTGGGCGCCCCTATCTATGAATGCCGACAGCTCAGGCAGTTTTTGTAGGTCAGAGTGTGTTGGCTTTTCAATCCGCACCTTGCGACCTTGTGTCACACCCTCTCGCGATAGGAGGGAGGTAAATACTAGGTATAAGTTATAAATAGTAGGACAGAGAAATCTCTCGAATATTGGTAGGGCAACTAATCTAGGAGAAAGAAAATTCCCAAATAACACAACTCCTCCTCCGCCCAACCGGCATTGATATTAGTCATATTATACTTTCCCTGGATCAGTTCACGTGAGAGATTACGCCACCTATGCTTCAGTATAAACTACTCGTCACACAAGGAATATCCATTTTCTTTCAAGACAAGTATTTCCTTCTTTACATCGCGATGATTGACAAAGTTTGACCCCAGGTTCACATATCGTCTAATACTAAGGACGTAAGTTGATAGGACAACGCGTATAGGAGAAGGAAAAAAATAACAAAATAACAGCAGTTTCTCTGCTTCCAATTGTTTTGCCATTCACCTTTTAATTCATTCACCTTTTTACTGAACTTTAGTACTATCAAAACGGAAGAGTGTCTTTCTTTAGTTAGATATGGCTGACAAAGTTTAACCACCCCAGGTTTACATGTCGTACGTTGTAAGAGTACATGTTTGATTGGTCGGTTTCATGATGTGACACAGACAGGATATGAAGTAAGGGAATAGTTGCAGTTTAAATGTTAGTGAGTATATAATAGTGTAAAAAGCGTCAATATAAGTCTTTTAAAACCCTTGTAAACCTCATAAAAATAAATGGAAGCAACTGTTGGTTAAGTGGAAATGGATATCCACAGTTAAAGTAACTAAAGATTAAAAAAACCAAATTCGTATCAATCAGCTGGTTATCTATTTTAACCTGGTTGATCATGTTTTGTTAGAAATAGGTTATAATATTCATGTTTAGGATAAGGAACTTACAGGGGAGACCACGTGAAGGTTTTCAGCATTCAAAGTAATACTAGTGGTATCAAACTCGCAAGACTCGAACATAAAATGTATTCATTTCTCCGTCTCGACCTTTCAAATAATTTAATTATATTTTAAGTAAAAATGTTATTCTCCTGTTAACATGTATGAACATACTCCAGGTACGTGTCCGAGAGAAGAAACAAAAGAACTGTGTCACTATGCCACATAAGGGACGGGGAGATAGAGAGAGAAGGAGGAACGACATCCATCAAATTATAAAACACGGGTTTATTGTCGAGTCCTTTGCGCTGTGTGATTTGTAGGACCGACGAGCACTACATAATCTAATGCTCTCCGACTATTTCATAATAATCTTTCATAATGGAAATTAACTGTCTGTTCGTAACCAAAACTACATCATATTTCTCAAAGAAATAACTTTATATTCATAAAGATATTTTTAATCGAAAACACTCATAATCAAAACTGATATGTTGGGATAGGAATATTTCAGTAGCATTCGAGAGGCCTCTTTCTTTTGATCTTTTTATTCCCTCACTTAAAATGTTGTTGAAAGAGTATAGATACCTTTTTTTAACAAGGCAAGTTGCAATTGTAGACGTAAGGAGCTACTGAGAATTTTGGTGAATATTTTGGGGGCCCATAGTAAATAAGGAGCTGTGCAGAAAGATGCTTGTTCACATTAGTTCTAACCCTCTTCATGTCGCTACATCCGGGGAAACATGGAGCAGGGAGGGAGTTCCCAAATCCGGCAACACGAGGAAAGGAGCTATTGGAGTAGAATGCTCTTCGGCATCTGGAGACTTTCACAGTGAATGGATGGGATTTAGCCGATTGTCGGGTTGGTCGAGAGTATTTACGTCAAGGACGCATTAGAGCAGCAAGTTCATAGGAGCACATTCCATTGAAACGCAAGCAGAACGATGCAACATTGTGGCGATAGGACAGGGGCTGGATCTTGGTAGATAGTGAAGGATCTTAGATTAGCGACTCTTTTTTTTGACCTTGTCTGAAAGGAAGACACTAGTGCATGATGCATCATCCAAGATGTAACAACAATACTCCATGCATGGGTCGATGGTGGTTTTGTAGAGATATAGGATACTATCAGGCTTGAGAATTTTTGCTAGCAAGGTAGAGGGAGCCCACTTTCTTTCTATGTATTTGTTCTAATTCATGTTACTTGTGAATGTTAGACCGAGGAGTTTGAATGTTGGACTCTCATGTAGGGTGTTATTAGCCATGGCAATCGGTGGTTGAAGAGGTGCCCTGTAGTTGTTGAAGGAAAACAGCTTTGTCTTAGCAACATTAAATGCTACCATGCATTTATGACCCCATTCCACTACAGACTGGAGATCACTTTATGAGGATTCAGCCATTGTCCCGGACATGTGCGCGTCCGTTTTGCCCACGTGACGAGAGTAGAGCGTGGTGTCGTCAGCAAATATACCCATCTCAGACACTATGTCATCAGGGTAAAAATCGGTCCCTTACTTTTAACAGTAACAACATATGAATACAACAAAGAAATCACAGAGATTAATATACTCTAAACTTACATTACGTCTCAGAGTTAAAATCTTTTACACGTTAACTGTTTTCTCTCTTATAATGAGGAGCTTGTCTATTTCGGATAGATTATCATCAATAGCATGCGGCTTATAAGCTCAATATTCCATTCTTATTCTGTTATTTCATTTGCAGAAAATTGGCCCATATTCTTTGAAACAAAAAGTAGTTCTATTCAATTCCTGCCAATTAAAATTGTATCCCACTCGAAATTATTTTACACTGGTAACATATTTTAATAGTGACCGACAATACAATAGAAATGTCATCAGGATATTAGATTTATTAAGGCTTGACCTTATCACATAAGTAACCTCATATGTTAGTGGATCAGACTAGACATCTTAAGATCATATTTTCGATCTCGACTCTTGCCATTCGCTATTTTTTCCTTTTAATCCTTTTTTTGAAATCCATTACTTGATATTAGTGGGACAAGTGGAAATTCAACAGTACTTTTTACACCAATTTCTTACTGTTTAAAATAATATTCATTTAACATAATAAAGGTTCTTAAGGATCAATAATATCAAGAAAAAATCACTCTTTCTTATTCCGTAAAATTAATTGTCATTGTCACTTAATTTTTCTTTAAATAAATGAAACGGATATGTCTCTTCTTTCTTTCTTTCTTTCTTTCTTTAAAATTGTAGCAATTTAATTCTTTTTGAAACAATCAATATACTCTGACTTTTTTCGGTAAAAATAATGGTCAGCTCAATATTTTTCAAATCAATAAAAGCGAATGTCACTTTTTGAAATGTATTAATTAAAAATTGTACTGTTTGAGTTGACGGGGCGATGTAATTCAATGTTGGAACCATTCATTTTAAAATAAGTAAAGTCGGAATTTTTACCTTAGCGATATCAAAGTAACCACAAATCACCATCTTTGTTAGTGAGACGATCATTTCTTAATGTGTGTGGAAGGTGATAATGTACGTACGACATGAAATTGTCTTAGCATATTAGTATATACATTCTTTACTTGAAACATAAATACGATAACGTACATTACTAAAACGACTGTATTTCCATTACTTCTAGAAAACTCAGTTCTTTACATATTTTGTAATTAGTTGAAATATAATGTATTCGGTTAATCTTCAACAAATGAAATTAATAATTTCATAAAAAAGCGAAACTGCAATAATTACATCCAACTAACAAAAGTATATTTACAAACATACCAATCATACTTTACGGAAATAAATCGACTTACTTTATATATATATATATATATATATATATATATATATATATATATATATATATATATATATACGAAAACAAAATATACTACGTAATATATTATTTAATATTGGGCAACGTCGAGTAGGGGCAGCTAGTAAAATATATAATGCTGAAAATGTAATTGAAGTTTGATCATTATCTGTTTTTGTGATTAAAACAAAATTGCGACATTGTTTTTTACAAGCGGGTACTATGATGGGGGAATATGATAGTGTCCTCGTATGATCTCATAGCGCTGCCATAACTGTCATAGTAAGTACATACTGCTGGTATTATCTATGTAAATCTTTGTTTTTGCTAACAAATTATCAGCCACTTAATGAGTTTGTGTCAGGTGGATGGTGAGCTAAAAACCTTGAGGATTGCAGACGATGTTTGAATCTGATTGCTCAACAAGAATTTGTTAACATTGGTCTTGACAAGGACCATGATGTAGTCAGCTCGGAAGCAGCCCGGTGGTATTGTGTTCCATAGACGGGCAGTTATTAGGACAAATCTGCTGATGGAAGTTCCGTTTAGCTCCAGGTACACAGAAGAAGAAAGGAACGTTATTTGTACTGGTTATAGCTAGATGAGTTCTTGTTGTGAATGTTTTAATGGGGGAACCAGAGATGGAAGCTCAGTCGAGCACTTACCATGAATATGACGATAGAGTAGATAAAGACTAGAAACCTCTTTTCTGTCAGAAACAGGCTGTGGGGAAGAGAAGAGGACATCTCGAACTAGATTTCGAAGTCGGGTTTGTACTCTGTCAAGTTAGATAACAGTGCTCTGAGCGGCATCCATCCAACAGTACTCCATCTCCATACTGAGTAAGATTTCATTTAAAACAACCTATGATATTAGCAAGTATTAAATCGATCTGTGTGCATTACACAGTATTTATCAGTTCAGTACAGAAGAACAAGTTTCTTAGTAGAATAAGACTAACCATGGAAATAGCCGTAATTTGCCGAAATCACGGTAATTTCGGAATTTGTACTTTGATATGTTTTTGTTATTATTTAATTATCTATTTCTAATAATTGACATTTTAAAATGTTTTAATGTCAATCTTCTTTCCGTAAAATAAATTCCAGCTCTAAATTATTAAAAATAAAACATAACTAATGCAGACTGTGACACTATCAGCTTTCCTTCCTTCCATTTTTCTACTCTTCATCCTGCGCCTTCCACTTGCTCTTGTCCATACGAAGACGTAACAATCATAAACACCACTAAGTAACTAACATAGACTGTAAAACAGTCATATTATTAAGAGATTATGATGGGACATCCATTACCGACTTTAAGACTATGAGACATAGGATTTTCTCATGTTCATAAAGAATTAACCCCTACTTAAACAGATCATCGTAAGTGAGTCACATGTCTCTGCTTTTCTTATTAAGGGACTGCATGACCCCTACAATTCCTTTAATCTGTTTTAATATTAGATTGTAGAGAATTATACGGATCCTCGAAATTGTAGGTAGGTAATGTCGGTTCTGATTCTCAGTGTTTGGCATTGGTAAGTTGTGATCAATTAGTATAAAAAATCGAAAGAATACTTTGGAATATAATCTACTGTTTTTTCTCTTAAATTCGTATAATCTTACCTGATATTTAAATTGATAAATTGTAATATGTTGACGAAAAAATGTTCTACCTGCTGAAAAGTTTACGTAAACGTGATTTTGCTAATAAAAATGATTTTCAGAAATGTGCGTATATAAAATGAGCGTCTTTTAATATTTATTTCCGGAACTG
Organism: Sepiola atlantica; assembly: GCA_963556195.1. NCBI lineage: Eukaryota > Metazoa > Mollusca > Cephalopoda > Sepiida > Sepiolidae > Sepiola > Sepiola atlantica. The sequence continues at coordinate 62,974,863 of OY744519.1, forward strand.
GACTCGAATATTTGAGATTATAATTTATTCGTTCATTTTAAAAATCTACCCTATTAACATATGAATGCATATATGAATTAAAATGGTGTCTCTACAAAACCCGACCAGGATAGCTCTCTTATGCAAATTAGCAAGAATATAACTAATGAAAGATAATACAGCACTAGATTACAATCAAGTTTAAGGAAAAATCTATTCCCAATCGAATTTTCAACAAAATTCGCCATACTTAAACCTGTTAATTAAATAAAGTAATCTATTTTTACGAAACCTGTCAATCTTATACTAAGAAGAAGGATTGAAAGATTTCAGAACCCCCTATCTTAAGAAATAATAAATCTAATCTTACCAATCACAAAATTACACTTACATGTTACAATTCCATAGAATTATATCATAATTCTGCAGGTATGCAATATACCATTAAAATTTGAAATCTAAATTTTTTTAAATTCATCTGCGTATTAAATTAGTGAATTGTACTTTTAATATTTATTTGCTTTTATTATGTGTGGTGATTTGAAAAGACATGAATTGTCATATGTTCTCCCTACTTTTTCTCAAATTGATGTGTATTTTATGGTCAATAATACTGTCATTTTGTTGTTTTGCTTCGACTTTTAACTTCTGCTATCTACAACCTGTGCTAATTTAGACACTTGCTATCAATAAAGGTCGTTTAGTCTCAGAAACGATCGTACACCTAAACGGTTGTTAATATTGAATTCTTGAAATATGTCATAAATTTGTTCATGTCGAAACTATATATATATATATATATATATATATATATATATATATATATATATATATATATATATATAAATGTAGACAGAAATGACCATGAGTCCATGTCTGAAACTAACAGTCACCATAGACGTTTATCAGGTTTGTACACTAAATAAATATACATTTATCGATTGTGCGTATGTGTATGACTGTGTATATACGAATGTGTGCGTGCGTGTACGTCTGTTCTAGGCTGTCTCTCTCTTGCCTCTTCCGGTTTCCATATGTTTGGCCGACCTAAAGAAGAAAAACAAACAAAAAACTGCTGTTTTTAACCTCGTGAGATAAAAATCGCCAATTTTTTTAAAACGTTTTCTATTGACGCCTAACCAAGATGGTTGCAGACGACCAGGAATTCAACAAAGCACATCTTTAGACATCGCATTTCAGGATAATAAAATCCTTCATTACACCTCCTCCTCCTTTCTCCTACCCCACCTCATCCTCCTGCATCTTCTTTTTCTGCTTTCCTTTTCGCCTTCTTTTTCTTCTACTTAAACACTACCTTTTGTGTTTCTTTTTTTCTCTTCACGGTTTCGTTTTCTTTGTTTCTCCTTTTTCATAGTTTTGTTTATTTTTGCACCCTTTCTCTTTATTCGCCTTCCTTTTCCTTTCCTCTTTTTATTCCTTATTCCTCTAATTACTTTTTGACTTCGCATTGTTCTGCTTCTTTTTTCCTTTCTTTTTCTTTTATCTTCGTATTCTACTCATATTACTATAATTTAACTTTAGTTTTTTTTCTTCTTCCTCTTCTTCCTTCCTTGTTTTCCTTTACTTCAGTTCTGTTTCTTCTTCCCCCTTTCCTTCATTTTTTTCTTTCTTTGTTTCTCCTTGCTTTTTCTTCAATCATCTTTTCTTCTTTCATCATCTTTATTCTTTCTTCTTCCACTTCTTCTTTTTCTTCTTCTTCTTCTTCATCTTTTACTTCTTCTTCTTTCTTACATTTCACTTCCGGGTCATACGCCATCTTCCCAACCAACCCTGTTTTGCATGACCAAATCCACAGAGGTTTTGATAAACATAAACACCAATTACTTTCTTCTTGATTTCCTGTTTTGCCTGCTCCCCATACCTCTCTACCATCTTTAATTCCCGAATATCCGGATATTCTCTGCCTTTTCCTATCCCTTATAAAAATATCTAAAACTGACAGCTTTTCATCTTTTTTCATTATACACTGAACCCCCTACCACACTCGTGAATACAAGACATCTCTAGTTGTGTATGTACAGACCACATTCAGACTGAAATAACTTGACATATTGGCATAATATTTGCATGAAAACTTACAATAGGTGCATTTGTGTTAGAGGCTATCTAAAGTTGTCTCAGAGCCTTATCCAGTCACTCATAGTCAACAAGTAAAAGATGATTCCACAGAAATCTTTAGATATTCAAATAAATACCTGGCACGCTAGGAAGTAAGTGTAGTATCTGTTCCGATGGATACTGCACCCTATAGACGGATGTCGTCTTGTCCTTCGGGGCTTGATTCCACCTGTCTGTGGGTTTGTCCTGTGAAGTTCTAGGAGGTCCACCCTCCCAGGCTCCGCCTGCCCTCTTTGGGAGGAGTAAGTTTATTGCTTACTGCTTGAGGCGCCCCTACCGGGGAATGCCGACGGGGCTGCCCAGGCAATTTTTAATGGCCAGAGTGCTCACTTTCTTGGGCGCTGGCTTTTCAAACCCCACTTACTCGACCCAAGCTGTGGTCACATCTTACTTGTGGGAGTAAGATAAAACTGGCCTTGTACCTAACTCCTGCAGAGGAGTAAATAAATATTCAAATAAATAGACAATTTGCGATATGTATATTTTATTTGACTTAAATAAAATGTAAATTAGTAAAACTGATATATATATATATATATATGTGTGTGTGTGCGTGTGGGTGTGTGTGTGTGTGTGCGTGTGTGTGTGTGTGTTGGTTGTTTTCTTACATCTAAAAGTCAGAATTCTGTTCTTTCAATCTCTTCTGAAGAAATGATTGAATTGAAGATCGGTTCAATAGATTATTTTTGAGGAAATCACACAGAAAGAAACTTGTACTTGTCGATTTAACCAAACAACCTAGAAATGTAAGTTGCCACTTGACAGATATGGACAATAGTTTGTTATCTAACTGCAGGTAGGCCTAAAGTTCTTACACAAACCATATATAAATATATATATAAAGATATATATATATATATATATATATATATATATATACATATATATATATATATAAATATATATATATATATACATTTATATATATATATAAATTTATATATATACATATATATATAAATATATTTATATATATATAAAGATATATATATATCTATATAAAGATATATATATATCTATATAAAGATATATATATATATATGTATATATATATATAAAGATATATATATATATGTATGTATATATATAAAGATATATATATATATAAAGATATATATATAAAGATATATATATATATATAATAACAAAAACAATAACAATAATAAGTATAGTGTCAGTCTATATTGAGAGGTGGAAACCCAAATCTTTCCAATGTAAACACTTTTTATTAAGATTGGGATGTAATAGATCAGGTTTCAAATATCAGTATTAGTCTAAAATGAACGGAAGTGTACACGTAGAGAGATGTTAAACTAAGTAGAAATCTAAAATTAAAAGATAGCCATAATATAAACTTTGATTAAAACTACTAATGTAAGAAGTTACTAACATGCAGCTATTTCAGCTTTTTTCGGCTGGATGCAGCGAGCGCATCAATCCTGTTGTTTGTGGGTTACTATATATATCGTTTTATTTTGCGGCTCATGTGCTTGGCTAGACCTTGAGATATTCGAAACGGGAGTCCTCAGTGACTGAGACCCGGCGCCCAACCACTTGGCCACGAAAAATAACTAGCAACGGAGGGGGTATATCGCATATAAATGTTGTCATTCATTTATAGTATTGTTTTTGTTTTTGCGATATTGGTAATTGAACGTATTTAAATATATTTTTCAAGGTAGCATTTACCTAAATAGTAAGGGGGGAAAATTGTACCTTTCACAAGTGTGATGCCCCCATATAGCCGTGTCTATATTTATAAAATATGATTATCCATGGACACGTATTAAGCCGTCTACGGCTCATCAGTGTAGCTCGACTTAGTGAGATTCTAAACCTGGGGTCCGGTGCCTTATTATGGGTCCAACTAATATGTTTGTATATATATATATATATATATATATATATATATATATATATATATATATATATATATATAAAACAAATCTGGAGGCAAAACAAAATCAAATATTTGTAAACTTTTTAAATTAAAAAATAATTATTAAATAGGGAGGTGGTGTCTGATCAACACTGCTGGGATGCCATGATAAAGAAATACTGTTTTGTTTTTAAAATCCCGAAACAGTTTTCATGGTAAACAACTGACGATCCCTTATATATAAAAACATATATAAAAATATATTTATATTAGAGTATATTCTTGGAAGTAAACTAAAATAGTGATTGCAGTAGATTGATTGACTTACTAGACTAAAATCTTTCAACAAAATTTTTTTTTTTTTTTTTGGCAGTTTTGAAGGTTAAAAGAACTTCCGAGACTATATATATATATATATATATATATATATATATATATATTATTATTATTATTATTATTATTAAAATTATTTCATGTATCCACATGAAATGTTATGTATCAATTTTCAGTATTTACTTTAACAGTGCTCAATACGTGAGTAGAGCTAGGTAGAAAGTTATGAAGATATATTTATCGCAATTAAGCTACACAGACGCTTCCGTGTTTCATCTCTGTATGGAATCGTCAGACTAAAAACACATTTTAGCTTGACGATTCTCTACGGGGATGCAACGCGGAAGTTTCTGTGTAGCTTAATTACCATGAATATATTTTCATAACTTACTATTTTTGTGTATATATATATATATATATATATATATATATATATATATATATATGAGGGGGTACACTTTCTCATTTTACGGCCTCTCAGTGAACCTACACATAGTGAGCATTTCAAACTAGGATTCGAAATCCGGCCGCCAGTGTGGTAGTCAAACGTCTTTACCCGCGATCTCCCTATCCGTATGAATAAAGGAAAATGATATTGTTTTTATATTTCATCGCTTCAATTAGGATAGAAGAAAGGAAAATAAAACGCTAGAAAGTGCAAAATGAAATAAATAAATAAATGAAGAAATAAAGAAAGAAATGCACCAAAAAAAAAGAAAGAAATTAATGAATAAAGAAATGAAGAGATAAAGAAAAGAAAGATTCATTGTGTTTTGCCTCTATTAGAATAGAAAGGAATGACCATGGAATGTCAGAAAAAAGAAAGAAAGATATACAGACAAATGAATAATGAAAGAAAAACAACAAAAGAGAAATGAATCAATTAATAAACAGTGACAAAAAGAGTGGAAAATGAATGAACAAATAAAGAAAGGAAGGAAAGAAGGAAGTGATAAATTAATTCATTATTATTTATCACTTCTCTTTGAATGGAATGAATGAAAGTATAAAGCCCGACAGAATGAAAAACAGACAGAAGTCTCATATCTCATCCATTTGCCCATGGTGTGTATGACCGTTGTGGCGTCAATAATGACCTGGAAACCAGCTTTCTTCAGCCCTCTCGGTTTTCTGCTTTCCTCAGCTCTGAACTCTTGAGTGTAGTCCTCTCACTTCTTCCTTTGTCTGACCCTCCTTTGTTTTTCCTTGTACAATTCCTTACAAGATTGTCTTTACGAGATCTGATGAGAGTGTGACATCGATGTACCACTTCGTGTTCCTCCTTTTAACAGTGGGCAGTAGTTCCACATATGGTTCGACTGCTCGTATTAGTCTGTTCTTCACTTCCTCATTTGCAAAGTATGCGATATTGAGGATTATTCGGAAGCATCTAATCTCTGTGGTCTGTATTATTCTCCCGAGATCCGCAGTTAGGGTCCACGACTCTCACACATACAGATATATGGAAATGACCAGGGAGCGCATTAATCTGGGGTTTGAGCTGCCTCTGATGTTTCTCTGATTCCATGTGGGCCTTAGTTTGACCAGTACTGCTTGAATCCGTCATCACCAACAGACAGAAATACGAAGCAATACAAAAATGAACGAAAAAACGAAAGTTTTTTCGTTCAAAGATTAATAAATAAAGAAAGAAAGCAAAGTAAAGAATGACGAAAGGAAGAAAATAGTGGTTTTATTATTTACCGCCGCGATTAGAGGTTTGTAAAGTACTCGCCATTTTAAACACCCACATCAACCCAGTAAAACTGAATTTACAATAAATACAAAATGTCTACAATGTCTTTTTTCTTCTTTTTAACAAGACAGCCATTTCTTTGTGTGTGTGGCCAATGTTACGCAGTTTTGTGTATTATTCGCCTTCGTTGGCAAACATCGTATTTCTTTACGAGAAGAATATCTCAATTCACGCTCATTCGTTATCTCATTTGGTAACGAGTTTGTTTTTGAATTTGATGTAAGCCAATACGATGTTTGGCAAATCGGACGAAACAACCTTTTTCTTTTTAGGTGAATGTTTGTTTGCTCTCATTTGGTTGTACATTTAATACATCGGAAGGAATGCGTCTAATGTTTCACGAGACAATCAACTTAAACATTTATTTTCTTATTCCCTTTTTTTTCCTTTTTATAAATCTAGAAACTGTTTCGAAAATCATACCAAACTAGCAACCTTTTTTTTCACTCTCGCTTCTTCCATACTTTTTTGCTGTTTTTATCTTTCGTTTTTTCCTTCTCTTTCTTTCTGTCATCATTTCTTTCTTTCACTGTCTTTTTTCATTTTTCTTCTCTTCATTCTCCCTTTTATTTTTATTTATTTTTGTTTTTCTGTATATTTTCCTTCTTTCTTTTTTACTCCTTTTTTATAACTCTAGAATCAGTTTCGAAAAACATACCAAACTAGTAACCTCTTTCTGTCGCTAATTCCCTTTCCATACTCTTTATTTCTATCCTTCTCCCTTTTATTCATTATTTCCTTGTTTCTCTCTCTCTCTCTCTCTTTCTCTCTCTCTCTCTCTCTCTCTCTCTTTCTCTGACTTTATTTTTTCTCTCATTTATCCTCTTTATTTATTTATTTCTGCCTATATGTATATTTCTTCTTTCTTCTTCGTTTCTGTTTTAATTTCTTTTTTCTCTTTCTTTCTTCCTTTCTTTCTATTTTATTATCTATCTGTCTCTTTATTTCAATATTCTGTTTGTCTTTCTATTTTTTTTATTTTTCCTTTATGTCATACAAAACTAGCACCCCATTCCTCTCATTCTCGCTTCTTCCATACTCTTTTTGCTGTCTCTATCTTTCTTCCTTTTTTCCCCCTTTCCTTCTTTCTGTCATTCTTTCTTTTTCTTTGTTTATTTTTCTTCTCTTCATTTTCCCTTTCATGCCTTTCTTTCTAACTGCCTTCCTGTGTATTTTCTTTCTTTATTCTTTCACTCGTTGTTTCTGTTTTATTTATGTCTTCTTCTCTCTCCCTTTTCTTTTTTATCTTATTTTTAGTTTGTCTCTTTATTTCATTCTTTTCGTTATCTTTCTTCTTTATTTTCATTTTTATCTGTTATATTTCTGTTTTTCTTGAGGTTTTTTTTACTTTTCTTTATTCCTTTAGAATCCATAATTTGCATTCTTTCTACAATACTTTTTTTATTTTTAAAGAGAACAATTTTCTTACTTGAAATTATCTTCCTTGTCAGGAAGGCATTTTGAAACAAGATTTATCTTCCCTTGATAAATCACATGACATATCATATAATGGGAAAATCCAAGATGGATGCTTCGCCGATTACGGACTAGTTCTACAATAAAATCCATAATCATCATAATTAAATCATTAAGTTGTAAATTGTTAAATAAATCATTTTAAATTGTTGACCTCTTACGAATCGCTGCATTTGATTAGTTCTACATTATTTTGTCTCTCATCACTCAGACACCACCACCATAACCTTGTCCTTTATTCATTTTCTCTAGTTGTCTATAATAGCTCATCTCCTCCCTTTCTCCCTCTCTATTTTCTTCTTCACCTCACGCTTGTTCTATCCTTGTGTTTCTTTTTCTCTTTCCTTCTTTCTTAACATCTCGCTGCGCAGATCCCAATCTATGTTGATCGCCCCCTTTTCTTTTTCTCCCCTTTTCTTTTTCTCAGTATCCCCTTACGTCTACAGTGGCGGCCTGCCTTGTTTGGGGTGAACTATGTTAAAAAAAAACATTTACTTTCTGTCTTTCTTTGAGTGATACTTGTTTTTTGTTCCTCTCTCTGTCTATTGTTTAATTCATACTAATTTTATTTTCGTTCTTTCTCTTCTTTCTCTCATCTTATCATCTCTTTTTCTTTCTTTCTATTACTATCCAACTCTTTCATCTCATTCTTCCGACCTTCCCCCTTCCTTTTTCTTTCGTTCTTCTTTTTCTTCTTTTTCTTCTTTATTATTTTTTAATCTTTACCCAAGGCTTTCATCTTCATTTTAGCATTATTCAAAGATGTTCCTAAATTTACAAAATGTTTTCTTACAATTTCAACCAAACTGCACCATAGTTTTAAATCCTTCTCTCTCAATCTGTCTTCCAAAATATATTTCCCGCCAAATATTTCTGAAAATTATCCGTCATGTAATTTTATTTATGGTCAAAGCGTCTCTTGTTTCGCTCTGTTTTCGCATCGTCCGGTCAATTATTTTATTTGACATTTTCAAACCTAGTATTTTTACATGTGTGATCACACATTTGTGAGAGTCTCGATTGATGTGTAACGCTTCAGATTAATATAATATTTCCATTGCGAAATGCACATTCAATTGTGCTTTCTCACTCAAGGTGCTTTTCTATCAATCAGTCTGTCACACTGAATTTTAAATTACGTTTGACAACGATCTGTCAAGCTTAATATTTAGGTTTCAAATAGTATTTTCGTCGGTCTGTCAAGCTTAAGTAGATTCGTCCGTCAGTCGGTCTGACACGCTTTTTATACTAATGAGTAACTTCTTATCAATACCTCAAAAGTCACTCGAGGATAAGGGTTAATGAGATTGTCAGTTGTCAATGAGTAAGACCTTTGACTTAAATAGTCAAAATATGATTATATAAGTGGACAGCTCGACAAGAATTTGTTAGCATTTGACTTAAAACCGACCATGTTGTACTCAGCTGGGAAGCAGCCCCGCGGTATTATATTCCACAGATAAGACGCTTTGTTAATGGTAAGTTTTAAATAGAATTTGTAGTGCTAAATCCAAGAATTGAATAGACGCATCTTATTCTAGATGCGCCTAAGCATCTCTATAAGAGGTTCTGTCTGTCGGTAGTCTGAGATTCTTAGGTTGGAAATAGCATTTCCGTCGATATTTCAAGAGTTCAATTCCGGGTAAAAAGAAGTAAATAAGAGAAAAAAATGTCTAACCCTCAGTTTAAAATTTACGAATGTTTACTAGTTATAATAAAATATATCTGAAGGCAGCCGAAGTAGCCGAAGTGTACAATGGCTAAAACTCACCAAATAAAATGTCTAATACAACCAAAAAAGTACGCGCCATTCGGCAGCTATTAAATATTCTGTACAAATGCATAACTTACATTAAATATCTTTAATATAAATATATTGTTATTTTAAAAACTGATAGTTTTCATTTAAATTATCTCCCTTGAAAATGAATGAATGTAATATTTAAGTAACGTTTTGGTAATTTATTCTTTTTTATTAGGACACTTTAATTAATGGCCTTTAAAACACCAAACATTTGCATATACATATAAGAAATAGGACAATGAAATTACAAATAAATAACACCAAAAATTAATTTATTATTAACTGTTAAAAATAATTATGCAAATTAGGCATACAAATAGCTGTGTTTTGCTCTTAGTTGACTACATTATATACAGTATTTCAAAAGACTATGTTGTATTATTGCTTTAAATGGACATCGCTCGTTTTTTGAATCGCTTCTAAGACGACTAGAGAATATCCCCTCCCCCACAATCTACTGACATAGGAATCTCCCTTCTGATGCCCTCACCCCCGGTTCGGAGGCACACTGGCTCAAGTGAAAACGCTTAACCGCCTAAAAACGGGAATGGGGCGATCAAAAGTTGCTATGAATAGATGAGGCTACAAGACTGACACAACTATGAATATGGAATGGAGGTCCATACGATGCAACACTGTCATGTCTGTCCTCTACTGCCCAGCCGGTGCAGCTTGAAAGTTCTTGCAGAATACACTAATAATGCAAAGGACAGCGTAAAAAAGTGTTAAACCGTCGTATGACCGCATGCTTCAAAGACACGCAAATAATAAGTATTGATTTTTAATAACAGTTAGCCGTTTCGATGGTAATTAAGGTGTGATTGATGGACAAAAACTTTCATATTTATTCGTTTAGGTAAATTATTTCTTATCTGAAATAAAGACACAACAGATCTTAAAGCTAATAACATTGTTTAGTCGTCTGTGTTTATTACTATGAAATCTTAACGGAGCGTTGTGTTACATATTACATGAGATAATATGGTTTCCTAATTGATGTAGATGAGCCGATAGGTATGATAGACAGGGTGTGACACCAGGTTCACTTATTATTTGATATAAGATCAGATTTAGATGAACGTACTCTCAGCTTTTCTTCAGATCAATCTCTTGTTAGATTAAAAGGTGTATAACTACTCAATTATTAGGAAGTGTGTTTAAAATAAAATAAATTACTAACAAAAATAGTATAGCTCGTGTATGGAATGGAATGATAAGCAAGAAAACAAATTAATTAAAAATATTAACACAGAAACCTAATTAAAAAGTTCATTTACCGAAATAGTTTGTCTCGATCAGTGAAGTTTTAGTCGTGGAATGAAAATCTTATTGATTTTATTAATTTCATACATTAGCTACTTAATTATATTTGAATTCTGCTGAAATCAATAATATAGTTCATTATCTTTCAATTTCATCTAAATCTTTAACTGTTTAATTGACCCCATGTTGACCCCTAATCTCCCCCTAAAAACATTCGTTATGTTATTATTTATTAATTTAAACAAGAAATGTTAGGACAGGAAATGTACCTAAAATACCAATGTTGATGACGTAGTGACCGAAAGAAATTGCAAGTGGTGTTTTTCTGCTGAGATCAATAATATAGTTCATTATTTTTTAATTTCATCTAAATCTGAAACTGTTTTATTGACCCCATTACAAATAAGAAATGTAAAGACAACAAGAAATCTACCTCAAATACAAATGTTGATGACGTAGTGACCAAATGAAATTGCAGAGTGTGTTATTTCACAAGTCAGAAACGGGGACTACTGCTTGCAATATTAATCAAATGAAGGTATATCAAGACGGTTGCAGGAACTAAGTACAAACTGCAATGTGAGCCACCCCATCTTTCATTATGAATTGAAATTTTTTTGTAAATTGTCAAAACCATGTAAAATATATCCGCACACTTTCTCGCATCCTTCATCATCATAATGCTATTCTTCACCCTGCGTGAAAGACCAAATATTGCCTAGAATAATATACAATGGATATTATGCTTAACTCATCATATTCTCCGGGCAGATCGACACATTTCTATTTCTTTAGAAGTTTGAAAAAGTGATTTGAGTGGATTAAGCCTTACGTCAAATGAGATCTTAATCAGCCTTAACTAGAACTTTTTATCTTGCATCTGAACATTCTTCATTCACCTGACGAAAGGAATGTGTGGCGTTCTCGACAATAGAGAATTTACCTAAAATAAATTAATCAATAGAGGTTGTTTTTAAATTGGTTATATCGCCATCATGAGGTATATTAAGGGAAATGATACATCGGTGTCTCATCTCTATAATAAAGTAAAGTCGAATATTGGGTTATTAAGGTTTGGGTTATTAAGCTATTATGTCTGAAGGCAGGGGGCCTTCAGACATAATAGCTTAATAACCCAAACCTTCATATGCTAATCTGTTCCGCTATCCAATTAGGTTATGCATTCATTTCGTCGTCTTCCAACATTTATTATATTTTCTCTGAATTACCGAACTCTTCCAAATAAATCTTCCAAAGAGAAGGTGGCTGGCATTTTTACTAACTACTATTTATCTACTCTCGTCGCCACTAGATTTACCGTGTGCTAATTTTTAATGAAATAAAAATTAAACAAACAGCGGTTATTCAAAAATAACAAATGTTCGCTAAGAGTTTAGACGTCTACGTCGGTAAGATTTTCCGATTATTTTTTAATTGCAGTTAGTTTTCTCCATCTCATATTCTTTATGTTAAACAAAGACCATTCATTATTTATTCAGAATTAAACACTAAATTTGGTCTGCCGTTCTGTCAGCACATTCCGTAATTTTTTTCCATTCCAGAATAGAGTGGAATATACCAATTAACGAACGGCTTCTCAACATAGACAAACTACACTTTCGTGCTTTTTACAAAACTCAGTTAGATTGAATGAAAACCATCTCTATCCAATCGCTGGAAAAAAATCACATGTTAGTAGTTTAAAAAAAAAAAATTTAATCCACAAAAAAGTCTGAAAACACATTTCTGATGGATCATTCTGTATTGGATACGTTATTAGAACAATATTTTTAGATAAAATATTTAACACGTATTTTCAAACACAGAAGAAAATAATTGATTGATTTTATTTCATTTCTATTTATGAGAAGAAAAAACGATTAGACTATTTAAAAATACAGTATATAAAACCTATTTTCATTATAACTTGTGGAAAATTTCGTTCCTCAAACAAAATAAAATTATAAAAGTATACTTTTTTCTGAAGCGGAATCAAAATCAATTTCTCCTGGAATATTCAGTAATTGCTACGACAACATTTTCGAAGAGTCTGCCGATTCACTGCTTTTACACGCGTTTATTTTAAGTATTTTCTTTTAAGAACACACACACCTTTTACTGAAGATCATTCATTATATACGTTTTTATTAACTACGTTCAGCAATGAAATCATTAAATCCTTTTTGCTAGAAGTCAATTATTAAATATGTTCTGCTTAACGCAAACAGATCACAAGTTACTACAATTGTTAAAACTTCGAGTCTTTCGATTTACTGGCTTCCACACGCAGCTTCTTATTTTTATTATTTCGCCAAGCGCTGGTAAGAACATACATCCCACTAAAATTAACCCATTATACATGTTTATGTTAACTAACATACGATCTTACGCCATATTTTAGATGAGGATTGATATTTGCTTTCTTGTGCTACTTAAAAATCGAACCCATTTCACTGTAAGTAATTCAAGTTATTGAAATAGGATTTAATCACGTTAGCCCCTATTTAAAAAAAGAGAGGGGAGCCCAGTCACTCAAAACGTAGAGAAATCTATTTTGCTTGATTTAAAACAATATCCTATTTTAATCACCTAATTTACTTACAGTGAAATGAGTTATTTTTATAAGTTGTTTTCTTAATTAGTACTTTAACATTTCGTTTTATTAAATGAAATTATTATTTTATATTTTCCCCGGTAAACGCTAAAAATGGATAAATCCTATTTTAATCACCTAAATAACAGTCAAATGGATTATCTTCTTAATTTTTATCTCAGAATTAATACTCTAATATTTATATATTTTTAGTTAGATTATTATTCTATATTTACCCCGAGCAACGCCGGGAAACGGGTCCTGGTAGAATATCATAGATTCCAACATATTCTTACAAAAGAATAATATAGTGGGAAATATCAACACGCCACCACTGCTATGGGTAAAACAGCTACTTGTGTTCAAGTAATCTTTTACGATATATATTGTGCTTCGATATCAGTATGTAAAAGGTTGATATGCCGTAAGACTGACGAGCCCTAAAAACATTTTGTTTCTAATATTTTATCTATTCTTTCCTCATCTAATTTCTACTTTTCTACTTATTCTCTTAAAATACCAGATAACAACTTATTTACTTTACTTACAAGCTTCACACTCATTTCGGGTTTTGTCATGTTCACAACCTTTTGACCTTTGAACTCGGCGGTCTACTTCATTTTATTTTTGTCATAAACGAAAACTTCTCCGGGAATGTCTAACTGAACCATTTATTCCACTGAGATTAAATTGTTCTCGTTTCGCATTCCTTGCATTCTAGATAAAAGGCGACCCCCCCCCCCAAAATGTAACCCATGGAATCGTTAATGTGATTCACAATCCTTCTGCAATCTAACTATATTTGGTACTGACTTCTCCACCAAGTTTCATTCATAAATATCCAACAGTCTTTGTTTTATCGTCATTTGATAATATGCTCTACATGTGCACCTGCATTACAACCAAACATAGATATGACGTGTAAAATTGCTAATAACTCTGAGGCACTCTTCTTTTGTCACTACATTTCGGCTATAGTGGTCATCTTCAGTTCAGGAATAGTAAGGAGATTGTTTTGATAGACATAATCTTTGGGATAACTCCAGATATAAAAGAAATATGGTGGATTTAAGTTTCGGTGAATGTGAAATCCTGTCTAGAATCACACCTCATAATGATACGATCGCAAAAGTTGCCCCCACAGCAATTCCAACAAGTTATTTGAAGTTTGAGGAGTTATCTCATCCTGTTGAAACCAATGCACATTCTCTAAAAAAAACACTTAGTCTGCCGACAGCTGCACGAAACTTCTTACCGACCATTCTGTAGCGGTGAGTATTGATCAACGCATACGTGCACATTTAAAACATATCATTGAACGACGATGAAACAAAGACAGTTTAATATTCATGACTGAAATGTGGTTATAGATCAGAAAAAGACTGAAGTTTATTTGTACTAAATATAGTTGGATTGGAGAAAGGATTGCGACTTTTATTAAAAGTATCCTGGGTGGCAGTTTTGGGAGTTCACCCTAAATTTAGTATTAGTTAATGTTTTTCTTATGTTCTTTCATCAGGAACTAGACGCACAACCTCGGGGTATAATTAACTCGAGAATATCCCATAACTAACGACGGCGAGGGAATTAAGGAGAATAATTAACTGATGCCATATATCGAAAAGGAATAAGAGAATATTACGTGATTGGATTAAATAATAGGATATGTTCGAAATGGCCAGAAGATTACACCGACTGCCACAAATGCCACCTGAAGAAAGTCGAAAAGTTCAATGGCCCAAATGCTTATAAACATTTGCTGTGTAGATGCAAAGAATCTGAACTGAGTCTCAGAATGAGAAACTCTATATACCTTAAGGCAATTTCATGTTCGCGCATACCTTATCAACGTTCCGCATCTGTTTTAAAATGATGGGACGTCCTATAGCCGAAGATGCAATACAAAATAGATTTTTTAAAATTTCACCAGACGTTGCTGGAACTTGAAGTAAAATACACTTTCCTGGCCTTAGCGCCAGGATTAACGTGTAGTGTCCATTCTGTCCAAACATGGTACAGTAATATCGCAGGGTCTTCGTTCGCGTCGGACGTACAAAGAATAGAAATATGTCATAAACTCTTATAAAAGTTTTGTCGATAGACACCCATAAACAGATATATTCTGAAACTGCATTTACAAAATTACATATCTTAGTGTGTTTCAGTTTTAACAAATGTGGTACAATAATATTGTTGGATCTACATTCGCGCAGGACGTCTATAGAATGAAAATATATCCCAAATTCCGTCGTCATTCTTTTAAACACGGCAGCAATATGCAACAGATGAAGGATACAGCTATAGAATTTTCACAGGTCCGCTAGTAAATCATAATAGGTTATGTCGTAGTTCTGGTTATAGACGCAGACGCAGTATCTCTGTTATAATAAGATCTTTCGGATTGCTGTCCCGTTTAGGTTGTTATATCCACGGCGTTTCATCTGTTATAGTATATGTGCATATCAAGCGCCCACTTACCTTTACTGCGGCATATTGCTCACTATCAGAGGCTTTTCCAGGGTTTACTAAGGAAAATAACATATATATATATATATATATATATATATATATATATATATATATACTAGAGATGGGCTGTTTTACCGAAAAACCGCGGTTTTTCGGTTTCGTCTCAATACCGAATACCGAATCGGTTTTTTTTTTAAACCGTAACCGTTCGGTATTGTGTTTTTACTACAGTAAGCCACCATATACAAGGAAACACGGTTGAAAAGATTTTCCGATTTGAATAAAATTGAATATTACCAAAAAATGTTATATTAGTAAGAGGACAGATTGAACAAATATATGATAAAAACATTTAATTGACTAGGAAGAAATCTTTGTTTACAGTTTGTTTATCATTAACATTTTGAATTTTCAAATGAAAAAAAGAGAAATACGACAGACAACATGACATCGTATTTTTAGCATAAACTATTTTCAAATAGAAAAAGAAAAAATCAAACGCGTTCCGTATGATGTCGAAAATCTATTTGATTCAACTCAAAATTGTAAAATAATTATTTGTTTGATTCAGAGTTATCTAAAAAAATAAGTTATTAAAATGAAATTTTAAAAAAATACTTGTAAAAGTAAATAAACGAAAAGTAGTGAGCGAGTATAAACATTTAAAAAGAAAAAAAAAGTAGTTGCCAATGCTAGTATCACTTTATTCGGATTTTAAAAATTATTTTAAACATTAGGCATTTCATTGTTTACTTTTGAAAAGCCACTTCATACATAAATTGTCATTTCTAGAGAACTATCTCTCAACTATACCGTTTTCTCTCTCAAAAATGGGTTATTCAAAAAGTAGACTATGCAACGATTTATATTTTACTAAATTGTTAATATGGTATTTATTTAGAGTTGACAATTTATTTGAAAGTTTAATTATTAAACTTTAATCCAAGTCATGAATTCTATGACTAAAATTACCTTAAAGCTTAAAAAATGACTTTAGGTGAATTAATAATCTCTACTTTTTTTTAACCATCCTTCCTTTTCCCTTGGCGCGGTTTTCGGGTGTACTACTAGTCTTTTACGCATGTTTATAAAGTTTTATTACCCTGTCTTAAAAACAAATATTAACCCCAACACGCACCAGTTGACAGAACTTCGAGCACACAAAATGACAGACATCCCAACAGTCAACACCGGCAATTCGAGAAGTATGTGGTGTGTTTATTTTACGCGACAAGACACAACGACTTGCAAACATTTTCACCTATTAAAAAATTAAAATTTTTATCTGTCAAATAATTTTGACAATATTTTATTTTCATCATCATTTTTGCTTAATTTTATTTGTAAAATTATTTTGTTTGTTTAAATAAATTTTCGTTTTTTAATTTCTTGCATTTCTGAGTTATATTTTAGCTTCTGATGGGTCAAAGAATTAGATAGAATGTATATTCAAACTCAGTTTTATTCTTCAGAAATCTTTCATGAATCTTTGGTCACTGTTTTAACGAGTTAACTGTTGAAAAGGTATCAGAACTTTGATTACAACAGTCAACACCTTAAAACTTATATGATTCATATCATGGAGAATGATTCAGTCACAAAATTATCGAAACAGTGGCATAATTCAACTAAACGTTGAATAATAACTAATCATCACACAAGAGAATGAATAGCTTCCATAGTAAAAATTTTTTTTTCAAAAAAACCGAAAAACCGAACCGCAAACCAAAGTTTTAAGAGAAAAAAACCGAAACCGATACCGAAACCAAAATTTCAAAACCGCCCAACTCTAATATATATATATAAATATATATATATATATATATATATATATATATATATATATATATATATATATATATATATAAGTGAGGTTCAATTTATATTCCAAAAACAATGTTGTTTGTGTTTTGTTTTTTGTGAGATGCTGTTTTATATATATATATATATATATATATATATATATATATATATATAATTATTAATGACAATATATGTATTAGCATATACTACTAGTGACTTGTAATTAGCAGTCTCTTTGAAAGATTTAGCTCGATGATTGTCAATCAGTAACAATAGAGCATATATAAGTCAGGTTCATTTTATATTCCAATAACAATGTTTTTCTTTTTAATTTTTATTTTTCACATTTCCCCCCAAAACATAACAGTCCGTTTTTTTTGCCGTGAGCCAAACAACATTTTTATGTCAATATCGTCTCTGCAACACTACAAAATCATCATAAAAATCAACAAAGAATAAAAAAGTTCTTCGATTAGAATGTTTTGGTGAACAAACCTTTTTCAAAATGGCGTACTAGTGAGATTTCCCCCACATGTGAGTTTTCTCTTGTCTTTGTTTTTTTATTTGTTTTCGCCAAATAATGACCCACTGTATAGTTTTGTTTTTTTCCCGAAGCATTTCAATCCAATAACTTTTTATTCTTTTTGGATTTTTCTGATGATTTTGTAATGTTGAAGAGACGATATTGACATAAAAATGTTATTTGGATCACGGCAAGAGAAACAGACCGTAAAAATACATCTATTTTGGAAATGTGAACTAATAAAAACAAAACAAAGAAAAAAACACGCTTGATTGACAATCATCGAGCTGAATCTTTTAAAGAGATTGCTAATTAAAAAGCACTGATTGTATATGCTAATACATATATTATCATAATTAATTTATATATATATATATATATATATATATATATATATAGAGAGAGAGAGAGAGAGAGAGGGATAGAGAGAGAGAGAGAGAGAGAGAGAGAGAGAGAGAAAGGGAAAGAGGGGGAGCTGGCGTTACCTGGGAATTAATGTGGTTCATATATATTAGATGAAGAAGTCGCTAACATCAAACATTCAACAACTTACATGCTGTATACATTTTGAATTCTCTTACGTTGGTCCTCGTCACTTCGATAGAACTGGAAAGAGTACACTGCATTCTACTTCCATGTTGTTTTCTGATTACTTCCAACGCCGCACTTAAACCAGTTTGCGCGCCTTGTCGTGGTTTATCTGTAAACCAAATTTAAACTCCGCGGCTGCTCAGCTGAGAAAAGTGTGGATGTCCATACAAACACACAGATATACCAATAAAAATTGTATTTTATATCGATTAAGATATTATTGTTTGAATGTTAGGTATAATGGGTTATTATTACTTTTGCTTTCTTTTTTCCCCGTTTCTTTCGCTGTCTTTAATTCAACGATCTTTGGTCATTTTCTTTTGTTCTATTTTTTTTCTGTCATTTATTGCATTACTTATTTCTTTCTTCCTTTCTTTTATAATTCTTTCTTTTTTTTCTTTTTTTTTTGTTTACTTAATTTGTCCGGTCCCTGCCATTGTTACTTTCCGTCTTTCTTTCTTTCATTTGTTCTTCATATCTGTCTATCTCTTGTCTCTGCATTCTTTTCCTTCGTTTCGCTTTGTTTTTTATAATTCTTGGATTCATTCATTCCATTCTTTTTTCATATATTTTTATGTTCTTCCATTTCTTCGTAATTTCGGTCTTTTTCTTTCTTTCTTTCTTTCTTTCTTTCTTCCTCTATTGATCCTGTCTTTCTTCACCAATTTTAGATAATTTGATTTCCTGATTTCTAAAAGTTGAACGAAACCAAATTCTCTTCCCCTGCTTATAATTTATGACTCCCGCGAGACCAAAGTAATCGGTTGGATTTCGAATATTCATTTTCAAAACAGCCACTGCCCATTTATTTGCAACACAAAACCTTTTATCCCAGTTAAACTGGGGGCATTAGTAGATTTATTCAATTCGAGTCGATGACTTATTCCTTTTAAATAACGCAAGGTTTGCTTTGTCTTTGTTTATTTGTTAATGAAGGCTTTTTAATTTTTTTATTTATGATATGATATTTTACCCCAAACAAGGCAGGACACCACTGTAGACGTAAGGGGCTACTTGGAAATAGGGAGTAGGTTTAGGGTGTCATTCTAAGTTGAGAGCAGTGCAGCGATATGTCTGTTTACATTAGTTTTAAACCTCTTTATGTCGTTACTGTCGGGGAAACAAGAGGCAGGGAAATAATTCCAAAGGTCAGAAGCACGCGGAAAGAAGCTATTAGAGTAGAAGGCTCTCTGGCATCAAGGAACCTCCTCGGTGAATGGATGGGATTTAGCTGATTGTCGAGTTAGTCTAGTGAATTTACGTAGAGGGGGCACCAGAGTAGCCAGTTCATCGGAGCACAATCCATTGAAATACTTGTAAAACAAGCATAAGGATGGATTGTGTTTCAAATGTTAAACCATTTAGTTATAATCTAATATATAAAGTAATACGGACTATTTTACACGCATCATAACTCCGCCCTTTAAAAGTCCTATATCTAACTTTGTTTCGTTATAAACAACTGCCGCAGATCGGGCCACGTTTTAAAACAATGCATTTCGAATCAATTTTATCAAAAACATTTTTATCACGATAGTTTTCTATTTCTTCTTCGTGATATTAATAGGAAGTAGGAGTTATATTTTTTACACAAATAACTACATTCACCAGTACTCTTCAAACGCCGGGATTAATTTTTCGTATGAGCGACATCTTAGTTTTCCACAGTAAATAGAAACAATCATATATAAAATATCATCATAAAATGGTAAAACAATTAATGAAACAAGGCGGATTACTTAAACTCCAATTATTGCCATTGAATTACATCGTGCTATTCTTATAATTATCTATATGTGATAATATACAATGAAAATCTTAGCTAAAATATAAGTACAAAATATATGCACTATTCCCTCTAACAAAAATTCATTTATAACGTCAATGCCTTCTAGAAAATTGTATTAAGTTGATTTTTTGCGATAATTTCATGATATTTATTAATATTAGTATTATAGATTCAATAATCCGATTTCTAATGAATTTATCAAACGCTTTACATAAAATACATTACTGCAATATCTATGTTAAATAGCGTATATGGATCGAAGTTTTAAAGGGTAGAGGTATAGAATCAACAGCATATGGCGACAGACAATTTATTGTCTTATATATATATATATGATGGAAGAAAATTAAGGTTTTAACTTAGCATATGAGCAATACTCTTCTGTAAGAAGAATTGAGTACTATCGGTTATAAGTATTGTAAAAATTTACACAAATGAATACTTTTATTTATACGATATAATTCCGTCAACTCCTAGTAGTTCATTTGGTAGAACACTAGGCGCTAAGCACAGGTGCTCGGGTTTCAAATTTTGATATGTCTAGTCACACTGATGAGTCGTGGATGAAACAGCTGTTTGTGGATAACTATATATATATATATATATATATATATATATATATATATATATAGCATAATATAAAATGAAATAATAAAATAAGGTGCGAATCAAATTTTATTAGAATTCAAAATTCAGGCAAAGTATCTCAACGTCTTATATATATATATATATATATATATATATATATATATATATATATATATATATATATATATACGAAAAAATAAAAATCAGTATATTAAAATTGGTCGTTCAGGTATGAATTCCAAAACCAAGCCGAATAAAGACGGAAGACTTAATCCATATAAAGAGCTAATGTATTTTCAGATTAATCTTTATAAATCGGGTTTATTATAACACATGTTTACAGTTTTGTCCGTAAGTATGTCACGCTTAAGATGGATATATTATTTCATCATTGTCAGAATTTTGAAATAGTATGTATTTCAATCGGCCATACTTAAATTTCAAATAGCATGTTCTATGGCCTGTCACACTTAAATTCATAATAGCATTTTTAAGTTTGTCACATTTCGGTTTGAAATAGCAAGTACTTTGGTCTGCCACACTTAAATTTGAAATAGCAAGTACTTTGGTCTGCCAAACAAGTTTAAAATAGCATTTGGTTGGTCTGTCACGTTTAATGTTGAAATAGCATTTCAATCGACTAAACGCACATATTGAATAGGCGCATCTTAGGAATATCCGTTTTTCCTTCTCTTTTTTATCCCTTCACGATAGGTGAAGGGACGATTATCTCAGCTGCACGGAACTGCGGACGATTAAAAAAAAGTGCTTCCTCTTTGGCGACCAATTTTTTTCCGAAGACGGGAAGCGCCAAGATTAAGGAGATTCTCCATTGCTGTTTTTCATTTAACTCTCAGAATATATATATATATATATATATATATATATATATATATATATATATATATATATATATATATATATATATATATATATATATATATATATATATATATATATATATATATATATATATATAAATATAAATTCATATATACATATATATATACATGTGTGTGCGCGTGCGTATATATATATATATATATATATATATATATATATATATATATATATATATATATATATATATATATATATATATATATATTCGAGAGAAATCGACAGAAAATATATGAATTCTCATTACCTTTCTGGGGCTTTCGAAAAGTACGACCCACGTAAGAAATAACCACATTTAATCGCAAGTTCTTCCTCTCCACGTTTTCAAGTGTAAACCCCGCTTGCGTTCTGAATGACTACGTATTGGTAAGATCGGAGGTTGTTAAGGACTGCTTAAACACGATTAGAATTGCAATAAAAAAGCAAAAGATTGAAATTAAATGAAAGGTTAGCTATTTCGTTTTTGTTACGATTCGGCCATGTTCGATCCGATTTCAGCCCAACTTTCGAGAAGTGTTTAAATTTTTTTATATTTTATTTTTTCTACATTATCTGATTTTATTTCATAAAAAATGAACACATTCTTCTACTGTATAAACAACAAGTAAGACATCATTGTTTTTTCAAGTGAAGTAACTGAACAATCTAAAAAAAACACGTCATTTTAATTTCCTTCCCATTTTTTGTTTATTGACATGAGACGTTTTATTAATTAGGCCTTACAACGTAAAATTTTGACTAAACCAGTCTAATAATACTGAACCGGCAGTGGCGATGCGTATACTCTCAATGTCTTATAGTTCTTTACTCTCATTACTTTTTGCACTGTTTTTCTCTTTCTTCCTTCTGCTGCTGGCGTTTACTCGACCTACTGATTTGTCTTGTTTTCTTATCAAACACAATTATAGGCACCTGACTTAGCTGCTTCAGTTGCTTAAATATATATGTTATATTTTTTGGTTGTATTGTCACTGCTGGTTTAGTATTATCAGACTGAACTGGTGTTGAGGAGGGAGACACGGAGAAAAGTTGTTAATTATATGGCAATGTCTGATTCTCAGAATGTAATGCTTTCATTGATTATTACTAAGCTAGACTAGTGCCCAATAGAAATGTATAAAAGTGATAGGATATTTGGGTCATTCGTAACTATAACACTCTATTTTTTTATAAAGAAGTACCTTGTAGTATTAGACTGCACTAGTGTTCAAAGGAAATAGTGAAAATGATAAGTTATTTGAATCACCCGTAACAATAAATGTCTGATTTTCATAAATAAATCCTTTAAGAAATATTATTAGAGTAAGCTTAAGCAGAGATGGAGAAAAAGTTATAGATCAGTTGGTCCATCCGTAACTATAAACGTCCTATGTTAACAACTAGTTACGTGTAGGGATTATTATTAGACTTGGCTTCAGTTCTAAGTGTATGAGCAAACAGTGGGCGAATCTGCACAAAAGATGCGATTAATTGTGAAATATTCACAACATAAAACTTGTCTAGCTACAGCCATTGTAAATAATTGTTCTTTCTTCTTCTGTGTACCTAAAACTAGATGGAACTTCTATGAGCAAAGTTTATTTCGAACAATAACCCTTCTGCGTAATACAACACCACTTGGCTGCTTCCAAGATGACTACAACATGGTCTTTTTCAGGCCAAAAGTTAACACATTTTTGTTGAGACGT
Source organism: Sepiola atlantica (assembly GCA_963556195.1). Taxonomy (NCBI): domain Eukaryota; kingdom Metazoa; phylum Mollusca; class Cephalopoda; order Sepiida; family Sepiolidae; genus Sepiola; species Sepiola atlantica. Next base: position 62,998,436 of record OY744519.1, read on the forward strand.
CCTCTTAAATAATCAAATTTTGCCCAATTTCAACCATTGTTACCAATTCCCACGGTGTTGTCTCACCGTCCACCTGACAAACTCATTAACCCATATCTTCTACTAGCCTTTGGGTAACTCTTTAGTACATCAAAAATATAGATAAGTTGGGCTGTCCATAACTATAAAGGACTGATCTTCATGAATAAATGAAGTAAATATTAGAATGTTCAGGAGAGTTGGCGACAAATTATAAATTATTTAGGTCATCCGTAACTATTAACAAAACACTTATTTTTATTAATGCTTTTCTGGATTGTGATTAGACTGGCATAGTGTCCAAGAGAGATGGAGAGAAGTTAAAAGTTCACAGTCAGGTCGAATAGCCAACGACTAAAGTGACAAGTCTACTGGGTTTGATTGGCTGGAATGTACTTAAACCCCAGGATCACATACAAAACTTGTGAAAGGCCGTCTGTGAGCCAACGGTCTAGTCATGTGCGTAGAAAAGTGATACCTCTCGGACTAACAATCCCTAGTTTTGGCAAGCATCAAACACAGTACTGAAGTCGGCGCAAGAAAAAACTATCCTGTTGGTCAACGATGACCAGAATGCTGGTCAGTAATCCTAGTGCTATTTTCTCTATTTCGGGTGTATTAGTTATAATGGGCTGATATAGATGTTTTAGTATACATCATGGTTCAGACCAGGAAAATATACAGTGTCCATAAAGTAAACATGGGTCATGATGGCAAACCTTCGTCGCGGTGACGGCACATTTACTATTGGTATTTTTTTTTTTTGTAAAATCAAACTACGTTTTATTTATTAACGTAATTTATTAAGTTTTATATTGTATGATTTTAAACTTTTATAAATTATTTTTACATGATTACTTGCAGCGTCAATGATAATGTACCGGTACAACAGTATCAGAGAATTCGGCTCAGTCTGGTCTGACTGGATTGAACTCAGGTCCTTCATAATGCATAAAACATTATTTAATGATCATGTGGAACACGTGCTTAGATTCCGGTGTTAAGATTATGAAAAGTTGTTTGGGCTCGTATGAGTTTGTAGCTCATTAGGTAATTTTGTTTTCGGTTATTCTTACCGACCAGTCGCCATACGTCTGTGATATTACCTTTGCATTTGCACAAAACACATGTTACCAATGTATGTACATTCTATTCTAGATAGCTGCCAATTTATTCTTGTCAAATTGTTCGACATTTTACTCTACGGTGACAAATTGTTAGAACTAAAGTGTAAGCATTCGGTGCCAATTACTATTATTTGAACATTGAAGTTAAGTAATACTTAAAAAAAGTATACTTACTAACGGAGCCCCATGGAAATGCCACGGTTGCTTTTCTCATAGAAATACAAAGAATTTGCAAGCTCTCAAAACAATAAAATATAATAATTTTAGAGGATAGTTTTATTTTATAGTAAACAATACAAGTAAAGTATTTATTTTAACTTTATTTTAAATGAAGTTATTTGTTACCGTATTTTTTCAATAAAAATATTCTACATAATAAAAAAAAATCCTAAATTTGTAAGACTACGTTGGTTTGTTGTTTTTACACATTTGTTTCTAAAAATTTTCGTAAACCTTCTTAGCTAAAACTCTTCTAATTAATTAAACTGGGAAAAATCAGTCGTCGTCTGCTTTTTGCTTTCCATATACAGGGTGTTGCAGCAAGATCCGACACTTGACAAAAATTAAACGATCGACCAAGTGGTGTTGAGGAGCGTGATGAAGCCCTGGATGGACCACATCGCCGCTAGACGCCCTATATCTTCTAGTAGGACTTCACTTCTGCACACAAGGCCAAGACGACCAAGGCGTGGCTGCTCAACAATGTTCCTCGCCACTGGTCGTCGGACTTGTGACAACCTTTCTGATCCGACTGCAACCCCATTGATTACTTCTTCTATAGCGGTATCGGGGCCACAACCAACAAGCACGCCGACAACATGGTGACTCTCTGAAGGCTGCCACCGTGGACGTGTTAACCGCTATAGACAAGGACATGTCCGCCAAAACGTGTGACTCATTTCGCGTCTCCCTTGAGATAGTCGTCTCTACCGGCGGTGGTTTGATTGTAAAATAATGTAGTATATAACTCTAACTGTTACTAAATAAACTGTCGGGTATCTACATATACAACTTTTGTTTTTATTGCATTTTTCTGCAACACCCTGTATAAATAAAGGTGTATTAATACTATTACTACTGCGTCGAGTTTGAATGAATTGCATCCGTTTGATTTAGCGCATTCGTATCGGCAGCTTTAGATCATGATAAATAATTAAGGCGGGATAAGCAAAATTACTAAATACATAAACATCAATGACCATTTTAAAATTTGAATTCGCCAATTGCCTGTCCGCCGCATCATTTCACGTCTTTTTTAAACCAAATTTTCAAGAATTGTTATGATCAAATGTTTGAAATTATTTTTAGTTATGATCATTCAAATTTTTTTTTACAAAATCGAAATTGTCTCCTACCAGTAAAAATAATATCTATATCTCAAGTAAAATACCTGAAGTACGATATTTTAGACTCATAAAACGCTAGCTGGATTTTAGAAGTTTGATCTAGATTGTATTTAATTTGGCAAATCCATATTTGATTCTGATTAGCCAATTTTCATTTGTTTTTTGTATCATGTTGTATTGCAATGAAATAAAGTACTTTGCTAACCTAAACGAAAAAATATATTTCAAAGAGATCTTTGTCATTAATGCTCATTAACACGTATCAATCTATAACTATGTGATGATGGCTTATTTAAACTAGTGACATGGTTTAGACAGGTGTCTTCATCTTCGTTGTAATATTCATGACATTTCGGCCTTTCCTAGGCGCTCACGTAAATTTATAAGCGACGCCTTTCTATAATCAACGTGGATAGGCTGGTTTTATTTCAGTTTCCAGATCTGGAGTATCTCGTATAAGTTAAATTGTCGCTAGAGTCAAGTTCAGGGATTGAAATACTGTAGTCAGATTTAAAAAGCTGTGTATTTTTATTATTATTTAAAGAAGGGTAGTTTGAATACGTATCTAATGAATCGTTTAAAATATTGGTATTTACTTGCCTCCCCACGAGGGCAGAGTCAAACACAAGGTCGGTTTTTAATGTGAGAAAAATCCAAATCCTCAAAAAGGGAGACTGTAGATTGGAACAAAAATTTTAATTGCCTCAGTCACGAAGGATTTCTTCTTCTCTGAATATGAAGTGTAATATCAGAACAGATACTACACTTTTCTCCGAACCAAAAGGCATGTCGTCTACATTGAATTGTTTACATTATGTCTTTAGATTCGTCCTCGCATCTATATAAAAGGCTTCGTCTATCGGTTGGTCCGTCACTCTTTAGTTTAGAATAACATTTTAATTGCCAACCGCGTTTATTTTTAGATTCGTCGACGAGTGAAGTGGACACCGGCGTGCCAGGTTAGAGTTCTGTCTCATCCATCGCAACACTTTTATTATGGATGTTGGCAATCTTCACGTGGTTCCTCCTGTGAGTGGTTGCGGCTAAAAAGAATCGGCGGGGCGGGGGGGTGGTGGTGAAATGTCCAAAAAATGGAATCAAGCAGATGAAAATATAGTCACATGTTTATTTATACGTTCGACATTGCCCTGAAAGTGAGTACTTAAATAACATCAGTGTCCATCTTAAAATCCGAAGTCTTGCTCGGTGTATTTTAATTCACGAAATATACCTCCGTAGAATTAGGGCACCGTTTTTTTTTTCAAATCTGATTCGAAATATACTTTTCGGAATCCTTAAGATCATCCCGGAGAAGATTTTAAATAATATTAAGTCAGTATTGTTTAATGTTTGTTACCGAAACAAAAAAAATATTTTTCTTGCAAAAATTCAGTTAATTCAAAATGTCCTAAACCGCAGAAAGTCTCCCCATTGTCTTGCCTCTAAACGAGAACGCAGTTAGACACAAGGTCGGTTTTTAATGGAGGGAAAAATCCAACTTCCAAGAAGTGACACTAGTGATTGGGACAAAACAGAAATTGCTTTAGTCTAGAAGTATTTCTCCTTCACTGACCGAGGACAGAAAAGATGAAGGGTAGTATCAGAACAGATACTACACTGTTCTCTTAGCCAAAAGGCCGGAAAATGTCTAACACCGTAAAATGAATAAAATGTTAAATTCATTATTCCGACAAATGGTACGAAAAATAGACCGGAGAGTGCAACGATCGAATAGTTGTGAGTATTAAAATCGCGATGTTCACAATAATCCGGTAAATAATCTAAATAGTAAAACAAAACAGAAACTATTTTGAGAAGCGTATATTTTCTATGGTCAGTTTGGGAAAAGTGTGTATTCACATTTCTCTCTAGTTACAGGTAAAGCAAATAGAACTCCGTAATTGCTGTATCCTTTATAGAAAGTCGTCTACAAAGTATTGTTTACAGTGCGGATGTTGTTTTTAGTATTCGAATTAAAAATGATGAGCGTTAGATGATCCAGAAAATGGTTGATAAGTTATACCGATTTACCTCCTCTACAGGAGGTTATAGACAATGTCAGGAGGAGTTTTGAAAAGTCAAGCGTACTACGTGAAGTACACTCTGGCCGTCAAGAAAATTCCAGAGCTGCCTCTTCAGGATACCATTGTAGGAGCGCCGCAACCGATTAGCAATAAACTAACCCCCCTCTTCATTGAGAAGGTAAAGCATAGGAGGGTGGACGTAACCAAAGTAAATTATGGGTAACTTTAAGCAAATCATGCAATCAGCTATGGCGGCGTAAATTCCGATTTAATCTATTTTTGTCGAATAACTCACGAATGTTATTTAGAATAGTATAACCCACACACACCCCCCCCCAGCTCTGCCTAAACTAGCAACATGTGTTAAATTAATCGTATACAATGATTTGTTTACAATAGGTATTATTTTTGGGCGTTGAAAAACATTAAACGTCGTGATGTGTCTGTCGTAAGACAGGAAGAAATACAAATAATAATAAATACAGCTTTCATCTAACTAATCGGAAGGTGGCCACAGTGAAGTGGATACCTACGTGGACTGACGACATGTTCCATCGCATCACGTTCCATAGCATCACTTTCACTTATGGATATTAGCAACCTTCACTGTGAGTACCAGATTCTAAAAATATAAAAAAAACAGAACTAAGGAATAAAATGAGCCGATCAAATATTGTACCAAGTTGAGTCATACGAATTTATGTTTGTCTAAAAAATCGACACCAGAACATTAGGAGCAGAGTGTAGTATATATTCTGATATTAAACTTCATCTTTTCTGGCTTCGGTGAATGAAGGAGAAATCCTTCGAGACTGAGGCAATTTTACTGTTCATCCCAATCCAAAGTGCCCCTCTTTGGGGAGCTAGATTTTTCTCCACATTAAAAACTGACCTTGTGTCTAACTCTGCACTCGTGGGAAAGGAAGTCAATAGGGACACCCAAACATTTCCAAATTCTGATCAACCATTTAAACAAAAATATGCCTTAGTTTAGGAGAGCGCTATATTCTGCCATGGTCTATTGCATAGGAGATTGGCACTTTAATCCTTAATTAATGTTGTCCTGTAACTCGTTGTTCCCCAACAATAAACACCAACAAAAGCCAAAAAAGAAAAAAGAATACCAATTCCGCCGGTATCCGCGATGGTCATTAAACTCGTAATTTAATCACCCCAAATGATGATAATTACGGCTAATTGTAATTGCAGTTAATTTGAAATATACAAACGACATTTGGCGCCGCTTTTTCTAAACCAGGCAAGAATTTATTTCCTCCAATACTCTCCGGGCCGGATACACATCTCGAAAAAAAGAGGATGTCGGGATAGCTACATCCCCAAAAGGGTCGGGAAGAGACCGAAGAGAGAAGACAACACCCCGCTCCATTCCACCGCCATTTCCTGAATGTCCACACACGATTTGGCCCTCGTGAACGTTTTTTTTTTTTCACCATAACGATTTGTACAGAATTTAAATGAAAGGAAATGGAGGCGGCAAAATTAACTGTGAAACCATCTGTTATTTCCAACATATATTATTAATGTCTTTCAAATACAGACAAGATGGGAGAAGGCTGGAAAGTAATGGCAAGTTTTTTACACCTGTTTTTAGTGTTATGAAATTGGGAAATTTTAGCGAAGGTTTCGACAAAAACCAACTTTGCAATTGTATTTATTAGAGATGAACAAAAATTCGTCTACTCCGTAAACTTTTGAATTTTATGAGCGTTACGAAGCCACGTCTTCTCTCATTAGAAAATACGGAAGCACAAATGTGTAATAATCCAGAATAAAATAAAAAAGGGTATCTGAATTTCAAGTTTTTGTTTCAATGTGAATATTTTTTAATATTAAAGTGACTTATACAGTTTGAGATCCTCAGGCCGCTTCAAATATTTCCGGAATTAATAAAAAAAAACACTTTATTTACTTACAGATTTGCATTCAATATAAAATTATCTCCGCTGTTTTTTACTCTGCGTTTGAGCCTCCATATTCCGCTTTCGATAAACGTACACAAAAAGATACCAAATTTTAAAAGTAAAAAAAAATGTTTTTGGGGACATTTTTTTCAGAAGCTATTTTTTTTAAATTCAGCAACTGGTGTAAATTTTTGGAACATTTGTTAGAATTATAAAAGAAAATGTTTAATCTGGGTTTTTTTACTACTGCATCCGTAATAAATTAATGGAAATATTTAACCAAAAATGATTGCTTGGCAAATAATATTTTATTTATATTAGCGTTTTTAAATTTCCAAAAGTAAGGTCTCTGTTCGACTACAAGTTTATGTGTTTTTCTAAAAAAATAAAAATAAAAATAAAATAGCATGCCACAAGGAATCATATTTCAAAGTTACTAATTCAGAAATTCACTTAAAAACTTCACTTGAGAGAATTTACAGCATCTATCAGTTAGAGGGCATGAAAAACATAACGCCCCACAAAAAAAAAACGGTTGCTTCCAATATTTCGAGCCAGCATTTTTTTTTAGAGAAAGATTACCTCTTAACGCTTCCAATAGCGAAAATGTTATCGAAATACGATAATTTGGCTATTTTCGTAAATTTTTAAAAACTTGCATTTTTGTCGCTATTAAAGCAGTTGATTGTTTTTGCTCATCCCTAGCGTTTATTAAATCAAGACTAAACAAGAACGGATTCATTCTCAGAGCGGGTCTATAAAATGCACACGATTAACGAAATAAATCTATTATTATGCTAAATGTGAACTCAACATTTGTTTCCTGTATACTTTAATAGCACAAAACACATGCTAAACTATAATTTAGTTTTTGGATTGAGTTATGTTTGAAAACCAATATGTGTTAATTGTTCTAATAAGCCGTAATTTATAATTAACTGAAAAATGTATCGATATCTCGTTTAGCTAGTTATGTATTTCTCTTGTCTCTCTCACTCTATGTTGATTCAATCACTCTCTAACATTTATTAATCTTTAAAAGAAGAGTGACCCTTTTTTCAGTGTGATCATCCAATTTATATACATGACTCTGTACACACCACGAACACGTATGTAAATTAAATGTCGAGATAACAAGTAGTTTTACTTCTATATAAAACTAATAAAGAATAATAATACTTCTATATCACAACAACAACAACAACAATAATAATAATAATAATAATAATAATAATAATAATAATAATAATAATAATAATAATTAAAAACCAGGTCACAGCTGAATACAACAGAAGAGTAAGGGCTATTCTTAAATCGCACTTCAACAGTCGGAATACAATTTATGCTATCAATGTTAGAGCCGTAGTTATTATTGGATATGCTGCTGGTATACTTGACAAAAATTTCGAATAATTAAAATGTTTGGACACCAAAACACGGAAAATGCTTACAATTTATGGAGCTTTTGCAAAGAAAGGAGATGCAGATTGATTGTGTCTACATAGAAAGGTAGGTGGTCGAAGTTTATTTAATGTTGAATATGTCGTCAATATAGAAGAAGGTTTACTATCTAAATATATTTCAGAAAGTAATGATATTGTCTTCATGAAGTTCAAAAAGGAAGAAATACAAAGAACTATGGTGAAAAAGGATTAAACGTTGAAAGAGAGGGGGGTTACTTGGAAAGAAACTATACAGTGTATTCTTTTAAAATAGTGAATTTAGATATAATGACAGCTGGATCTGCTTGGCTAGGGATTATCTCAAACAATCTACTGAGTGCACCTTAATAGCAGCCCAGGAACAAGCCACTCGCTCTAGGTCCATCAAACACTACATTGACAAAACTGTGGAATAACTATGTAATGCAAGAGAAGAAACCTTAGCGCATATTGTATCAGAATTCCTTATGCTAGCACAACATCAATATAAAAAAGTAGGCACGACAAAGTCGCTCAGGTACTACACTAAAATATATGCAAATTATGAATTGGACCACAGTGAGAAGTGGTATAAACATAAGCCAGAAGTGGTACAGGAGAACGACAATGTAAAATTTATTTTGGACATGCGCATAAAAACTGATAAGGTTCTTGAACATTCTAAACTCGACTTAATCTTTCTAAACAAAACAGGATAACTTGCTTAATCATTGACATAACCTGCCCTATTCGATACCATAATGCAGGAGAAAGAACACGAAAAAAATAAATATCAAGATATAAAATGGGAATTAGTTAGACTATTGAAATGTAAACAAGTCAAGATGATAATCCTTGTAATTGGAACGCTTGGAACAATAACTAAAAGACACAATAAATGGCTTAAACAGATTTACGAGACAATTTCCTTATTAATTCTAAATAAGGTTTACCTGTTAAAAACGGCGAAAGTGTTAAGTTACAGCTTTATGTTCGAAAATAAATCCAAGTAAAACATCCAAAAGTTGAGACATCTATGAAATAATAATAATAATAATAATAATAATAATAATAATAATAATAATAATAATAATAATAATAATAATAATAATAATAATGAATAAGCACCTGGGCAGTATCACAAATAAGATACTCTGGACCATTCATAGGCTGGACTAAAGAAGAACTCAGGCACCTTGACCAGAGGACTAGAAAATTAATCACCATGCCCACCGCACTACACCCAAACGTCGATACGGACATACACTACATGAAAAGAAACAGAAGGGGCGAGAAAACTGGTAAGTATAGAAGATTGTGTGGAAGACACTAAAAAAATTTGAACACGGTAAGTCTAATCACCGCAGCAAGAGACATCGTTCCGACGAGCAACTCGGGAAGCATCGAAACCAGAAACAAAAGGACAAGAAAAGTGGGAAGAAAAATAACTACATAAACGCTTCAGAAGACTGATAAGAGATTTAACCAACGAACATAGTTGGGCATGGCTAAGAATATGCCACTTGAACAAAGAAACGGACTCTTTACTGATGACTACCCAAAAAATGTTATTAGGACAAACTACATTAAAGCTAAAATAGATAAAACTCAGGAAAACAGTAAATGCTGACTGTGTAGACAAAGAGACGAAACAGTAAACTGTGTAATAAGTAACACAATCTCCTCTGGGATATTGATGTACAAACAGACAAACTCATACAAGCAAGGAGGCCGGATGTTATAATAATCGACAGGAAGGAAAAGTCTTGCCAAATCGTAAACTTTACCGTGCTAGCAGCCCAGAGAGTGAACATCAAAGAGACGGAAAAACTAAGCAAATACACGGAACTTGCCAGAAAACTAAAAGGAATACGGAGCATGAAGAAAGTCAGTATAATACTATAATCGTAGGAGCACTAGGAACAGTCCCAAAAAAACTTGAGAAAAGGGATCACTTAGACAATACAAAAGAATGGCAATGATCAAAACAGCTGCAGTCTTAAGGAAAATTCTCGAATTCGGAAACCAACCCGTATATGCTAAGAATGGTAATTAATCAGATTGAAAGACAAGAAGAAAACAAAACCACAAGAAAAACACCACCGCATAAACAGAAACTGCAAGAAACATCATAAGCTGTCCCCCCCCCCCAAAGAAAAGATGGCACCCGCCTAAGCTGACACCACATAAAATATTTGCAGAAGGTCAAGGAGGATGAGAAAACCGAGGAAAGGCAGCACAAATCAGACCTCCACTCCAAGAGTGCAAAGAGTGCTGTGGCCTTGGGGAGGCTTAATGCCAATGGTTCTTACCAGCGAGAAAATCAAAGGGAAGCGGCTGTTGCGATACCGCAAGGTCATTTGCGGTGGTTATGTAAAAGCGGTGGAGAGTACTGGAAATCTGTGGAGGCTTGTTATCACTCAGACTCCTAGGAACACCACCGGTTGTTGTTTGTGAGCAATCACTGACGACACCTATGCGATAACTCCTAGGGAGTAAAAAAAAAAATAATAACAATAATAATAACAATAACAATAACAATAACAACAACAACAACAACAACAACAATAATAATAATAATAATAATAATAATAATAATACACGGAACTTGGCAGAGAACACAAAGGTATATAGAACATGAAGAAAGTTAATATAATACCAATAATCTTAGGAGCAGTAGGAACAGTCCCGAAAAAAATGGAAAAAAGACTAGGCGAAATCGGCATTAAAGGAGAGACTGAGACTATACAACCAACACCAACGATGAAAACAGCTGCAATATTTAGGAACATTTTTGAATGCGGAAACCAACTCACATAAATTACGAATACTAACCAGCCAAAGTGAAATTGCAACAGAAACAAAAACATGGGCGGTACACACATGAAACCAAGGAAACTGAAACTGCTAGACCGGTTATAAACTATGCCGTTCCTAAAAATGGTCATCAGCCTCAGCTGATACCACACAAAATAATTTCGACGGGTCAAGGAGAATGGAAAGATCGAGGAGGGGGGGGAGACCACTAAACAGACCTCCACTAAAAGAGTGCGGAGAGTACTGAAAATTTGAGAAGGTTTATTGCCACCTAAATCCAAAAGAAGGTCAATAGTCGTTTCTAGTGAGCAATCAATAGTCTTAAAAGATATTCTTACAGTTTATCAATTGTCGAATGAAATCAAAGTAGAATTGAGCGGTGTTAACCCAAGGAGTAACCGGTACATATAGTGCTTTTTAAACTTAAGCGTGGCAGACGTACCGAAATGCTATTTCAAACTTTATCCTAATTTAACAATGAATTTGTATTCTAAAACGTAAACGTGGCAAACCAGCAATAATAATAACATACTGATAGATCGACAGAGACAGGTTTTAATACTGGCCGAGTATCCGTTCTTGACACTCAATTCGATAGGGTACAGACTAGCTGGGCAGTAGTTTGTTAGGATGGAGTATGGTCCAGATTAATCTAAGGCAGTGCGCCCTCTCACGCAGTACCTCATCGCTTGTAGGAGTTTGGTTTATTGCCGATCGCCTGAGTCGCCTCTACCGAGGAATATCAATGGATTTGCTCCTGGCTATTATGGTATATAGCTAGAGTGTTCCTCAAGCTAACGTGCTAGTCCATCTTCCGGCTTTGTGGTCAGCGTATGAACTCAGATGTCACCTCAAGATACTGTAACTAGAAGCGGGCGTGACTAGAAGAGGGTGTAAGCGGGAGAAGTGGAGAGTTGATAGGGAAGCCTTGAGCGGACAACACGTGTAAAGAAATAACTTAAAAATTGATTATAAATTAAGGGACTAAAGCCAGCCCAAGATGTCCGTAGCCAATGAACGTTCGTCGGCTCCGCCGCTAGAAGAATAGAAGGCGACGCCAACAGCTTAATAAATGGTCCTTCTCCAAACTTAGAATATTCGGTTTTCTTTGATTGTTTAAGACTTTATATTCCAGGCAAGAATACCCCCCCCCATAAGGACGATCGTGGATGAAGTGCCTCGGTCACAGGGAAAGCGGGACATTAAGTATGATTTAATTGTTCTGTTCTGATTTGTGATTTGCATTCGATAACAAACATGCATTTTATTTTATTGTGATTTACAAGACATTAGACCAACCTTGGAGGGTAGGTATATGCAGCAGACAGACAGAGTCTCTTGTGAAAATTCCTGGACGCACTTAAAACATCATGCGTCCATTGAATTAGCGAATTTACATGTAAAGATACTATTTCAAACATTTCAAACTATTTCCGACAGATTGACAGACCGACGGACACATATTCTCAGTGAGATGTGATGGCGCATCAAAAATAAACTCTGGGAAAATAACTGATTTAGAATACGACCAAGCAAACATATACAAACAAACACAAACAAACATATATCCGTATGAATGCATATATATATATATATATATATATAAGAAGAAGAAGAGTTGTGTAGTTTGTTTGAAGCATTGTGTATATTGTATAAGATATTGTTAAAGTTAAATACTAATTGCTCCTAAGTTAATCAACAGTCGGCCTCCACTCATTTCACAAACTTCAGCCTTCAAACGTCCAGCGAAATAGAAGTCTATGTCTAAGCATGTATGTGTAAAATGTATTATTATACTAAAGCTGAGTTAATCAACGTTTGTTTCCCTGGGGCCTTTTTCCTTTTATATTTTGATCACACAAAATACATGTTAAAATATTCCTTAGTTCTGGGACTGAGTTTTAAACATTCCATTTTAATTGTTCTGATTAGTAGTAATTTACAATTACCTCACGAAGTGATCTATCTCTTACTTTCTATCATTTTCACCCTTTCTCATTGCATGTTGATTACCTCCCTACTCTTATTATGTACTGTATCTGCCACACACACTTTCTCTTTATTTCTCTCTCTCTCTCTCTGTCTATCTATCTATCTATCTATCTATCTATCTATCTCTCTCTTTCATTATGTGTCGAAGGTAATACGGAAATGATAGAATAAATATATTGAAATAGTCCATTATCAACACGAGCAGTAATACTATTTAACCAGTAGTTGTAGAGCAAAAGTGAGAATGAGGGGGTATAAATTTAGATTTTGTTCTCTTATTTTTTATATTCATCTTGTTTTGCAAACTGTTTTTATTAGTCAAACAATTAAACAGATCTCAATGGTTGAACAAACGGGTCACATTTTACGCGTAACATAGAACACTCTGCGTTCTTCCACCTCGTGTTTCTTTTTTTTTTAATAGCGTCCAAGATGGCTACCAAATCCATTAAAATGCACATTACGCATAAACTAATGATTGTATCTAAGGTTTCCTAATCGTTTTTTTTATATTATTCGATGTGATAAATAATATAACAAAAGCTGATCACATTCGGACAACCGGAAAAGGTTATATTTTCAACATGGCGTCAGAGATGGTCGATTGTGAAATAGTTAAAATGCTCATAATTTGTTAATTACTCGCTCTAATAATTCTCTTGAATTATTAAATTATCATTTATGATTGAATAAATTATTTTTAAAGTTATCGTTTGATCTTATCGCCACATTTAAATATTGAAATTTTTCCTGAATTAAGTTTTTTATCAAATTTATAGAAACAACGAAAACGCATCGAAAAATAGATCTATGAAGAACTTAAATGTCCAAATAACAAATACAAAAACATAAACAGATTACATGACCAAATTGTCATAAAATAAAAACCGAACAATTTCTTAACCAATCGGAAAGCTTCCGCGTTATTCAGCACAAGTCTGGGAGCCTACCAACCGAGATAAGATACCAACCTCGTTAATCGACAGTTTTATTCCAGATGATGCCAGAGCGTCAACACCAACATAATGATTAACACAATAATGAGCGTCCAAACGAGAAATAGACAAAACTACTGGAAACAACATAGCTGGATGTACATCCACACACGTTGAACTTACATGGCAATGTACATTAATAGAAAATGATAAATATTTATAATTAATAAAAGGGAAAGTATAAAATTGTATAGAATAGTATCCGTTGATTTTGTGCGGTTCTAATTGATACAAACTCACACACAATCAATGGCGAACCTCAGTAAAGTAAATATATAATAAGTAAGAAGTAAAATAAAATAGAGACTATAGTTTGTTATAAGAATGCACACATATTCCAAGAGTTATTCGTTACCGGAATACACGGGCAAAATATTTGACAATTTAAAAGCGCTTTGTTTACGGTAAGGTTGTTGTATAAAAAAAACACGTCATAGTTTGTATTATATGCTGAGTATTTTCATGGATTATTTCGGATATTTGTTGTATTATATGTTGAGTATTTTTATTTATCACTTCAAACCTGTCTATCTTATATGCTGAGTACATTCATAGATTATTTCGGAATTTTCTATACTATATGTATTAATTTAATATATTATTTTGGATGTTTTTCTGTGTAATATGCTGAGTATTTTTTTACAAATTACTCCAGACCTTTCTGTATTATATGCTGAGTACATGTATAGATTATTTCGGATTTTTTCTGTGTGATATGATGAGTATTTTTATAGATTATTTCGAACATTTTCTTTATTATATGTTGAGTGTTATTATAGATTATTTCGGACGGTTTTCTGTATTATTTGCTAGGTATTGTTATAGATTATTTCAGACTTTTTAGTCTTTTATGCTGAGTATTTTCATACATTATTTCGAAATTCTTTTGCGATATATACTTAGTATTTCCATAGATAATTTCGGATTGACCTGTTCTGTATTATATGCTGAGTGTTTTAATATATCATTTCGAACTATTTTGTATTAGATAGTGATTTTTTCATCATTTGAGTCAATTAATAAAGTGAGAAATATCCGACTCATAATTAAATGACTTTTCTTTGCTTCTCAATAAAATCTGTAACTTATAAAAGAGTCATTTATGAAATGGATGAAAAGCTTGATGAATTTCTAAAAGGAAAGCGCGTTTTTTCGGTCACGCCAAAGTACGCTTAGAAGACGCGCGGCGCCAAGTCGAAACTTCGGGATTAACTTACGATGCAGAACTGATGCAAATGGAATTCCACTTCGAAATCTCAGAATGTCTCAAAACATGTGCACTAATTACATTGACCCTCCCCCATATCTATTTCGGCATCTTTTTTCGTTTTCTTTCTCTAAAGTTGTTGAAATAAATTAGTACGAACACGACTGGATGGATTTTATGATAAAGAAAAGTATCCTAACCTTTGTCGTAATAGAACAACATTGTGACCGTTGCGTTGTCTGGTCTTCTATCTGCTGTTGCTGTTAGACTTCTGGGAATTTCAACCGAATTCCTTATTAATACGAGTCAGAATACCTGTCCCAGGATTGATACACAATATTGAATGTTCCTTCGGTTATTTAATAATTGGAAAGATGTATCGCAACATACTTCAAATCAATCGAAAACATACAACAATTAGTGAATATTTTTAGACGCTAGCTATATAAAAATAATTATAAAAAAACTAGAGCTTGCACGACCTGATTTATGGGCTCAAGAAAAGCTTTATTTGTTTGTTTGAAACATGGCATTCAATATTTGCTGAAATTTTGAGAATTTCACATTTTGCGTAATGCTACTCTGGTTTGTATCACTTTAAGATCCAATGTAAAACAAACTCTTTTGATGGATGTTAACCTCACTCTGTTCACCCCTCTATAAAGAAATCATATAAATATGAACTCTTTAGAACGCATAAATAGGTGATCAATATTACCAAAATTCATATTGTCATGTCTGCTAGCCTATAATAAAAGAAACCAGTAATATATGGACAGATAAAAGTCTCTCATATTAGTATAGATACGTATATTAATGGTCCTAGTTCTGCAGTACTTTTCTTAAAGGGATAATTTGTACTTAGTAAGTGTTCAGGAATTGAGTAGGGGGTAATTATTGAGCATAAATTATCGTTAATCTTTTAGACAAACTGTTATTTAGACTACTTTAATACATCACTCAATCAGTCTTGAGCCTAACTAATAAAACAACTAGTTTGAGGCGAAATTCGACTTTATTCATCAACATAGTCTCCTTCTAGGATGATACACTGATTCCAACGTTTCTCTAACAATTCGATGCTTTGTTGTAGAACGATCTGTCTTTGGGCTCAAAATACGCCTCAGTTTCCCAAATCACTTCTCCATGTTAGTCAAATCTTTTTTCCTTGGGCATTCTTTTGGGGTCTGCAAACAACGAGTAGTCGCTGGAGCCAGATATAGGGAATAGGGTGGGTGGTGAAGCAATTCATAGTGCAATTTATGTATTTTTGCCGTCGTTGCTATCGATTTTTGACATGGTACATTGTATTGGTGAAAGAGTACTTTTTTCTTCTTCAATTGTGATCAATATTTGGCGATGTTTTCCTTCAAACACACCAATAATGCTATATAATGTTCGCTATTGATGATTTATTTATTTATTTATGGTAATCAATAAACAAAATATTTTGTGCATCCCATAAAGATAGACGAACACCATTTCTGGTCGTGTCTTTGTTCGCTTTGGACGATTTTCACTTTCTGCTGCCCACTCAGATGAATGCCGATTTTAAGTGGTGGACCCATTTTTTTATCTATTGTCACATATTGATGCAGAGACTCCATTTTGTTGCGTTGAACCAGTTGCAAACAACGCTCTGAATCGTCGATGCGTTGTCGTTTGTGATCGACTGTGAGAAAACGCGACACCCACTTTAAACATAGATTTATTGACGACTGTTCATGTAAAATGGTGAATACACTGCCTGCTGATATCTTCGACTCTGCTAACTTACGCAGTTCTGATTTACGATCGAGCCAAATGAGTTTGCGGCAAGCTTTTATGTTTTCCGGAACAACTGTCAAATTTTGGTTACCTGAGCGTTCAGTATCATTTGCGTCTGTACGACAACGTTTAAAGTCAGCATATCACCGCTTAATAGTTGTTTCTGAAGGATTAAAGTCCGGATAACACTTATCAAGTCATTGATGCTTGAACAATATTTCTCCTATCAGAAAACAATGCTTTACTAACACACGAAATTTTATATTTTTCCAGTGTTTTAGAAAATTTGCAACAATAACTTAACTTAAATTACTGTAATTTGTAAACTAATAAAATTATTGAGCTCGAATTCTGACACGTGCAATTTGAAGGTTAGTACTGTATCAACAATCAAATGGATCTTTTATTACTGGTGCCATTTATATGTCACGCACGAGACTTATTGAGTGATGCGTTATTTTAAATAACGGCTCTCCGTAGGGTCAGGGGAAATAATCAACCGAATTCAGTATTAAAAAAAAATAAACGGATATATATTTTTATTGAGCCGTTTATATCTATATTCGTTGGTCCGTGTCTGAACTAAAACGAAACATGGCGAAAGCGTATGTTGATGATCCATCTGAGTGTTGTCAAAACAAAAAAGAGACTGATTCGACTTGTGTTTCATTTTCTATGAATGCGCCCGAATGTGATTACTCGAACTTTTCAAATCAGTTCGCTACTGCGTACCCAGCCACATATGCCTGTATACTATTTTAAAACTCAATCTAGTATTGTTCTATGTTTGGTTAACTTCTACACAAACCTGGTTCAAGGCCGCCGGCTCTGAGCGCTATACTCGATGCAAATATTACATAACGCATTAAACCCAGATTACAATTTTAGGTAGTTACGGTGTTTATGGTCTAAGGGCAAACGCCAGATAGAAAACAGTTATATCGCAGGTTCGATCCTTGCCCAAGTTACCCATGCTGATGACGGCTGATAGCCAGAAACAAGTGTCCATGGATTCTTTTGATATTTACGAAAAAATTAATTAATAAATGTATGTATATATATATATATATTTATATATGTGTGTATATGTATATATGTAGTTGTATATATATATATATATATATATATATATATATATATATATATGTATATGTATATATTCAGAAAAATGTTATTAAATAAAACAAAAAAGTTTGACAAGACTTTTTTTCGAATAGTCCGTTTAGTATTTCGATCAAATGTGTGTATATAACTTTCATAGGTTCTTTGTTCTGTTTTTCTTTACGTATTTTTTATTTGATTTATCAAATTATCAACAGGCGGGGTTAATCTTGGTGTATTTACAACTACGTCATTTACCGTTTATTTTTTACTTCGTCTAGTAATTTAAGACTTTAAAGTGAGCGTCTGTAATTATGAGATGTTGCGGTTTTAAGCAAATCAACACAAACAAATCAATCAAAGTTTACATATGAACCATGGAGAGAATATTTGAAATCTACGCTTAAAAGCAGTGTATTTATTTGGACTTACATCCTAAACTTAATAAGAGATTGGAACTAGGTGCATAATTTATAATACAGTAGATATAATAGTTAAACTTAAGCCACGCACATAATAAAAAATTAGTCAGGAAAAACCACACACATTATATATATATATATATATATATATATATATATATATATATATATATATATATATATATATATATATATTGAATATGTAAGTGTTTTTATATCTACAGATGACGTTGTTTCGGGTTTTTTTACTATCATAATTTCAGGAATGGCGGCTGTAAGCGGTCGCATGGGCCCTAACGCAGTTCGTAAATTAAACCTAGAATCACGAGCTAAACGCCCATGCCAACACAGTCGTGAAAAATCGCCGCAGACAGTAATTGAAATTAACGTACACTTCCCGAGAGACGGGGACAAGCATCATGTTCGAGCGGAACTTTGTATAATCGCCAGGATGACAACAATAATTTGCTTTACTTATATATATATATATATATATATATATATATATATATATATATATATGTATAAGTAAAACGAAATTTTCCCAAATGCTAATAGTATAATACACTTAGTAGACAGATTTACAATTAATTAGTGGGTAAATATGAATGAATACATACATAAAATGAGCACAAGTATTAACAGAATAATATTTTTAGTATACAGATTTACAATTAATCAAAAAATAAATTTAAAAAAGGATTAAAATAATCTCGAATAATAATAGTATAGCACACTGATATTAATAGATAGCTTTAACATTAACTTTAATAGTTAAACTAAACAAGAATTATCACAAGTATTAAGAGTGTATGGATTTACAAGTAATTATTAAAAAAATATAAAAATAAAAATAATGAATATACTGATCATAAATACTAATACAATTAATTGATGGGTGTACAATGAAATGTCAAAGGAAAAATAATATTAGAAAACGTAAATAATTATATATAAACTCATAAACATTTCAACATATTCACTATAAAAGACTACCAACTCGCTACAAAATGTATACGTTATTACCTCCCTTATTTCGCACAACAATTTAATATTAAATATTTCATTTGAAATAGAAATCGTTATCAGATTGAATTTGAATTTAATATTGGCATAAATTAATATAAGAATTTATTAAAATTAATATAATATACACCAAATAACTTTAAATAAATAAATATCACAATAATAAAAAAATTAACAGAAATTATTTCATAGTATGAAACATGTAAATTTATTTGCTGCATGCTCATAACATTTACTGCAGTAATACCAACGGAAACAATATTACCAACGCTTAAGACCGCACGAGATTCAAGGGGTTTGAAAAATCTACCATCTGATAAAGAGGTATTACCTCGAAATATATTATTGAACACGGTTACATGCGTCAAATTAATGTGTAGAAAGTGTAAGAAAAATTAAGTAAGATTTACTAAAAAAATACTTTATGTTTGTGCCCCATCTCAACACCGGCATATTTCCACTTTTTGCACTGCGATAGCCTTTTATGATCCCTCTATATACACATTACCCACAATGCTTCAAGCAAATTATATTACCTTATTATGAATATAGTAGTATGAAAATATATCTATAGCAATAAGCAATACAGAAATCAACAGGCTCATAACTATGTAACAAGTGCATTCAGTCTGGGGATTTCATGTGAGAATGACACATGAACGGTGATGTGTAGCCTACTTGCCTTTTATAAAATTGCATACTAGTAATTAGCTCTACTTACGCATTGAGCTCTGTTGAAATAAATAATATATAATATATATAAATATTTTTTTAAATATAAAGACAACGGCGTTTCAGGGTTTCTACCCTCACAAGTGCAAGAGTGGCGATCGCATGGGTTCGAACACAGTTCGTAGTTCAGCCTAGAATCACGAGCCTCCAATAAATTATATTATCATATAATAGTGTATGTGCATATACATTGAATAGTAATATAGTGTGTGTATATCAATGACTATTTTACTATATATTGGGGGAGAGTTTTTAAAAAGGGGTCGTTAATTTCTGAGAAAGTGATTTCTATTAAAAGTGCATGCTTACACGTAATTGACACTTCAGTTACAGGATTATTTTTTGAGTGAAAAAACGGAACGAAACTATTTCACCGTCACTATCTGCTAACATGAAACTAATGGGGCTTATATAAGATTTAGCACGCACTTACAAACGCCCTCCCCTTCCATCATAAATATTTAACTAGTTCATTCCTCTTCTTTTTATAATCTGAAAATCTGTTGAATAATTAATACAAAAACAAATTTAATAGCAGCAATTTTAGAAAGCGGAAATGAAAACACTGAATCGCCATAAACAATTTCATGCTTATATTTTTATACAATTCTGAAATCAGGGAAATACTTGTTAATATTAGTCAAAATAATATAAAATAATCAGTCATTGCCACAAGAAAATAAACAATGACAATAATCAATAAGTAATACAATAAGTAATAATTAATAGTGTTAAATATTAATGTTACTATGTTTGAAACTGAATATATATAGTACACATAAGTTGTGACATATATTAGGGTTTGCATGAAAAGCAGGAAGAGTTTCAGACAGGGCCACGAAGAGCTCAGCAAGATATAATAGAAGATTAGAATCCTTGTAACAGGAAGCTGGTGAAGTGGACTGGCATGACATAACATATGCGAACCTGACGATAAGATATGGCAGTAGCGATATTACGAAGATTTTGGGATACGATATAGCACAAGGAATAGTACTAAGATTTTGCAGAGGCGATAGTAGTCAGAACACGCGTGTAAAATAGTCTAAGAAAACGATAATATAATTAAGCGATGCGCTTACCATATAATTAACTATCTGTATCTTTTCTTTCTCCTCCTCTTTTTAACTATTCAGTCACGAGGATATGATTCGCCAGTGATAAGAATTAATTTGTGACTTAATTATAGCGTGCCGTTGGATAAATCCTTTGTTCCTTGAAACGCAATTTGTCGAGTCAACTCAATTCTTTAATATTTTTATGTACTCTAATTAACTCCAAACAAGGCATATTGCCACTGAGACATAAGAGGCTACTGTAATATTTGAGCTATATCCATAGGGGCATCCTAAGTGGGCAGTTGTGCAGGGAGAAGTTTGATCACATCACATTTAAATTTCTGCATGGTGATAAAATCAGGGAACAGGAAGCAGGGAGGGGATTCCAAAAACTAGCGGTTCTAGGGAATATACTATTAGATTAGAAAGCTCTCCGGTATTTGGGGACCTCGACAGTTAAGAGGTATGATTTTAGTGATTATCCAGTTTGTCAGGCTATTTACGTGGAAAGGCACCAGAGCAGCAAGTTCATTGGAGCACATTCCATTGAAGTACTTGTAAAACAAGCACAGGGATGCAACATTGCGGCAGTGATACAGGGGCTAGAGCTTTGCAGACAGTGTGGGACCTATTAGATTGAATAGTCTTTTTAACCCTGTCTAAGAGGGAGAGACTAGTGACTGGAAGACCAGCCCAGATGTGAAAACAATAGTCCATGCATTGACGAGTGTAGGCTTTGTAGGAGTACAGGATACTGGAAGGTTTGATAAGTTTTCTAACTCGGTAGAGGAGCTCACTTTTATTTGCAGCAGCCTGAGCAATATTTTCTATGTATGTATTCCAATTCATGTTACCTGTGAACGTTAGAATATAGAGCTTGAATGTTGGACCCTCAAGTAGGGTGCTATAAGACATGGCAATTAGTGGTTAAAAAGGTTTCTTGTAATTGTTAAAGAAAATGAGCTTTGTCTTAGTAGCATTAAATGTTACTATCAATTTATACTCTCATTCGATTACAGACTGGAGGCAATTCTTAAGGAATCAGCCATTGCCTTAGATATTAGTACGTTCGATTTGCCCACATATTGAGAATAAAGCGTGGTGTTATTAACAAATATACCCATCTCAGACACAATTTAATCAGGGAACTCGTTTATGAAGATCAAAAATAATAATAGTACAAGGATCTACCCCCGGAGTACACCTGCATTAATGCCATGTTTTTTTATGTGCGGCCATCACGGATAACCTGGATCTTTCTTTTGGTTAGGAAGAATTTGATTATATTAAATATTCGTCCAGTAATACAACACGAATTGATTTTTCTGAGCAGGCATTCATGCCAAACCTTGTCAAACGCTTTGGATATATGGAGTGCTACCGTCCTTGCTTCACCTGCCTTGTTCAGTCTATGTTATATATTTTCAGAGATGATCGTTAAGATATCCGCAGTAGAATCGGCGAGTTCCGAATTTCTGCGACTCGGTGCGGTTTAGTGGTCATCTCAGTATGCCTACGCTTAAAAGCGGCTATTTTACTCTTAAAATGATTTCTAGATTCTATAAATTTCTGCCTGTTTTCAGTTGATTTATTGCGGTTGAATCGGCAGAATGCTTATTGCTTACGAATGATATCAGCTGCACAGATAAGAGTGAACCAGTCGCGTTTGCTATATAATTTCCACGTGTGACATGTGTTTTTATGCCTACTTTGACCCATTCAGTTACCTCATTTACGCACGTTTCAGAAGGGAGAAATACAATTCAGCTCTCTGGGTCGTCTACTGTGTGATCTCTGATGAATCCCTAATCAGCCCGTTTGTAGTATCTTGTCATTTTGAGTAACGGCTGTTCAGCTTGGGGTCGAGGGTTTATGGTGATATCAACGATCAATATGAGATGATCAGCCTTCCAGTCGGTTATTGACATGCGTCACACAAGCATCAAGCCGAGTAGTCAAGAATAGGTCAAGAAGCGAGGCTTGATTTTCCTCACTGTCAGCGAGACGGGTCGAGAAAGTGACTGTTTATACAAGTGAGTGTGCAATTCAGAAACTATGGGTGCTAATTACAATGATGGACATTAAAATCACCAAATACATGTATTTGGGGCCTCGGACCTCATGAGAGTGTCCCATCTTTACCATCAGAGGCAAAGTCGAGCTGGATAGACTCTTGGGTCGAAGGCGAGCGCTAAATGAGATATAAGTAACTAACGCTGTGTTGTAAATTTAATCTAAAGCACATGAAGGCTTGCTCATTTTATTATTGACTATGCTCTCTAGTTAAAGGGAGGGTGTTTCAAATATAAATCCCGAGTCAATGCATATGTTTGTTACGATCCTTACGGAAAAGTGGGAGCTAGCCAGCCATGTCCAAATGATGAGAGATGATTGAATGGTGAAAGTTGCTTTCACTTAGTTCTAAGATATCTGGAGAGTTTAGTAGGTTAAAATATTCTACGTCATCGATTATTTGTAAACGCTTGCTTCAAAGGAGGAGGTAAATTGGTTGTGCATCTCCTTTGAACGCATTCCTTTTAGTTTTTAATATAATTTTTGTGTATTTAGATATATTGAATTGGGCAAAATGTGTGTTGGTTAGATGCCAGTAAGCTTACACAAGTGGACTATAAGCCGAGTCTTTTTCTATGGGGTCGTGGCTTGGGGAAAGTTGGCGGGAGATAATTACAGTGTTCCTTTCCATGCACGACCTGATACTACACCTAGATTTTATACAACTGTTGATAAAGCAGCCACTCTTTGCGATACCGGTACTACGAGTCAGAATCAGCAGCCAGACAAGCTGTCAAACCGGTACCTTCAACATCTCAGAACAAAAGCGGCCCAGTCTATTCATGTTAAGGTTAGTGACAAAAAGTTGTCCACAACTTACCCTGGTAAAGAATTAGAGATGAATGATACGACGTTCATTGTCCGAGGTAGGAAATAAACCTGAGCACTGGTTTTCTTTAAAGCACCCCCGTGAAGATACCTCTCTTTCTAGCTAATAGACAAAGAAGGAATTAAAAGTCGGGCGATTGGCAGAGCTTTCCTACTCCTTACGCAATTTTAGGTTTGCAAACCAGATATTTTTGTTTTAGTTTAGGAAGGGTGTCGACCAGAACTAAGTAGGTCTACCTCTCCCAGTGGTTTTGTGCCATGACGTTTCAAAGTATACAGGGTTTATATCAGAGTTTTCCTTCTCTTAGATTGATGATCTGACCAGATCTCTGGGTTCATCTATCCGAGAGGGGTAATCCCGCGCCTGTATCCCATGCCAAATATTTATGATCCCCCGCAGTTTTCTACCTTGAATACGTTTTCTTGTCTAGTGATAGATATAATGAAGGTAAATTTATAGTATCATGGCATGCCAGTTTTCTTTTTACAATCTATCTACACAGGGCAGAGGCGTAAAGCAGACGTATGGTTGAAGGAAAAGAATAATTTACAAATCACAGCTAAAAGGAAAAACTTCGTTTAAAATAGAATTTTTAGAATACGGTTAAAATAGAAAAGAAAACACTTAGCGTCGTCTTCGTCGTTACTGGCTAACGTTCAGCTATGACCTGCGAATGTTGTCAGGGCTCTTATGGTACTCCATTATGAATGCAATAGGAAAGAAAAAGATTGACGGATTTGCATTCAGGTGCGTGTACGGATATCTCTAAGATTTATGTCGTTTTTTTTAATTTTAAACAATGTGTTTGTTTCAAAATTAGATGTGGAAAAGTAATTTTATTTGGATAAATAAGTCGGATTTGTTAGAAAAAGTTAAAACTGAAATTGGCAGAATGAGCCATGTAAAATAAGGAAGGCACACATTTTCGGTAAATCTTTGAATTTGTGGAAGTTCTACAACGATATTTTGAAAACTCTGGTATATATATATATATATATATATATATATATATATATGCATGATGTAGAGATGGATGGAAAGTTATATAGATGTGTGCATATATATACATGATGTAGTAATGAATAAGAAAATATATATACATGATGTAGAGATGAATGGAAATACATATATATATATTCATGATAAATGGAATATATATATATATATATATATATATATATATATATATGATGTACAGATGAATGGAAATATATTTATGTATATATACATGATGTGGAAGATGAATGATTATATATATATATATATATATATATATATATATATATATATATATATATATATATATATATATATATATATATATATATATATAAGTAAATTCCGCGTACAACAAAATCGTAGGATAAATTTCAGAGGAAACATTTTTTTTTAATCAATGAAACGGGTAAAACGATAAGGCCTTAAGGAACATTTTAGCAATTTTCTTTTTCCACCCGGACGTTTCATTGATTAAAAAAATGTTTCCTCTGAAATATATATATATATATATATATATATATATATATATATATATATATATATATATATATATACATGATGTAGAAATTAATGAAAAAATATATATACAATATCTAGAGATAATTGGATATATATATATATATATATACATGATATAAAGATGAATGAAAAAAAAATATATATATACATGATGTATAGATAAATGGAAATATATATAGATATACATGATGTAAAGAGGAATTGAAAAAATTATATATACATGACGTAAGGATTAATGGAAATATATATATATATATATATATATATATATATATATATATATACGTACGCAGCAAATGTTCTTGTTCGAGTAGAATCACAGAAGTGTAACAGGGCGCACATTCTTCATTATAGTTTAAAATTAATTCAATGAACATTAATTATTTAAATGCTTATGTTACATAATTAATTTTGTCGCAGGTAGAGACAGGTTGAAACATAAGGTAAATATTATTAAATTTCGTTAAAAATATAGAAATGGAAAATGTCATTACAACAAACAGCTAAACAACGACAATAATCATAATGAAATACAATAATCAATAATGAATACAAGATATATAATCAAGAGAATCGGAAATCAATATACAGATGAAATGGTCAGCAAGTTGCATCAAGTAATTGACAGATTAACAATTGTTGACAAGACAAGAACACAATGTTGTTCATTTGTTTTCAGTCAATCTAAAATATATTCCTGAAAAGTTTATATGACTGGTTTTTTTAATAAGTAAAGTGGATTTGTTTGAAAGAAACTAAACAAAATACTTTCATTTTTCTTATAGTACAAAATGATTTTACTATTCCGAAAATGATCAAAAACAAGAAGTGTTTCAGACAGGTTACCACGACGGGGTCAGTAGTATTATGACATGGGCATTCAAAATGGTGACAAATCAAAAGGCTTGAACAGAGGTGTACCATCAATTGTTTTCTTTCTGAGAATTGCAAGTCATTGAAATTGACAGAAGAATGGGTAATGTGTACAGGGAGGCATGTTTTAGCAAATAAAAGGATTACAAATGAACAAGAAATTTACGGTCAGTAAAGGATTTGATGCTGACAATATTTTGTGGCAAGATCGAGCAAGCGAAATGAGGTACTGGCATGCTAAGCAAATGCCTTTATTTCTCTTTTCGTCTTTAATTCGTACATTTTTTTCTTCGCCTATTTTTCCTTTGTTTATGGGAGATACAAAGAATTACGTCCGAATTAACTGAAATAGAGCGGGGTCAGTTTGTGAATGCTTTAGTCTAATAACATTAGCATGGGGTACGTCAACTATAGGAACTATTAAATCATTTATATGTCCTTCCTGCTCCATATCTTTTCTTTTAGACGGCCAAATGCCTTATTGCTTTTAATAGTCTAATCTTAGACAAGCGTTATCTAAGAGTCATAAACTTTTAGAATATAAGTGCATAATAATTTACTTAAAAATTAATGAAAAAATCTTATAATTTTGTCGAATTATTAAATCCTCATTTACTATTCGACTTCGAAATCTGGTGAGGAGTGATCTTATTTCTTGAGTGCAACTCCTTTCACAGAGAAGAGACCTTGTTGTCTCTCTGCTATTACAACAGAAAGTGATCGACTGAGCTTCAATCTTTGGTTCCTCCTTGTAAGACATTCACAGCGGTAACTGATTTTGCTACCACATAGATAAATAGACGTTCCCTTTTCTCTCCATGTACCAAGCGTCAGTCAGAATTTTCATAGAGCTTTGTTGCAAGGACTTTTCGGCTGTGGAACACATTCCCTTAGGACTGCTTCTCGGCTGATTACAACTTGGTTGTCTTCAAGTCTAATTTTAAAAGATACTTGTCAAAAACTGCCCCATAAGTAATAATCAATTCATAACATTGATCAATGTCAGCGCTTCCATAATTTTCCTCATCGTTCAGCAATAATTTTAGTCTCATTAACCCTTATCCTCGAGTGGCTCTTGGTCTTGATAAGAGGTGACTACACAGTAAAAAAAGTATTTGAAATAATTAAATAAATGATTTGTTTTTATCATCACATTTAAATATTGAAAATTTTCCTGAATTAAGTTTTTATCAAATTTATAGAAACAACGAAAAACCGGCAAAATAGATCTATGAAGCCCCTAAATTACCGAATGGGAGATACAAAGAATTATGTCCACTAAAACAGATCACATGATCAAACTGCCATAAAATAAAAATCGAATAGTTGCTTAGCCATTGGAAAACTTCTCGCGTTATTTAGCACAACAAGTCTGTGAGCCGACCGATTGAGATAAAATGAGCGTCCAAACGAGAAATAGACAAAACTACCGAAAAACAACATAGCTGGATGTACATCCACACACGTTAAACTTACACAACCATAGATATTAAAAGAAAATTATAAATATGTGTAATGAATAAAAAGGAAAGTATAAAATCTCAATTCATCTTGTTTCGTTATTCCTATTATTAACGTCATTCACCATGATTACTTGTTTCATTGAAAAAAAAATTGTGAGTCATATTGATCAGTCCTAAGGCAAAAGGAAACAGACGTGAAGAACAAATGAAGAGGCCTGCAATCTTTCCAGGTTATGTCCTCCTTTCGAGATCTTTGATACCAAAGGGAGACTGGCCAATCCTTGTGCGATGACCAGCCGAATTTTTTCCTAAATGCTGGATGTTTAGATTAGTGACACACACACACACACATATATATATATATATATATATATATATATATATATATATATATATATATATATACACACATATATATCTAAACACATATATACACATATATATAAACACATATATATACATATATACACACATATATATATAAACACATATATATACATATATACACACACATATATATATAAACACATATATATACATATATACACTTATATATACATATATACACATATATAAACATATATATGTGTATCGAGGCAGCATTTTTTCTTTAAGACACGTATTATTAAAAATAACCGACAATTTTTGTCTGGCTATTTTAGTGTTGATCCCTTCAATTTTCCGGATTAAAATCTTAATAGTGCTATAGCTAGACACCTTACTAATGAACATTCCTGTCCCCGCTCTCAAATCCGAAAACTTCTCGTAGACAATACTAAAATCCTAGAACATAATACTAATACTCAAAAACTCCACATACTAGAAGCTCTACTCATTAAAACTAAAAAACCTGCTATTAACAAGATTAATTTTAACACTAGCACTAATATACTTAAATGCTTATAATACCTAATAAACATAGTTAAATTTTCCCGCCATAATTAATTATAAATCTCACTCCAGGTCTTTACCTGTTTGTCATTATTCCACTGACGATGGACCCAGACGGGTCAGAAAGTACTCTGGACCAATACGTACACTATGGCAGTTTCATCAGCCAATTTCCTTCCGAGATTAAGATTTTAATCCGGAAAATTGAAGGGATCAACACTAAAATAGCCAGACAAAAATTGTCGGTTATTTTTAATAATACGTGTCTTAAACATATATATATATACATATATACACATATATATAAACACACACACATATATATAAACACACACACGCACACACACACATATATATATATGGATACATACACAAATTGATTACAACAAAAATGTAAATTAATATATAGGAAAGGAAGGAAATTAACACCGGGAGAAAATGAAAAAAAAACATTGTTTCCTCTTTTCTTAGTTTATTTATTAATTTTATTTTGTACTTTTATTTAATTTTTCTATTTGGATTATTATATTTTTATTTCTTTTTTAATTTTATTTGCTTATTTGCTCCTTCGTATGTTTTGTGTTTCCTTCCGGTGAAAGTGTCACCGGCGAGCTGAGATTATGCTTGTGACATTTTTCGTAAAACATAGATTTTCAGATGAAAATTTGGTGTTTCTGTGTCTTAATGTCTCCTTATTTGTAGATTGTCTTACACAATAAAAACTAAAAGTATTCTATAAAAACATACTAGAATATCCGTTCGAAGACTGGTAAAATTAATTCCCCAAACAAAACGATTTTGACCCACTTACATGTCTTCTTACGAAGATTAAAATCAAGATATAATGATACTGAACCTTCTATCTAGAATTGTTATCCTAATTTTTATCAAAATCCATTACATTATCATTATTTTAGAAAATGTCTTATATTTGAGGCTTAAGCTCAAAGGGTCTTAAGAAAAAATTAAAATTAAGGGGGTCTTAATTGATTGGTGTCTAATTACTATCGATTTAATTCAATGCAAATCTGATATATTTGATTTTTCAAATATAAAAATGTGCCCATATTATGCATTTGAAAACCTTTAAAAATACTAAAAACTAGAATGTGGGTAATATTATTTACGTTATGTCTGATACCTATTGTTAAACTTTTCAAAAATCGTAGCTATCCGAATTTTCAAAAACGGCTTCCACCCTCTTTTTACCATATTTGCATGAAACTAAATTAGACTAAATATAGCTCGTATTTAGACTCCTTACGCCTAGCAGTTGTGTTCCAAAATTCATAATGATCGGTTAATTAATTTAGGAGTAAATCCAGTACATACAAATATATAAACATATAAACATACGAAATAGTGTTCTTGTTTTGGAAAGTATTTTTTATATTGGTATTTCAATTATCAAAAATAATAAGCCTATAGAACGCCATACAATGCAATTTAGTTTTATTAACTTTTTTTTTTCAATTCAATTTTCGAAGCAATATTTCCTCATCATAATTTAAAATAACGTTACATTAAAATACCGTTTTTATCTCTTTTTTCTACTACGAGCGAATGTGTACACCTTATGAGGAAATCGGTGACTTCTGAAAAAAGACACAAAGAAAGCTTTTTCGACCTTGAAAACTGTGCACTTGTATGATGGGGGGTCGTATGGGTTACCCCGAAACAAGTACTCGTTAGTCTTTGAAGTTCCTTTTACGGGTGAAAGAAAACGTCTTTGACACCCGAATGTTGTTTCGAAAGGCATTATACCGGTTTATGGTGAGGGGGTCTGTTCGATACGATACAATTTAGGAATCGGATCTTACGAAGAGCAGATTCGCTTATCTCGCCTTGGGCTCCTGAGTTAGAGTGTTTCGACAATTACGAGGCATCATTTACCTGACTGGTAATAAGAAATTCCGTGTGGGTCGATAACAAAATGTTCGCAGCGGGCTTTGTAGAGACATCGTGTTGGGTTCGCTATGTAAACTAGCATCCACGTCTTCTTTTATTGCGCTATTGCATTTTAAGTTACTTTAGGTTATACGAATGTTGAACGGTCGAGTATTTGTCCTAGAATCCCTTTCCACTCGTTGCAATTTGGAGCCGACGGTGAATAAGGCAGAACAGTATGTGTTTCTTTGCTTGCTAGCAATTATAAGAGTCGTGATATGGTCGACAGGACAGAACAAATTTACGGAAATGGGACATTCACTGCTTCCCTAGATTGTTCTTATGTTTAATTAACGTCTGAAAATGCATATAAGGCTGGAGAAGATGAAACGCTCTTCGCTAAATTTCAACAAAAAGCTGGTGAAAATCTCACGTTTGTGCCGGGTAAACGGAGTTAATTTTGAGTGGTACTTAGACGTGCCTTAGAAAAATAATTTTGGGAAGCCGAACCGAACACTGACTCTTTATGACCCGCCTAAACTAGTGTAAGTTTACTTTTCTTATTTTCCCCCTATTTA
This sequence comes from Sepiola atlantica, assembly GCA_963556195.1. Classification (NCBI taxonomy): domain Eukaryota; kingdom Metazoa; phylum Mollusca; class Cephalopoda; order Sepiida; family Sepiolidae; genus Sepiola; species Sepiola atlantica. Next base: position 63,029,523 of record OY744519.1, read on the forward strand.
ACTAAGCTTAAATATGCATGATATCATAAGAACCCTTTTTATTTGGGTCTCTCTCAACCATTTTTATCCTAATTTTTGTTTGATAATTACGATTGCCAATCCCAATTAGGTAACATATTTGCTGTTTTGGCATAGATGCAGGTCCACTTTCGTAATTTCGAAATAGGTGTCTGAAATAAAGCTTTTGGGGTCTCCATCTGTTTCGACTGACAAAACTACTTATTTGACACATATATTGATATCGCGATATCGAAGCGGCATTCACCCTAGGCGAGTTGGACCGGCTTTCTCCGAAGGAGGAGGAGTCTAGGGAATATAAAATTCACAAGCGGTCTCCAGTCGTATGTATATCTAAGTCAGGAGAGATGACGACTTGAGGTTTTGAAGGTCTTGCAGGGAGGTGTCGACGTCTTCACACAAATAGTCACCCATCTGGTACTGACCAGGCTCAACATTGCTTTTTTTGCCACATTTAAAACTAACCCTCTTTTGTAATTGTATATATGTTCCATTTGTTTGTGTATATGCGATTTTTATTCCCCACTCCCCGTATTATGTTTAAAATGTATTATTTGGGATTTAAGTAGAATTATTTTATTTTGCTGAGTGATATGATTGTGAGTAAATAAATTAATTAATGTTAGTTAAGACACATCTCTCTTAATGTCCCCTTTTCGGCCTTGTGTCACATTTTATCTTTATTTTGTATTTATTTTCAAGAAAATTACGAATAAATGTTTATTGATTTAAAGAACATTAAGCTGACAATTATTTTACAGTAAAATTACCGAGAATATTTATTATTTTACAATAAATCAAATATCTACAAAACTAAATAAAGAAAAGAGGGGCGTGTTCGTTTGATTTTTTCATTTAAAGAATATTTGGCTGGGAATGACATTTATTTTTACAAGAGAAGAAAAAGTTAATTTTTTCTTAAGAGTATTGACTCTGTCAGACATTTATCATTTCAAAAGGAATATTATTATTAACAGTAAATTATACAAAGTTGATGTAGAAAGCACCGTGGTATTTCCACGGGTTCCCGCGACTGTACAATGAATAAGGGTAACGAAACAGAATTTCATAAATGCCATACTGGATTAATATTTTATATAATCAGGTCCTTCTTAGCTTAAAAAAAGTCCAGATCGTTCTCGATGGCGGTATATCCAAATAACATCACATAAATGCGGGTATGCCCCAGGGGCCGATACTTGTGCCATTATTATTTATGATCTTCATAAACGACTTCCCTGAAGCAATCGCGCCCGAAATGGGTATATTTGCCGAGAAACTATTCTCCATTTTCAACATGCGGGCGAATCAAATACATACATATCCAAGGCAATGGCTTAAACTTTAGTAAATGACCCCCAGTCTGTAGTAGAATAGGGCCAAAAATGGATGGTTACATTCAATGCTACCAAGATAAAGCTCCTTTCCTTTCCCGTAACAATTATAGTAAACCTTTCCGCCTACCGATTGTCATGGCTGATAGCACCCTACCCGATAGTACATCGCTCAAACCCATCGGTCTAACATCCACAGAATAAATACGTAGAAGATACTGCCCAGTCTGCTGTAAAATTCTCACACTTGCTAGTATTCTATATCTCTATAAAGTCACCATTCGACTATGCATTGAGTATTGTTGCCACATCGAGGCTGGTGCACGAATCACTAGTCTTTTCTTCGTCGATAGGGTACGAACAAGTCTCTTACCTAATGGGTCCCACACTGTCTAACAAGCTCCAGTACCTGTCATATTACTGCGGTGTTGTATACTTGTTCTTGTTTTACAAGTACTTCCATCGAATGTGCTCCGATGAACTTACTGCCTCATCAGCGTAAATACCTCCGACAAACCCAACTAACAACAAAATCCCGGCCATCACTGTATCAGTCCATATATGTTTGAAAACCTACTCTAATAGCTTATTTCCTCGAACCGTTTGCCTATGGAATTCTCTCCCTGCGCTCTGATCTCCCAATACAGAAATCTAAATGCAATTTGAACAAACGTCTTGCTGCACAACTTCCTACTTAGAATGCTACTGTAAATCCAGATCCTAACCACAGTAGCCCCTTACTTCTCCGTGGCAATATGATTGTTTTGGTTGAATAACATTTTTTTAAATATTTTAAAGTTTATTTGTTAATAATCTTATTTAATTAATAAGAAATTAATTGATTTAATGAAGCATACTGTCTTACGTTTTTGACTCTATATAAATATTTACTCACTACATTCAACACGTTAATTATTTCTTTTATGCTTATTACATTTGAAAATTCATGCACAAAAAGTTAAAAAGAACATTTTATAGTAAAACACACGAACGAATTAAAGTGTAAACAAAATGGCATTAATCTAATTATCTTTTGTCAAATTATTTTGTTTTACATTTTGGGGAGAAGTTATTATTTATCTCCACAATCCGTTGACAGTTTAGTTTACATTTCGTTCGGGGCAAAATGTCTATTTAACCATTTTAATTGACAAGTGAAAAAAATAATTTGAAAAGTAATTAAAAAGTTCCCGCCAAAATGCCCGCCTGTCCAAATCTGCTGGATTTCAATAAGAATGTCTGGTGATGCCGAAACCCGACGAACCGAAATGGAACGTTTTACTATTTATCGAGGTTGACTTTCAAGTATCTGAAAGAGCAATGAAATACCACATTATTGAATTAAAATCGAAAACAAATTATAAATCTACTATTATACTAAAGCTGAGTGCAATCAGGTTAGATATAGACTTTTTTTTATCGAAATAAGGTGTTTTTGTATATATTTTGATCCCACAAAGTACATGCCAAAATATAGCTTAGTTATGGGATTGGGTTAGTTTGGTAAAATATTGTGTTTTAATTGTTCTAATTAGTCGTACCTTGTAATTAACTGAATCAGTCACCCATATCGCACTTAGCTATCTATGTATTTATCTCGTTCCTCTCACTCTAAGTTGATTCAATTACTCTCTTAAATTTCTTAATGGCTCTGTGAGCATGTAGAGAAAATATGGCTCTCTTTTTTCAGCCTTGCCATCTAATTTACATAGTGTCTGTACACATCATAAACACGTATGCAATTTATTAGGTAATATAATAAGTCCCTGTATTTCTATATTATCAATAAGGATAACATAGAAGTAAAATAACGTATTACTTTTAAGCTTGCAAGAATAATGTTCTAAAATATATGTCACAGTATAAACATGTTCGAATGACATAAAACTAGAAAAAATAATGGTTGCAACCCCTATTTATCTACTTCCCACGGAGTAGAATGTGACACAACAGGTGACAATAAACAGGTGACAGCTACGTCAAGTATTTTATAATCTGCTGATTATTTTTTTTAGAATTTGATCTGCTTCAAATCTCATTGGCATTTGATGATATTGGAAAGTATATTTATTTAAGTGAAATGTAGAAATCGTGATGAATTATGTTTACTGTCCACTCTTACGTTACGCATTGCAGATGTTATTTTTATGCACTGACCGCAGGCTTTGTGTAGACAATAGCTGTGTGTGACTAACTAAAACTCAAAATCTATACAAATAAAGCATATATATATATATATATATATATATATATATATATATATTATGGCAATAAAGCTAAACATAAATGTTTTCACGGCATACTACCTAGCTCTACTCACGTATTGAGCACTGTTGAAGTAAGTATTGAATATCGACAATAATATATTATATCCCATATAGGTAGATACATGAAATACTATATATATATATATTATAGCAAATTATCCACGGACACGTGTTTCTCTTACGACCCATCAGCATGGCTTAACCTAGCGAGATTCGAAACCGGAACCCCAGAGAATCAGGCCGACTCTCTACCGCTGTTCGAATCCCCGCTAATGGATGGAATATAACTCTTTTATAAATGTACTCTATTGGTTTATTTCCCCATAACCAATGTGATGCGCCATATGTTGCTCCCTATATAGGGGGTATCACATTGGTGAAAGGAAAAACTAATTTCCATCTCGCATTTAGGTAAAATGCGTTTCTGTACAAATAGTTGAATTCGTCCAAAGTATCGCTAATGAACAATGTAAAAAATAAATGACACATACACACACATACACACACACACACACACACACACACATATATATATATATATATATATATATATATATATATATATATATATATATATATGCAAACATTGTTAAAAATAACAGTATTCGTCTGTTTAATTATATCTTTTTTTTTTTCAATTTTTCTGATATTTTTTTGTATTAAAATTTTTTTAAAAATGTATGATTTTAGTGTTATTAACTAGCATTTGTCTTAAATAAGAGGGAGGGCAAATTGTAGTTAATAACACTAAAAGTATACATTCCGAAACCAATTTAAAAAAATAAAATATACTGGAAGCTATATATATAAAAAGACAAAAACCTAAAATTAACAACATCACATATGAAACCAGTGGTAACATTTTAAAATGCTTAACGTAATGTGATTTTGTTCTGCGATACCGTCTAGCGCTGCTGAATTTAAATCGTCAACGACGTCCTGGAACAACACGAAAAACGTTCGTTGCGCGTTTCCACGCCGTCTTTTAAAAATACCTTTCTTTCTCCAGCTTTTTTGTTCATTTGCTTTTGACACCTGAGGATGATTCGACAAAGAATCGAAAACGTTCGTGAAACCTGTTAAACCTATGGAACATTTATTAATTTTGTTTGATTTTAATACAAAAAGACCATCAGAAAAATTGAGAAAATGAAAAAAGGTATAATTAAACAAACGAATTCTCTTATTTTAAAAAAATGTTTGCATCAATTAGAATATGGTGCCTAAATACCCACAATTCAAACATATATATATATATATATATATATATATATATATATATATATACTATCGGGACCCGTGGAAATTCCACAGTTGTATCTTTCATCTGTTGTATATTGCTGCCGTGCTTAAAATATTTCCATTCTATGTGCGTCCGGTACGAATTCAGACCCCACGATATGATTGCACTACCTTCGTTAACGCTGAAACACTTTTATCTATGTACTCTGGTTAAGGTAGTTTAAGAATATATCTGGTTATTTGGGTCTATCTCCAAAACCTTTGTAGGAGTTTATGCGAACACTATGTACTATCTTTGGACAGAACAGATATTACAATTTATTCTAACCCGAAGGACAACAAAGTGTATTTCAGTTAGATTTTCATGTTCGACACGATAGTGCATCAGATGAAATTTACAAAATTACTTTTTTTGCATTTTAAACTTCGGCGATCGAGCGATCCCATCCTTTAAAAAAGGATTGGAGAGTTATAACGTATGTACGAACATGAAATTGCCTTAGTGTATTATTATATAGGTTGTATGGAAAACTTACTAAGCTGCAATCTCGCCTTTTCCACTACAGATCCTGAATCTGCTGCACACACCTCCGAGCCTAGTAAGATTCAAAAGTACTTATCATTGAGTAACAATTACTCTTTCAGCGTTTCTGGTGTCGTGAGTGCTCTGACGGAGTTATTTTGCGGGATGTCGAGTTGACGGACGGTACCAGAGAAAAGGGGGTGATTTTTCCATTCAGTTCTTTTCCTTTTGCGTTTCAGTTTCTGCATCTGAATCGTATTTTCTCTTTAGGTAAACTCACCCTTATCATAGTTCAGTACATATTTGCCTTTCTAATTAAATTAAAGAATAAATCACATGTACTTTTCAATATACACTCGCCTATAAATGATATGGACACATACAAACATATAATGCGTTTATCTCGCACAGAATAGATGTGTTTTTGTAGCATCACATGGTGATAGCGCGGCCTTATATTGGGCAGTTCAGTGGCTTTCCGATTTGAAGAATATGAGTTTTGAAAATAGCCGTTAAAAATAAGCTTTTTCTTATTAAATTCTAATTAACACTGCGTGTGCGTAAAACTATCTACTTGGTAGTTATGGAGAAATCACCAGATTAACTTGCCAACACATTTTTATTGTGCAATAGCAGGATTCAAATTCAAATCTTTAATTCATTGATTTTGCAGCTAGCAAAAAAGAAAGTGTAAAAAACATGATATATCAAAGCATGGAAATTCCGCCAAGAGTATCACAGGAATTTCTCTGGGGAAACTTTCTGAGCATAAAATCGAAAATCCAAAGAAATCAGATTGATTGTTAATTGACGGTCTTTGAGTGAGTAATACCTTCACAACTTATACAACCTTCACATATCATCGCTGACCATTTTTTATTACTTTTATTTAACCCAAACAAAGAATCTGAAGAATAAGGAGCTACTGTGAGAGAGGCCAGATTTATAGAAGCCAATATGAGTGAGGAGTTAAGCAAGAAGATTCTTTTTCACATTAAATTTACATTTCTGTATGTTAGTACGTTCGGGGTAACAAAGAGCGGGAAGATAATTCTAAAGGCGTGGTAAGTGGTTATCAGGATAGGAAACTCGCCAGGGTTTAGGGATCTTTACAGTGAAATGATGGGATTTCGCTTCTAGTCCGTGCTTCTTACAAAAAAGAATCTGATTAGTTGTAAAATACAAATAATAATATTCAAATATTCTCGCCTGCTGGGAGTCTGTTTTATGCAGAATAAATCACAATATTTTGGTAAGAAATGACTAGTTCTGTATCATTTTGAACATCTAGTACAAAACAATTACCTGTTTTCTCAAATTGCACGCAATGTTTTAGTATTTCAGAATTCAAGAAAAAATAATTCAGTATTTTGCTGTATCAGGTCCAAAAAATAAAGTATAAATCTCCATATTGTTTATGACATAACTAAACCAGGTAATATAATTTAATGTACGGATACTTAACTTGAACCATGTACAGCGTTCTATCACAAATACACTTTGTTTAAGGGAAGTTTTTTTTAACAATTCAAACGGTTTCGACAAATAACATTAAGCTCACGAGCTTGATTCAACAGTTTGACATTTTTAAAATGAAATTAAATTAAACAGAAAATAAAGCAAATCTACGAAAGATCAAACAATTATTATATTTAACTTCAATTATTAGCATGTATGTTTTATGACGTTTTGTTTCTCAAAGTAAGCTGAAGTAGATTAAAAAACAAAGTAGACGGTTCTTTTAAGATAATTATAGTGTTAGAATATATGTTATTTCATTTCACAGTACATGTATTAAACATATATTCCAAACATAGCTATCATCAGAACAAACAAAATATATATTTTATGTTTTTTTTATATAAGCTTAAGTAGATTAAAAATGTAAATGATTCTTTTAAGATGATTCTAACACCAACAAGAATCACAACCATTTTTATAAATAAATTAAAACAAAAATTAAACAAAAACTTTACTTTAATGTTTTAAATCACCATCATATATATTTATATCTGTGTATATATGTTTATATATATATATATATATGTGTATATGTATATATATATATGTATATGTATATATATATATATATGTGTATCTTTATATCTGTGTATATATGTTTATATATATGTGTATATGTATATATATATATGTGTATATGTATATATGTATATATATATGTATATGTATATATATATGTGTGTGTATCTTTATATGTGTGTATATATTTATGTGTATAGATATATGTGTGTATGTGTATATGTATATATATTTGTATATATATATATGTGTGTATATATGTGTGTATATATATAAGTGTATACGTATGTATGTATGTATATATATATATATATATGTGTATATATATGTGTATATATATGTGTATATATATGTGTGTGTGTTTTAATATATGTTTTTCTTTTTCATTTAATCGCACAGGACTTAAATTCCCTTCGTTGTATTGAACAGAAAATTCTGTTTTCTGCATTGCATATTTATCAGCTGTTTCAAGAGGAACGCCGCACTGTTCCTTAATCCTGTCGGGCCATCTTGTTAGTGGGTGCCTTCTTAGTCTTGCGTTTAAGATGTCTTTCTGTAGTTTGAATTTATCATCCGACTACTCCGTAACAACATGATCAAACTATCGAAGCTTTCTAGCCGACACAACATCTTCGATCGTTTTCGTCATCCCCAGCGCTTCGCGTATGCAAGCGTTACTAGGCCTGTCAATCTTTAGTAACCTTGAGGATTGTCCTAAGACATTTCATCTCAAACACCAACAGGGCTATGACTTCTTGTTCTACCGTAGTCTATGTCTCTGAATAGTATATAACTATTAGCAGAATGAGTCCTTATACAACTTAACCTTAAGGGTTCTGGACATGTCTCTAGAGATCTATATTGAGTTTCTTAAACGGCCAAACGCATGTGACACCATGCATATCCTGTGCAAGACATCTGAAGCACAGTTGGGAACTAGACTGCCAAGAAACTTGAACTCTGCAACTTTTTAAATTAGTTGATCGTCTATTTTGATTTCCTCATCAGCTTTTGGTGACATAATTGCATATTTAAGGAGATGAATCTTCAAACCCTATTTTTGGCAGGCTTTTTCAAGTTCCAAAGTTGAAATTTGAAGTTTTTCAAAAATGGCAGATATGAGTGATGTATCATCTACATATCTAACACCAGTTAACATGTCATCTCTCAACTGGAACTCTTTGTCCAAACCTGTAATATCCCTCATTACGTAGTCTAGGAATACGTTTAATAGACTTCGTGACATTTTTCAGCCTTTCCCCACTCCAACCCTCACTAGAAACCTGTCAGTGAGTTGCTATCCAGCATTAACTGCACATTTTATGTCCTCATATAGGTTTTGTATAATAGCAACGTATTTTGAGGGAATTCCAATTTGGTACAACATTTTCCAGAGCACCTCCCTCCATATAGTGTAGAGGCAGCCTTGAAGTAAACGAAGTAAAAATGCAATGGAACTTGGTGTTCCCTTGCTTTCTCTATAATCTGTCTTGTTATAAATATGGCGTCAGTTGTTGCATTGCTTGGTCTGAAGCCGAATGGCGACTGACCCATTGACCTTTCGATTATGTGTTGGCATCTGCTTATCAAGATTTTACAAGTAACTATTCCAGGTATTGACAACAGTGAAATATTGTTTTCACCTTTTAGTTTGTCACCTTTTTGAGTATTAGGGTTATAATCATCTTAGACCAGTCGTCTGGTGTTGTCTCAGTTGTGATTATTTTTTGAACAAAGTTGTCAATGTTTTAATCATCATATCTACACAATCTTTTATTAATTCAGATGTTATTCCATCAACCCTTGGGTATTTCCTGTTGCACATCTGTTTGATTGCGTTTCTTACTTCGTAACCGGTAGAATAAGCGTATCATCGGCCTGCGAATCCGGTCCATATTCAAGTAAAGCGTCCTCGTCACGCGGAAAGAGTGGATTGAGGTGTTTCTCAAAGTGAGCCGTCCAAATGCTCAAAATGACTGTTTTTTTCATTTGTAGCTTTCCTTATGTATATATATATATATATATATATATATATATATATGTGTGTGTATATATGTGTATGTATATATATGTATATATGTGTGTATATATATGTATATATATATGTCTATATATATATAGTTATATAAGAGTATATATATACGTATATATATATGTACGTATATACATATATATGAATATATATATACATACACACATATATATATGTGTGTGTGTGTATGTATATATATGTCTATATATATTTATATATATGTATATATATATATATATATATATATATATATATATATATATATATATATATATGTCTGTATATATAAGTATGTATATGTATATAAAAATGTATTTTTATGTAATTATACTTATTGGTGATTGCAGCGTTCATTGTTTTTGTGCTTACTACTATATCGATTGTTTCACTTCCTAAGTGATTAAGATGCAGAAAATTGCATTATTATAGGACGTATTTTTCGTTCATATATATATATATATATATATATATATATATATATATATATATATATATATATATATATATAAATGTTATACATACATACAAATACTCCATGGACACGTGTTTCTGGCTAACAGCCGTCATCAGCATGGCTAACTTAGACAAGGATCGAACCTTCGATATTGATGTCTATAGTCCAGCGTCTTATTATTAGACCAATATGCCCTGTCTAGAAACATGTACGATTTTTATCACTTAAATGTTTAATGTATTTGTATGTGATTATTTTTTGCTTACTACTATTTCGATTGTTTCACAAAGTGATTAAGATGCAGAAAATTTCCTTATTAGTCGCCCTTAACTTTATAGGACGTATTTTTCGTTTCATATATATATATATATATATATATATATATATACATATATATATATATATATATATATATATATATATGTAAATATATGTATATATATATATATATATATATATATAGTCTCGCTCACTATATAGTCTACATAGGAACAGTGTACCCAGCAGATAATCCTAATCAATAGAGATTTTACTTGTACAAGCACATATTTTAAAACGAAGTATTCTAACCATAAGGCATATTTTAATAACCCAGAAAAGAAGGAGGACATTTCTCTTCCTCAATACATATTGTTTCTCAAGACAAATAATAGGGTACCCTTCCTTAGTAATATAAAGAGGCCCCAACACTTATGATACACAATCCTCCGTGTCATCTTTGCCTCAATGAAAAATTAGTGATCATTTGATCCCTAGAGAGAGATTTATTATTAAGCCAAAGAGATGAAGTGGAAATTGAATAATTTTCGTTATTTCCCCTGTGTACTTGAAACTTAACGGAACTTCCATGATCAAAGCTTTTTTCCAAGAACTATTCGTCTGTGGAACAGAATACCATGGTCTGCTTCCTAACCAACTACAGCATGGTTGATTTCAAGTTTAATGTTAACAAATTCTTGTTAAATGATATAATTCGGACTATTCTCAATCATTGTTACCAATCCCCAAGTTGTTGTGTCACTGTCCTCTTGATAAATTCATTGACCGTTATCCTAGAGTGGCATATGGGCCTTGATAAGTGGTTACTTTTTAGTACATTAAAAAAAAGATATCGCAATAAAATTTATTTACATTCAAACAAACAATTTACATCACCTGTTTTTTCTCGAATAGTTTTAGTGAATTATTTGAGGAGATGTGATTGAACGGAATATGAAAATATATCACTCTGTACAGCGATTGAACACACAACTTCCAGATTATACGACTTTTGTGTTTGATACATCCTATTCCATTTCTCCAAAGAGTTGGCCTTTCATTGTCGCCTGTTGCGTCATGTTCGGTAATGATTTGACGGGAGGACAGGAAGATGCATAGAAACACACACATATCGTCATTATTGTTGTACAACCTGTGCCGCGAAACAAGCACAGCTTACTTCAGCATATATGCAGAATCCAAGCTGGATTCGAGTCTACGTATACGAAGAAGACGTTCGAATTGCCAGAAACTACGCATTAACTATGAAGTAAGTCTACCCCGTCGATGTAATAAATCGTTTTCGTGTGCGTTTTTATATAAATCAAATACAACTATCGTCTTTTCATTCTGTCCGATATTCCTATTATACCTCACTTTAGAGAGAATAGAGGGATGAAGAATGGGAGGGAGGCATTTTCCCTTGTCTTCTTTCATTTCTGTTACTTTTCCCATCCGCGAAAATGTGAATATGTCTAAGTTCAGAGACCCAATTTATTTCCGCGGCAAATGTGTGTTGCAAGTTGCATCAATTTGAAACTCACAAGTGACCTTACAAGTCGTCTAATTATGAAAGGCGAAAATAGGACAACAATTTTAAATCAATAAATTTTATATTTAGAAAAAATTAATAAAAGAGAGAGTGAAGAAGAAGGAAATCACATTTTAGTTGCAAAGTAAGTATAATTTGCACAACTTATCTAAAAATGTGTCCGTTTATCAAGTTTGTTGTTTGTTTGTTGAATGTAGTCAATAGTTTAGTTTATTTTTGTATTTTATGTATTAAGTAAAATTGCGGCGTAGCTTGTTTTCTTCATGTTAGAGTGACATTTTAAATAGTTTTCTTCCTATTTTAGTTTCGGTTTGTTAGTTACTCTTTAACTAATTAAATAAGTTTCCGAGATTATGAGATGTGAATTGATAATATGGACTATTTGTACAATTCGGAGTGCCTCATGGACCCATCGGAGCGCAACGTATAAAAGTGCTAAGTGCTAATCATTTCTAAGTGACAGTCTTCTGGATGCTGAAGGTTCAATCCTCAGTCCCTACTGAGGATTAAACCTCAACAGAATACAATTAAGAATTACTTAAGACTGCTACTCGAACATGCCTGATGGAAAGATAATAAGCTACCCCGTGGATTGAATAAAGAGTTCCGTTCGAAATTTCGTCACATTTCCCAAGCTCGACACAAAGATTTCCGATTTAGAAAAGACGCGCCTGGAGACGTTCGGAGGTTACACCGGCTTAAACGTTGTGAAAATAACATCCAACATGAGAACAGTAGTCCGAATAATTCCATTTTGGTTTCATTATCTTTGTGTTTTTTCTTTGGTATTAAGTCAATTTTAGTATTGTTGTTTACTGTTCATTTCAAGAATGTCGCTTTTCATCTCAGATTTTCATAATTTTCGATTCATTTATGTACGCGATTCTATTTCTACAAATATTCTTTTTTCCTTTCTTGGAATGAATTACTTTAAAGTTAAATGACGTCAACTTATTTTTAATTTAAAAGTAAGTTTTCCTTTTTATTATATACAGGCAGAATTTAATTGGGAGTGAGAGTTATAGTTAAAAATATGTTTTACTCAAAGAGTTCCAAAATGTTAACAAATAAACTTTGGTAAATTTGAAGATTAACACCTTAACTAAATTACAATACCCTCTTTAAGAAAAATGAGATTCTACCTTTAGAGATATTCTAACTTATTAGAGCAGTTAACTGTAATATTTTTTTACACTAACCCTAAGTTCGACCGGCAAAGGTCCTAAAACCAAACGTAATCCGCTATAAAACTGGACCCCCCTCCTAAAAATGACCGTACAGAATACATCTTAAATAACAAAAAAATGGTTAACTGCCATAAAGCCTTAGCATGGTCTAGAAATGGAGGATCATTTTACGTTAAATTTGTATGTGAAATTGATCCCTCACTTTAAATTCCAAAGTAATTCTGTTGTTGTTGGGTTTTTTTCGCCAGGTTGTTCAGCATATTCTCACGTAATCGCCTAGAAAAGTAGAATCTCATTTCATCGTGGGTAGGGGTAGGTGAAGGTGTTAATCTTACATAATATCCAAACTTTTAACATTTTTATTTATAACTTAAAAATAAGGTATTTAATTAGTTGGATAATTTAAAAGTTTATTATTTAAATTTCACGGGAAATTTAAACACAACTAAAATAAATTGCTTAAAATTAAAATAAAAAAGGACCATATACTTAAAAAGTATATGAATTAAATAAAAAAACAAAATGTGCGTAAATTAATCCATTAATCCTCACTCTCACAAAAAATAAGATTCTGCTTTTGGAGGCGGTTTACGTGTGAACACTGTGGATAACTGAAAAAATAAAAACAAATAGTTCAGAATTTAGAGTAGGGGGTCAGGTTCATATATTCAACGTAAAATGTTCAGCAATTTCTGAGCCATTCTATCTTATTAGGGAGTTTAACCAAAATTGTTTACCGTTAACCATAAGTCCGAGTTGCAAGGTCACAAAAACACACGTATTAGCCTAAAAATGTTGACTACACCTTTAAAAACGTAGCGGATTTAGCTTCTATCGCAAAAAAGAATTTAGTTACTGCCCTAAAACTGGCCAAGAAATGAGGGATCATTTTACATTGAATTTATACACGAAAAGTTTTCTCTACTTTAAATTCTAAATTAATTGTTTTCTTTTCTTTTCTTCTTCCCGTCATGTTATTCAAAGTATTCATACGTAATCGCCTAAAAAGGTAGAATTTAATTTAGGGAGATGGAAGGTGATGTGATTTAGGTTGGTTTGGGGGGGGGGTTAATTTTGACACTAAACATTTGTTTTCTCTTTGTCAATAAGAATAGTGATAAGTTGTTTGTAAATATTAAACGATTGTTAAATTTGCTTTAACCTTTAAATAAAGCATTTAATTAGCTAATTAAAATAGTGATTTATTTATTTTTCACGAAATATGTAAAAACTGTAAAAACAAGTGGAAAGAGAAAACGAGCAAGACTTCTTTTTCTTTACGTTTATACCTCGCTCGTAGCTGATAAAAACTGCAGGTGCTTTAGTCATTTATTCGATTTATTTATGAAATAACTTTAATTAATTAATATTAATATCGACGAAACTATTGCATATATATAGTAACAATAAGCCGATGCAATTCTAAATTAATAACGCCAAACATTAATTAATTATTAACTGTTCAAAAACAGTTATGCAAATAAGGCATCCAAATGGTTCTCTCTTAATAGTTTATCTGCACTATATATCCAGAATGTCAAAATATTATCTTGTATTATTGATTTATGTAACATTTTTTTATGGTAATACAGGATTGATTAATCAAAAAAACTTTCGCATTTATTCATTTAGATTATAGATAAAGTAAAGTCAGTTTTCACCCTTATATAGGTTTTCGATAGCTTTCATAATAAAAGGCACATACATTAATCCGTTCAGTTAGTGATGTCTAAATTTTTTTTTAAAAGTCGGATGAGGTTTAAATCTCACCCTCAGATCAATTATCATTGCAACCTGCGTACACCGGGAAAGCATTTTGTAAAAAATGCTTTCTTAGCGCCGTTATTATTAGTCAGTATTTCAAACTTACTACTGTAAAAAGGCCTTGGATATATCAAGCGCTATCACCCTAGCTTCATCTCCTTATCCAGTGTATCGTATATGCATTCAGAGATGAGTTATGATAGAACGTTATATACAAATATCTAATGGGACTGATATCGCTTGAAAATCGGAAAGGAGCATGGAACGACAGCCGTATGATTGTATTCTATACATAATATATTCATGTAGTTGTGCTATCATTTTTTACTTGTAGCGAAAAGAGGACACTCTCCTTAATTCATCTCAGAATTCATAGTTGTAGCATTTCACCGGATGTCAACTATGCAAACAGCGTGTCAAGCAGTTAGCGAAACAGATACATCTCTACTATCATCAAAAAGAGAATTATCTGAGAAGATAATTATTATAAGAATTATAAGAGAATAAATGAAGAGTTCGAATGCAAAACACGATAAACGCCGTTTTCAAAATCACGAAACTGTCCCTACAAAAAGTGTTGCATTTCAACACTCGACAACACCCGAAAACTATGTGGTACATGATATGATACCGAAATAATTTCTCTTTGATTTCAATTAAAATCAGCTTTCATTTGAAGTCTAGATTTAATATATTCGTGTTTTTATTGTTTACGGTCTCAATTTAAACGAATTGGATTTATCGCGTTTTGCGTTTGAACTCTTCAAATATGAACTAAAACAAATAAAACGGAAAACGATCAACATAAAATAATCTAAAAGACGCCTGAAGGGGTATAAAAATAGAAATTGAAGTTGAATAAAGTAATACATTTAAGAAATTTAATCACGCTCTAATTAGTGTAATCATCATTATAAGAATGAACTGTAATGGTTATATTATATGAAACAAAGATATTTCTTAAGTGTGATGGAATAAAGTATGAAACACCAACGTACAAATAAATATGAATTATCCTTTTATGACCACCTATTTAAATAAAACTAAAACAAACAATAAACTAAAAGTTAAGAATGTTACGATAGAAATTTGTGGTTGAGTTTATTATGAATGGATTAAAACCTCAACAAAAATGAAACTTTTGGTTGTCTATCAGCGTCTCTCATGACGTTAGC
Organism: Sepiola atlantica; assembly: GCA_963556195.1. NCBI lineage: Eukaryota > Metazoa > Mollusca > Cephalopoda > Sepiida > Sepiolidae > Sepiola > Sepiola atlantica. The sequence continues at coordinate 63,045,369 of OY744519.1, forward strand.
TTTATACTTTCTTTTACTAAATGGTCACCACTTATCAAGGACACATGTCACTCGAGGATAATTGTCAATCAGATAAAATGATCGTCAGTACCAAGTTAGAATACTTGTGGGTATGGTTCTAGATAGGAATCGGTTGACATTGGCTTTAAAGACGACCAAATTGTAATCTGCAAGGAAACAGTCTCGTGGCAATGTGTTCCACAGACATGAAACCCTTGTGAAGGAGCCCTATTTGTGGGAATTCCGCTTGACGCTATGTACACTGAGGCAGAAAGGAAGTATTTCTTGGTTGTGGTAGAAGGACAAGTTATTGCTGTGAATGTCGTACAAGGAGAAACCAGAGATTAGAGCTTAGTCGAGCGTCTTCCATGGAAATGAACTCCTTCATAAAGTTACAAGAGGGTAAAATTACTTTCACGAATATTAAGTTGGGTTTCAACTCTGTTTTTGATTCTCGGTATTGTTTACTGACGCCTACATAAAAATTAAAACCGGTTTATCGCGGATTTGAAAGTAATCTTACGGATTAGTCTCAAAATAATTTGATTACAAATAAATGAGTTAATCCAATGATTAAATTGATTAATTAAAATAAGGGAAATAATTGCTTAAGTCTATAAAATGTAAAGCGAAAAACTAGTAGTCATCATGCGCCGTTGGCTTCATATCGACAACTTAGATGTACACACGCTCTATCAAGTACGTGTTGCAGTCTCTCCAATATATCAATTTCTACAACTAAATGTGATATCAATATCTTTATATATAAAGCAAAGTACTATTTTGTGTTTCATATATTTAGTTCAGCCACAAACAACTGTTTCCACGTATCACGGCTATTCAGTTTAGAAAGAAAAAGGCGGGTGATTCTAACTGTGATTCGAAACGCGAATGCATTTTCAGCCGACAAGAATCTAAACGATTGGGGCACCAAGTACCGCCACTTCTGAGGGAAATGCATGTGTTTATATGTAGTTTAAATTACGGGGCTTCCTGGGTGCTGTATTCTTTAAGCGAAGTGGGGTCCAGTTATCAATTTTATAATATATATATATATATATATTTCCCTCTCACTACCACCCTTTCTACCTTCCTTTCTTCTTTCCCTCCCACCAAGCAACCGAACCTTTTCTTAACAAAAGTGTGTAGTGAAGCAAGGGTTGTCTAATTCAGAAGCTGCAGTGTGTACTTAAGCAAGCGTTGCTCAAACATAGCCGAACACTTCTAAAAATGTAATAATGTATTCATTTAACTAGAAAACAATTATATTATTTAGTAAAATGCAAGTAATTCTAAAACCGGAAATTACAACAGAGGGGGGCTGTTGGGGGGGGGGTAAACATTAATTAATAGTCGCTATTTGTATTCATATAAAATAACGTCTCAATCAGTGAAGTTACAGGAAGAATACATTATTCTCCGCCATTGTTTTCACTAATATATGTATCCATATCAAATAACTTCGGAATTAGCGAAACAGGGTACATAGGAAATACCGGTGCTTCTGCAGTACAGGGTAAAACAGGAAATACGTTTTAGTAAAAAAAAATTTGGTCGGGGGGTAGACGGTTAAAAATATATTTTTGTTTTTTTTTAACTAAAAATATTTGTTGAGGTTGGGGAGAGTAAAAAAAATTATTCTGGGGGGGGGGGACAATTTTTTTTTTAAGTAGAAATATTTATTTGGGTTGGGGAGAGTAAAAAAAACATTTCTGATGGGAATTTTTTTTTTAACTGAAACTATTTCTTTGGGTTTGGGAGAGTAAACATTTTTTAGGGGGAAGGGGAAATTTTTTTATTTTTTTAACTTACAATATTTCTTCGGGTCGAGAAAGGGTAAAAATAAAATTTTGAGAGGGGTGAAAAAAATTGGGGGGAGGGGGAAGAAATAATTATTTTTTTGTCAGTTTGTTTCTTTTTTCTTTTTTTCGCAAATTTTGATGTTTTGTGATGGTTTTTTTGGTTATTTGTTTATTTGTTTTTCTATGTTTTTTGTCAATGTTTTTTTGTTTTTTGTTCTTTGGCGCAAATTTTGATGCTTTTTATGTTTTTTTAATTTTTTGTCATGTTATTGTCAATGTGTTTTTCTCTTTGGTGACAAATTTGACGTTTTTTGGTTCTTTATTTGTATTTTTTACGTATTTCTCTTTTTTCCATTTTGGCGATAATTTTGATTGTCTTTGATGTTTTTTGTTCTTTGCTAATTTTTTGTTTTGCTTTTTTGCGCAGATTTTAATGTTTTTGATAGCTTTTTTTATGTGTTTTCATGTTTTTTGTCAATGTCCTTTATTTGCTCTTTGGCGCCAATTTTGATTTTTTTTATTGTTTTATCTTTTAAAATTTTTTTTTATAGTTTTTGTCAATTAGTTTATTTTAGAGTGTTTTGGTCATTTTAAACATGATCGAAATATAGCCAGATCTGGACGCGTCAGGCAATTATTTGTTGAAGTGTAGATATAGTGTAATATCTGTTTTATTGGCATGATACCATCCTTCCAAGCATTACCCCCTCCTCTTTTGAGAGGTGTGAAGTTAGTGTAGTATTTATTCTGTTGTCATGATACTATCCTCTCAGACATCCATTCTCCCTTTTTTAAGAGTTGTAAAGTAAGTGCAGTATCTGTTCTGTTGTCATAATACCATCTCCACAGGCATTACCACCTCCTTTGTGAGAGGTGTGGAGGTGATGTTGTATCTGTTTTGCTTCGAACTAGCAAGAATATGCGACCGGGGGCTTATATATTATACCGCCCCTATAGAATACGTTTTGAGGGGGCTTGTGCAGTATTGCGCCTCTATGGAATATGTTAGTATGAGTGTTTTTTATGATAGTGACGCTACATGAATGAACTTGATTTTTGTTCTTTGATACGACAGGAGCGCATTAATATGAGTAATTTTTAAATGATAGTGACACAACATGAACGAACATAATTTCGGTTCTTTGATACAACAGGGGCGCATTAATATGAGTTCTTTTGTATAAGCACCGGGACAGGGATAGGTACGTATACAGTATGTGAACCGGGGAAGGATAGGTATGTGTATAGTATGTGCACTGGGGCAGAAGTAAGTACGTATATAGTATGTGCACCGCGACGGAGTTAGGTGCGTATTAAGTATTCACACCGGGGTGGCGAGAGGTACGCATATAGTACTCGCACCGGGGCGGTTATAGGTATGTATATAGTATTCGCACCGGGGCGGCGATAGGTACATATATAGTATGCGCACCGAGGAGGCGATAGGTACGTGTATAGTATGCGCACCGAGGCGGCGATAGGTACGTGTATAGTATGCGCACCGAGGCGGCGATAGGTACGTATATAGTGTGCGTACAAAGGTAGAGATAGGTACGTATATAGTATGCGCACCGGGGCTGAGATAAGTACGTATATAGTAGGTGCAGACATAGGTGGTACTTTAAATAGAAATATGCCATACTTTTGCCCTGGGCAACGGAAGAGGTGTTTTGGGAAAGAGACAGCTTTCGCCGAAAGCAACAGGGAGAATGTGGCAACAGGGAGAGGGGGCGGTGAAATAGGGCGACCAGGGAAGAGAGAGCCCCGGGCAACGCCGGGTAGCTCTGCTAGTATATATATATATATATATATATATATATATATATATATATATATATATATATATATATATTTATATATATATATATATCCTTGTAAACCTATTTACTCTCCCTACCCCCGTATATCTATCTATCTATCTATCTATCTATCTATCTATCTATCTATCTATCTATCTATCTATCTATCCTGCCACTCATCCTTCTCACATTAGCTCTCATTATCACTCATTATGCATATTTATACACATCTTACATTCCTCTTCACTTAATCGTTCGATGTTCATCTCCTTCTACCTCATCTAACGTCTCTTTATTTCCACTCCCTACTAATTCAACAAAAACTTGTTTCTCTCTTTCTTCCTATATCTCCCTCACCCTCTCTCTCTCTCTCTCTCTCTTTACCTATTCTATCACCACTTCCTATATACTCTACTTAATCGCACCCTTCACTTTCTTTCTCCCTCCACTCATCTCCCTTCATTTCTCTCTCTCTTTATATATATATATATATATATATATATATATATATATATATATATATATATATATATAGAGAGAGAGAGAGAGAGAGAGAGAGAGAGAGAGAGAGAGAGTGTCAGGTTGTATATGAAAAGAAATCAAATAAAGTGCTCGATCATATAAGAGAGCTAATATAATTTATTTAGATACTGTATATTACATATTTCAGCAATGTACCGCGGTTTTATCCAAAAGGGCATCTTACGGATTCTACCTTCTACTAGCGATAAACATGTCGCTATGAAAAAAAAATGTCTTGTACCCCTGACGAAGACGTATTACGTCGAAAATTTGGGACTACTTTAAATAAATTACTATTTATTTTAAAAAAAATGCATTCTTAGGCTTCAAACATCTTTCTTATATATATTAGTATTGAAATATATATAATATTATGAAAATATACTTATGCAACGTAAACTACACAGAAACTTTCATGTTTCATTCCCAATAGAAATAATCAGGCTTGTACACTGTTTACATATATACTGGTAATATATATGCGCAATATATTATATCATAATATCATATGTGCATATACATAAAATATAGTAATGTGCATACATATATATATTCTCTCTATTCATCGCAACTTTCTACATATTCGACAATCAATAGTTCCTCTCTTTCTATTTCTCTTTTATATATCTCTTTTTTTCACTGTCTCTCTCACACTTTCTTTCTCTTTATTTTTTTCCTTCTTTATCTCTTCCTCTCATTCTCACGCCCTAATAGGCCTCAAAAGTCTATCCGTCCTCATGTGTATGCCATCACACACTTCATGACGTCTCAACAAACGTTTCCGGTCCGGATGTTCGAGCGTCAAGACACGCATGCGTATATCTGAGCGTGGATTTCCCACTGTATTTGCTTATGGCGTCCATACATCCACATCCGCCCGTCATTTGTGTGCTTCGGTTTTCCAGTGTGTGTACATCGGCGCTAATGTGTGTATACGTGAACACAAGCACAAAATAAGTCTACATCTCAGGGCTAATATAGATTTTATAAATACACAAATGTACTGTCTTTTTTATTAGAGAGTTAAAACCGTATTTTCAGACTAAAACACCTTAAATATTCATCACAATGAAAGGTGTATGAGTCGCTTTAGTCAATTGCTATAATAATAGTTAATCATTTATGATGCGTCCAAGCATCTCTATAAGAGGCTCTGTCTGTGAGTTGGTCTGTAAAGTTTTAGTTTGAAATAGCATTTTTACTTGCGTCCCTGCATTTCTGTAACCGGCCATGTCCGTGAATGATCGGTCAATTTGTCTGTTACGCTTCAGTTGAAATTTAATTACCATCGCTAAACATGCAGATTGGATGGACGCATCTTAAAAATATATTTGTGTATAAATAACTGTGCGGCTTTTTGCCGTCTTGAGAGGCAATGGATTCCCCTGAAACGGTACCTTTGCGATGAAGAGTATATAGCAAAGCAAAGTTGCGTAATCACGACTGTACCTCCCCTCTCTCGGCATTGCTTAAGTAAAGCGACAAGGAGACATTCAAGACGAGCGGAATCGATGTTGGCATAGGCGGAGAAGGACTTATTTTTTAATTGTTCATGTTCGAGTCTATTTTCTCTACCAAGGCTTGAAAGTCAAGCCTACCCTACTATTTCAGCTATAGCTTAGAACAAATGGCATTCCCAAATGATCACCTTTCTACATATTGACTCGACACAACGTTGCTTAACTCCGGTGATCCAACGAGTTACTTGCAAATATGTCGAAATAATTAAATACCGTAACTTACTTTCGCGCTAAGAAGTCGCACAGTTGTGATTACGTAATCGAGATTTGTTCTTCATACAAGAGCAAAATATTCGCACTATCGCCATAAAACTTGCACACGTGGATATACGGAGGAAAGGAATGAGTTCTCGCATCGTTGTACAAATGTGTAGTTCTGTCCCACGAAAATGATTCAGTTTTGGACATTGTTTTTTTCAACGAAACAACACCCCCACATGGGAAATGAAAAAGGAAAACCAAAAAGGATGTTTTTTTTTATATATTGATCAACGTTTCGTCTTTATTTGTAAGACTTCCTCGGGATGATAATGTTACATGAATAGATTCCGACCCAGAAAACAGCAATTCATCCCCCTTTTGTCAGAAACATTGCTCATTGAACGTGAGGACTAAAGGACAAAATAAAGGAGGCTGCAGAAAGTAAACCCAAGGTCCATTTTCTACTCTCTCTAATCTCTATATAAAGTAAACTTTTTTCCCCCTGAAATTTGACTACAGTAAGAAAATAACCACATTCACCATAGGCTAAACATTTTCGCTCACCAACAACAGAAATTCCTAATGTGTGTTTCACGAAAAAAGAATTACATTTCTGTTTCGAGCAAAAAAACATTACAATTATTCCGAGATGTCTTCTTCTCCAAAAATCATCTTCGAAATAGAGGGTAGCCACGATTAACCCTCGCTATACAATTAGTACTCATTGATGTGGTTTCGATTTAATTGGCTCCCCACGAGAACAGAGTTAGACACAAAAATCCATTTCCCCAAATAGGGACACTCTGGATTGGGACAAAAATAAGAATTGCCGCAGTCTATAAGGATTTCTCATTCACTCACAGAGGTTAGAAAACAGTAAGTACAGTATAACAGGCACTACAATTCAACGTTATTTCTATTTTGAAAAGTAGTAAATAATATCAGACATATTATATATTACGTTATCTTCCCCTTTATGGTGCTTATGCTGTTAACGGACCGGGCTATATTTTAGAGAGAATTTCCAAGTTCAATTCAATTTCTGCGATATTTTTGTTTATTACATTATTAGGTTTAAGTACAGAATAGTTAACAAACCCACACCTCGCCATGTTAAGAATGGGGGGTCTAACTTATAAGGTTATTATTTCAGCCTGTTATGTAAACTGCATAAGTACCCTCTTTATAAATTCATAACCGGAAGCCTCGTTCAAAGAACAATCTTCTCTTTAATCAAGTTTATTAATCACCGACACTGACAGCGAAACGTTAGGTATTCCGGAATGTATATCTATATCAACTCATAAAAATGTACGCGACTAAACTATGATTTACTAAAAATACATGACTAAACCGCGATATACTAAAATATACTTTATTTGAGACGGCTTCTACATTCTGTTAGACGTACACATAGCTTCAATGACATCGATACTATCACTGGTCAAGTTAGGAATACATTCAGAGATGCATGTAGTTCACATGGACTACTACAGGATGCTAACGACTGGTATGTAACTTTACAAGAAACATTTGCATCTGAATATTTTTTTAATTTGTTTGCCATCATGTTCACTACATGTGCAGTGTCTCATGCAAAACGACTTTGGGATAGCAACCCTATGAACAAGCATCAATTTTCGGGATTGCATTGCACAACTAAAGAAAAAGCAGACTTCTGACAAATACTTCTTATGGTTCCACGTAGAACTCCCGCTGATGAGCTCAATGCTTGAATTAAATGTCATATTTGTGAAAGTACATCAAGGCTGTAACATTATCTACAAACATGCGTGTGCATCTCAATAGCAAGATTGCAACAACTAACCATGGCAAGAGTGTTATTACTCTACGTATTGTACTAATTGTTTCATCTACTGTTTTACATTAACATTGTGAGGTCTGTATTTGTGCTGGTCAATCGTAAGCATCAAATAATTCAATAGTTACAGATTTGGCAAGGAATTTCTTCAGTTATTCGACTCTCCTGTGAAACGCCAGGGCACGAGTCAGTTAGTTTGTTATATAGCTTACAATTTATTGCACGTAGAATATCGACATTCTTTTTAGAACGCTCCACTTATGGTTACAATCAACTCCTTATACGCCAAGCTGGAGAGCAAAACTACTCGATTCAATCCTCAAATCTGTTCTTTCGTTATTCGCGATTTCCTCGATAGGTTTCGTACCTATGCAATTGTTTTTGATACATTCATGAGCTGTCGAGCTGATGTAGTGTTCTGTTCACTCCTAGGAGGTCCATCTTCTCAGACTTTACCGTCTCTCTGAGAAGAGGTTAGTCTATTGCTTATCACGAGGTGCCTCTACCGGGGAATGCCAACGGGGCTGTTCAAGGATTTTTGGAGGCCATAGTACGCTTATCCTAGTTCGCTGGCTTCTCCAAACCACATCTGACCTTTTGGTAAGGAGGTAACTAATATATATTCTTGAATCAGCATACTAGAAAAGGAAAACAATACAAATGTTTACAGTTAGTCTCAACTCGATTATCAAAACAATCGCAGGCGCATTCCAAACGCGACGCCTACCCACACCCCTGACCTACACCAGGTCACCATCCTATCATTTCTATTCACAACCCTGCCTTTTCCTACAACCCTGGAGTAATCTCGTTACAATGAAAATACTATTTCAAACTGAAGTGTTACAGAACCACCGATTGGCCAACCGATGGGCCTACCCTCTTATAGAAATGCATAGATGCATCTAAAGATTACTGATGAAGCAGTCTATTCCGTCTGAAAGATTTTGTGACATAACTTTTTTAAAACCATAGGCTGGCACAAGGCCTTAGGTATGAGGCAGTCAAAAAAAATCGCCTTCACTTGTGATAATAGCATGTGAGATTAGGTTTGTCAAACATTGCACCAGGAAGAAGAGACTTCCAAGTGATATTTACCAAACTCAAGCCCAGCATATGTGTCCTTGGGGCGCACTAAGATAAGCCAAGTAAATACAAACATTTACTAAGTTGAGTTTGGCAACACAAGGGGTCAAGTGGCACTGGAAGGAGTTTGATACGTCTATTTTGTCAAATGAAGCAGGAAGGAGATCTATGTTAGCTTTGAAAATCAGCATGCATATTCCCGATATTTTACCCCCATCATCACCCTCACCTAAGCTAAAATGTCTAATCACCCTAGTGAGTTAAACAAACAACGAATAATTGTTATACCTTAGTGAGTGAGTTATTCTGTTTAAGTAAGGTGTTATATATATATATATATATATATATATATATATATATATATATATATATATATGTATATATATATATATATATATATATATATAGTATAATCTTTTATAAATATATTTTAAAAATCATACTAAAAACAGCTCTACTTGTTATTGAGCACTTTTTATAAATACTGGAATTTCAACGGATTAGCATCAACAGAAACTAATATAATACATGTACCATGTATATATATATATATATATATATATATATATATATATATATGCTTAAAAAATGTGCCCCATAAGATCATCCATTGAGCTTGGGTTAGATTGTTTGAATCAGGAAAAAAGTAAGTTTTCAAATCCAGTTAAAGTTTAAGAAATAAAAATAAAACATCGCAAATTAGTTTCTCTCTGTTCGCAATATCTCTTTTGTTTTCTCCTTGTTTCTGTCTCTGTCTCTCTCTATATTTCGCTGTCCCTCTGATCGTGTCTCTGTCTCGCTGTCTCTGTCTCTGTCTCTGTTTGTCCATCTCTCTCTTTCATTATAGCTCATTTTTCATACAACTAAGAAATACATAGTATTAATTCTTGTGGTGATATTTCTTAATGTTTATAATCGGAATTCTAGTTTTCTGTTTTATAGTATGTTTTATTGCAATCGACTGTCAATAAACGGAAACAGAGAGGTAGGGTTATAGACACTGTAAAATAAGAGCGGAGAGGTAACACAACATATAGTGAGAGAGGGTGAGAGTAGTAGACAGAAACTTTGTAAGATATAAGTGGCTTACTGAATAAATGGCAAATCACGGTCAATTAGAACAACAGAAAACTTCTTTTTTTCAATCCCAATATAAAATAATATGTTGATATGTATGTTGTTTCATTAATATATATATAGAAAAAGCAACTAAAGTTCATTAACTCAGCTTGAGTATTATAGTAGATACATAGACATCACAGACAGCAGATTCGTCTTTTCAAGACTCATCAATGTAGTAGTCGTACCGAGTTTGAAACTCGAACCCGACTGGTTGTGGTCCGATACACTACCTACCGAGTCACCGAATCTGCTAATGGAAGTGAAATAAATTATATTTTATTGAATTAAATTATGCATTTTTTACATTTGTTTTTATGATACTGATAGCCGAAGGTATTCAATTCTTTTCATGAAGAATCTTGCTTTACACTAAGTAGAAACAACCATTTCATCCACAAGATTGCTCAAACCACAGGGTAGTATATATATATATATATATATATATATATATATATATATATATATATATATATTCGTTCGAGCCCATGCGACCGTCTGCGACCGCCTACGTCCGCCATTCCTGTACTGACGTGGGTACAAAACCCGAACCGACGTCGTCTTTAGATATAAAACACTTACAAATATTGATAGTTAAAAGCTCTTTAAGATTAAATAGTCTTAATAGTAGAGCCCTGTTTAGAGTTAAAAGATTGTTGTCATCTCTGCTATAAGCAAGTCCCGCTCGAGCGTTGAATACTATCGACGACAAGACGCTTGCCCCCGCCTCCCGAGCAAATGTACATTATTTTCAATTACTGTTAGTGATGAATTCTTGCGCCGCGTGGGCCTTCACGTTAGTCTCGTGATTCTAGGCTGGTTCTAGGAACTACGTTCCAGCCTTTGCGGCCGCCTGCAATACCACTCCGGCACTGATGAGGGTAGAAAGCCCGAAACGACGTCGTCTGTAGGTATAAAAAACTTTAATATTTAAAAATATTCATAGTATATATATATATATATATATATATATATATATATATAGTCTTTGTTACTGTGTTTATATGTACAACTAATTAATATATATATATATATATATATATATATATATATATATGTATATATATATATATATATATATATATATATATATATCAGGCATAACAAGTTAGTTAAATAAAATAACGTGCTCGATTGTAGGTTTTACAAGAGCTAATATAAATTATTGTATTTCAATAATATACATTATAGTAATATCCCCAACAGATACTGAAATGTATAGTAAGAATATGAAATAATTTATATATATAGAGAGAGAGAGAAAGAAAAAGAAAGAAAGAAAGGTAGATAGATAGATAGAAATAAAAAAAAATTCAATTTTCTCTTGAAAACTAGCCGTCAATAAAGACACGGACTGAAAACCTAAGTGTGCCAAGTTCCACAGAAACACTTTCATCAAACCCACGCCTGACCTTGTGGTTAACATCCTGGAGAGAAGGTAAATAAAATAGCACAAGAATACTTGCATATCAAAATCATAGACTGCAACTACAAATATTTGAAACCTTACATATAAAAATATGCAAATGACTATTAAACTTTCTCCCTATCTCTATCTCTATCTCTATCTCTATCTCTATCTCTCTCTGTCTCTCAATCTATCTATATATATATACATATATATATGTACATATATATATGTACATATATATATATATATATATATATATATATATATATATATATATTTATATGTGTAACTCTATGTGTGTGAGTGTGTGTTTATGATGTCTTTTTGTGTTCTTTATAGAAAGGAAGTTTAGAGAATCTACATAAAATCTAAAAGTGTAGTCTTATGTAAAATTAGCTGGAAAGAAAATGAAAGTATTCCAAAATCTTTAAGTGCAATGTCTAAGTGTTCCCCTAACCTAAGGGAGGTATAGAGGCCGAATATCTTTTAAAACATAAAATATATATTATTTTGTGAAATTCATATCATATGTATAAAATACTACGGGGAAAACAATGGAAGTGGTCTCAAATCTCTACGTTACTCTTTATGTGCCGAATATCTACGTGCACTCACGTCTAAGTGACTCATGGAGACAGAATCCCCTTAAGACTTCAAATACGTATATCCGATTTTTTTTATGGGTGTTATTTTTAAAATCGACGTATTAAATGTCTGAATTGTTCAGTTCGTAAAGTATTTGACAAACAACATCGAGTATACGGTTTCGATTCTAACTCCCGGTTAGAAGAAAACGAAAATTATGGAGAGGTTCCCGAATTTTTACGTTACCTTCTATGTGCCGAATATCGCCGTGTCCCACTTCTAAGTGACCCATGGAGACAAAACCCCTTTAAAACTTCAGATACGTATATCCGATCATTTTTATGGGTGTGATTTTAAAAGTAAACGCATCAAATGTCTGAATTGCTTAGTTGGTAAAGTATCAGATTGACAACATTCAATGTTGAGTTTTGATTCTAACCCACCCACCCCCGCCGATGAAAAAAATAAACGTATATATATAATCAAAATATATACTTTTCATTTTTTCAAATATAATAAAATATAAGTGTAGAATTTTGGTATATTTAGTACGTAACGCCTCTCCGTCTGTCTGTCTGTCCCCTCTCTCTCTTTATCGACTTTTTAATAACTAGATCTATGCATATATTCTATATCTTCTATATCTTCTATATATCTATATATATATATCACTAGACCAACCCGACAATCTGCCAAATCCCATCCATTCACTGTGGAGGTTCCCAGACGCCGAAGAGCTTTCTACTCCAAAAGCTTCTTTCCTCGTGTTGCTTGACTCTGGAACTCCCTCCCTGCTCCCTGTTTTCATGACGGTACTGACATGCAGAAATTTAAAACTAATGTAAACAGACATCTCGCTGCACAGCTTCCAATTTAGGTTGACCCCCCCCCCCCTAAAAAACTCTCACCCTTTTTCTCAGTAGCCGCTTACGTCTACAGTGGCGGTCTGCCTTGTTTGGGGTGAACTATGTTTTATATATATATATATATATATATATATATATATATATATATATATATATATATTAGACCTCTTCAAAATTGACCTTTTTCTTCAAACATATGGAAACTGATATTATTCCCATTCTCCAAGGTCTAAATTAGCTAAATATACCAGTTATTGTGATCTTGGACCTTGGCTATGCCTGCCTCAAGAGCCATGTAATTTTATTGCTGACGTTTTTCAAAAACGCTGCAAAATTTGGGATATTATGTTCTTATTTTCATTGTAGCTTTCTAGAGTTTGATGCTATAGCATTGAAAGTGGTACCAAATGAAAGCTAATAAAATGTTCTTGCATATGGTAGTAAACACATGAACACCTGTGTTAATTTTAATTAATTTTAATGCACAAACATATATATTTTTATGCTTGGAAAGGATGCTATCATATAATACATAGCTTTATCTCAAAAATGTTACTCTTAATGCATGTATATAATTTATTATCACTAAGTATGTTTTATCTCTTCATTTCAGATTGTAAGTTAAAGCTGATTTGTTAAGATTTGTGAACTGCTGACAACATGGCATCTGGAAGACAACTATGCTGTGGGAAAGTGGTCAGCGATACAAGTGAACGGGATGAACCAACTGAAAAGAGAAGAAAGGTGGCAACTCCTGCCACAAGGTCATTCAATGATGTGTATCTCATTGGGCAACCCAGCTCCAGCATCAGGGGCTCTCAACTTCCTACTAATCGCCAGGTGTTCCAGTATTTCCTGCATTTGAGGAATGATCATCCCAACAGTGACAATAGGTCTTTAGCCCATGATACAGTGGATGTCGTTTTGCCATTCTGGAATATGGCAAGGATTAAAACACTAACTAGACCAAATGCAGTCAACCGTTTCATGATCCTCCATGAAAAGTACAGGAAAATTGTTAAAAACAAGGGAAGAAATAACAAACCAGAGGAAGAGAAACGAGCTAACTTTCTGAAGGACTTAGACAAGTTATTTGATATTTGAGCAAAGGATGTTGTGGAGAAGATAAGAAGCAACAGGCTGCTCACAAAGGAGACCAAAGAAGAGGACGTCAATTTCTACTTGGACCAACAGACAACTCGCCTGGCACACATGTCAGGTCATGATAAGGTGTTTGAGAAGAAGTCTAGAGAGAAAAGCTTCCGAGAAGAAAGAGAAGAGAGAATGTTATCATCAGTGACTGCTGCAGCAGCAGAAGTTGGGAAAATTTCAAGTGATGAAGACCCAGAGAACAGTCAAGGCTCTGGTACTAGTGAGGGTTCAGAATACACTGAGACAACACCAAGCTGTTCATCAAAACCAAGTACGATAACCTTACACTTTCCACACTCAGTTATGACCAGTGAAGAGATTTGTAGCACTGCAGATCGGTTGTCACTCTCTGACAACCAGACTACAGCCATGGTGTCTGCAGTGTTGAAGGCAGGTGGCGCAGATCTTGATGACTTTGTTATATCAGCCTCTACTACAAGATGAAATAGGATAAACACTCGTCATAACTTGTGCCAAAGTTACATGAATAACTTCAAGGAAAGTCCGCCAGATTACTGCACACTACACTGGGATGGAAAACTTCTACCGGATGTTCTTGGTGAAAGATACCCAATGGAAAGTCTTGCACTGCTCGTCTCTGGTACTCCACAGTATGAAGAAGGGAAGCTGCTTGGTGTGCCCTTCATAGAAAGTTCCACAGGAATCCAACAGTGTAATGCTACATTGGAACTGATAGAAGCATGGGGTCTCACAGACAACATTGTAGGCTTGGTATTTGATACCACAGCAAGCAACAGTGGCATCAACAAGGGTGCAGCGAAGCTTATTGAAGAAAAACTAGACAAAAAGGTATTCTACTTCGCTTGTCGCCATCACATATCAGAGGTAAAAATTGGAAGTGTATGGGAGGCTGTGTTCAGCAAGGTCAAGATTCCTGACAACCCAATGTTCAGCAATGTGAAAGAGAAGTGGGACAAGTTGGTTAAGGACTGCCCAAGAGTTCTGGGCCTAGTTGAACAAAACTTGAAACAGAAGGAGACAAGCACAATTGCAGTCTTAAGCAATTTCTTTGAGGAAGCAAGTCCGAGGGCAGATTACAGAGAGGTGGCAGAGCTGTGCCTGATCCTGCTTGGTGAGGAACCTCCTCGAGGTATCCACTGGGCCAAGCCAGGTGCCATTCACCAAGCCCGCTGGATGGCCAGGAACATTTACTGTATGAAGATGCTCATGTTTTCCAAGGAACTAAAATACAACACGGACACTATCTCTAAGCTGGAGAGGATGAACAAGTTCCTGACCTTATTCTACACCAGCCACTGGGTGACCACCACATCTGCAGCTGATGCACCTATCCATGATCTCCAGCTTATGAAGAACATGCTGCAATACAAGCAGTATGACTATGAACTGGCAACCTCTGTTCTCAAGAAAATGAACAACCACCGCTGGTATCTGACCCAGGAACTAGTGCCATTCACCTTGTTCAGTTCACATGCCAGCATGACCAAGTCTGCAAAAGAGAAGCTCGCAGTCAAGCTGTCAGAAACAGAGAAACCTGAGAGTTACAGGAAAGGCAAGCCAGTGTTTCCTGTCATCAATGCAGCTACAGTTCTCACAGACCTGGTAGGGCTAGAGTCTGACTTTCTGTTTGATGCTCTTCGAGTGAAATGTGACTGGAAACAGTGGTGGAAAGCTTTGTTGACAGATGTGGAGATGTGGGGTGGAAGGTGTGAGGGGGGGGGGAATTTGCTATCAGACATAGCGTTGATATGTTGGTGTAGCTTGCAATGGAGGTGTTTGATGGGTTTTTTTATACAAAAGGTATGTATGAACGAGCGTGCAGAGTGGAGAGTGGATAGGTAGAAGCACGATGGTAGGTGAATGTTCTTGATAGTGTTGGGGAAAATTCCATGTCTGAGGCATCTCTTCAGGAAGTTGATCTGGCAGCCGGTCCTAGCCCGCTTCTCCGAAAGTCGGAACATTTTCTTGGTGTATGCAAACTCTGTCTGGCCGAGATTGAGAGATAAAAGGAGATTGTAGTTTGCTTGAAGCATTGCTGGTAAATGTAAGTGTAAATTAGTCGTCCAAGGCTATAGCAATGCGATGTGGTTGCCGTGAGATGGAAAAGTGAAAAGAAATAAACGCAGGGAGAGAGTGAAACTCAAAACGATTTATTAATAATTTCACGAGAACATTCACCTACCGTCGTGCTTCTACCTATCCACTCTCCACTCTGCACGCTCGTTCATACATACCTTTTGTATAAAAAAAACCATCAAACACCTCCATTGCAAGCTACACCAACATATCAACGCTATGTCTGATAGCAAATTCCCCCCCCCCCTCACACCTTCCACCCCACATCTCCACATCTGTCAACAAAGCTTTCCACCACTGTTTCCACACGGAAAAAAACAGACTCATACTTAAATTCAACTGGCTCCACCAAAAACAGATCTTACAGCCACTTACCAATTATGGAGCTGTACACGGACCCCCTCTCCATCCTCAAGCTACTACCCAACCACTTATCACTGACCTCACGTGTTCTCTCTCCGCAACAGAAACTGATCTCCTCAGCCTCGGACCCAAATTCTTCGTTACACAAAAACTTAATGACCAAACCCTCCTCGATATTGAAACACAGTTCTGCAGGACAGCGTACCATTTGAAATGGTTATCAGCCTTTGAACTACCCTCCCTGGACCCACTTAACGACTCCACCCCCACCGATCCCCCTAATTTTTCATCCAACCCCTTCCCCGTTTATCAACCTGACCGCCCCCTACACCCTCCTCCTGAAAACCACCCTTTAGACCTAAAGTTGGTAAATCTCAAACATAAGATTTTCTCCATAATACAACGGGAAAAACACCGTATCACACCAAATATCTCCCATTCTCAGCGTCTCACCCTCAAAGGCCTTAAGAAAAAAAACCTGGTCTACCTACCCTCTGACAAAGGCAAGGAATTCTGCATTATCTCCCAAGAATCCTACAATACTCTCGCCCTAGAACACCTCAGCAATACATCCCTTTACACACCCGATAATGACATCTCTGCTACCCGCATACAAACCACTATTAACAACGCTTGGTCCCAAATTTGCTCCAGACGTAATCTCCCCAAGGCTTATAGGCTCAATCTCACCACTAGAAACAGTAGACTCCCCACCTTTTACCATCTTATTAAAACCCACAAAACCAGCAACCACCTACAGATCAGACCTATAGTCTCCAGTACTGAGGGACCTCTTTACAAGATCTCCTGGCTCCTCTCCCACTTACTTAAACCGCTACTCCCCACCTTCCCGGCACACGTCAGCAGCTCTGACCAGGTAATAGATAGACTCAACTTGCTCCAACCCCAACAGCTCCGCGTCAACAACTACATCTTCAGCCTTGACGTAGTCTCCCTTTATACTTCCATTCGCGCACACCCCGCCATTGACCTCATAACTGACCACATCTCCTCTAACAATCTTGACTGTTTTGGGCTTACCCCTACAGACATTCATCAGCTCCTACGTATCATTGTGGATAACACCTACTTTAAGTACCAACAAGACACATACAAACAAGTCTCTGGCCTACCCATGGGTTCCAGTCTCTCCGGCCTCCTCGCCATTTCTTACATGAACAGACTGGAGCAGCAAGCACTTAGCACCTGCCATTCCCATATTTTCTTCTCGAGATACGTCGACGACATTTTGATCCTCACTTCATCCCGAGAGGAAGCTATCTCTATCTTTAATACATTTAATAATTCCGACCCCCACATTAAATTCACCATCGAACATCCCAACACCTCAGGCTCTCTCTCACTTCTAGACTTCAAACTCAGCATTAATGACGACGGATCTCTCCACACCACTTTCTATAGAAAACCCGCCTGCAGGAATCTCTTTATCCACTACAAATCCGCACTACCCCTCAAATCCAAAATTAGTTACGCACAAACCGAAATCACCCGCATACAAGACAAATGCTCTTCTTCTTCCGATAAAACAACACACACCGAAGCCTTCCACCAAACTCTATTGACCAACGGCTTCCCGCTAACTACCATATCTAGCCTTAACAATACCAGAAGACGTAGACACCACACTCTCACCAACACTTGCTTCCTTAAACTCCCCTTCTTTAGCGACCGTATCACTTCTGCTATCCGCAATGCCATACGTAGTGAGAACCTTAACATACAACTTTCTCACACAGGCACCTCTCTCCGACAACATTTATCCAAAAAAAGCCACTACACCCCAGACCCCTGCTCTCTAGCTAGTTGCCCCATCCCCAACTCTGGCCTCTGCTTCCGCACATATACAGTATACAACCTGCAATGCTCTAAGTGCCAAAAGTTCTACATCGGTAGTACCGTTAGGCCTCTACACCAACGTATTAAAGAGCATCTAAACACCCACATTTCCTCCTTCCATAAACACTTAATTTCATGTGGCAACACACATCGCTCCATTAGTGTCCGCATCCTCAACTCTGTCCGCAATATAGGCCAGCTTCGAATTTCGGAAGCTATCCTAATCTCTAAATTTCGCCCTGCCTTGAATAACAGATTCGAGTTGTCATCTCCCTTCATCCTCTGATTCTTACATCCTCACACTCCCACCTCCTCACACTCCCACCCACAACTTACTTACTTTTACTTTTTTTTTTTTTTTTTTTTTTTATAATCCTCTCTCTTCTTATTCCCCCCCTTCCCCTGCTAATAAAAAAAAAAAAAAAAAAGGTCCCATCCTTGGCTTTTATCGACTTCACAACTCAAATTCCTTCTCAAGTTTCCAATCTCATTTCTAAAGTCTGAATATATTATTTAGAATAAGTTATCTCCCTTTGACAATAAATTTAAATTTAGATTTGAAGAGAATAAATGAAAAAAAAAAAAATAAATAAATAAATAAATAAAGATTGATGAGTCATGTAAAATGAAACATAATAAAATTTAAAATTTAAAAAATTGGTATATTACTAAACTAATGTTTATAATGTTTTAACCTTAGTTATATGATTGCTTAATGGAATTTTGACGTTTTCTGCGTTCCTACTGCCAATTGTTTTTCCCCTGTATCACGATGATCTGACACCGGTTTTTTCACGTTTTTCCGACCCTCTCGGTCTTCTATTGTTGTCTTCTGATAATGAAAGTTTTTCTTTCGAAAATTTAAGATTACCCTTTGCCGATCTGTTACTTACCAAAAAAAAAAAAATACTATTTGGTATTTAATCAGTTTTCGTGAAATTATTAATAAATCGTTTTGAGTTTCACTCTCTCCCTGCGTTTATTTCTTTTCACTTTTCCATCTCACGGCAACCACATCGCATTGCTATAGCCTTGGACGACTAATTTACACTTATATATATATATATATAACTCAATGTATGTGTGCGTTTCCTATCGAAAGAAAGGTTAGAG
Organism: Sepiola atlantica; assembly: GCA_963556195.1. Taxonomy (NCBI): domain Eukaryota; kingdom Metazoa; phylum Mollusca; class Cephalopoda; order Sepiida; family Sepiolidae; genus Sepiola; species Sepiola atlantica. The sequence goes on from OY744519.1 coordinate 63,064,645, forward strand.
AATCTACGTAAAATCTAAAAATATATTCTAATGTAAAATTTACCGGGAAAGATAATGGAAGTGATCCCGAATCTCCAAGTGCTCACCTAATGGGGCTATAAAACAATAACCCCTTAAAACTTAAAATATATCCTATTTTTATTAAATTTAAACAATATGTAATAGATTTTCGATGGGTAGACAATGGAAATGGTCCCGAATCTTTATGTCTTCCCCTAACCTACGAATATGCTAGGGGCCGAACCTCCTTTAAAATTTAAAATATATTCCATTTTTATTAAATTTATTCATATGTATAAAGTTCTCGCATTTTAAAGTCTCTTTGAACGCATATTATTATTCTTTCCTTTTTTCAAATAGTTAAACACGTGCCAATGACGTCTAGTTGTGCCTTCTTATTTTTTCTATGTTTTTACCGTCATCGAATGAATCTAAAATCTTCACTTTTTGTATGTAAAGATGTTACCTGTATCCGAACGAAACTGGTAAAATCTCTCGTTTATTGGTGATGTTTTCCTGTATTTAAATTTGTTTTTTTCGTTTGTCTTTTCACACACACACACACACACACACACACACACACACATATATATATATATATATATATATATATATATATATATATATATATATATATATATATATATATATATATATATATATATATAACTTCATCCCGGATCCTTTGAATTGGATATTTTACCCTCGGACTTTTACGCGCACAGGCTACACAAACTCAACTGACCTTCGTCGAATAATCATCTTCTTAACAACAACATTTTCTCTGAGTATTCTTTTTCAAACATCTATTTCCACAATATCAGCTGTTTTGTTTTTGACGGTGACTACCCTAACTTTACGTTTTTATCTTTACCAAAAGTTTCTGTGTGTAAAAAATGGTTGTCGGTAATATTTAAACTTACACTACCAGTTTTTTATCCTCTGATGAACAGAGTTTGTCTTTGAAAATCGATGGATTAAGGATATGAAACTCATTGTTTTGAACTTCTGATGTTTAAATAAATATTGTATCTATACATTTTGTATTCTCATCTTTAATTTCTTATATATATATATATATATATATATATATATATATATATATATATATATATATATATATATATAATTATTTGTAATTGTTTATTTATCTATGGACGTATACGTTTCGTCTCTTTTCAATCAAGACTCATCAGCATAGAAGTATGACTATTCACTACCGGTCACACGATTCAAAACCCTGGATTACAAGTATTTTTCAACCCCAATCCAACGTCGCTAACCGATATACCAATTCTGAACAGCTTATAAACAATGATAATTTTAACACATTTTAAAGCGGCGAGACATACAGGCATTCAACTTCTATAAGTGAAGGAATGATGCATATAAAGCAAGTGATGTCACGCTGTGTTAGTACTACCATTTACCGTGCTCTACTTTTTTACGAAGAGGTGTGTGTGTTCCTTTTGGACTGCATTGGGACTAATTTCTTGTGGGTATGCATAGTAGCAACCATACTGTGAAAATTTCTTGGACTACTTTCTTAAGATGCTTTTTCTTTTTTCTTCTTAAATAGTCTCAATTAAGACAACACCACATCGGCTATTGTCAGTTGTTGGGGGTCCTTATTCCAAGTATATATTTCCCCTGATGAACTACCAAGCAAGAACCTGCTTGAGTAGAGAAACATGTGTAGGGGAAAAATTTTGAAAAATCTGAAAAATAAATAAACTATGAAAGGAAAAAGTCTTCTGTTGTGATGAATGATTTCTTGAACGAAATGTTTTGGTAAACCTTCAAAAAAACATATAAATGCTCTGTACCCTGTAATTGAGTATCATCGAGCTTATTTCCATTGGACTGAGTCCGGTCTTTACTGAATAAACTATCTTCACAGTGAAAAATCTAATATATATATATATATATATATATATATATATATATATATATATATATATATATATATATATATATATATATAAAATGTTGTGATTTTAAGTATGGTGAAAATGACCGGAGAGCTCAGCTACGAATGTGAGAGTATGTTTTTTTATTCATATATATATATATATATATATATATATATATATATATATATATATATATATATATATATATATATGAGAGAGAGAGATAGAGAGGGAGAGAGAGAGAAGATGAAAGAAAGAACTGAGCCGAAAAATTATCGCCTAATCAGTCTACTCCCGCTCCCCGCTCCCCGCTCCCCGCTCCCCGCTAGAATATTTTACTCACCACTTCATCAATGCTAAACATTTTTCTGCCCATCTGCATGGATTAAGCAAGCCCGTTCTATTGCGGATAACCTAACCGTCATCCCTGAACTTATATACCATACACTGGACAAATCAGGTGATGATAGGGCGGTAGTGCCTGATATATCAAAAGCCTTTGGCAAATTATTGTATGAAAGCATTGTAATGAAAATCAATTCACATTGTATTATTGGACGAACATTTAATATAATAATATCCTTCCTAGCCAAAAGAAAGATCCAAGTTGTCCTCGATGGCCGTACATTTAAACAACATGCGGGTGTACCCAAAGGGTCTATCTGTGGACGTTTATTATTCTCTGATCACAAACTTACTGATGCAATTGGGGCTTAGGTGGGTATATTAGCTGATTACATCACGCTTTATTTTTGACATGTGTGTAAAACGAACGAGCACATATCAAAGACAATGGCTGTATCTTGAAAAAATGCACTCGTCTGTAGTCTGATGGGTACATAAATTCACGGTAACGTTTAATACTTCTAAGACAAACCTCCTTTGCTTTAACAATTATAAGAAACCTTTTCAACCACCGATCGCCATGGATAATGATACGTTGCCCGAGAGTCCAGCATTCAACCTCCTAGGCCTAACATTGACAGGTAACATGAACTGGAACACATACATAGACGATACTCTCAAGACTGCTGCAAGTAAATTAGGCTCACCTCTACTGTGATAGAAAACTTCTCAGACATGCCAGTATCCTATATCTATATAAAGCTACAATTCGCTTATGCATGGAGTATTGTTGCCACATATGGGCTTGTAGACCAACCACTAGTCTCTCCCTTTTAGACAGGTTTTAAAAAAAGTATCTGATCTAATAGGTCCCACACTGTCTACGAAACTTCAGCCCATGTTCCATCGCCGCAATGTTGCATCCGTGCCAGTAAACTCCTCATACCTGACAGTATCTTATATCTCTACAAAGCCCATGCATGAAGTATTGTTGCCACATCTTGGCTGGTGCATCATCCACTAGTCTCTCCCTCTTAGACAATGTCCAAAAAAGAGTCGTTAACTTAATAGGTCCCTCACTATCAACCAAGCTCCATCTACTGTTCCATCGCCGCAATGTTGCATCCTTGTGCTTGTTTTGCAAATACGTCAATGGAAAGTGCTCCGATGAACTTTCTACTCTGGTGCTCCTCGACGTAAATACCTCCAAATAACCCGACAATCAGATAAATGCCATCTCTCATTCTTGAGGTCTATTGGCTTCTTGTTTCCTTGACTATACCAATATACAGAAATTTAAATGTAATTTGAACTAATGTCTCGCTGCACAACCTCTAACCTAGAATGCCCACATTGATATGACCCCAAATTCAAAGTAGCCCCTTTTGTCTCAGTGGCAAGAGATAATAGCGAGCTGCACAATTTTTAAAAATTAGAAAGTGCTCGATACATGCAAAAATAAAAATGCGCAGAGCAGATATACAAATAAATATTTGCTTATTTATTTGAATTTTTATATATTTAAATATATATACGTATGTGTTTATAGAATTTCATTATTGCATGCATATAAAAATATCATAAGGTAATATAATATATTGAATATATATTTTCAGTATTTACTTCGAGTGCTAAATACGTGAGTAGAGCTTAATAGTAGTAGTAGTAGTAGTAGTAATTGTAGTAGTAGTAATTGTAGTAGTAGTATACAAATATCTAAAACGTTAATGTTTCATTCCCGAAGGAAATCATTCAAGCGTTTCTGTGTAGCTTACTTGCCATAAATATATTTCAATACTATATATATATATATATATATATATATATATATATATATATATTTATTGTCAAGATTATATAAATAATATATTTGGAAATTAAAAGATATGTAATTGTTTTCATTATCGAAATCTATATTAAGTAAACGTTTTGTATTTAACCATTTCAAACTTACTAAATTATTAAGTTAAAAGAAAAGATATAAATAATTTAAAATTGTAATTCAATGAACCAAATCGTCAACAGGAAAAGCCGAATCAGTTGTTTCGAATTGAAACATGTTCACCAAGTTTTAAAAATGCTTTTAAAAAGTATTTTACTGATAATTGATCTTTTAAAATATGGTAGACAAGAAATGATACAATAAAATCTATTTATAGTAGATGAATTTCTTTGTAATCTATTTCTTTCTTTTTGTCTTTCAACATTTTAGCTAATGTTTTTGTCTAAGATGATTGTGTTAGGAACCTAAAAATTATTAATTTCCCCATTTTCAACTGTTTTGAAAGCGTTTATTATAAAATTCTGGAGATGCGTAGATTGCTGATGGCAATGTATCAATTCGATCGGCATTGATAACGCGGATTATTTTCGTGTTGCTTCTTGCAAACGACTTGGTTGTATGTCAACATATGCATCTACAGTATTTATTTATTTATATAGCGAATGCAAAGTCCTTCAGCCACGCAGTAGCCTCCTGGTCTGCTGTGTGGAGGGTGGCTAATCCTCCTCTCAGTCGTTGGAGAGGGCAGACTTCAATGATGTGCTCTATTGTCTGTTCCTCTCCACAAGCACACAGTGGGGATGGGCTGCTGCCCCATCTGTGAAGGCTGGCCAAGCACGGGCCATGTTCAGTCCTGAATCTATTGATGGTTTACCACTCTCTCCTTGGGAGGTCGGTGCCAGGCACTTGTTGGTTAGGGTCTGACACCAAGTGTTTATTAGGGACCTCCTTGGACGCCCATTCCTTTTTCCAGACTGATTGGATGGTGAAGTAAGCTGGTGGGATGTTCTTCCAGATGGGGCGTCTGGATGGAAGACGAGCAGTGGGTGGGTTGAGGATGTCTTGGTGGATTGGTAGATGAGTGGAGTCTTTAACCCTTTGAAGCATCCTTTGAGTGGATGCTGTTCGCCGGGTGTGTGGAGGTACGATGTTTGATAGGACGGGGGGCCAGGGTAGTAGTGTTGAGCGGATTGTCCCGGTTATGATTCTCATTGTTGAGTTGAGCTGGGTGTCTACAAGGTGTGTGTCGGATGACCTGAACCAAACAGGGGCACAATATTCTGCTGCAGAGTAGGCAAGGGCCAATGCAGAGGTGCGTAGCCTGGAAAATGATGCACCTCATTTTGCACCAGACAGCTTGCTGAGCAGGTTGTTCCTGGACTTCACCTTAGCCGCCGTCCCTTTGATATGTTCCTTGAAGGATAGGGTCCTGTCTAGGGTCACTCCAAGGTAGGTTGGATTAGGGGCATGCTTAAGTTGGAGACCGCTCAGGGGGATGTTGAGTTCTGTGGAGATGGAATACACTGGAGACAGTTTTTGCTGGGCTTGGTTTTAAAGTCCAGGTTTTGCAGTACTGGTCCAGTTTAGTGAGGTCTTCAGTGAGAACGCGTTCCAGTTGTTCAAAGTCCGGTGTTGGACATGCCAGACAGATGTCATCCGCGTAGATGAATTTGCGGGATTTGGTGCTGGGTAGGTCATTTGTGTATACATTGAATAGTGTTGGAGCTATAACTGAGCCTTGTGGGAGTCCATTTTTCTGTGCTCTCCATGCGCTGGTGTTATGTTCAAGGTGAACTCTGAACCTCCGGTTGGTCAGCAGGGTTTTGATGGCAATTGTTGCCCAGGCGGGAAGCTCCTTTGTGAGTTTCAGTATCTTCAGTAAGTATGTTGCATGAGTCAAAGGCTCCTCATGAAAATATTAAAGCTTTTTGGTCTCACTTGGAATCGGTGTTTATAGAAGTCAGTTTTAGCCAAGTTGATATCATTTGTTCTCTTCCGGCCAACCTGCTAACCATCCGTGTCAAAACTTGAAGAGCATGACATAGTACAGTGGATCATATGAGCGATATACTTGATAAATTTGCTGCAAACTATTCTAACAACAATGAAGTATGATACCTATATTTCCAACTGTAGAACCATGTATGATTGCAACATTTGCAAAATTATCTGGAAGAAATAATCCAACTTGGCTTGAATTCTGAAGATTTTATAGATGAAAGCAACTGTAATGTGTGTTATTCGGTTTATTATGACTACTATCATTATCTTAGATGCTATTTCCATAACGATTCGGCCGATGTAACCTCTGGTCGTCTTCAGGTGCATCGAAAATGTGTGAGAATAACATCCAAGTTGACAATATTAGTCTGAATTCTGTACTGATTCCCGAATTCAACATAAAGATCCCTGAGTCCGATAAGACTCACCTGCATAAGGTCAGGGGTTACATCAGCCTAAACGTTGTGAAAATAATATCAAAAATGAGAACAGATGCCTGAATAATCCAATAATACAAGTTATCAATCCTCATCTAAAAAGTCCCCACACCACTGTAATTAATCTCTTTGTAAGATAAAATATATTATCATAGTGATGGATACTATTTATAAAAACTATTTGAAGATAACTCAGTGTGAATCAAATTTTACAAATTTCTTCATGAAGCAGTATTAATTCTAGGTAAACCTTTCCCTGTGTACAGCAGATGGCTATAAGGGTAAGGGGAATAAGCCAGACAACAAGTGATCTCTGGCCCCTTAAATATTGTGTAAGCAGCCCCCGTCAGCATTTCCGGGTGAGTGCGCCTTAGTTAATTAGTCATAAACTAACTCCTTCTCAAAGTAAGATGGTAAAGTTTTAGAGGGTGAACATCCTAGAATTGAAGAGGACGAATACTTTATCCCGACAGAAATGAGGTCACCGAAATAGCCCAATCTCTATCGCACTGATTGTCGAGAGCAGATCCTCGACTGGTGTACGAGGCGTAAGAAAGAACCATTTGAACGCTATCTGACCTCAGCGTGTCCTACTCTGGATCTCTGGCTAAAATAATGATTGCTCTGTATCTAATCTCACTTCTGTCCATTTGCCGATGTACAAGAGTGTCGTCCTGATGCAGATAATTGCTATATACATCCATGTTATTTCGCTATAGCGGTTCATCTTATATGTCGGCGTGAATTAAGATTACAATTTTATAATAATTATATAGCATGTATCTAATTAAAATAAAAGCAGTATTTTTTAAAAAAGAAAGTAAAAACCGAAACGTGTTAAGGCGCAGTCCTGATGGAAACGATGTTATCCCTTCAAACATTCGTGATTAATGTCTTTTTTTCTTTGTCCCCAGAGTAAAAAAATATGCTAAATTATATGTCTCGAAATAAATACTACGGAGGACTATATTCACGTAGCAAAGCTAACAAAATAAACTGTTAATAGATATTTTATGGAAAGTTTAAATTAAAACATGTAAACTTACAATAAATTTTTTTTTTAAACATATCTTTCTACCAAAATATTTTTTCCTTTTTTAAGCTAAGGAAAGTTTCGTAATTTTCTCCGATCAATTTCTTAATAAACTCTCTCACACATTTTTGGTTACTGATCTTTTGTTTCACCCCCTTTTCAAAATTATCGTCTTTTTAATCGATTACAGCGCATCGTTTTTATTTTCATCCTCATCAGACAAACCAATTTTTGCGACAAAGCAGCTTAAAACAGAAAAATCGAAAATTATCCGCCTGTTTTATTTTAAATAATGCAAATATTTTTTATAAACATTTCATTTAAAGTAAATTGCAAATTAGCAAAAGTGAATATAGAAAAAGGATAATATAATAAAGGATGTATATAAAAGACGAACAATTAATTAAAGTTCAAACTATTTTAAGCAGTTAAAAAGGTGAGGTGACGGTGGTTAAGTGGATAACGACGTGGACTTTCGCTAAAGGAAGTTGCTAACCATAATGTGGTCCCTCCTGCAAGGAATGCTAACAACAGAATACACCCGGTCAACAAAGTTGTACCATGATAACTGATACAACTTTACTTTAAGAATATAAAAATACACTGTCTTAGAAAATATGAAACTAAATTAAATTCATTCATCCTTGTTATCATTTTTTAACACTAAATTATTCTTCCGTACAATGTTAACTACAGGTGGTGTACCTTGGAGTTTGAGTGGCAACAAGTCTATCCATATCTCAAATACTCCCGACTACTTTCGATAACCGTTGCAAATCACATTGCGTTCTCGCAACAGCCGTTTACCATTGATGTATCGCTTATAACAGCAGTTGGTGTTCTTTGGAACAACATCCTCAGTATTCCAGTATTCTCCATGCCCTTCCAGTGGATATCTGAATGATGCTCTCTCTGCTCTGACTTTCTATCCTTCCTTGATCTTGAATGACCCTTTATGCGAGTGCCCATACGTTTTTGTTTGAGGGGGAGTCAGATTTTGTTGTTTTGTTGTTGTTGTTGTTTTTCACTAGTAGTTTTAATTCTCTTTGTTTTGTTTAATATTATTTTATATTTATATTTGTGCTTTTTTCACTAGCAATTTCAATTCTCTTGGTTTTGTCTAATTCCTATTTATATTTCTATTTGTGCTGTTCTATTTCAGTTCATCTGTAATTAGTCGGTTTCATCTTCTATTAGTTGGTTTCTGCAGTCGAGTATTTTATACATACTTCAGCTTTTTTCATCAATACCGTAATATGCATGATGTTAATTCTCCCCTGTATTCCAATTTCTCCGAGTTTTTCCGAATTGTTCCTAGTGCTCCTACAACTATTGGTATTATAGTTGTTTGATTCGTTATCCATATTGATTTAAGCTCTCTGGCAAGTATCTGGTTAGGTTTCCTGTTTTGATTTTCACCCTGGTGTCGGCTGGGACCACCGAATCTACTATTTGACATGTGTTTCCTTCTTGTTGATGACTATCACGTCCAGTCTTCTTAATAGAGTGAGATTGCCAGAATTGTAATGTATCACTAAGATCCATGCGTTAATATAACCCATAACACCTATTAACTTGTTTACCCATTTCCCTTTTTCATTACTTATACAAAGTGGGTTTTAACCTTTTGAAACCGATGCCCGCTTACAACCTTTAGCTCATCCCCCACTTTTTAATATATTTTCCCCTATAGCACTTTACACCTGTCCTCTCTACCGACCTTTCAATTTCTCTAAAATACACTTATCACTGCCTGTGCGCTTCTAATACATTTTAAACTATCGCATCGTCAAAGATGTTTCAATTTACAAGTTTTTATCCGTTATTGTATGTGCTTTAATCACCACTTTCCTCCTAACCACCTCTCATTCTCCCTATATATATACTCTGCCCCATGCGCATGCTCCAAATATTACCTTATTAATCCACATCAATTATTGTAACGAACCTTTTAATAACATTAATTCCGCTAATTCTCACTTTTCAACCAATTACTTCAATTAGGCTAGTTCATTTAAATTGAGACAGACTCACTTTCTAGATGTTTGCTCCCTGCCTTCCTAACCTCAACCCTCAAAGATCAATTTTCTATTTTGATACTTGCCCCCACTCCAAACCGTCTTTTAATCTTTTTCCTGGAATTGCGTTGTTTCTTGAGATGCGCCCAAACACTTTTACAATATTGACCCTTTCTTTTAACATTTAGTTTATCTCTGTTCTAAATAATTATGCTTTATTCATACTGCCATACATTCATTATAATTATAATTTAGTTTAACCTACACTAAACATAAAACTAGTACTATAATTAATCTGTAATACCTCTCCCTTCCTGATGAACCCTTTATTCATTTACTTATAATATGTCTTCGCTAATGCGACGACATTATCTACATTATAATACCTAATTGTATACCTTTTACTTGAAAACTATTTATCATTAAGACCCTTAATTAATTTTTATTCACGTAATTTAAACCCCCTAAGTACTTTTAACATATCACTTCATATTCGAACATGACTTTGTTTTCCATTTGACTGTTACAGTCTTATTTAAAATTAGATATAAGATGATCACCTCAACGAAATCCTCACCATTTCAGTTTTAAAAAGACACCTGACCACAATTTTATTTTTGGCAGTACATCCCCCTTCTGCTAATCCTCCCCGCGTCCTCCTCTCTTAAGACCAAGTTATGAAATTTTAGTTGTACTCTCTAAAAGCAATTTGACCATGTAAATCTGGTTTATCCTGCCCCTTCGTACATCACACCATATCACTTTGCATGTAATTCTTCCCTCCCCAACACCACCCCTAATTATAGTCAGTCTTGCCTGCCACTCGTCCTTCTTTGTACACGCTACCCCTATACTGTCCCCTCTCCCTCTGACATGGTTCTGACCATCGCTCTTTGCTTCCTATGCCCTTTTTCTCCTTACTGCTTGACATTGTGTCTGGAATGAACAGATCCAACCCGTTTTTGGTTTGAATAGTTAACAACTGCTTCAACCTCAAGTCAAGGAAAATATTTGATAATATATTTCAAAACGGTAGTCTTTTAATTCTATCTATCATTCACAAATTTCTTTCAAGACGGATAACTTCCAAGAATTGGATCTGTATACAACTCTGGATATCTAAATCATTCCAACATTAGACCTTAATTTTTCGGATATGTTCTTACAAACTGTTCACGCACCTTCAACAGTTATTTTGTTTTATGATTTTTTGCTTACACGGGATACATTCTTTTACATTTTTATACCTTTTCAAATGTTGACATTATCGTAAATTCCATTTTACTAACTTATTTGTCGAATATCTTCTGAAGATAAGATTACATCCTTGAAAAGCCATGGGTAAAGGATGGAAAATTAAAATATTGTTTTGAACAATGGATGTTTTAATAGATATTTTATTCTAAACAATTTCTATTCTTACCACTTATTTATATTATTGCTCTATCTCGTATATCGAGCATTGACTATTCAAGCAAGTTTTTTAAAGATATTATTTATATCTTTATTCTTCCTTTTCACTTATATATATATATACATATATATGGACATATATATAGATAGATATATATATGTATATATATAGATATATGTATATATATAAATATATATATATATATATATATATATATATATATATATATATATATATATATATATAGATAGATAGATAGATAGATAGATAGATAATTATATATGTGTGTATATATATTGTAAGTACTTTTAACCCAGGAAAATCTCTATATTTATCTAAATACGACCCACATGTAATACAGATACACGTTAAATGTATGAAAACAGATAGTGATGTATACAAAAAACAAATAGTGACAAAACAACAGATAATAACATGTGAAATGTATAGTAAAACAATGTTGAAAAATGTATATATTTAAGCGTTAAAGATAAACATATCATATCATATATATATATATATATATATATATATATATATATATATATTAATTTTGTTTCATTCAATTTCCTCAAATCTTTTTCCATTCACTTTTTTCTTTCAATTTTTTTCGTTCATTTGTTTAATACTTTTTTCATTCAAATTTTCATTGATTTTTCCATTCACTTATTTTCATATATTTCTTTATTTACTGTTTTTAATTCATTACTTTTCATAATTTTTTCATTCATTTGTTCATTCATTATTTCATCCTTTTTACGTTTATTTTTTATTCATTTATCTTTCATTCATTTTTCATTCACTATTTAACATTAATTTTTTGTTCATTTTTTATGTTGAATTTTCATTGATTTTGTTCATTAAGTTTTCATTCAATCTTGTCATTCACTGTTTTATTCATATTTTCATTCATTTTTGTATATATTGAACTTTCATTCATTTTATCATTAAATTTTCATGCCATTTTAAAAATATTTTTTAAATTCATTTATTCATTCGTTTTTTTTCATTCTATTCTCATTTTATATTCATACTTTTTCATTCAGTTTTTCATTCTATTTTTATTCAGTTTATCATTTTTTTCATTCATTGTTTTCGTTCTCTTTTTTCTTTCATTTTTCTTTCAATATTTGTAATTAATTGCTTTTTACATTAATTTTTTTATTTACATATTCTCTTTTGTTATCTATTTATTTTATTTATTCCTGATTTTTTTCCTGAAATTTTTTCATCAATGTTTTAATTCATTATTCATTCAAATTTTTTCATCTAATTTTCATTCATATTTTTATTAATTTTTCTTCATTCATATTTCAATTTATTTATTCATTCATTTTTCATCGATATTTTCATTCATATTTTCATTCATTTCTTTTCATTCAATTTTTTTCATTCATTCTTTCATCCTGGATAGAGCAGGTAAACTCCCAGAAATGCACATAACAGTGCTCAATATCCTAGATAGCGCAGGTGTGTTTAAATGCAGTGTTGCCTGGCATAAATAATTTATCTGTCTTTTTTATAGTGTTGCATACTCTGGGACCTATAATACAGAGTGTTTAATATCGTTTATCTCCATATTATTGTTAAATGGAAAAGGGGCAAGACATTAATACTTTACCGGAACAATTTGTTCTACTCGGCATTGTCCGGGATCGAACATTGTAAGATTACAGTCTTACTGTTGGTAAAGGATATATAGTAAATCTCTTCGGACCTTTGAATTCGTCAACATCACGTATTTTAATACGTTGAAATGAAGGAGGATAGAAGAAATTAGGAAGTGACCGTGAGTATTTGTTATTTTCGCCGTTGATTTCCTTTCTTCTATTTTTGTGGTCCCAGACGACACCGTGTAGTCCTTCTTTTTATTATATATATATATATATATATATATATATATATATATATATATATATATATATATAATTATTTCAACAATCAGACAACGCCGCAGCCTACATCCTATGAAAGAAACAAACCGATTGTGGGTTGTGACATTGTCTGACTGTGGAAATAACTATATATATATATATATATATATATATATATATATAGATATATAGCTTAAGATTTTACTGTATGTGTTGTTTTCTCAATGCAAAAGTTTATGGAGGTATAATTAAAAGCGTTCAGATCAAAGGTCAGCCGTTTCCCCGTATAAGTAGGACATGAATTTAAATGGTTTTATCGTAAGAGCTAGAAAGTTTTGTAATCAGATGCGATGAAGATTCTAGCAATGATACTTGTAATGCGAGAACTGGTAGATGGTAATGCTTAAAACATCCATGCAATATATCTGAAAATTGCTAGAAGTATGTCTTAGTTAATGACATATTAATATCCATATGTTTATGACAAATAAAAAGTTGTCAAGTTAAATAGATGTCCGCTTTTTCTTCAAGAACATATTCTGGCTACCCGTCCCGAGAAACAATCAACAGAGAATATCTAAAACCCTTGCATATGATAAAGCTCCCCCTCCATCTTATATACGACGTATATACTCGTTGTAGGAGAAAGTGTGTTATCCTGACGAATCAAAATTGTATTCTAACTTTTGTCTAAAAGCAAACAGAAGTGAAGCAATCATACGAATTTAGTTCTTTCGTTCTTTGATTTCTTTGCAAACAATTTGTAATGCACAGACTCAATTCTAAGCATTCTTCTAAATACCAATGATTTGATAAGACCAATTTTCTCTTTGAACAAAATTCTTTCAAAGCAAAGCAATTTGATATTTTGCAAAAACAGAACAGAAAAGAAAATGTCGTAAATATAATCCTGGCTTTTAATTGCCAGGAAACTTTTCAGACATCATTGGTGGAATGTTTACAGGAATTTAATGCTATGTTCTATATATTGAGCACATTTTAAATGCAAACACGTAACTAACATCTTGTGTGTGTATCTGTGTACGTATATATATATATATATATATATATATATATATATATATATATATATATATATATATATTTGAGCAAGTATACTTAGCCTATTAGCCTTATTCCTGTTTATATCTATACATTCTGTAGGATAATTTTCTTTTAGACAGACCTTTCACATCAAGTAAAGTCTCCCCCATAAAAGACGCTGGTGTTATTTCAACCAAACTTTTTATAGATATAGATTATGGCAAATCTGAAGGTCATGAAAGTTAATAATTCTAGATCGATCAATGATTAGTTACTTGTTTGTCCTCGTAGCTGTATTCTCATTCAGAACATGTCTGTGCCAGATGTACATGATTTAGATATACATTTTTAGATGCATGTTTGCATCTCTAACACATCACCCAAAAGTTCATGGACCTGAAATAGAGATTGCGCTACTAATATAACATAAATATTATTTTGCAAGGTACTAACCTTCAAATGACACGTGTCAACCATTGAGTCTAATTGGATTATTAGTTTTCAAATTAAAGTCATTTAAGTGCACTTACTATTTCATTTTTTTGCAACAATAGAAACATTCGTTTTTGATCGGAAAAATTCGGTTCAAGCAAAGCAAAGAATTTGCTAATGTTAATTGATCCATGTTTCGTCAGAAACAACGGGTAAAACGGTTAGTATGTTGAATTTCAAAGCGGTGTTTCAGATCCTAATGATGCTGAACTCTTAGGTCGCCCAAATTCAGCAGTTTTCTGGAAAGCATAAAAAGTCCGCAAACTCGTGTCAGCTGATCGTAAATTATAATTGCGTGCGATAGCAATAAAATATCTGAAGGAAGTGTATTACACATTTCGCATGAGAATTTGTCAATGTGAAGGCTGTTTTAAGTGGGTTCCGTGTCTTCCCACAACAAACCAAAAAACAAAGCGTCGACGATTCATATCGTTGTTTGCAACGGTTTCAACGCAATAAAATAGAGTTTTTGCGTCAATATGTGACAATAGATATAACATATATCTACCGCTTCACACCGGAGTCAAATTGGCGGTCAGCTAAGTGGACAGCAGCAGGTACAAGCCGTCCAACGCGATCAAAGATGCAAACATCAGCAGACAAGGTTCTTGCCTTCGTATATTTAGAAGCACAAATTATTTTCTCCATTGATTTTTTTTTTTAAATGGAACAGCCACGAGTAGCTAACATTACATAGCATTAATGGTGCGTTTAAAAGAACAAACTGACAAAGAACGGTCACAAATAAAGTAATAAAAAATATGCTTTCACGAAGACAATCGCCATGTCACAAATCGATCGCAACTATGGCAAAACTACATGATCTCAAAATTAATCTCCAAAGAAAGTGATTCGGCTCAAATAAAGATGTGATATCGAAAACTGCTTGTCCATCGATTGGCCTTGAACTTTATCGTAGACCCCCAGAAACTACTCCATTCTAAATGTGACACTGCGGACAGAAGCCACAATCGTTAGTCTTATCATCATCCCTTCCCATGTCCGGGATATCATAAAAAACTAGACTCCTCTTATCTTATCTTTGCTATATTTATTTTTAAAAATGCTCTGCTGAGCTAGCCCCTGTTCTCCCTAAACTTTACAACTAATGCTTTGCCAAATCTTGCATCCGGATAGCTGAAAAATTTCCTCTGTGATACAAGTGTTAAAGAACTCTGGTGAAAGAACTTACTCGCTTAGCTTTCTCCCAAACAGTCTTCTCCTTCTTTTGGATACAACGTTTCAATCATTAATCAATCTAGCGATAGTCCACCACCTCGTAAATGTTAAACTTCTTTCTGACCGACAGTATTTATTTAAGAAAGCTGTTCTACTGCGGATATCCTAACGATCATCTCTGAACGCGTATAGCATGCAATGAACAAGGTAGGTGAATTAGGGCGGTAGCCCTTGATACATCTAAAGCCTTTGACAAGGTCTGACATAAAGTTCTTCTCGTGAAAATTACATCATTACTGGACGAATATTTAATATAAGATTCTTCTTAGCTAAAAGAAAACCTAGGTTACCCCCGATGGCCGTACATCCAAACAACATAACATTAATAACATTAATGCGGACGTGCCTCATAGGTCGATTCTTCAACCTTTATTATAACTGATCTTCATAGACGACCTCACTGATAAAAATGTGTACGACATGAGTATATTTTCACACATTTTTAAAGCAATCTCTGAATCCTTAGAAAAGGACCTCCAGTCTTTAGTGGAATGGGGATGTAAATTTGTGGTAACATTTAATGTTGCTAAGACAAAGCTTCTTTCATTTAACATCATAAAGAACTTTTCCATTGCTATGGCTAATACCATACTACATGGGAGTTCATCATAGAACAAATACATAGAAGGCATTGCAAAGTCTGCTGCAAAGGAAGTAGACTCTTTCTACCGCGACAAAAAAACTTCTCATATCTGTCAGTATCCCATATCTCTAGAAAGCCACCATCTGTCCATGCATTGAGTATTATTGCAACATCTGGACTGGAGCATCAACCACTAGTCTTTCCTTATTAGACAGGGTCCAAAAAAGAGTCTCCAATCTAATAGGTCCCACACTGTCAACCAAGCTCCAACCCTTGCCCCATCGCCTCATGTTGCATATCTGTGCTTTTTTACAAGTACTTTAATGGGATACGCTCCGATGTCTCCTGGCGCTGGTGTCCCCTATACGTAAATACTCCCGACCAACCCGACAATCAACAAATCCCACCCTTTGACTGTAACGTCCCCAAATGCCCTCGAACTGCTAGCCTTTAGAATTTCCTCCCTGTTCCCTGATTACTTGACTGTACTATTATGCAGAAATTTAAATGAAATGTGAACAGACGTTTCGCTGCTCAACTCCCTACTTAAGATGTCTCAGTATGTGTGGTTCCTAATTCACAGTAATCCTCACGTCTCAGTGCCAATGTACCTTGTTTGGCGTGGATAAAAGTAAAAAGAAAATTGATGTTACCCTATATCATTTAACGGCGCTAAAATAAAATAAAAACTGTTGGCCATTCATGAATGAAACTTGGTGGGCACGTTAGGCATAGACTGAAGTTTATTTGTACTATATATGGTTGGATTGCAAAAAGGATGGTTAATTTTATTTACAATTCGATGGTAGCATTTTGAGTAAGATTACAGGAATTTCTTTAACAGGCTTTATCAAGCTTAAATTTAAAATATTATTTTTGTTGGTCTGTCACACTTAAAAGTATCATTTTTTTCGTACGTCACGCTTCATATTGACATAGCATTTTCATCGCTAACCCCGCAGATTGGATAGACGTATCCTATTTTAGTTGTCTTTCAGTTATTCTATCAGAAGCACTATCTGTCGATCTGTCACGCTAAAGTGTGAATAGCACGTTTGTCTGTCACAAATAGTTTAAAGGATGCATTTTAATTATATTTGTTATTGTTATTTCAATACTCTTATCTAATTTGCTGTTCTTTTCCCGGACGTCCATTATCATGGATCTCTTTATGTTTTACTTGGCACGAGATAAACATTGACGCACGTTTTGAATTCCACTGTTCCTTTTTTGCTCTGTGGCGTTCTGGTCCTGATTCTAACTGAGAGGACAAAATGCTTGCAATTATATATGGTAATCGAAACGGTAATTGTCGCTTACCGCCATGAGAACAACCCAGGACAATTTTCACGCGATTATTTCAAGGGCCAATCTGTGCACGTTAACATCACATGTATACATGATGCAAGTGTATATATATATATATATATATATATATATATATATATATATATATATATATATATATATATATATACTTGCTGCATATTTACCAATTTACCAGACATTGCCTGGGTATATAATCATTGAAAATAACTAAGTAAAACTTAAGACATAAAGTCGTTTTATTCCATATATTTTAATTTAACGGTTAAAAACCTTCCAAGCCTATATATATATATATATATATATATATATATATATATATATATATATATATATATATATATATATATATATATATATATATAATGATTTTTGGTAAGTACAAAATTTCATTATCGCAAGCATGAAAGGAAGACGAGTTTTATCGTTCATGATTAAAAGTTAATCAAGAGAAAAAAAGCCAGCCGACCGGTTTCGCGCTCTCTTAACAAAGGCTGTATCGAGAGATTTAAAACAAAACGAATGATTTTAAAAGGGGTGAAAAAAGGGAATAGAGAGAAAAAAATTAAAATAGCGTTATGACATATGTACAATGAGGAATGTATCTTAAAGACTGATCACATCTAGTCCTAATAGACACTCCCTTTGTTTAGAAAAGGAGGGACGTTTTAGACGAACGTGGATCGTCTCCAAAATTTTAGATGGTATAGTGAGTGAGCATGACTGAGAATTGTGAAGGAGTCCATGCTGAAATTCCAAGCGCACGGTAGGTTTTTAATCAAATAGTCTGTAATGGAAGACGCGTATGTGTTATTTTGAACGTCCGTTGACCGAAAGGTTCCATTCCTAATTTTACTCGGAATGTGTTGTTGGACTCTACTATCCAATCTCAATGTCGTCTTACTCACGTAGCCGGCACTGCAACTACAAGAAAAAGAAAAATTAATTTCAAAATTTCAAAACTCTTTTTTCAATAAAAAAAGTATCATAATCTTACCAAACAAAAATTCTGTAAAAGTAATATATATATATCACTTACATGCATCAAGAAGTATATCCACAAATAATATCACGATTACACAAGTATGCAAATTAACGCCAAAATCAAACATTATGATATATTACTATTCAGTAATAGTAATTTAAGTATTAGCTTAATAACTAACTATAGTCTAGTCTGATTGACGTACTAAACTCTACAGTCCATGCAACTCTTCACTGCAGTTTATAAATTAAAATAACCCATTAATAATTCTAATTTAATTGCAATTATTAAAGGATTTGAAGTAATATAAGCTGTATACTTAACCAGGAATGTTTTACTTGCTATGTCAAAGCAGAAAGATACGAACTTTATTGTGTTTGATTTTCTTGGAACAATTTTATATTTACATGATCTTATATCCTAGTAGGGATGTACTAACATCGAAACGCTGGTTTACTCGCGTAGGCTGTTCTAATTTTTATATAAGTGTATGTATTCATAAAGCTCTACTTTGCATTGAGCACTTTTTGATTCATTTTATCAATATATTTAACTTAATTAATATATATATGGTGTGTGTGTGAAATATGGAAATAAAGATAAAGATTATATTTCTAAATTATATCCTATCTTGAATCGTCAAAGCTCGATATACAACATAAAACAATAGTATAAGTAGATAATTGATGAGAATAAAAATTGGATAGAATGCAATATTTATTAAATCATCAATTGTTCAAATAATGGTAATATAAAAAAAAAAGTTTTTTCTTTTTCTTAATCCATGGATTTTCAAATCATAGGATGTTCTGATCATAAAAGGAAATTCGACAGATAATTCAGTGCAATTTACTCTAATGCAAACATTTGACAACATAACAATATAAAATACATAAAAATACAAACAATTTTACAAAGTTTAAAATATGCAAAGAAAATCATCACCGTTGAAAAAGCATTCCTCTGATTTATTTAAACGAACTCCTCTTAGCCACAACATAAACATCATCTAATGAATGTCGGTTAAGGAAATTAAACCTTTTCACGTTGTGATTTATTGGGTGTGTTGTAATTTAAATATGTATATCAATGTGTAAAGGCGAATCTAGCTTATCATTGATAGTCGGGTTTAAAAATCTTTACATAATTTAATGTTTTTACAAAGTAGGATAGCATAAGAATAATGTAAGCATCTAGCTACAATTTATTCTTAACAAGTAAAATAGGACCCGAACCTTGAACTAACTCACAAGGAGGCTGTCCTATCAACAAGTGCAAAATACCGGGGATGCTGTATTTCCATTTGGTGACTTGATTCTGCTCTGGTTTATTTGATTTTTATATGATTTCAGAGACCAATGTCCCTTTTCTGGTGATAACATTAGAATTTTTTTAATCAAATTTATATCAAAGGTCATTTTGGGGGGTTGACGTTGTCCTTTTTAAAGCAGTTATCTGGACTTCACAACAACCTTGTATTATATGTAGTTATGTTAAATATCCAGGCCGTGTGTACGGAAAAACCATGTTGACAAGAAAAGATGCACCTGGCGATTGTCTAAAGATAAGATAATTATCGGATGGCCAAAAGGTCATTTGAATAAAAAATAATGCACCTCACATGGGAATAAGCAACATAATATCGATTGTCAAAAGAAAGAGAAATGTTGGAAGTATGAAAGGTCATTGGCCAGAAGTGCATGCCAGGTGCAATCAAGTCACCAAATGGAAATACAGTAGCCCCCCCCCCCCCCGGTATTTTGCACCTGTTGATAGGGTAGCCTCCTTGTGAATTACTTCAAGGTCCGGGTCCTTGAACTATAAGAAGAATAACATCAACCCAGATAAAACGTTTAATTCAAGCACCTTTATTAGTGACATGGAAACAAAGTTAGAGGAATGAAAACTCACTCAAGTCATCTCTACGCACGGCTAATACCAACCAACAACCGACCCAAAGGATCAGCGTTTGCCTCCTCCTTTGTCAGAAACATCGCTCTTGGAACGTCGTGAATAAGGGACAGAGTAGGGAAAGCGGGGGTAACGGGACTGTCGAAAGTACATCCAGGGTGCAATTTTTTACTTGCCATCAGTGTCCGCGTACAAATATATGGCAGACCTGTGCGTTTGTACGACACGCACATCACTCACTCCTTCTGCAAGTCCTTATTTCAGCATGATTGAAAAGACAGGTTTTGCCAAAGTTTTATCGCTTTTTCTTATTTTATCTACCAAAACAAATAAAATCCTATTTTTTTTAATAAAAAACATTTAATCATAAAACATATTCGTTTTGACAAAATCTACTTAGAATTGTCAAAAGGAAAAAAGCAAAGAGAATGAGAAAATGTAATGAGGTGACGATTGATTCTAAAATAGATGTTTTTACAAAAAAGTCTAAAAAATGATCAAAGTTTATTTAGAATTTAATTATTGTTGTTCAAATGACATATTTATTTATCTTTTTCAATTTGATGCAAATATTGAAATACTATTCAACTCATGTAAATAATAGAATACAGGTGTTCGTTATACACTTTACTCCTATTTTATTGTAATATTTACTACATGTATTTTTTTAATTATAACAAATAGATAACAGTAATTAAGAATGAAATAATACAAATTAATATATGCTTGGTATTATTTTTATGACACTATAAGAACATTTTATCGTCAAAATGTCTTTCTAAAATACTGTAGAAATTCCCACATAAGATATTTTTATAAGACAATTTGAGTAAATTAATATAATGATGATATCTCAATAAAATAAATAAATGAATTGCAATTAAATGAATAAATAAATTTACATAAAAAATGAGTAAATAAAATAGAACAAGTTTAACACAAAGTATAGAATATTCTAAAGTTTATATTTCAATTTCATATGTAATTCTTACTAATTTAAAAATGTATTTTTTAAATAAATATAAAATTTTAAACATCTGAGCTTTCCGCATATTTTATGGATAGTGGCTTTGTAGAGATATAGGATACTGTCAGGTGTGAGAAGTTTTCTAGCACGTTAGAGGAAGCCCACTTTCTTTGCAGCAGCCTTGGCAATGTCTTCTATGTATTTGTTCCAGTCCGTTTCCTGTGAATGTTAGGCCGAGGAGTTTTAACTTTGGACTCTCAGGTAGGGTGTTATTTGCCATGGCAATCGTTGGTTGAAAATGTTTCTTGTAGTTGTTGAAGGTAATTACGGATGGAAGCGTGGTCAAAAGAACCATAGCAGGAATAGGCGAATGAAGGTTAAAAAAATATATGCGAGGTAGGTATCTCAACGTAAACCGATCAGTTCTAAATTGTGGGTATACTCCTGCTTGCACAAGGACGGTTGACGCAAATGAATGGCAACCACTTCAAGAATCTTGAGATTATTTCTCGAACGAACCCTGTGCAAAACAGAAAACGTCTCATCGAAATACTCTCTATAAATGGTCACTAATGACCGACTCATAGAGCTTGCAAACGCCCGGATTTCGTCCACTGCCTGTGCTACGTATTAAACTTGGGATGTGTTGGGAAAACTAGAAATGTTCAAACTGTTTAACCCGGGAAACGCCGGATAACTCTGCTAGTTATAATTATAAATGTTCGTTCTATCAATTTCCAAATTATATTAATCAGTAACTTTACTTTTGCCTTGTTATTTTACCAAACAAAAAAGTAATCAAAACAAAGAACTATACTTTCCCTTCAAAAAAAAAGAAAATGTATGTACAAGAATTAAACATAAAGTGTTTTATTTTTGCTATTCAATTTGATAAAGTTAGAATATAAATAAATAAACAAATCAAATTTAACACGTTTATTGATTGTGTCTTTATGTTATACTAGTTGGCTTTGCCGGCTTGATATCGCTTCGCAACGTCCGCTACTTGAAATATCAATTTATCATTTATTCATATAGATAGATAAACATTAACAGTTTGGTGATTTCGATAAAAATTATTACAAATGTATTTATATCTTAAATATGATCGTAAAGAAATAAAAAGAAAAAGTAATCAATATTTCCACTTGCAATGTAGAAATAGATCGCAACTTCTTAAAATAAAGTTGGTCTCTCTAAAGCAATCATTGAATTATAAACAATATTAAATAATAGTTAATTAATAAAATATCCCTTTTCAAAGCCAATATGCAAATTGATTGATCTTGTAACTAATATGTGACATATACATAATCTATATAAAAAGATTATGTGTCTATGGTGTGAAGTTGAATCAACTTTAAAATAGGGCGTTTTAACTTCACTGTTAGTGCGAGAAATGTTCCAAAATTTCGCATTTATTCGTTTCGATAACATTTTGTTAAATTTAAATTTAAATACTAATATAAAAACCAACCATTTTTATATAGCTTCTACTGCTGCATAGCTAGCACGAAGGAAATATTTGTGAAATATAGTGGAAAATACGCTACTTAGGATTTGCATTAGAGAGTAAGTAACTACGATGAATGCATTTACGTAAATGAGAATTCTTTTATAAGCAAAAATAATTCGCTTTGAAATTATGTCGAAGACCTTTATATCTACTTTTTTGAAGATTATCAAAAAAGTTACTTAGTTTTAACAATATTTATGTAATGTCTTTTTTGTTATGTTATGTAAAGTTCTTTGAATTCATAAAAAAATATATTCAGTTAAATCTTTTAGACTTACGAGAGATTAAACTCAGCTATTGACATCGTAAAAACTACTTCCTTAGTAATGCGTACTCTGCCTATTCCTTTTTGGTAAATCAATGACATGTTTCTATTTGCGTAGGAACAGAAAACTCCAAAAGTACTATAACGTTTTAATAGTATACACATTACAGTTTTCTTGTATTGATATCCTTTAAGATTTATCCACGAATTTATTTAAAATACGTATTTAAAAAAATGTGCCACTCATTAATACCCATAGCTTATTTATTAAAATCAGTATAAAAAATCGTTATGTTAATTAAGCATACTATTCCTTCTGTGGACCATTATTTTGTCGTATATATAAATTGACTTGCGCATTAAACCAAAATTAGTAGTGTAATTCAATAAGGAGAATAAAAAATCATTATTTTGCATTAAAATTTGAAAACAAAATCATCTGAATAATAGAGTGAATTGTTAAGTAGGTAGTTAGGTGGTCTCGGTTAGAGACAAGCACATAATCTCCATTCTAATATCTATATTAATACAATTCTGACCACTTCGCGTGTTTCTGTGTGTGTGTTTCTCGCCTTTACGTGGCTGACCTATAATTTTTATTCACTATGAATCGATAATTCATTGAAATAAAAAAGTGGAATAGCGTAAAATACCACAAATACCGTTTTAAAAATACTATTTTCAAAATAATTTAATGACTAAATCAAATCGTCAAAATGCATTTCAGTTTATTAGTAGAAAATAATCCGCCGTTTTAATCATTTGTCAATAGTTTTTTTTAAATTAATTACTTAAAAACCTTTTAACACTGAAAAGAATTTGAAAGCATTTAAACTGTCGAACAGAAAATCATTTCTGGGTTTAAAATTCTTAGCAAATCCTAACGTATTGAATTTTTTGCAAGTTATTTACATTGAATAATCCTATAGAGATTAAAACAATATTACCTTAATAACAATTGGTTATCATTTTATAACAAATATTAATTTAATGGCCAAAGATACCGTAATAAGTAAATTTAATTCACAAAATCATATTTAAAAATAATGATTTGATAAAAAACGGCATAGTTAAAAAGGAAACGCAACAACATTGAAAGTAAAATGACACCCTGGCAACGACGTGTAGATATAGCAAGGTCTAATATAATAAGCTGTAACAATTTAGTGATTAGATTGACTGATTTTATTTTAATCAAATTATTCTGAGACTAATATGTAAGATTACTTTCAAATCCGAGATAAACTGATTTTTATTTTTATGTAGGCGTCAGCGACATAATTTAAGTTTTAGCAAACAACACCGAAAAACAAACCAGATCGTCGAAACCCAACTTTAATTTGATAAAAGTAATTTCCCAGTTTTATGAATTTATAACAAACAGTTTAACTATAAAGTTATGATCTTGAAAATCATTTCTTAAAACTTCAATTTTCGTAGAGTTTATAATCTATTATCGATAAATTTAACCAAACATTTCTATCATAAAATTCTTAACTTCTAGTTAATTGATTTGAAAGAAAGATGATTGACAGAAGTAAGAAAGCGCAAAAAAGAATGAAGATTAAAGTTAAGGAAAAAATGATTTTTGGTAAACTCTTAAAAGGGATATCAGATTCTACCGATAAACTCTAAATAAATATGTAAAACGTGTAAAAAACAATGAAAAATCTTTAAAAATTGAAAAAATTAATGAACCACAAAATAAATCCACAACAGAAGTTTGAATATATGCGATTATTCGCAGAGAAAGTGACAAAATATTTGATAGACACCTAAACGTCTCAAAACGAGCATAATGGAGCAATCACAATTAGGACACGTTGAATGCATTAGTTACAAACATTCTAATTACCGAATTAAAAAATGTTAAGCTAAAAGACGCGTAAATGATAGTAAAATCATAATACACACAGATTATACATAGAATTATGTATGATAGCTTGAAATAATAGAATTACTTAATCTATCAATACAAAATAAACCCCCTCTAATAAAAACAAAGAACGCCGAATTAAAACAGCACTGAAAACCCATTATTGAGAGCCTAAAGAAAGCGGACGCTCACCAATAACCGAATAGAAAATTATACGGCAGGACAGTACATGTAGAAATTTAGACGACGCGTGTAAATTATGCCTGAATGAGAAATTTGAAATCCTGAACATTAAAGATTCCCAAAACCTATTAAACTGTAGAGGTGAAATACACAGAATAAAACTTACCTCAGGTTCACAATACATAATAATAAATAAAGAAATAAATAAATAACTAAACTAAACTAAGACCTAAAATAGAAATACAAGCTAGCATGTGTTAAAATAAGGTTACCCATTATTTCGACACAACAAAGTAACCGGGATGGGCCACCCTATAGAAAACAGAAAAATAGAATAGGAAATAGGAAGTAACATCAACCAAACTTTTGTTTGTGAGAAGCCCAACGATTAGCTAAAAGAATAACAAAAAATCTGATTGGTTATCTAGCTAGACTTGACACCATGTGTATATATAAAAACAGCCGTCAACACAAACTCCATTCATTTTAGCCTGACTATTACCCACGACGATGAAACGCGAAAACCTCTGTGTAGCTTAATTGCCATAAATATATTTTCATAACTTACGACCTATCTCTACTCACGTATTGAGCACTGTTGAAGTAAATACTGAAAATTGATACATAAAAGATTATATATCCTTAGAACATTTTATGTCGATACATCAAATTATAACACACACACACTATATATATATATATATATATATATATATATATATATATATATATATATATATATATATATATATATATATATATATATGTGTGTGTGCGATGTAGGTTTTTTTCATGATATTGCAATTTGAGAACTTTTCTTCTTGGTGGATTTTTCTGATGAGTTCAAGTCTTGCAGAGACGATATTGACATAATAATATTGTTTGGCTCACCTCAAGTGAAACGGGCTGTAAATATACATATCACAGGAATGTTATGTTTTTTGAATAGGTAAAAAAATAAAAATTTTAAATTTAAAAAAATTAACCATGGTTACTGGAATATAAAATAAACCTAACTTATATATATATATATATATATATATATATATATATATATATATATATATATATATATATATATATATATATATATATATATATATATATATATATCTCTTCTATATAAAATTGAATGTCTGTATGTTTGTGTATTTGTGGGTGTGTGTGTGCCCTATAGAAAAAGTGTTAGAGAATATAGATACAATATAAAAGTGTATTCTTATGTAAAATTCATAGAGTAAGTTGATGGGCGTATTTCCGAATCTATAAACCCACGCCTTAGGGGTCCATGGGGCAGATTTCATCAGGGGTCCTTTTCAGTTATTTTTCAATGTTAATTAGTACTAATTTTGAAATTATCTAATGTATTTATGTAATGTACAGCTATTCCTCAAAAACGATTCACTTGCTGAGGGTCAACCGGACCAGTTTCCGATAGAGGGTAGCATTTTTCCCGTATTTTTCAGACTTTTTTCAATATTAAATAGTATTAATTTGGAAATTATCTAATGTATTTATGTACTAATCCGATAAAAATGCTGAGCCACTGAAAACATCCTATAATCCCTTGCCGGATGTACCCGGTCTTGCCCTAAATTGTGTCCGGTTGTATCAGGTCATCCCATAACTTCTGTCCGGATAAATCAATAACATCATAAGAAGGCTACGTTAAGAGTGTGTAGTGAAACAAGGGTTGCTCAATCACATCCGCACCTGGCCACCGGTAAGAGTGATTTCAGTAGTGCTCAGGAGGCCTCTTTGATTTTCAAACGAATATTGGTGCTTCTTAAGTATAACGGTCCCTAGAAATATTGGTGTTTCGGACCAAATTTTTTTTTCCTTGAACTTAAAATATTTCTCAGGGTTGTGGGAGAGTAATAAAAAATTGGGGGTGTGTGGCTGAAGAGATTAGGGGGTCAGGAAAAATTTTAGGGGTCGGGCCAAATTTTTTGGGGGTCGGGCCAAATTTTTTTTTTTTTCTTTTTTTGAACTTAAAATATTTCTCAGGGTTGTGGGAAAGTGGAAAAAAAGTTGGGGTGGCTGGAGAGATTAGGGGTTCGGAGAAAATTTTAGGGGTCGGGCCAAATTTTTTAGGGGTCGGGCCAAATTTTTTTCTGAACTTAATATATTTCTCAGGGTTGTGGGAGAGTGAAAAACAAGTTGGGGGCTGGAGAGATTAAGGCGTCGGGGAAAATTTTAGGGGTCGGGCCAAATTTTTATGGGGTCGGGCCAAATTTTTTATTTTTGAACTTAAAATACTTCTGAGGGTTGGGGGAGAGTGAAAAACAAGTTGGGGGGCTGGGTAGATTGAGAGGTCGGGGAAAATTTTAGGGGTCGGGCCGACTTTTTAGGGGTCGGGCCAAATTTTTTTCTCTTTCTTTTTTTTGAACTTAAAATATTTCTCAGGGTTGTGGGAGAGTGAAAAAAGTTGGGGTGACTGGAGAGATTGAGGGGTCGGGGAAAATTTTAGGGGTCGAGCCGAACTTTTTAGGGGTCGAACTTTTTAGGGGTCGGGCAAAAAAATTTTCTTTTTTTTTAACCTAAAATATTTCTCAGGGTTGGGGAGAGTGAAGGAAGAGTTGGGGGGCGGGGGCTGGAGAGATTGAGGGGTCGGGGAATATTTTAGGGGTCGGGCCAAATTTTTTCTTTTTTGTTTAACTTTAAATATTTCTCAAAGTTGGGGGAGAGTAAAAAAAAGTTGGGGCGGGGCTGGAGAGATTGGGGGGTCGGGAAGTTTTTAGGGGTCAGGCCAAACTTTTTAGGGGGTGGGGCCAAATTTTTTTTTTTGTTAACTTAAAATATTTCTCAGGGTTGGAGGAGAGTAAAAAAGCAAATTCGGAGGGTGGGGTTAGAGAGATGGGGAGGGCGTCGGGGAAAATTTTAGGGGTCGGGCCAATGAATTTTACATAACATATAAAAGTGTATTCTCATGTAAAATTCACAGAGTAAGATGATGAGAGTATTCCTGTATCTATAAACCCACCCCTTAGGGGTCCATTTGGGGCATATTTCATCAGGGGGGGGGGCTTTTCAGTTATTGTTATTTATATTTTATAGTAATGTGAAATTGCTGGGTCATATTGTAATTTAATTACGTAATACATCAAGTTCATAAAACAATTCATGGTTTATAATGAAATTTATTTGTTAGAAGATAGCTAAGGAAGAACAATAACTCATGTTTAAAAACACAATTTAGTTTTTTTTAAGTTTAGAGAATATACATAACATATAAAAGTGTATTCTTATGTAAAATTCACAGAGTAAGATGATGAGAGTATTCCCGAATCTATAAACCCACCGCTTAGGGGTCCATTGGGGCGTATTTCATCATGTTTTCAGTTATTTTTCATTATATTTTATAGTAATTTGAAAATCCTGAGTCATATTTTAATTTAATTACCTAATAATTTGAAATAACTTTTAATTTTATTTAACGTTTCTTGGCACCAGGGACGCGACTTTAAATTTTTGTTCTTTGATATTGTTTTTTAAATAAGCGACAAACGCTAATCAAACTATTGCTTCTATTTTACGAAAGAAAATTATAGGAAATTACAACATGGCCGCCAGCGATTAAGTAATTGCATTCAAATTCAAGTTAAAAGTCTTGAAAAAATAAAATATAATTGTATTTCGGGATCAAAAATTCAATGTAAGAATAATTAATAACTTTTATCCAAAATGTTTGTTTGTTTACATAGTATATTTCTTTAGTAAATCCACAGTTACATAAAATACATATTTAGTAAAAAGAATTTACGTGAATTACATTATTATAAGTTTTTAACACATTTAAACAAGATAAAGAATCATATGGGAAAAAGGGAAATAGAGGTTTTAAGGAGGGAGGGAAATAATGAGGACCAGGGAAGGAAAGACGGCTAAAGAAAGAAGAGAGATTGAAGTTTTTATATAAAGATGTTACACACACTCTTTAATTTCTACTATTGTTTTTTATCGCCCCGGGCAATGCCGGGTAGCCCTGCGAGTATATATATATATATATATATATATATATATATATATATATATATATATATATATATATATATTCGTACATACGTTAATTGATTAATACAAATGCACACATATGAAGTCGATAAACACACACAGACACGCATCTATACATATACGATATATATTATTTTCTAAGAACTCAATAGAGAAAACACAGTATAATTACACACGATAACTTCCCTATTAATATTGTAAAAATATAACATGTTTAGATTTTTATTTTTGTAGAAGTTACTGGAAGAAGCTCATTACTTGATTTCTTCCCTTTAATGTTTAAAAATATGAAGTGTTTTTAAAGAGAAAGCATTGCTTTTGTTATTGAAATCC
Organism: Sepiola atlantica; assembly: GCA_963556195.1. NCBI lineage: Eukaryota > Metazoa > Mollusca > Cephalopoda > Sepiida > Sepiolidae > Sepiola > Sepiola atlantica. The sequence continues at coordinate 63,094,197 of OY744519.1, forward strand.
AATGAATGTATATGCATTAAATAATAAAAAGAAAAAACTTTTAAAAGTTGCAGACGGTTTAAGGTATTAAAATAATTTTTTTCTGCTTGTAGAAGGTCAAAATGCCGTCGGTGATCCGTAGTCATGGAAAAGGAAGGGCCCTGGGTTCTCTTAAAATGATTTAAATACATGTGTTCGAAAGGAAAATAGTTTTAGTAGTACGAGAAACAATTAATTTGATTAAATAAATCATTTACTGGTAGATAAGGAAATTTCGAAAGAGTGTTTTGTCTTAACGGCGGTTCTGTTTTGGTGAGTAAAACAAAATTACTCTACTTTAACAGTTTTCTTAGCCGGAACAAGTCGCTTCAGAAATTTTGAAGCGAAATAAAATATATTTGTGCTAATAATATAGCGAATGGAAATTCGAATAAGTAAGCCAGTCCGAATCAAGTATCGATACGTCAGACGAATTGATACTAAGGTCTGACTTTGAAATCCTACAAGATAACCTTATCCGATATATATATATATATATATATATATATATATATATATATATATATATATATATATATATATGTATATATTATAAATAATGCTAATGAATATTGAGAGTAATGGAAATGTCGTTTTACTAATCATATCATTGAGCTATATACACGAATGTATTTCACGACTATGTTATTTAAAATATGCACAACATAACAAATCATAATAATAAGTCATATCTGTATACTTTTATGAGTGCAGTATATAACAACCTTAAATACTTAAAAGTTATCAGAAATATAGTGTAATGTTTTAAATTAGAGGTTACATAGTTGAAATTATGGGTTTAGATAGATTTTAACTTTGTGTAGTTTCCATTAGTAAATTGAAAATGATTGAAAAGTGATGAATTCTTTGAAATCTTTATAATTTTGGATATTTCACTTATTGCTTGAATCTCATTAAAACACACATAGACAGGTACACTTGAAGTCACATAATTTAATCAATATATATATATATATAATTATTTTTAAGAACTCAAAAGAGAAAACTTAGATTAAGTGCACACGCTAACTTCCCTTTAAAATTTAAAGATATAAAAAACTTAAACCATTATTTCCAACGAGGAACTTCTTATATAATTAGTTCCCTTGGGCTGTAGGCCTTGATAAGTGGTGACTAGTTCGTACATATAACGTGTTTAAAAACGAGACAATATTTATCTTATTGAAATCATTCTGAGTTTTCTTCACGTTCAAACACTTGACATATTATATATTACACTGATATCCGCTATGTTGACAGTACTGGCCACACCTTGCCTCAACATACACACAGGGTAAGTAATATCTACGTCATGTTCATTTCTGTTATGCAATACTTAGTCAGTGTAAAACGGCATATGTGATATGATGTAATGCAGTTTATGTTTACTTTGTTAATTTGCAAGTTCTTTCAGGAATAATATTCCAAAATTCTAAGCAGTCAGAGAATAGTGAGCAATCTAGAGTTTATTTATATGATGTTATTACATTCAGTATCTCCAGCATATATAAAATACCTATATGTATTTTGCAACATCCCTAAAGTTGGACAAACATTTATGTAGGTATAAAACACTTTAATATTACATTAAAAATATTTATAGTATATATATATATATATATATATATATATATAACTATTTTTTATATTTTTATTTTTCATTTATTTATTAATGTATTTTTTCTCTTATGTAATTTCTTTTTTTGATTCAACCTATATGGTGAATTCTTTGAATGTTTTAAATGTTTGATTTGTTATTCGATTTGCTGCCATTTTTCTATTTCTGAAGTTCTTTAACTGGTGTTGTTTTTTAGTACTAAAATCTGATGTTTTTTTCTCAGGAGAGGAGCTAACGAAAAAGTTATTGGAATAAAAAATAATGAAAAATAAAATATTTCCAAAATATCTTAGAAACGATCGTACGCCTAATGATAGTTGGTTTTGAATTCTTGGAACAATGTTCTAAATTTTATTGATGTCAACTAACTTTATATATATATATATATATATATATATATATATATATATATATATATATATATATATATATAGTGTGTGTGTGTGTACGTGTGTGTCTTACTCTGCCCTATCTATCTATCTTAGACGCTATCTATCTCTTTCTCATTCTTTTGTTGTCTCATTCTTTTTCTCTTCATTCTTCTCTTTCTTATCCTTTGAAAAGGCTCTCTCTTTTTTCCATTTTCTCTCTATTTATCTTTCTCCCTTTCTTCCCCCTCCTCCTCTCTCTCTCTTTCTCAATTTCTCTACCTTTATATCCATACTTCTCTATTCCATCCCTTAAACATACATAATCTCTCTCAAAGCTATTTCTATAAATTCTTCTCTTTCCTATTCCTCGAGAACTCTTTTTCTTTTTCTTTCTCCCTTACTGTCTGTCTTTCTTTCGCTCTCTCTCTCTCTCGCTCTCTTTCTTTCTATCTAACTGACCCACTCTTTCATTCCCCCCTCCATCATTGCCACTTGTTTTCTAATTCGCTGGGAAAAGCGCAGCATTAGTCGATCATTGAAGTTAAATGTCGGTATAATTTCCTCTGTTAATACATAAGATATCCCATCCGACACATAGATTATTTATGGAGGTTGGTTGACCCTTGCAAATGTCAGAGTTCACGTGTCAGGGTCTAAATTTAAGTAATTATTTTCCGGAACCAACTGCGTCAGGATGTGTAGCCTAGTTAGAGGGTGGGATTTCGAATTGGCCTTCTTACAAATAAAAAAAAACTTACATTTGTGAAATCTTCGAATGACACGGATATTTCACATTTCAGATCAGATCAGGTTTCGGTAGAAACCGGTAGGCGAAAATCGCGTTACAGTAATAAATCTTCTCTCGGACATTTTTGATTTAAAATGAAATGAAAACGATACCTTTTATCGCCTTTGATTTTGTTTTTGTAAATTTAATTCACATGCCACACGACAACTTACGTTTTGAAACAAATAAAAGAAGTCCGAAAATCATGAAGTTTAAAATGCAAAACAATATTTTTATCTGAAACCAAATTCGTTTTCTTCTAGCAGATTCGTTGATCCGCCTCCTTTTACAAGCGAGAATGAATGCCGACTACTAGTTTTTGAATACTTGATGGATTCGTTTATTTTTGTCAAAACGTGTAATCTAATACACACACATATATATATATATATATATATATATATATATATATATATATATATATACATATACAGACAATATGAAAAAAGATTTCAACGACCATATCTTTATTCTCTAGAGATTTATTTTAACAACAGTTTTTTGTCAATTTTCTAGACAATCATTGGTTCTTTTGGGATAAAGTGAATCTTGAATCTTCTAGGACAATGATTTATCAGGAAGTAATCAGAAAACTATTCCAATAAAGCGAAACTTATTTTTAGAAATCATCCTTTTTAGATCGATATTTCGATCAATTTCCCCCAAACATACGTACATTAACCCCAACTACGACGTAATATATATATATATATATATATATATATATATATATATATATATATATATATATATATATATATATATATATATATATATATATATATATATACTGTTTTTCGCTGTTTTTCGCTTTTTCCACGGATCTCTACACATTCAGATCGTATGGATCTATCTGAGTGCTATTTCCCGGAATACCTGGACTTTCCGCATGACATTTAAACATTTGAGTATGTTGAATGCTTCCATGTTTCCATTTTTAATTTAACATCATTTATTTGGGTTTATTGCCCTAATTAGGATCCTTTTAGCCAAACAGTATTTATCAATATGTATATATTTTCCTATTTTAAAAGCTTCTATATTACTGGTAATACACACATTAATGGTTTTTATCTTCTGATGAGAATAATTTATCTTTGAACATCGATGGATAAATGATTTGAGATTTCTCCTTGTTTTCTAATTTGGATAATCTAATAAAATTTGCAATTCTTTCAACTTTTATTTTTGATCATTGTTTTTATTGATGTATTGCTCTATCCAGTATATTGAGCTTTCCATAATCACGATTAGTCATTATTTACATATACAAAATGTATTTTTAAATTTTCATTCATTGTTATATATATATATATATATATATATATATATATATATATATATATATATAGAGAGAGAGAGAGAGAGAGAGAGAGAGAGAGAGAGAGAGAGAGAGATTGTGTCGTTGGAAAAATAATGTTTCGCCAGTGTTTGCACTAATATTTATATAAATTAATTTTTCATATATAAATTATCATCATTTTTGATGACTTAAATTTAAAAAAATAAAATAAACATTCGTTGTTGACTTTTTATTAGAGTGAAGGATTTCTTTCAGAATTCATTTCAGGTGGCAGGGTTTGTCTGACTTACTATTTGCGTTCTCGCTTCCCACCGCAATTTGAAATAGTCTCGTCCGAGGGCTAAAAAAAGACACGTTTATTACTCACTAACGTTTGTTTGACGAGACGGATTATATTTATTTACATACAAACACATATGCGTTGTTCCTTATTATAGAGTGGGGAATATATATGAAATTTCTTCTACGGTCAGTGGCGATGTTTTTGTGGGGTAGAGGTTGGTTACTTTACCTCTAATCGCATTTGTATGTGATCGTCCGTTCAGATTTCGAATCATATCGTGATATTGCGATACTCGATATTAAGGATAGAGCATTTTTATAGGAAATATAAAAATGATGAATAAAGTAAAGTTACATACTTTACAAGTTTATTATAATCATAATGTGTTAAAACAAGGAATATAATATGATGACTTTTAATCCATGGATTTTCAAAAAATTACTCTTGTTCTCAGAATGGAAAGAAACAAGAAGTTGCTAATTATCAGTAAGTATTAGTTTGAAAATTCGCAAGAAGATTTTAAGATATGCTTAAAGCAAAAATAGTTCAAAGAAAAATTCAATAATGGACCGAACGTCATTGTTTCAATGCAGTTGTTGAACAATTCTATTTAATATGGTATTATGTAGTGGAAAGTGATTGATTTTAATGAAATCCGGGAACGATTCAAAAGCCAGAAGTCTGTGAAAAGTTTGTATATATATAAAAAGAAATCATGCCACGAGTCAGACTTCCTTAGCATGCGGGTAAAATGTGATGTTATTAGTTCAGCATGTGTATAAAATATAAATCTTTCAAAATACCTTCCCCACGTAACCACATGATACACACAGCCATATCAACATTGTTGTCCTAACATCAACACGAATTTCAACTTGACTGCGATAAGTATGTCTCAGTCAGGAAGAAAAAAGAAAAATGCTTATACTTCTGACGATGGTATATAGTACCGAAAGTACTCAAGTTTTAAAAAAAGAAAAAAAGGAGAAAAATGTATTTAAAGTAAATAAATAATTTATTTTTAAAAACTAATAATTTGCGTTGTGCAGGTTTTCTAAATATTTTTTTTTTAATTCTCTTTATTATAAATCTTTACATTTAACTTTCAAATTTTAAAATTAATTCTTAACAATAATCAGAAATGTATTGTTTTTTTTCCTTTTGAGGATAAGAGTAATTCTTTGAAAATATATAGTGACGTCTAGTTCTAAAAGTGGTCGTAGTGGTGATGTAGCAGCCGTAGTTCCTGTGGCTTCCTCTTTTTTTGTAGCTGTAATTATGTGAAAAAAATACCTCCCTCTCTCTCTCTCATATATATATATATATATATATATATATATATATATATATATATATATATATATATATATATATATAATATGGGGTAAGGTACACGATAAGTCATGAAAATGAAATGCCGTGGTGGACAAAATGTGTGAAAAATGACAAACAGAAAACAGGTTAAAATGCAGGAGAAAAACAAAAACGAGAGATTTGACCGGTTTCGTTCGTGTTAGCGAACGTCTTCAGAAAACGCTAACACGAACGAAACTGGTCAAATCTCTCGTTTTCGTTTTTCTCCTGCATTTTAACCTGTTTTCCGTTTGTCATTTTTCACTCACACACACACACACACACACACACACACACACACACACACACACATATATATATATATATATATATATATATATATATATATATATATATATATATATATATATATATTAAATTCCCGAAACAGTTTTTCATGGTAAACAACTGATGATCCCTTAAATAAATTCTTGGAAGCAAACTAATATAGTTACTGCAAAAAGTAAATTGACTTACAAAAGTGATTTTCCACCGAACGACTTGGGACTAAAATGTTTTTGTATTTTTTTATTTTTTTTTATATAGTCTTAATGGTTGAGAAACCCCTGAGACTATATATATATATATATATATATATATATATACATATATATCTGCACGTGACAGATGATTGAGCTTAAAATTAAATGTACTGCTAGACAAAGTGTAAAGGCCAATGAAAAATGTTAAATATCTATTCATTTTGCAGTGTTAGACTCTGACTTTCAAAAATATTTCCACTGAAATGGATTTATAGGAAGTCATTCTAAGTGGGATGTTGTGCAGCGAGATGTTTGTTCATATTACATTTAATTTTCTGCATGTTAGTATTGTCGGGGAAAATATGGAGCTAGGACGAAAGACATTCCGTTAAATACTTGTCAAATAATCGCAGGAGTACAACATTACGGTGATGAGAAGAGAAGATAGCTGGAGCTTAATAGACAATGCGATAATATTTAAATAGCGCGTTAAACAGGTAATGAAATGGTAAATGATAGATGGTAAACAGGTAATGAAATGGTAAATAAAAAGTAATGGCTAGTGCTCCAAACATGGCACAGTAAATATCAACCACTGGATGGATTTAGTTGCTTCCCACAGCAACAAGATGTAGCACAAGGCCGGAAGGTAGGAAAAAATCAGCTCCCTTGAGAGGGCACTCTGGTGGGCTACCAAAATATCCGAGAACAGTCTCGTCGGCATTCCCTGTTTGGGGCGCTGGATGCGATTGGCAATGAACTAAATGCGTTACATTAGCTAAAATATGGCAAAGAGTAAAATCTTACAGAGTTTGGACATAACAGAATTGTCGAGTTGCAAAATAAATGTCTTTCTCATTTTGCGATCGCTTTACAGATTGAACGTAGAAAAACTGCTTTTGCAAAAATAAGACATCTGCGAAAAAATTATTTGAGAGAAGGTGCACACCTCGGACCACATCACAAAACAAAACTCGATTAAACTTTGCGGAGAAGCACCAAACGTGGAGCATCGAAAAGTGAAAGAAGGTTTTGTTCTTTGATAAGAAAAGTTTTAATTAAAATTATCCAGATATCTTCAAACGTTACTTGCACAATAGAGATATTCCTATCAGTGTTATTTTCTTTTTTTGTTAGTATCAAGATGTAATTTCTGTTCTGGTGTTGCATTTCGTCTTTTCTGTCCTCGGTCGGCGAGGGAGGCGTCCTTTTAGTCTGAGAAAATTTCTAATTTTGTCCCAGTTTAGTATGCTCCTTTTGGGGGGAGTTGGATTTTTCCCACATTAAATATTGACCGTGTGTCTACTTCTGCCCTCGTGGGGAGGCAAGTAAATAGGAACATGGTGAAGAATATTCCACCATAATCTGGAGCTCTTTACCCTTCCAAACAAAATAATGGTGCTTCGGGTTATACAGGGGCGATCAAACTTCGTCTGGTTACGTTGGCTATCAAGTGAAGACCCTCTCTTGTGTTTAAATGACTAGATATTTCAACAGAACAACGTGACAATCCATAATTCTCGTCGGATAATGAACGTTTTCATGGAAGAAAATGTGATTCTTCTAGCCCATCTATCAAGTTGGAACAACCTGAGCCCCAATGAAAATGTTTAGGAGTAGATGACAAGGGACTCTCTAGAAATGGACGTCGATTCATGAAACCATATTCACTACTTGAAATAACGTTCCAGCCAGCGATTTGCACGCTTCTATTTGCTATGCCAAAGCGAATTTTTTAAGTTATTCACAATAATGCTTGCGTAAGTCACTACTTAGACGAAAGGTAAACTTCTTATTTTATGTCTTAAACTTTTTCCGAGCTCGTATTTAGCCAAATTTCAGGGTGTTTCTATATTAATTATTAAATGCTACAAAAAGGTTTAATTGTATTTTTCCGTTTTCGTATGTTTCTTTTCCGAGGCTCTATAAAAATGAAAGATTGGATATATTATATTTTTATTGGCCTTAAAATGTTGTCAGTATAAGATCTTGTGCCTCATTTCATGAAGCTTCTATGCGTGATAGTATAAAAAGCGCTGACGAAGACGTCTGTGTATCATAAAAAATAACAAAAATGAACAATATTTTTTTCCAGAAAGTCTTGGAAACGATCGTATTCATAATGCTTGGTGCGTTTGAGTTCTTAGAACAATGTTCAAATTATATTGATCTAAACTAACATTATATATAACATAATCTATCTATCTATCTATCTATCTATCTATCTAAATATTTATATATATATATATATATATATATATATATATATATATATTAGATCATAGATAAGTTTTATTACAAGATCATTCATTTACGCTCCAAGGATTCAACTTAACAACAGTTTGTGTACGATCGTTTCTGAGACGATATGTTTTTATTAATATGAATATTCTTCATCAGCACAGGGTGTAGAGAGAAAAACCTACTTAGGTACGTGTATATGTTTATATATGTGTACGTACGAGATCTATTCTTAAACTAATTAAACAATCATTATTAATTTTTGAACACAGCGGCTCAGCGTAAAGTTTTCGAATGTATGCTATGTTTAGTTTACTTCAGTTTTATGCAAGGGGGTAAAAAGAGGATTGACACCGTTTTTGAGAATTTAGATTCATTTACTCAACAAATGGAATTCAAGAGTATATTTTGAGAAGGGGAAGGGAGTTAGGTATTACATAAAGAAAGAGATGATAGATACAAAAGTCTCTGACTGGTTGAACTAGATGCCGTGTTCCATGAACGAGCATGTTTGAAATGTTTAGACTTAAGTAGCAGTTGGTGTCCTGCACTCTGTCATCATGGCTAACATAGTAGTGGAAAGCCAATGAAAAATCCCTAGGAATCTATTCTCCCACTAATAACCCGGTCGGAGTAATTTGTGAGAAAGTGAATAAAATGGCTTTGTGAATATAAGGCATTCACTCATATTGCTCAGATCGTCTTCCATCTGCAAGAAATTAACTTCGAGATAGCTACAGGTCACACGTGAGTCATGATTAAGCCAAGAGATAATGGATCTCAAACATACGGCCCTACAAACTTTTTTCTGTGATCCACTTGAAACAATTTTCGTGACCAACATTTTTTCTCAAATTTAAATAAATTTTGTGAATTCAACCCTGAATCCTTTTATACGTATATAATAGCAATCTAAAGCTTGGCCTTACCTACCACGTTCAAAAAAGCAATCAACTAATTTTAGTAGTAGTAATTTTAGGTAGTAGAGTCTTTTCTTATTTCTCTTTTTGACGAAGGGGGGGGGGGGGTTAACTCTATTTCTTGACCGCCACGTACTTTCATCAGTTACCTGCCGAAAGTGAAGAAATGCGCTTTTCGATAATGTCATAATAGAGAAAATGAAAATAAGTATGCAATTTGTACACTTATTAAAGAACAGTATTTATAAGACATAGTATACAGCAAAATCGCGTTGATACACCATTTCTTGTTAGATCACCTAAGTTAAGCGACGTGGAACTTGGCCAGTAGCAGATGGGTTACCAGGGTATACATACGGCTGGAAACCGTTTGTGAATTTCATATTCCTTGTAAATTTCCTCATTTAGAGAAAGTCGACATAGCCCGACCAGGACTAATATCACACCAGGTATCACCGGCTCGTTTTCTTTGTATTGATAAAACAATTACAAAAGTGTAACATGATTACGGTTTTGGGGAGAGGGGGGCGTATTAGGGAGATTATTGCGATGTAATATAACTGATAGACAGAAATAAATGAAATGATGTTGTTTTCATTAAATAAAATGGATGCATTGACAACTTATATCAGTATAGATTGTAGGTTTGATGATGGATATTCATTTTTATACGAGAACGTACGCTTCTATCAATGTGCCCCCTTTAGATGTTTTGCCTCCCCCTAATTGAGTCGATGCTATCCTCACTGGTAATATTCCGGGTACGTTGCCTGTTTCTTAATCGCTGCATCTAGTTTCATCACGGAATGGCCCCTTTTGTGACATTGGATTTTAGACCACTGCCCTCGACGTTCCCCAAAGAAGCCATCGTCGGATATTTTAGCCGTATTTTTGTCAAGTTGTAGTTTGGGTCTTACTAAAGTGGCTAACATTGTAACATAATGATTTGGGCGTTGACGTAAAGGCACCGACATCACCAAGAACTAGTTATTATATACTAAGTGAATTGATCTGGTGATGTGTGGTGGGGACCTTCTTTATGATGCGGGGTAAACATTTTCATTCTCAAAGGGAATATTGTCACATCTGAAGAGGTACCTCTCAGAGCACTCACTCCTGACTTGACATAGTACAGCCTCGACTTCGAAATCCGGTGGTGGATGATCTCTTCTCTTCCCTGCAGCCCCTTTCTCACAGAAGAGTCTTTCTTTATCGTTATTTTCATGGTATGTTCTTGAATCTTCGATTCCTTCTCTGTAAAATATTCACAACAAAAACTCGTCTAGCTACAACCACTGTAAATAATTTTCCTTTATTTATTTGTGTATCTAAACGAAACTATCATCAACAAAGTTTCTTTCCGAGATCTTCCAATCTATGCAATATAATCTCGCAGGGCTGCTTCCTAACTGAGTACAACATGGTCGTTTTTAAATCCAATGTTAACAAATTGTTATCTCGCCGACCACTTAAATAATCAAATTCTGATCTTTTAACTCATCGTTTCCAATCCTCACAAAGATGTGATTCATCGCGAATCGACAATCGAGTGGCATTCGAGCCTTGATAGGGTGTAACTCATTAGTACAAAAATACAGGGTGGGCAAAAATAAGGGTCTTATTTTTAAAAATTCATAACTTTTTTATTTATTGATTGTTTTTTTTGTTTTTTTAAGAATAAGTAAAGGACCCCTTCCGAAGCAAGCATGAGCCGTATTAGCCCTAAGGAACGTACTTTCATTTAGAAAACATTATTTTTGCTTAAAAAACTCAAAACAGTGTAAAAAACAATACTTTAGTTTTTGTAAGTTTTAAGAAGTGTTTTTCGGCTAAAATTTGTTTTGTTTATTTCAAAAAATCTCGGAAGGGTCAGTCTACACACACATAAAGTTTGGTGAGTTTAACTTTTATTTTGTGGAAGTTATTCAAATTCAAGTTATTCAAATTTAAAGATAGGACCCTTATTTTGGCTCACCCTGTAGAATACAATAATTATTTGCGAGAGAAAGTGGTGGGAATACATTTTTTAAATTATTTCTCGATATCGACTCCCTTTCAAAGTCTTCCCTTTAATCTCTAACCAGAATATATTCGTCCTTCTCTCCTATCTCTCTCTTTTTGTATGCTTTAAAACTAATGTATATTCCGGACACGTTTGAAGATTTTCTTTAAAAAATTGTTACAATTGCTCTATAACTCGCACTAATTCTAAGAATCTTTAGCTTGACATATAACCCGCATTTACTTTTAAAATTGCAGAATTAGTGGATAAGTCGAATTAATTGTAATTTAAAATGGCTTCATTTTTAAAATAGTTACATTTGGCGTATAGACGGTATTTAACATCAGAATATTTTTAATTGATGTATAACCCGCGCTTATTTTAAAATAGGTCTGTATTGGCGGATAATCCGCAACTGTTTAAAGATGTTTTTAATCGACGCATCAGCAGCACATTTAAAAAAAATATTTAATAGAAAAACTTTTATTAGAATAATAACCGCACTCATCCTAAGTCGTTTCTTAATTAACGCAGAAACAGCATTCATTTTTTTTTAAGTTGTTAGTAGTGGCGTATAACTTGTACTCATTTTTTTTAAAATTAAACAATTGACGAATAGCTTGCACTAACTTAAAAGAAAATTAGAATTAGTGTATAAGCTTCACTGACTTTCTAGAAAATATTTAATTAGCGTATAAACCGCACCCGTATAAACAATATTACAATAAGCTTATAACCCTCACTAATACTAAGATTTTTTTTAATTGTACTATATAAGGACTTATTTTTAAAAATTTGTTCAAATTGACGTATAACCCGCACTTATTTTAAGAATTAAAACAATAAACGTATGAGTCACGCGTATGTTAAAACTTGTTAGAATTGATGTATAAGACACATTCATTATAATATATTTTAAATGTGCGTATAATCCCAACAAATATAAAAATAATATTAGATATGCCGTAAACCCGCATTTATTCGAACATTTTTGAATTGGCGCATAAACAGTACGTATTAAAAAAATGTTATATTTGGCGTATAACCCGCACTCAATTGAAAGATTTGAAAAATTGGAATATAACTCGCACTTATTTTAAGAATGTTAAAAAAGGATGAATTGGTGTATCAACCAAATATAACTTAAGACTTTTAAAATTCCATTCTGTAAGTTTTATATCGATAAAATAAAATAAAACTAGGATGTTGGGACATTATTGATGTACATTTTCGAGCTAGTATTATTTGGTACAGTCAGTTAAACCAAGCTGATCATTTTCTTGTTTGCCACGATACTGGGGTACGGACGGAAAGTGTGGTGATAGTGTCATTGCAACCGACACCGGTTGTGCCGGCAATGAGCGAATTAGACGCATTTCCTGTTGCGTAATTTATTCCTCCGGAAACGCGAAGCAAAAGGCCAGAGGAAAAGTGCGCTTATAGTAATGGACGCGTCTCTCATAAACCAATTCCATTTTTAAATTTTAGGTTTCCCAAGCATAAACGAGGAGGGGGTAGTCGAGGCCGGGAGGTTTTCTTGGTATTAGATGCGCTTTCCTTGCTGGTGAGAACCAGATGTGATTGGCTGTGGAGACTGCCGGCCTCTTTATAAGCCAGGTGGACCGGTTCCTTGTTGTACATGCGTCCATGCATCTCTATAAAAGACTACGTCCGTCGGTCGATCGATCAAATTACGTTTGAAACAGCATTTTAATCGCTAAACGTGCACGTGGAATGGAAATGTTATTTTAGATATGTCAAAGCATATATAAAATAGGCTCTGTCCGTTCAGGAGCTGTACAGTTGAAGACTTAAGTTTGGATTAACATTTTCATTGTTAGACGCGCAGATTGGGTGGACACATCTTAAGAATATCCGTTCTTGTGTGAAGGATGAAGGGTGAGAAGAAATTTTCCTAGTCGGGATAGAAAAGAAAAACAACCACATGGAGAAAGAGAGGGTGTGTGTATGCGTGTGCATGTGTGTGCATGTGTGTGCTAGAGGGAGGAGAGGAAGGGAGGCAGAGAGAGCAATTAGGTATCGCTATTAAAGACAACGAATTTAAATAAAAACAACGATATAAATCATAGCGCATTACGAAAGGGGCGGAAGAACGGTGTGGAGCCAGATTCGTGATTACCGAACTGCGCAGTTTAACTGCAATTCGAAAGAGCCTCTTAGAGACGTATCTTGCGAACGCTCCAGAAAACTCCATTTCAAAAGTAAGCGAACAACAAAAATGGTATTGAAGACTCGAACGTCAGGCCGACCAATTTGCTACTTCAAACTTAGGCATGACATAGCAACGAAATTATATTTCAATTCTAAGCATGAGAAAATGCTATTGTAAACTTAATCGTGACAAACCAATGAAAACTTATTTCAAACCTAAACGTAACAAAGCAACAAAAATTATATTTCAAACTTAAGAATGACAAACAAATGAAAACTTATTTCAAACCTAAACGTGACAAAGCAACAAAAAATATATTTCAAACTTAAGAATGACAAACAAATGAAAACTTATTTCAAACCTAAACGTGACAAAGCAACAAAAATTATATTTCAAACTTAAGAATGACAAACAAATGAAAACTTATTTCAAACCTAAACGTGACAAAGCAACAAAAAATATATTTCAAACTTAAGAATGACAAACAAATGAAAACTTATTTCAAACCTAAACGTAACAAAGCAACAAAAATTATATTTCAAACTTAAGAATGACAAACAAATGAAAACTTATTTCAAACCTAAACGTGACAAAGCAACAAAAATTATATTTCAAACTTAAGAATGACAAAGAAATGAAAACTTATTTCAAACCTAAACGTGACAAAGCAACAAAAAATATATTTCAAACTTAAGAATGACAAACAAATGAAAACTTATTTCAAACCTAAACGTGACAAAGCAACAAAAAATATATTTCAAACTTAAGAATGACAAACAAATGAAAACTTATTTCAAACCTAAACGTGACAAAGCAACAAAAATTATATTTCAAACTTAAGAATGACAAACAAATGAAAACTTATTTCAAACCTAAACGTGACAAAGCAACAAAAATTATATTTCAAACTTAAGAATGACAAACAAATGAAAACTTATTTCAAACCTAAACGTGACAAAGCAACAAAAATTATATTTCAAACTTAAGAATGACAAACAAATGAAAACTTATTTCAAACCTAAACGTGACAAAGCAGCAAAAAATATATTTCAAACTTAAGAATGACAAACAAATGAAAACTTATTTCAAACCTAAACGTGACAAAGCAACAAAAATTATATTTCAAACTTAAGAATGACAAACAAATGAAAACTTATTTCAAACCTAAACGTGACAAAGCAACAAAAAATATATTTCAAACTTAAGAATGACAAACAAATGAAAACTTATTTCAAACCTAAACGTGACAAAGCAACAAAAATTATATTTCAAACTTAAGAATGACAAACAAATGAAAACTTATTTCAAACCTAAACGTGACAAAGCAACAAAAAATATATTTCAAACTTAAGAATGACAAACAAATGAAAATCTATTCGCAACCTAAACGTATCAAACCATCGAAAATGCTATTTCAAACTTAAAAATGACAAGTGAAAGTGATACTGTGGAACCGACTGTATTCGAACTTGGACGACCCGAGTCGTCAGTCTGGGTCGTTATCCACTTAACCACCACCACATCCCGTAGGTTGCACGCGAATGAAAACCTATTTAAAACCTAATACGTGACAAACCCATGAAAATACTAATTCAAAGTTGAACGTGCCAAACCAACGACAAGCTAGTTCAAACCTAAACGTTACAAAACAATAAAAATAGTATTTTAAAATAAAGCGGGACAGAACTACAGACAGGCAATGTCTCTAAAAGATATGGAAGTCGGGATGGAATAAATATACTCTAGTGGATGAAATAAACAATCAGTTGGACATTCTTAAATAGTGAACGACTATGAAAATAATGCCTAAAGAAGGTTGCGCAATACAACGGTGGAAACGTTATAGAAAATGGCAGTAACCAAAATTAGGGAAAGCGTCGGGAACGTTGTAATAATTACCTTATTACACCGTTCCCGACGCTTTCCCTAATTTTGGTAGTAAAGTAAAGTAAAGTGAATGTATGAATCAAATTTCGAAAAATAAAAGTTTATTTTTTAATACATCCAATGCATTTCTATAATATCCCTTCAGTGCCTGTTAGTTGGTTGGCCTGTCACGCTTAAATTCTAAATAGCATATTTTTATAGTAAGACGCGCAGATTGAATAACCGCATCTTATTTTAGATGCGTCCAATCATCTCTATAAAAGTCTGAGTTCTTCGGTCTGTCACGCTTATGTTTATGTTTATGTTTATGAATTTCAATTTCGGTCCACGCATTTTCATGAGAACCTCTGTCCGTCTGTCGGTCTGTCACACTTATTTGAAACAGCATTTTCATCGTTAAACGCGCAGATTAAACGGGCGTGTCTTAAGAATACCCGCTCATTACAAGAATATTTACGCAATAAATATGTGAAATTTTGGAACTAGTTGCGAATTTTATTGAATTAGCATATTTGTTTTGTTTTCGTTTTGCTTTTTTTGTTTAATTTAGGTTTTCATTTCTGTTTCAACGTCAGCAGCAGAACAAGAAATGATGGAAACAGGATCTCCTTATTCCGTTTCACCCAGAAAATTGATGGATTAGGCTTTCAAACGAAAAGAAGGGCATCACATAAAACATGTAAAAATCTACGTAATAAAACAGAAAACCCAGATCTGCCATTTCGAATTAACACATACATTATATATATATATATATATATATATATATATATATATATATGTGTGTGTGTGTGTGTGTGTGTGTGTGTGTGTGTGTGTGTGTGCGTCTGTGTGCGTGTTTGTTTTAGCCTGTTGATGTCCTTCTTGAAGCGAAACACAAATGTATTTTTATAGCTTGCTATTACGCTCTACTCATGTTTTGAGCTCCGTTAAAATAGCTACCGAAACATATGTATACATAATATATATATATATATATATATATATATATATATATATATATATATATATATATATATATCATTCGATAATATACGTAAGTATGTAACATAAAACAATAATATGTGCATATGTATGTGATATATAGATATATATTATACATATATTATTTATTTATTTATTGGGAGGGGGCAGCTTATGGTGTGTCTTGTTCCTTGGTTCATTCGGTGGTGTTCTTCCTGTGGTTTTGTTTTCGTCCTGTTGTAAGTTCCATGTGATTGGTTACATCGTAGCTTAAGTGGGTATTATTATTATTATTATTATTATTATTATTATTATTATTATTATTATTATTATTATTATTATTATTATTATTATTATTATAATATCATAATCATTATAATTATTATTTCAATAATTTTAATACGATCCTTTAAAATTATCTTTTTAAAATTATTTGAATTATTATTATAATTACTACAATTATTTTTATTACTATTATTGTAATTATTATTAATTATAATTATTATTATTTTCGATCAAAGTTTAAAATGTTGTTATTACCTTCTATAAACTAACTACTCATTAATATTTTAATTATATATATATCATTATTATTATTATTAATAATCATTATTATTACACTAATTTTATATTTACTTGTTATGTTTAAACATATTTTTCACAGCTATATCAACCTATATCAACCTTTTTTAAATTACAGGTTTGATCATTTATTAAAAAATGTCTATTTAAAATTATTTCGAAATTACTTATTCATATATAATCTTTCAGTTTATCTATCCTTTCACTATTATATTTATTATAGTTATATGAAGCTCTATGTAAGAAACATCGTACAATTTCAGTATTCCTGTTTATAATGTTACCCTTAGAATTTCCACTGATTCAGCAAGACATAGGTTACATCTCATACGTTTATTTGGGGGAGTATTTCTTATTTTAAGTTAATATTTACAATTCAATATTGTATTCTATGTTTATATCTTTAAGTGATTTAGGGAAGCTGATGGATTGTCTTGATAGACCCGCCTTTATTTTAATCGTCTTAAAATACCAGTTTTGACTTTTGACTACGGAAGATGTAATTAAAAGGAATTCTCATTGGTCTGAAAAAAGGGTAAAATAAGCTTAATGAACAATTTGGCTACGTTGACGGCTGTGTTTGTTTTGTCATTTGTTTTTAGCTTGATTAGTAAATGATCCGTTTTTAAAAGTACTTTGAATTTTATTATCAAGAGAATGTATGTTCTGAAATGGGCAGAACTAATGGTCTGAATTAAAATGTTTTAAAAACAGATTTCGGACATTTATTAAAATAAAATCCGAGTTTTTTGTTTAAAACATTTTCACTTTATATATCCAAACAGCTTTTCCGTCTATATAAAATGATATGTTGTTCTTGATGATTAGATAAACTAAGAATATATAGAATCGGACTCATCAGTGGGGGTTGTTACATCCGAAGAGAAACGAAATTTATAAGCAAAAGAAAGTAAATTTTTTCACCCTAACAAAGCAAGTTGCCACTGTAGACGTAAGGGGCTACTGAGAATTAGGGTGGAAATTTAGGGGTTTATCATAAATTGGGAGCTGTGCAGCGAGATGCTTGTTCACATTAGTTTTACATTTATGCATGGCGGTACAGTCGGGGAAAAAGGGAAAAAGGGAGCAGCATCTGAGAACCTCCACAGTAAACGGATGGGATTTAGTTTATTGTCGGGTTGGTCGAGTGTATTTACGTCGGGAAGACACCACAGTAGCAAGTTCATCGGAGCACATTCAATTGAAGTACTTGTAAAACGAGCACAAGGGTGTAACATAGCGGAGATGAGACAGGGACTGGATCTTGGTAGATAGTGAGAGACCTATTAGATTAGATACTATGTTTTAACATTGTCTAAGAGGAAGAGACCAGTGGATAATGTGCCAGCCCAGATATAAAAACAATACTCCATGCATGCGAAGATTGTGACTTTGTAGAGATATAAGATACTGTCAGGTGTGAGAAGCTTTCCAGCACTGTAGAAGGAGCCCACTTTCTTTGCAGCAGCCTTGGCAATGTGTTCTATGTATTTGTTACAATTCATGTTACATGTGAATGTTAAGTCGAGGAGTTTGAACGTTGGACTCTCGAGTAGGGTGTATTTGCCATGGCAATCGGTGTTTTAAGAGGTTTTCTGTAGTTGTTAAAGGAAAGGAGCTTTGTCTTAGCAGCATTAAATGTTTCCATCCATTTATGATCCCATTCCACTACAGACCTGGGGTCACTTTCTAAAGATTCAGCGATTGCTACGGTATGTTCGCGACCGTTTTACCCACATGAGGAGTGTAGAGTGTGGTGTCGTCAGCAAATATACCCATCTCAGACACAATGTTATTAAGGAGGTAGTTTATGAAAATCAGGAACAATAAAAGTCCAAGGATCAATCCCTGGGGTACTCCTGCATTTATGTCATGTTGTTTAGATGAACGGCCATCGAAGACAACCTTAATCTTTCTAATTATATTAAATATTCGTCCAGTAATATCATATGAATTGATTTTTATGAGAGGACATTTATACCATACCTTGTCAAAGGTTTAGGATATATCAAGCTCTACCGCCCTAGCTTCACCTGGCTTGTCCAGTGTATGATATATGCGGTCAAAGATGACCGTTAGGATATCCGCAGTAGAACGTGCTTGTCTAAATCCATACTGATGGTCAGAAAGAAGTTTAGCATTAACGAGGTGACGGACTATTGCTAGATTGATTAAGGATTCAAAGATTTTAGCGAAGAGCGGGAGTAGACTGATGTGGCGACAATTCTAAAGGTCAGTTCTATCTCCAGAATTATTGAACACTGATACCACAGAGGCATTTTTCCAGCTATCAAAGAAGCAAGATTCGGTAAGGCGTTGTTGAGTTTGGAGAGGATAGGTGTCAGTTCAACGGAACATTTCTTTATTACTATTACTTGTATAAGATCAGACTCACATGATGTGAAGGTGCCAAGGTTTTTTTATGATGTCCTGGGCATGAGCTGGGGTGATGGTCAGGTCATCAAGTGTGACTTCAGTTCGCAATGGGAAATTTGTGAGAGAGTTGTTTGCGGAGTCCAAAGTGATGTTTATGGCAAAACGCTGGGCATGTATTTCAGCCTTATCAGTTGCCGTGCAAACAACACATCATTGTGGTTTGATAGCGTGGAAATAGTTAATTGTCCATTATTCACCACACAATTGAAGATTTTCCAGAAATCGCGAGTACCTCGTTTCTGTGACTCAATGCGTTTTCTGTTCATCTCTGTATACTTTCTCTTGCCTTCATCTATTACAGTTTTACAATTGTGCAATTGTATTATTCCTTTCAGTACTGTTCATTCTAGATCAAAAAGTAAAAATCATAGGGTCAAATTTCTATGAGAAGAATTTAGTGAACATCAATAGAAAAAATCATTACACATTATATTATATTACATAAACAATTTGTGATTATTCCTTATATCGATTTTGATACTCAGTTTATCGTAATTATTGTTATATACTCGATAATAATGAAAACAGGATATTAAATTCCTTATTTCCGTTTTTATTGCATTTATATACCTTTAATTAAATAAAGGATTATTAATTATTTATAATTCCTAACAATGTAAAGTTTTAAGTACAAGTTCCAAGAGTAAAAACTCCCAAATTTTACAGTCATAAATTGTGTCTATTGTCATAATTCTAATCTAACATTTCTAAAATTATTAAGTGCTTATCTTCACTTATCCGGGAAGTGACGGTGGCTAAGTGTTTAACGACACAGACTGACAACCTAGGTGAAACCGCAAGTATCGATGGATGATCAAATTAATTCATAATGTTATTACAAATAATATATATATATCATACATTTTATATGTGGAACTCTCTTCCTACTGACTGTTTTCCTCCTACCTATAACCTTGGCCTTTTCAAGACTAAAGCAAATAGGCATCTCTTGTCTTTGCGATAATCATCTTTCTTTATTGTTAGCTCTTTACATCACGTGGCTGCATGCCTTGTCTGGGCGATTTCCATAAAATATGATAAACTATAAATATGTACTTGTTTTCTATATTCCATGACATAATTAAACAACCTTTGAAAAGTGAGAATGCTGTACGTACTCAGACTTATATTTTGGAAAAAATGTTTACTTCTCCGAAATGATATCAAACACGTCACTTCAACATACTTTAAAAATAATAAATAAAAATGGAAAGAAAATAGAAATCCCAGATCGTCAAGCATTCTGGTAAGTGGGCGTTCCAAATACCAATTCTTTTTTTAGATGGTAATCAAAAAAATTCTGCAAAGAAGTTTCCGTTAATCTGTAAAATGGTGTACCTAGTTGCAAACCTTACAGAATAGCATTTCTTTGGTGGAAGCGAGCTGTTTCTTTTAGTTGTATTTTTTGTTTAAATGTCAGAACAAAAAGAAAACTGAAGTAAACAGGATATGTTTATGTTGGCAGTTTGAAAACATTGAAGGATTAGTTGCGGCAACGAAAAGAAGTGCATCCGATAAAAACCGTGCAAATCTTAGTAAAAAAACAACATTTAAAGGCTCGAATCTGCAATAATTAATTAATGCATGAATGAATGATAGACACACTAGTTGACATTTCATTCCAGGGATTAAAAATATGGGTGCTTATTTAGATTAAGTCCTACGCTAAAGTATCGACTTGGCGTCGATACTTTAGCGTATGTTAGCTCGTTAAAATTCATTGCCGGTTTGATCAACAATTATTTTGCATTTGTTACCTTCGCGGTTCAATCAGTTGAAATGTTGACCTGCCATCTGCTTATTTTCTCGAAATTTGATTGGCTAACCACTTCGGTACTTCCCGGCGATTCATGTGAACATCCAGAAAGTACCGACGCCCAGTCGATTTTAGCGTGGCTCCTAAAAACAGACAACTAAAATATATTTCCCCGCCTGTAATAAAAGGGGATGCGTTCTGCAAAGGCATACACAACTGAGGAACCACACCACAATTCTTTTTGTCCCAGATTGAAGCGACAATCGACTTTGTTTTGAAACAACTGAACGTTTTGAAGTACAATAAGCTAGCGGGGAAATAAGCCGTCACTAACGTCGGCCACCCGAAGGTAAAAAGTGCGAAGGTTGACACAGTGTATTCTTCCTTTATTTCTGAGGTTGGCTTCTTCCTTACATTCTTTTTCTGGTTGAATTATTTCTTCCCTTCCGTTCTTTGATCGACTGCTACTCGGGCGATAACTGAGACACGCTAAAATTAAACGAATAGAATTGTAAAACAATTCTAGCTTTTGTTAAAAAAGACAAGAAAATGTTTTGTTCGTTTTTATCATGTCATTCCGTGTTTCAGCTGCAGAATTAAATAATTTATTCGTCCCTACAGTCAAGAACATTACTTAGCTGCAGAGAATTAATGATTCATGCCTAATGCGAACAGCTTATTATTATTTCGGAGATAGCTACAGAAAATACACAAATTCAGCATATCTTCAACACAATGTGGGTAGAATACTTCGTAAAGCAGTTAGTCGGAACGCATGTGATCTTTGTAGCTTCGAAATATATTCAGTATCAGTACACCCAGAATACGACACTGAATGACTCCCGGGCCACACTAGTGTCATAAGTCTCTTCTGAAAACTGATATTAAATAGTGCTTCTAGAAGGCTAAAAAATACCGGACAGTGAATTAATTAACAACGCAGTGAGTTGCAGTTTCCTGGAATTGATTTGTTTTTATTTTTATGCTGTCTAATAAAAGAAGCATGCAAGAATATTTTAGATGAGGGGTGATAATTTCTATTATTTGGATTATTCGGACGAATGTTCTAATATTGGATGTTATTATCACAACGTTTCGACCAATGTAACCTTCGACTTTCTTCAGATGCGTCATGTCTAACTCAAATTTTTGTATGTCCAACTCGATAATCTGTACGGTATTTCGAGCGGAATCATTTATTTCATTCACATGGATAGATTAAAGAATAGAATTATCAATTACTTAAGACTTCTCCCGGTCATGGCTGACAGAACGAGAACAAGCTACCCCCGTGGAAAACAAGACATTCAAATGCAGATTAACTTTTTTTGGTTCAACGACCATCTACAATATGCATGGGTCTATGCTTGTGCGTGTTTAACTATAAATAGGGTATTTGAAAATCGATGGCATATTTGGGATTATGTTCTGTATCTTTGAATGAGTGTTCATTTTTAATAGAACTCAATTGCTAGTCTAATTTTCTTTTGTTGTTCATTTCGTCTCTGCGTGGTCTTTGGTTTGTACTGATCATATTTGATTACATGTATTCGGTCTGTTGTATTCTATTACCTGAAATAAGAAAGGCCAACATTCACAGGAGGTTGACTATCAAAGGATCCCCTGCCGATCATGACGATCAAATCTTTCTTCTGTTGCCCACGAATTTTATATTGGTTTGGTGTCACTTTTTCAGGATTTTGTTGGTACGTGTAACAACACCAAGATCAGGTTTATTTTACTTGTGAACCTTGCCACAAAACAGCAGGGGAAGCATGCAGTGTAACCCAAAATGGCGTAGTTGTTCATGATAAATCCTCCCCAAATAACTTCCCTGTTCTTTCTCCATCGTACAAAAACACTCAATCTGTGTCATTTCTTTTATGTTTAAAATAAAACTGCTAAAACTTGACCAGCGTCTAGTGTTATTGTTCAGAACCCAAGACACACCGAACAACAAGATGAAATCCGAGTACCCACGACTAATGTAAGACGCAAGCAACAGAAATAAAGACGAAACGTTGATTAATACATAAATAATTTTGGTTTTTCCTTTTTCATTTTCCATCACGTTGGAATATTATTTCCATAATTTCAGTCATAGTTATATATATATATATATATATATATATATATATATATATATATATATATATATATATATATATATATATATATATATATATATATACAGGGTGTTTCAAAAGTCTTGGGAACATAACGATTTTTAATAACTCAAAAACTATTAGGAGTTGAAAAATGAAATTGGTACCGTTGGAAAGGTTAAAGTTTCAAGTTTTGTGGGGAATCTTCAAAGTTGCTCAATATGAGCACCATTCGTCACACGGCAGACATCTAGTCGATAGTCTATTTCCTGCCAAACGCGTTCCAGAATCTTGACGTCAATGGTTCCCACAACTGCCGTTACTCGAGCCTTTAGTTCGTCAATATCTCTTGGAAGGGGCGGCACATAGACTTGTTGCTTGACAAAACCCCAAAGGAAAAAGTCACACGGGGTAAGATCTGGAGACCTAGGAGGCCAGGGCATGAGAACGTCATCACCTCGCCCAGATCTCCCAATCCATCTACCAGGCAGCCTTGTGTTAAGAAACTGCCTTACTCTAAGACTCCAGTGTGGTGGTGCACCATCTTGTTGAAAAATGAAGTCATCAGATTCTGCTTGTTCCAACTGAGCCATTAACCAGTCTTCCAGCATGTTGAGATAGGATTCACCAGTGATAGTTGCCTCTTCAAAGAAGAACGGTCCATAGACACCTTTCTTGGAAATTGCACAAAACACGTTCACTTTTGGTGAATCTCGCTCGTGCTCAAGAAGTTCATGAGGATTCTCAGTACCCCATATGCGAGTGTTATGCTTGTTAACTTTGCCATTCAGATGGAAGGTCGCCTCATCGCTAAAAACAAGCCGGTCATCAAAGCCGTTATCTTCCAACTTCTCTTGCATTGCAATGCAAAAGTCACGGCGAAGTGGCTTATCAGTGTCCTTCAACTTTTGGACCAACTTGAGCTTGTAAGGTACCATTTGCAGTCGTTTCCTTAAGACACGCCAGACAGTTGCTGGAGCAAGCTGAAGTTCCCTGCTGGCTCTTCTCACTGATTTACGGGGGCTCCGCTGAAAGGCTGTCCGAACTTGCTCAACTGCATATTCTGAAGTTGAAGGGCGACCTGTTCGCTTACTTGGGCACAAACACCCATCTTTCACAAATTTAGCATGCCATCTGACAATGGATTTCCTTTCAGGGGCTTCTTTTTAAAATTTCCTGCGAAATGCACGCTGCACACATGTCCACGATTCAGTCTTTGCAAATTGGAGGACGCAAAATGCCTTGTCTTGTTTAGAGAACGCCATTACTGCACCTGGAAAGATAACACGAAAATCATTAGTATGACCAAAAACTTGATTAAGCAAGCTTTAAAATGGCACCAGTTTCATTTTTCTACCTGGAATAGTTCATGAGATATACGCATTTATAATGTTCCCAAGACTTTTGAAACACCCTGTATAATATCAATTTTAGGTAAATAATATTAAATTATTTTACCTACATACGCCAGCGTTTCAAGCTTTCGCTCTCATCAGCGTAGGGAATGATAATCTCAGACAGTCGCAAGGTTCGAACCCCTGCTACATAATAAATCTAGACTCAGCAAGCAAGCATCATGACCATACGGTCACGAGACATAACTACGTCAAGAAGGGAATTTAAGTTCTACTTATGCGAAGGGAGACACACACACACACACACACAGACACACACACACATATATATATATATATATATATAACATAGATCTATGTAAACACATTTAAATAGTCAATTTGTGTTCTAAGAAATCAACAAATAGAATAGTGTACGATCGTTTCAGAGACAATGTATTTTATTACTACTATCTGATATCATCGTCAGCACCGGCTATAGACACTAAAATAAAGGAATATAGACATAATCAATGGAATTGCGTACACAGCAAGTCAGAAAGAGAAAGAGGATTGTATGTATGAATTCTTCAACTTATGGCAGACGCAGTAAAACAGGTTAAGAATGTATATATGATTTAAAAGTTAAAGAAAGTCTATGTCATATTACAAGAAAGGAGTAGTACAACTAAGAAAACTGTGAAACATTTATAAAACTATACAATACATAAAAGTTGCTCAAAGGAAATATCATCTACATATATAAGTTTACAATGATGAAAGGTTATAAAGGTACTGAAGTTTATTATCAGTGATAGAGCAATTGGTAAAAAAACATTAAGGTAAGAAGCCCAGTTAAAACCTGTCCAACTTCGCCAGAAATAGTAGAAAAGAAAATCTCAAGATTAACTAAAAGATAAAGTATATGGTAAAATTACCCACAGAGATAGTTTATAGTTAAATTGTGTCACAAAGTTGAAAAACTTGAAAATAAGAATCAAAGTTATACGTTTAATGCGCTTTCGGAAATTAAGTCTAGGCGTCCAATATAGGCTGCATAATTATGGAACCCTAGGTTACAGCAGGTTGAATTTTGGCTTTTCCACTGCCAACTTACCTATCTATGTAATTCCTTTGATGATAAGATTTTGATTTTTGAAAAGCTTTGGCTTAAGGAAAGAATAATAAACATAATTTTATTACCGAGTATACCTTGCATTGAATAATCGTACATCGTACATGTGTCATTCGTACATGTTTATCCCTCTTCTTTCATCTATCTTTTTTAAATATATATATATATATATATATATATATACATATGCATATGTGTGTGTGCTTCCGTATTTTAAGAAAAGTAGGCTTTTCTATAAATCCTTTTCTCGCTATTTATTTGCAGCATTTTCCCGACTGAATCTCAGAACGGACGGACATTTCTATTGTTCCGTTTAGACCCGCCTTCTGTTAGTGTTGTTGTTGCTGTTGTTGTGCAGAAGCACTGACTCCAAGATCAGCGTTTTTTTTTTTACTTTTAGCGAGAGAACAAAGAATCTCAATTCCTGAAATCAGGTGCAAAAGAGACAAAAAACAAAAATATTTAGGAGGAAATGAATAGGAAAAGAAAATCTGAAATCCGTTCAATTTTATTGAATGGAAAAACCCATTAGCTGAGTGACATTATCTCCCTACATCCTTCTTTCTCTCTTTATTTCTCTCTCTTTCTCTCTCTCTCTCTTTCTCTACCTCTCTCTCTAACTCTCTATCTCTTACTCTAGATCTTTATCTATCTCTTTCTATCTGGCATGTTATTCCTCTCGATTCGCCTGTCTTCTTTACTCTCCATATCTCTCGCTTTTTGTTTATATCGATCTCTTTTATATCATTTACTCTGCCTTTCGCCCTAGTATTTTTCTCTCTTTCTTTATTTCTATCCTTTTTCTTTCCTCTCTCTCAATCTTTCAACTTAATACTTCCAATCTCTATATCTCGTAGTCTTCATGTTTGTCGCTTATATATATATATATATATATATATATATATATATATATATATATATATATATATATATATATATATATATATATATATATTACTTTCTCTCTGTTTCTCTTTCTATCGTAATTTTTGTCTTTTTCTATTCCCCCTTCTCTCTCCCATACACACACACTCTCTCTTTCTTGATTTTCCTCTGTTTTCCCTCATTATATATATCTTTCTTTCTCGAAGTATCTTTTTCATTCTCTCTCTCTCTCTCTCTCTCTCTCTCTATATATATATATATATATATATATATATATATATATATATATATATATATATATATATATATATATATATATATATATCCTTTATTGCCTCTCTCTTTCCTCATTTTCAATTCCACGCTTCCTTAACTCAAAACCATGTGCCGGTCAGCAGTTCTCATGTTTTTCTACTGAATGTTGCATTTCGAAATGTCCTGTTCCCCACCGTTGTTGTTACGTGCTATTGCATGCAAAGACCACGGATACATTAGTATTACAAGCAATCATAGAATGGTTAGCGATGGCCGACATCGACTTTAGAATACTAATTTGAATGTTCTATTCAGCACTGGGTCAATAGGAAAAAAAAAGAAAAAGTACATGAGACAGAAAACACACATATACTAATAAACACTCAGACGCAGACACACATTTCTTTACACGGGATTTGGTAGGTTCATCTTTGTCATTATAGTTACAATAGGACACGTCTTTACGGTATAAAAGCTGCACAATATTAGGCTTGTTTTTAATAACATTTAATTGTTTTTTCTAATTCAAATTACTAAAATACGTTTTTCCCTAATATATAATTATTTATGTTAAAATTATTAAGATATATTTTTATATTCATATAAAATATATCTTAGTAATTTCACTGAAAAAAGTTTAATTTTATTCCATATGAATATAGAAATATATCATAGTAATTTAAACATGACTAATTATATATTTGGAAAAAATATATCTTAGTAATTTAACTCGAAATAAAGTTTAATTTTGTGTAATATTTATGTTATGAGAGTGAAATGGCACAACTTTATAGCGAATGGGGAAGGGAGAAGTGGGTAGGCTGCTTGTCTGGTTAGCCGGATATAATTCAGACTGTTTCGAGCTAATTAAATAATGATACGCTTTATTGATTTTTCCCCCTCTTTCTTTTTCTTTTTTTTCAAACTTGGTTTTCTGGGTAAATTTCAAATCATATGTTCACTTTTTATATGAGTCTTGTTGAGACGCAGCTAGCGTCGAAACACGAATTAATTAGTGTCGGCTGACACCAATGTTTATATATATATATATATATATATATATATATATATATATATATATATATATATATAATTTAAAAGTCCCCTTTACTAAGGCCAGTCACTCTGATAAAGTTTAATAACAAGCAGTACTACTAGCTTCATTGCGAAATCTAACACGGTTTATTGTTAATCACTATTCACTGCTCGTTGTAAATACCAGCCAACTTGGCATTTACAAAGTTAAATTCCTCCTAACTTCCAAGCTAATTTGTTGTGGCCAACGGGTAAGACTCTTGACTGCGAATCAGTGGCGATTTGTGATCGGAGTTTGCGCCCGCCGACCGTCGGAAATTAACTTCCTGCACTGAAGATTGCATATATATATATATATATATATATATATATATATATATATATATATATATATATATATATATATATATCACTTCATTAGTAATAAGAATGCTTAAACAAGGTGGAGATAAAAATAAAATATTTAGACAATTAAATAAAGCAATAACACGCTATCCTGACGCTTTTAAATTATATGAAATAAATCAAAAGAAATTGATAAAAGAAATCCAAAACTCTACTATAAAAATGTATAACATATGTAAATAGTCCATGATGAAATAAATAAATAAATAAATATATATATATATATATATATATATATATATGAAATATTTTTATAAATATATATTTTTAATTTTAAAACATTTGTAGACAAAGAAAATAACCAAGGGGAAAAAAGGGGGGTTATTATAATGGAATCATCTAACTCTATAAAATAGATGTTTTGTAAAATAGCAAATACTCACTTTGAAAGGAACAACACAGGTAAGGAGAAACTATATTTTAAAACTTTAGAAAAACAAATCTGGAGGCAAAACTAATCAAATATTTGTAAACTTTTTAAATTAAAAAATAATTATTAAATAGGGAGGTGGTGTCTGATCAACACTGCTGGGATGCCATGATAAAGAAATACTGTTTTGTTTTTAAAATCCCGAAACAGTTTTCATGGTAAACAACTGACGATCCCTTATATAAAAAAAACATATATTAAAATATATTTATATTAGAGTAAATTCTTGGAAGTTAACTAAAATAGTGATTGCAGTAGATTGATTGACTTACTAGACTAAAATCTTTCAACGAAAAAAAATTTTTTTTTCAGTTTTGAAGGTTAAAAGAACTTCCGAGACTATATATATATATATATATATATATATATATATATATATATATATATATATATATATATATATAATTTTAAAGTCACTTTTACTAAGGCTGGTCACTCGATGTATGTAGGTAATAAATAGTTTATATATATATATATATATATATATATATATATATTGGGTGAAGAAGCAAATTTGTCCTATCCGAAAAATAAAACATTTATTCTTTGGAATACATGATTTCAAAACAAACCTACTCTAAAAGAGGTATATGCCTTCTTTATGTCCTCCTCTGTGTGAGCCTCCCATTCTCTGGTGATGGCAGCCTTAAGTTAGCCCACATTGGCATGAGGGCTGGTATTTTTCCTCTTCTTCAGAAAAAGTCTAGGAGGTTGAGAACAATTGAGCTTGGAGGCCAAAATTCATTTGATCAGTAGTTAGTCATGTTGTTTTGACATAAATTCTAGACCTCAATGGATGTGTAGGCAGAAGTCCCATTTTGCTGCTACACATAATTGTTGTTTGCGTAAGTTTCTGTCAGTCAGGGTAAAACAGTGTATCTCAAAAGTTTATGATACAGATCAACTATGCTATTTTGATCAGAGTTGAAGAAATAAAGGCATTTTTGCCATCTGAACCCAAGATACCAAGGACCATCACTTTGAGATGGGGTTTGGATCCTGAATACTTTCTTAACATATTCTGTTAATTTTGCTATCCAGCGGTCATTCCTCCTATTATAAACTTGGTCCACAGTGAAGTTTTTATCGCTCAAAATCTTCACATAACTGCTATTGGGCATGAGAAATGTTAAGATTTCCTGGCACCTATTAAGCCTTTTTTGCTTTATGGCGTCGGTGAGAAGATTCATTGGTTGTCTAACAAAAGACGTGAGACCTAAGTTTCGGTGAACAGACCCTTTAGAACTTTTGCATGCCTTCTCATGCTGACAGTGGATCTTCTCTGCTGTTGCTCTTGAGGGTATTTAGAAAAGGTTCATCTCTCTTGCTGTTTTGATCCCCTCCTCCCACTGTCAGGAGATCTCATCATGCCCGAAGCAGAATTTTGGCACGCTAGATGCGACGGACTGTCTTTTCACTGATGCCAGCGATCCTGCCGGTGTCCTTGTGAGAGTTGAGCGTCCAGGAAATCTTAAATCCTGCTGCGTATTATCTCCTGCGTGCTTATTTTGCAATATATTCAGATCGTAAGTGCACAAAAACGTTAGGGAATAAATAAAGAATTTCTATTTAATTTATAGATCTAATTACCCAAACTGTTAAATTCATAATTTTGAATTAAATTTTAATATAAACTTCAAAACTTATATCAATAAAATATTCTATTTTTTATATTTTGAATTCAATCCATTCATTTATTTACATTTAACGTAAGGATCTACTATCTAAAAGTGTCAAATTGCACATTGTCGTATAAATATTATGTATTTTTTCGAGAAATGTCTGCTGGAGTCTATTCTACGATGTGCTGCTGTATGGTAACGAGACTGAGTGCGATATGTGCTGTGTGAGTTATGGACAAAAGGGGGATTATCGAAATGTGATATCGTCTAACATGATGTATTGGGAGCATATAACTGTAAATTCAGTTTCTGGAAGCATTGCCGTTTCACGTGATTTTGTTTACATCTGCCCCTTTCTCTCAAGACAATGCGCATGTTCATCACACTCTGAGAAGCCTGCTGTTTCTGACGGAGAACGGCATCACCGTACTGGAACAACCTCCTCATTCAACTAACCTTGCTCCCTTTGACTTTTTTCTCTAAGCTTATTCATCATTTACTGATCTTTGATGATCGTCTCAGTCGTTGCGCTACAGCAACACAAGACAAGTTGTAGATATAACTGAGTTGTGTGTGTGATACCGCCGTCGTTACTAAGGACCCCAAACGCTGTATGTTGATTGTTGTCCGGTCGTGTCGGCTCCAGTGAACATTTTCTTTGACTCTCAAACTCTGACTAACTTTTTGTCTGCTCCAACTCCTAAATATATTTACTATTGACCGGAAATCCTAAATGTCCAGTCTTTCTCTTAGTTACCTCCAGTCTACCACCTTTTTCTTTAGTTTATCGCTATTCGCTCACATAGAAACTAACAGTAAAATGACTGGGGAGTTTAATAAATTCGCCGTCCACTTATCTCACTTTCCCATCACTTTTCGGCGGTATCTGCTGCGTGTCGAGGCCAGTTCATACTATCACATTTATTGTGTGGTGCTAATGTTTAAAATGGTATCAATTGAATTATTTCAAAAATGCAACAATTTAGAGAAATCTAAAATTATCATTAACTAACTGAATAGTAAATATTTGTGATTTAATTTTGTGTATATATGGGATTAATTAACATTGTTCCATTTAAGTAAGAAAGAAGATCATTTTCAGTGTTTTTGTCAAAATAAAAAGAAGAAAATTGTATAAACACTGTAATTTTCTTAAAAGTGACTATTTGTTTCTTGGCCTAGTGCTATGTAATGGAACACCAATTTAATTGTTTGTAAGACGCAGTTTTCTGTATATCTTTGCGAATTCTAAAGCTATGCTTAAGAGTTCTTCAGGATTAATGGATTAGAATGTAGAATGCCGAATTCTAAGAAAGTACATTTCTGTTTTATTCCATTATTTTTATTCTCAACTTAACTAATAGTGTCGGAATAAAAATAAATACACTTTCCTGCAATTCGATATTCTGGATTCTTATCCATCAATCTGAAAGAAATCTTCAGAATTACTTTAAAAGTCGCAGAGATATACACTGACATATCTAAAGATGAAATTCATGAAAACCGGAATGACGAACATCTTTGATATCGCAATAAGTCCCTTGGATTCAGCAGAAGCTTCAGAACGTTTAGGTGTATATAGTTTGTTGAAAATAGGGGTGTCCGTATAAAGAATATGGCAATAATAACTCATAGCTTAAGTGGTCGGTCGCGAATGTAAAACAATTATTTGCATATAAAAGAAATTGTAGAATATTAAATATCGCACGTGGAATAAAACGTTTTCATGTAGCTTACTTGCCAAACGAATATTTTTATACAATATATATATATATATATATATATATATATATATATATATATATAGTTAGTTATTATTTCGACACTTGATTATCAGTACCATTGGAGAGCCATGAATATTATAACTGTCCTGTTTTTAAATCTCCGAAACAGTTACATGGTAAACAGCTGATGATCCCCGTGTTAATATTAGGCGCTTAAGGTCTCCTGTTTTTGTTTCACTGTTAGATACTTAACCCCCCCTTTTTTATTTTATTTTATTTTTATTTTATTTACTTATATATATATTTTTTTATCTATGAATTTTCAACGAATGTTAAGTCTGCAATATCTTGGATTTAGTTAGTTGCTCTGGGAATTTAAACTGCATTTAACTTTTTTTTTAAATGACTTAAAGCTGCTTTAGATTATATATTGGATATTTAGATCTGTATGGCTAGGTTTCCTTCCCCTTATCTACTTACCGTTCTGGTACCAAAGGTACTAAGGCTTTATTTTTTAATTTTTATTTATTTATTTATTTATTTTTTAATGCAATTTTAATTCCTATATAATTTTATTGCTAGCTACCATATTGCAGAATGGTTCTTGGGTTTAGTGTTTAGATAGTATTATTATTATAATTTTTATTATTATTTTATTTTTATTTTTTTTTATAATTAATGTTATTTGATATGCAAATTACCATATCATACGGTAGTCTTAATATTATTATTATTTTATTATTATTATTATTATTATTATTATTTATTTATTTATTTATGTATATATTAGTGAAATTTTAAACTGAATTATTTCGACACTTGATTATAGGGGAAATTGTAGTATTATCAGTACCAGTGGAGAGCCATGAATATTATAACTGTCCTGTTTTTAAATCTCCGAAACAGTTACATGGTAAACAGCTGATGATCCCCGTGTTAATATTAGACGCTTAAGGTCTCCTGTTTTTGTTTCACTGTTAGATACTTAACCCCCCTTTTTTATTTTATTTTATTTTTATTTTATTTACTAAATCTCACAAACTATTGTAGGTATTCTTAATTATCAGTTTTATTTCATAAACGGTTTCCCATAAATTTGTACACCATGTCCAACTCTTGTCGGTTTATCGTTTGTTGTCGAAAAGAAGAAAGGAAAAAGACTGCTTCTTATGCTAAGAGCGAACGTCTACTTTATTGTTGGGGAAGAAGAAAGAAGAAAATAATTGTGTGTGTTCTTTAAACGCTAAATAATTTATGTGACTGAAATAGGAATTAATTAACCAAATATATCTTTCACGGCAATCAACTCACACCTTCCTTCTGTATGAGAAGGTAATATCTTGGAGGGTACATCCATAGGAGCGCAATCAATATTCTATTTCGAAAAAGATGAACCTGCTAAGAGACCTGATAACTCCTATATTGTGAACATGTGTCGATGCGATTTTAAGTTGGATGGGAAGTGGCAGCAGCAGCCTCCTATGTAAGGTATGGGGAAATAAGAGCGTTTATAATGGGGTAATAAGGGCGGTCATAATCAAATGTTAGCCAAGGGAAAGGATTGCCAATAGTTAAGATTAGTATGAGAAAAATAAACACA
Organism: Sepiola atlantica; assembly: GCA_963556195.1. Lineage (NCBI taxonomy): Eukaryota > Metazoa > Mollusca > Cephalopoda > Sepiida > Sepiolidae > Sepiola > Sepiola atlantica. The sequence goes on from OY744519.1 coordinate 63,127,902, forward strand.
TACAGTGCTCGCCGCCAGCAGCTTTCCGTTTTCAGATATAAAGATGCATATCATTATGCGATGACCATTGTTGGCTATTGTTTCGTTGTAATCACCTGATGATATGCACCTTCATATCCGAACAAGGAGAGCTGCTAGCAGCAAGCAATGTAAAATATAATTAAGAATAGAAGGTGTATCTTCATGAAGAAGGGGACATTTCATTCTTAACTATATTTACACTGCTCGCTGCCAGTGTTCGGATATGAATGTGCATATCATAAGGGGATGACCAACGAAAGCAAGATAATACGTATCCTAGTATATAACATATTATTATTTGCTGCCGTGACCAGGATTTGGAAAAAAACGTTGTAGCCTACAAAACAACGATTGCTTCTCTGAATATAATAGTAGGATAAATTCAGGTAAGGATTGCTTTAAAATTCACAAATCTATTCATTCGTAAATCTGAAAAAAATGTTGAATCAGAAAATGTGAACACACGAGAAGAAGTCACGTTTAATACAACATAGGATGTCGATGAGTCATAAAATGCCGTTCATACCTACTGTGCAATGAGCCCAAGCTATGTTTTGTTGTTTTCTATGGAAACAGCTCCAGATAAGCATGAAGCCACTTGATGTAAGGAACTTAAAAAAAATACTACTTCAAAGTAAAACACTAGCTTACAATAAGTGTTAGATAGATTCCGACCCCGAAAACAACGATTGCCTACCCTTTGACAGAAACATCACTCATTATATGTGAGGACTAAAGGACAGAAGAAGGGAAGAGAGAGTTACAAGGCTGCCGAAAGTAAAGCAAATGTCAACTTTCTACTCTTTTTGGTATGAATTACGAAAGTCTTCCAATTAGTGGGCTGAATTTGAAACGAAATTGGTTCATATTTCGAAATGACCCAATTTAGTAATGTATTGGAGAACGAAAAAAAAGTCTGCAAAAGTGTTAAGATACGCTCACGCACTTTAAAGAAATTCTTTGCATGTCAGTCGGTTTTTCATTCCTTGCCACTGAGACGAAAGGGTCTACTGTGTATTAGGGGTGATATTTATAGAGGTATCCAAAGTTTAGAGTTTTGCGGCAAGATGTTTGTTCACATTACATTTAGATTTATATGTGTCGGTACAGTCGGAGAAACATATAGCAGCGGGTGGGAGTTCCAAACGCCAGCGGTTTGAGGAAAGAAGATATTAGAGTAATAAACTATCTGGCATCTGGGGACCTCTAGAGAAAAGGGGTGGGGGTTTACCGCTTGAGGGGTAGTCGGGGGTATTTACATTGAGGGGTCACAAATGAGCAAGTTCGTCGGAGCATATTTCTTTTAAGTACTTGCGAAACAAGCACAGGGATGCAAAATTGCAGCGATGTGGCTGGAGCTTAGTAGACAGTGGTAGGCCTATTATATTAGAGGCTCTTTTTTGATCTTGTGTAAGAGCGGGGGACGTGTGGTTGGTGCACCAACCCAAATGATGCAACAATACTCCATTTATGGGAGAATGGTGGCTTTGTAGAAAAATAATAGATATCTGTCACACTTCAGTTGAAATAAGCATTTTTATGATTTTATGCGCAGATTGAGAAAACGGAGTTTATTTTAGATGTATCCAAGAGTTTTTATAAGCCACTCTGTTCTTCGCTCGGCTTGACATACTTTAGTTTAAAATAGCATTTTTGTTGATCTGTCACGCTTCAATTTTAAATAGCATTTATGTTGGTCTGTCACGCTTATGCTTAAAATAGCATTTTTGTATACTAGTCAGGCTTAAGATTGAAATAGCATTTCTGCTTGTCCGTTAAGCTACCGTTTTTAAATAGAATTTATTTTGGTCTGTAACGCTTAAATTTGAAATAACATTTGTGTTGTTCTGTCCCATTTCAGTTTGAAATAGCATTTTAGTTGGCGTGTTACGCTTAAGTTTGAAACAGATTTTCTGTTCGTCTGTCACACTCAGCTTTAAAATAGTATTTTAATCTATCTGGCATGCATTAGTTTAAAATGTCATTTTCTTTGTTTCCCCATGCCATGTTAATCGCACTTAAGTTTAAAATAGTTTTTTCATTATGTATGACACTTTAGCATTGTTGTTGGTGTGTTACATCTAAGCATGAAATATGAAATATCATTTTCGTTTGTTTACCACATTTGCAATTGAAATATAATTTGCAAGAGTCACGTTTTAAATACCATTTTATTTTGTATGTTACGTTTACGTTTAAAATAGCATTTCCCTCGCTCTGCTACGCTTAAGTTTGAAATAAGATTTTACTTTGCCCTCTTACGCTTAAGTTTCAAATTACATTTCCGTTCATCTGTCACGCTTACGTTTTAAATAGCATTTTCTTTTGGTCTGTAACGTTAACATTCTAATAACCATTTCCGTTGATCTGTCACGCTTACGTTTTAAATAGCATTTTCTTTTGGTCTGTTACTTTGACATTGTGTTTACTATTTCTGTTGGTCTGTCAAGCTTACGTTTGCAGTAATAAGCATTATTGAATTCTCCGCGAATTCCCATATCAGTGACAATATACATATTACCCTATTTCCGTTGCAAAAGTATTCGATCACAGCCTTGTTGTTATTCTTGTATGGTGAAAGTTCCAACCTTTTCAGCTGTGAACCATATGTCGTATCACTACGGATTACAATCAAATGTACTTTTGATTAAAGAACAAAATCACGCATGGCCACAACCCAAATTAATGTGGATAATTCGTACGTATAAAAGGTTTTTCAATTAAAAATTGGTCGCCATGAGAGTTTTATCATACAAACTGTATTCAGTGAAACATTTTTAACGATTCTATAAAAATGATTTTTAAAGGTACGTGTACAGTCTGAGCTGTCTATAGTTGTTGTCGTTATTGTTGTTGTTACGTGAGTCACACTTTTACATTGCGCCCACGAAGATCGTGCCTCATGATTGTCTGGTCTGCTTGAAGTCCTCTACGTTGGTCGCAGCTATTCGTTAACGTCTAAGATTTCAGGTTTTTACCACCGAAACCGTGAGTAGGAAGACTCAGCGATTACATACAAAGTCGGGAAAGTTTGTCCCAGAACACACAAAAGAATGGCGCAGAAGCAACGTTTCTACTCTCGCTCCATTGATTTGCGGTTCCGCACCTGACGTGTTTTTGCTTACAACACGAAGAGTCAGTGATGACCAGAGGACGACAAATAATGATGCCGAGATCTCCTGGATTTTCACCAGAGCCTTGTGAGTCGGTTTGCGGCCCTAATACCACTTGGTTCCAAACCTGTCCGCCATGAGTGGCCCTACCAGGAACCAGAGTTCCAGATGGCAAATGTCTGACATTTCCACGTTGCCATCACCCCTACCACGATGAGAAGTGTTATGATTTTGGAGTATATATGTATAGTAAGTGGCAGGTCATAGTGAGGTTATGTTGTTAATATTTGCCAACCTAGACCCTCACTACGAGGTTTGTTTCTTCAGCATCAGGAGTCTACGTTCTAATCTTCCAGATGTTGAAATCCAATTACGGGAGACCAAACCTGATCTGTTGTTTCTAATGCGAAACTGGTATTGGCCCAAATGTTTCATTAGATGATTTCACAATTAAATGTTACTTCTACATGACATCATAACTTGAACCTCATGATCGACATGGACATAGAATATGTGCCTACATTAGGGATGACTTTTCAGTGATGCAGGGACATCTGCGAAGAAGACTCTAAATTGCCTTATATGTGCTTTCGAGTAACATTTACTCAAAGCTTCGCGTACATATTTGACCTCTATCGTCCCCACAATGATGGAGTTACTATCTTTGAAAGTATCTCTGAAAAAATTGACGATATCCTGTCTGCCCATCTCTCTGCCAATATTCACGTCTGTGGAGATGTCAATGTTCACAATGTTTAATGGCTAGTTCACTAAAACAAGACAGACAGCGAATAGATGGGGTATTGTTTCTCCCTTGCTTATGATCTAACACAGATCGTTGACAAACCCACTTGCGTACACAATGCTGACGGACATTTTGCAAGTCTTCAGGATCTTTCTCTGACAACTTGCCCTGACCTGTGCTCATCCACCTTTCTGTCTCCACTGGGATCTTCCAATCATTTAGTTGTCTCAATTAAGATTTTTTTAAAGTGCAACAAGAACTCTGATGTCCCTCTCCATCGCACAATGTATCGATACTCGATGACTGACTGGGACAGGCTCAGATCAGAATGTGCCACCGATATTGAATACAGAAATACCTATTTTAATTGCTTTCAACAAAATAGATGTTCTGAGAATAAAAAGCCACTTTTAGGACTGTCAGCTGCCACTGCAAAAGGGTAATAGAAAACGCGAGAATCATTAAGTCTAAAGTAGCTTAACAGAGGCTTGTTTCTCACCAGGTTGGGTGAATAACAAACAGGGTGTTGAACATATGCTAAACCCTGTTCCAACCATCATTAATGAACCTGAGGTGATTTCGTAAGAATTCGACAAAGCCAAATTGTTGCAAATAACTTTGCATCAAACCTCACCCCTTGTAATCAAGGCCACCTACCTCATGAACTGCCCCTAAGACAGAAAACACTCTGAGCAACATCCATATATTTGTCCGAGATGTTGCCAAACTTATCAAGAATCAAGAACTTTGATATCAGCAAAGCAACTGGCCCCGACAACATTCCAATCATAGTGCTTAAAAAGCTGCAACCGAAACTAGCCCCTATTCTTACAAAGCTGTCCAAACGTTGCTTAAAAGAGAAATGCTTCCCAACACCTTGGAAAACTTCGAAAGTCTGTCCAGTACTTCAAAATACTAGATATTAGTCTTCTGTGTCCTATGAGTAATTTACTTGAATCCGTGATAAATCGAGAAGTTATCAATCACTTCAGCAAAAATAACTTACTCAGTGATAATCAATATGGTTTTCGTCCTGCGAGATTAACAGCTGATGTGCTGGCTGTAATATTATACAGGATCCGTGAATCTATTGATGAGGCTTCGTTTCTAGAGAAATAGCTCTTGACATATCAAATGGCATTTTATAGGGTTTGGCACAAAGGTCTACTTCACAAGATGTCTAGCTATGGAATATCTGAAAATTTCCTCTCAACCATCAAATTATTCCTAAAAGTTGTCGTTGATAGACAGAAGTCCGAATCTCATTGTATCTACGCTAGCGTCACTCAAAGATCCATTCTGGGCCCAACGCTTTTCCTGATCTCAATCAATGATCTCCCAAACCACATTTTATGGTCATTCATCCATATTAATGCAGACGACACAACAATCTATGGTAACACTTCGAAAAGCAGCAACGACCAAGATCTTATTTATTCTTATTCTTTCAACTATGAGCATGTGATACGATGGCGGAAAACGTGGCTGGGTTCTTTTAATGCGTCCAAAACCAAGCTTCTCTCTTTTCGCCACTAACGCTCTGATCCCCACTTGGCCCCAATTGAAATGAATGGATCTCGACTAAAGACGATCTTCTGTGACTTACCTATACTCTAGACCTGAACTGAAAGACTTACATCATATCCGTTGCCAATGTCGCTGGAAAAATTGTTGGATCATTTTATCGCTCCAGAAGGTATCTCACTCCTGACTCAATCCTCTACCTGTATAAAAGCCAAAATAGACATAAAATGGAGTACTGTTGCCACATCTGAAGAGTTGCTGCTCAGATCAGCCTTTTCTGCCTTGACATAGTACAAAACCGATACTGAAATCTAGTAGGCCATATCCCCTTCTCCTCTCTACCACCCCTTTCTCACACAAGATACATTTATAGCCTTTCTCTACTCTATTGCTATTTTCATGGTAGGTGCTCGACTGAGCTTCGATCTATGGTCTCCCCTGTAAAACATCTGTAACACAAACTCGTCTCTCTACAAACACTGTCAATAATTTCCCCTTCTTTCTCTATGCCTAAATCGAAACGAAACTTGCATGAGCAAAGCTTATTTCTTAGAGCTACCCGTCTGTGGAACACAAAACTGCGGATGTGCTTCCCTGCTGACACTAACATGGTCGTTTTCAAGTCCGATGTTAACTAATTCTAGTTAGGCAGTCATCTTAAATAATCAAATTCGGTCCAATTTCCACCATCATTACCAATCATAACGATAATGTCTAACCTTCCACGGGACAAACTCATTAACCCTTATCCTCGAGTGGCTTTTGGGCTTTGATAAGTGGTGACTCTTTAGAAAAATATATAAACAAAAAGAACATATATTGGTGAATAGACTTATTTCTATGAAATCCGTTCAAGGGATTACCAGGCGGGTGACCTGAAAACCCTTTTTGAGCAGTTCAATCTTAACGATATTGTTGGATGGTTGACTAAAGTAAGATAGTGCAAAAAAATATAAAGCCTTCACCTGCTTTCTACAAATTATTCTGCATAGAATGAATTTTACCAAACTATATTGGTTTACAAAGAATGATTGTTCTATTTTTATTTTCGAACTGCATTAAATAAACTTCTATGGTTGATATGCCGTAAAACAATATTAACCGGTCATTACTTTCTTAATGATAATAAACACTGCTATTACTTAATATCTTGTTTTATATTTAATATATTCATTATTTTTCAATGAGATTTTTCTTAATTGAACTTTTTAACTTAACGCATCACCATTAATGTTATGGTCTTGTTCTTCCGTCTACACAACCTATATTGATTTTACAGATGATCAGGTAAACCGTTTACTGCTGATTTTGAAACTGTGATTAGCGTTGAGGATAATTCAAATGTTAGTGTTGATGAACGCGTGATGGGTTAATGGCCGCCATTTAATACTCTCATGGAAGCGTTGTGGAATGTCGTTATCGTTTCCACGTTCACACTGGGATATAAAACAATAAATCAGAAAACCTTTTTTGTGGGGAGGGGGTGAAAGGACTATTTTTACGAGTCCATGGTGAGGGTACAATATTTGTCAGTCTATAGTGATGTATCAGTCGACTTGACGACTCTCTTACTTGGTAGCTGCAATTATGTACAATCTTTTTTTAACTGATGGGTAACCACTTATTAATACCCGGAGGCCACTCGAAGACAAATAGATCGTCAATTGGACGTTGATCGCCACTTACTTAAAAACGATTGATAATCCTAGAGGACGGCTCAACCAGTATTTGATTGCATTAAACTTGAAGAAGACCATGCGGTAGTCAGTTGTGAAGCAGACTCGTAGTATGGGTTCCACATATAGGATATTCTCGGAAAGAAACTTTGTTCATGGAAGTTCGATTTATTTTTTGGTAAACAAAGAGAGAAGGAGAAGTTATTTGCTGTGGTTGTAAGTAGAAGAGATCTAAGAGTTTCTCGATGGATCATACCTCTTAGTATTGTATTCCTTCGTTCACTCAAACTACTGCAAGGTTACATATAAACTTCACATGGTCCCCCTCCCCGGAGTGAGGGAGTAGACAAAACCAGAGCTTCGAAAAACTGCGACTGAACAAACCAGCGTATCTGCTAACGTGTCATTTCTGACTTCTGCTCATGATTAACTTCTTGTACACGTATCTCTAATTCTACTCTTACTTCTAATAGAATTTTCCATTCTCTTATGTAATTGAAAATTAAACGTATAGCTGGTGCTAATAATATAAATCTTAAATATCATATATTATTATGTATAGTAGATACAAAAATGTTGAATGTCCATAGTTAACAAAGGAATCACGTGCCTGTAGTGATGACTCAGTACGGCAAGGCGTATCCCTACGAGGTCGTCTTTTATTTGTTTGATCTACTTCGAGGTAAAGAACGTCAAACAACCTCATTAAACAAAGGGGCGTCCTAAAGTATCACGGGGCGCCACCCACCACATACGGTTGCCCCGTTTTCAGGGGAGGGTCTCTTTGGCGAATACGTGGCCCCGCTGACAGGACAAGTCATTTCGGACTTCTGCCCATTATTAACTTCCTGTCCATGTATCACTCGTTCTACTCTTAATTCTGATGGAATTTTCGATTATCTTACGATCTATCTAAAGTAGTGAGAGTTTTTGATTTGAAAGGGCCGTTCTCTAAAGATTTCAGGAAAAAACAGGATAGTCCATGGGTAAACCAAATTGTTGTTTGTATAATTTGTCGTTACAAGTACAATGGCAGTGTTGTGTGATTAGATGACATAATTTCATATTTTGGATGATAAGGAGGGTGAACTTATTTTTGGACTTAATGAGATAATTTTTTTCTGAATCTAAGGCATTTGGGTAGAGGTACGTTAGTATAAAGAGATTTGATATCTAAACTGGCCATGGTTAGGTTATTCATGTTGATGTGTTGGAGTCTTTGTAGTAGATCTCCGGAGTTTTTATATGGACTGGACTAATTGAACCGGGGATGGGGTGAGTATTTCTGCTAATATTCTGGAATATCACGTGGTGTGATGCTGATGCTGTATATAACAGGTCTCATAAAGTCTTGGAGTTTTAGGGTGATGTTCTAGGAGTTTAATCCGGGAAGGGTAATTCGCCAAAATCTTTCTTACTTCGCGTTTGAAGTATTGTGTATTTACTTATTTGCTGTAGATTGGTCTTTGTATAGATGTTGTCATCAGTTAGTAGGAGATTTATTTTGTGTTGGTATCATCTGTGTCCATGATGACAACACCGCCTCCATTTATCAGGATGGGTTATGGGGATATCTTTGTTATGGGAAAGCTTTAAAATATTCTCAATTTTTTATTTAAAACGCTAAACACAAAGCCCTTAATATCCACAACAAAAAAAACGGACTAACACCACAAAAATTCCCCCTCATAACATCACCAGCACAAATAATATCGACATGTCTGAGAAAAATAAATCTCACATAATTCTCCTCAATAATCCCATATATATTCACTTACAAAACAATTCAAATCTTACCTTAAAATATTAATATTAACCTATGAAACAATTAAGAATTTACTCAACACCAAAGCCCATCCCACACTACCTCCTAAAAGCACCTCTTCCCTAGTCGACATTTACAAAATAAAATGTGCCGCATGCTCGATGTTTAATATTGGTGACATGGCCAGAAATATAAAATCCCGCATTTATAAACATAAGCAGGACCTCAAACACAACAATCCAATTAACGCACTAGTCATACACAGAAACACTTTTACCCATAATTTTGACTTTACAAACTGCACCCTCCTCAAAACCGAATATATATATATATGTGTGTGTATGTGTGTGTGTACATATATATGTAAATATATGTACATATTTGTGTAGCTGCATAGTTTATTACACGTGTACATATGTATATATGTTTGTGACCCCTATATTACTATTTTTATTCTAATATTTTAACTTCTATAATCTTCAAATTTCAAATTATAGATAAAATAAAATAAATAAAACTTTGCCTTTTATGTCTATGGATGCCCGGCGCCAACGCAAACCCCATCATTTTTTTGTAAAACACTCTAATAAAAAATCCGCACCACTATTGTACTCAACGTAAAATTTTACTCGATAAAATATGTTTGGTAATAGTATAGAATCTTATTTTCAAAACCATCTCAGGACAGACAGAGACAAACAGACAGACACTACATATAAAGCACAGCTACGTTTGAATCATAATTTATGCATCAATAGTTGGAGAGACTTATCATCCAGCTGAAAGCCTTCACACAATGGCCGACATTGTCTCATCCACTTCACACTTGGTTATTATATGGAATAATTTATGGACTACCTAGCCTGTAACAAAAATGTCGTTTAATAAGACATCGTTTCTTGTGGCTTATATAGAAGCATTTAAGTCTTTTTTTGTACATTGCGACGGGGACGAGTGATACGATCATTTCAATGATGCAAACCACAAATACCTGGTGCAGCATTCATCTTAGCCAGATTGAACCGGTTTCTTTCGAAGGAGAGACTTTCTAAGTGGTATTAAATTCGCAATCGGTCCCCAGTCGCAGTCCCCAGTCGCATGTACATCCCGTTAAGGAGAGATGACGATATTAGTTTTTGCAAGGAGGTGTTGCCGTCCTCCCACATAGAGCGCTTGGTAATCCCAAATTTTTACCCATCTTGTACTGACCAGGCTAGACGTCGCTTAACTTTGGTGATCTAACGCGAATCAATTAATCAACGCGATTATGCAGTATATAAAACAAAAAATAAAATGCGTTGAAACATTTTTCAAGAAAATTTTGAGTTTTCAACTGCGATTCAGAAATGTTCTCACTGGCAAGAATAAACTACATTATAATTTAGATAAATTTGGATGGGGTCAAAATTTTAAAATCTCGAAGTAATAATCTTTGTAGGATAGAGGAATATAAACACCAGTAATTGCCAAAATGATGCGAAAGAACGAATTGGATTGTGGCTTAGTGGCATTCAAAAGACAGACAGGGAGAAAGAGATAGAGAAAGAGAGAGAGAGTGAGAGAGAGAGAGAGAGAGAGAGAGAGAGAGTTTCTTCAGTGATCTTAGCCGGAAGGACAAATCTTAATTCTAAGGCCAAGGCACCAGAAGTGTACCAGATAAAAACTGTAAATTATGTTCAGTGGGAAAATACCAAATTATAATCTTCCTAAGCCAAATTATATTATTAAATAAAAAAACAGAAATTATAATCCCTGATAAAATAAAAATATATTTAAGTGTTTAATCTAATTTGTTGCATATTTTATGTTAAATAAGGAGAAATGCTTGACTTTAATAATATTGTTATAAAAAATGAGTTCAGTAGTCACGCTAACTTGTTACATAAATCATAATATGTATGGATAAAGAAATGCGCGCGAATTGCGACGTCGCATGGATAAAAACTGTTAACTCTTAATAGTTCGCTTTTCGAGAGATCTCAGGGTTTAGAGATCAGTTAGTATAATTCTGGGGATAGATGACTTGGCCTTCGAGTTAAGATTTAGATTTTAGAGTGAAGTAAGATTATGTTCGATCGTAGAAGGCCATCCCCCCAGGCATGCTCTCGGTGTACGAGAAAGGCAGTCATGTATTGTTGGTCGCCAGAGGAACCCCAACCAGGAAATGCCGATAGGTCCGATCAAGGCTACTTTTATAACCTTCCACGATGTCCTCTTGGTAAAAGAACGAGCCTTGTGTTACATACAGTTTATTTTAGAGGAGAAAGTAATTACACGTCTGGGGATAGGTAATGCTTTGAAACTGCAGTAAAGTGTTAAGCTACGTACAATTTATGACTATTTAATCATTATTAATATATATATATATATATATATATATATATATATATATATATATATATATATATATATATATATTACTATTTTATGTATCCACATAAAATTTTATAAGGAGATATAATATTTTATGCATCAATTTTCAGTATTTACTTCAACAGTGCTCGATACGTAAGTAGAGCTAGGTAGTAAGTTATGAAAATATATTTATGGCAATTAAGCTACACAGAGGCTCCCGCGTTTCATCCCCGGGGGGAATCTTCAGACTAAAATGCATGGAGTTAGTTTTCTCGGGTGTTATTTATATACACAGCTAGCTAGTTAACCAATCAGATTCTTTGTTGTTGTCTTAGCCAATCGTTGGGCTTCTCACGAACAAAGGTATGGTTATTTTTACTTCCTAGTTCCTGTTCTATTGTTCTGTTTTCTATAGAGTAGCCTATATCATGTTTCTTTGTTGTGTCAATATAATGGGTGATCTTATTTTAACATGTGGTTCATTGTAGTTCTATTTTAGATTTTAGTTTTAAGTTGTTAAGTTTTAGTTTAGTTTAATTATTTTACTTATTTGTTTGTTTATTTATTTATGTATGTATTGTTAGCCACGGAAGGTCCACCGTTGACCAGGTAACCCTCCTCACCCAAGATATCGAGGATTCTTTCCAACGAGGTGAGAAGGCAGGCGTCGTCGTCCTCGATCTCACAGCGGCGAACGATACTGTCTGGCTCCGTGGACTCGACCTAAAGCTCCTACAGACAATCCCGGACCGACACATGGCGGACTTCATCATGGAAATGCTGACCAACCGCAGTTTCACCCTTTGCACCAGCAATGGCCAACACAGCAGGCTCTGACGGCTCAAAAATGTGGTTCCACAAGGCTCTGTACTTGCCCCAATGCTGTTTAACGTTTACATCTACGACCTCCCAGACACGATGTCCAAGAAATATGGATACGCTGACGACCTAGCCATCCTTCTGTCCAACAAGAGCTGGGAGACGATCGAACTGGGGCTTACGACTGATATGGACACCCTGTCAAGCTACCTGACAAACTGGCACCTTAAGCTCTCCATGGCCAAGACCACGTCCACCGCATACCATCTAAACAACCGAGAGTCAAGCAACGAACTTAACATCATAGTTGACAACAAAAGACGTACCTCGGGGTCAAGCTTGATCGCACGCTAACGTTCCGCCAACACCTGGAAACCCTGTCTGCCATGACACTGCGCATATCTACCCAGGCATTGGTCTTCTCCGCCGCTGAGTACTGCTCCCCATCCTGCTGCAGGAGCTCCCACACCAAGAAGCTGGGCGTAACGCTTAACACCGCCTTACGAACAGTCTCTGGCTGCTTGCACGCCACACCAATCAACCAACTACCAATACTTGCCGGCATCGCACCACCAACTCTGCGCCGTGAGGCGGCTGTCCTTGCACTGTCAATAAAAGCCACCATCGATGAGGACCACCTTCTCCACAAGCTCGTCACAGAGACCCCTCAACGAGCTCGCCTGAAGTCACGACGCCCATTCTCGGAGCATAACCACAAGCTCTTGCTTTCAACACCTGGTGACGTCACAAAACGAATCTGGCTGAAACGTCGTTGGACGGAGGAATGGCAGGCAGCAGATGAATCAAGGTTGCACAGATTTGTGGAGGACCCGGATAACCTACAGGCATGGACTTCCCTCGCCGACAGTGGACAATGCTCAACCGCTCAGGACAAGTGTCGGCCATTACGCCGCGATCATGAAAGGATGGGGACTCGGGGACTCGGCTGTCTGCGACTGTGGTCACTCTTAACAGACAGTAGGCCACATCATTGAGTCATGCCTCAAATATCGACCACCCAACAGCGAAGCCGACATAGCTGGGCTAGACAACAAAACATTAGCATGGCTTTTCTCAACCGAGCTGGTGATCTAACAGTGAGATGCTGTGAAGCAAACGAAAGAAGAAAAACCTAAGGTGAATTCTGTTTTGTGCAGGCAGCTGTTTACTATCTCACTTCTACAGTTTAATAGATTTTGGGGGTCTTTAAAGTTTAAGATTTCAAACTTCTCATTCAGACATAATCTACACGGGTCGTCTAAATTTCTACATTTACTGGCTTGTCGTATTATTTTCCATTCAATTATTGGTGAGCGTTCATTTTCTTTCAGCTCCCAATAGTGGGTTGCTAGTGCTGTTTTAATTCGACGTTCTCTGTTTTTAAATGTGCTTTTGTGGTCATAATATCTGGTTTTAAAATCTAGGGAGGGCATACCCACGTAGTACTTCTTGTTATTCGGTCTTTCCTTGGAAAATATTGTGGCTTAGTAAACAATACTTTTGGTTTGGCATTTATTTTGTAGTGGACAAAGTGTACGATTTATGCAGTAACATCTTTTCTCTTCATTGCTAACTTTTTCATTTCTATCCGGGTGATTACTGTTAGGGTTTTGTTCATTTCTATTTGTAGTGTTTATATTTTTGTTCTTCTTAGTGTTATTTTTGCTATATCTGTCGCTTTTTTTATGTAATTTGCTTTTTTTCTCTTCCTCTCTGCTGTTCTCTTTTAGTATTTTGTTATTGTGTGCCTTAATTATCATTTCGTAGGACCGTTTTAGATTATTTTTATTGAATATTTTATGCAGGGGATTGGTTACGGGGAAGTGTTTTTCAATCAGATTTAAGAATTTTTTTCCAAGTTTAGTTTTTAGCATCTGGTTATAGGACGGTGTATAATAGATTATATTTCTTTTTCTTTTATTTTTAATTTTATTATAATTATTAGTGTTCTGTTGCTTATATTTAATTTCGGTATGATGGTAACCATTATTTTTAGAGCTGTATTGTTAACAGTAAGTAGGAAGTAAAACTAACCGGACCTGTGTTCCTGGGAAGTCCAACGATTGGCTAAAAGAACAACAAATAATCTGATTGGTTAACAAATTGTATATAAAAACACCCGGTAAAACTAACTCCATCCGGGGATGAAACGCGGGAGCCTCTGTGTTGCTTAATTGCCATAAATATATTTTCATATCTATATATATATATATATATATATATATATATATATATATATATATATTAGAGGTAAGAGATGAGAATAAAGAAATTGTAAAGATACAATATTTATTAAAAACATCAAAATTTCAGAGCAAGGAGTCTCATGGATTAAGGATATGAGGCTCCTTGCTCTGAACTTTTGATGTTTTTAATAAATATTGCAATATAAATTGCTCTATTAAATATATTGAGCTTTACACTATCACGATATATTATTATTATTAAACGATAATTCAATTATCGTTATAATTCAACATTTAAATATTATATATATATATATATATATATATATATATATATATATATATATATATATATATAAATTTCAAGACGAGACTGCGATTATATATAATATATATATATATACATATTATCATACCAAAGCTGACTTAATCAACGTATGTTTCCCCAGGGAATTTTCCTATATATTTTAATCACACGAAATGCATGCAAAAATATTCTCTAGCTTTGAGATTGAGTTATGTTTGAAGAAAACATTTTAATTATTTTAATTAGCCGTAATTTGTAATTAACTGAGCAAGTCACTCATCTTTCACTTAGCGATATCTGTATTTATCTCGCCTTCTATCACTATCTGTTGATTGAACCACTCTCTAATAGTTGTTAAATATATGTGAGCATTTAAAGATAGAGTGACTCTCTTTTTCTTAGAGTCGCCATCTAATTTGCATATGTGTCTATATACACAACACGAACACGTATGTAAATTAGATAGCAACACGGTAAGTCCCTTTTTTACTATGTAAGAATAATAAAGAATAATAATAATTGTAATAATAATAATATAGAATTAAAGAGACTAATTATGTTTAGTTGTACAAGAATAATGTCTTAAGAGATATGTCACAGTTTATGCATTTTCGAATGAAATCAAAGTAAAATAAATCTATTAATAATGGAGATTATGCATCTGCCTTTCTGTATTTCTGAAGCCGAAACTCCATCAAAGTAATATTACCATTTACTTATTCTGCCAGCTTCTATATATAGTACTACAAACACCGCTGTGAACATATAAATAAAGTAGAAAGAAATTTCAAGACGAGACTGCGATTAGAACAGAAAACGTGTCAAGAATCTTACATAAACTAATACTTTTCCAACTTCCTTATATACTGTCACAAAAAGTCGCTCAGACACTAGACGGGTTTTGCCATTTACATAATTCATTCCTTTTAAACTTCAATTAAATTCATATTTACAAATATACACTTATAACTGCTATTATCAGATTTACATATGTATTTACAATATTTTCCGATACGGTGATATTAATAAAAATTATTCATACAATTAATTCAACACATTTCATTAAGAAACCAGCGTGTTTTTAAACCATACTTTGAATGGCAAGTACTGTTAAAATTGCAAAGTCATCCTTTTGGAAGTGATGTCATTGTGAGAGGATTTTTTCACATTATCATTCTTTATTTTCATTACGTTGTTAAGACAAGGTGTTTCGTTGTAAATTGAGGTTAAGCAAGGCATATCCCAGCCATTAGTAAATGGGTGACCATTTTAGAAAAATAAATTGCTGACTCATCCTTCCGGTCCTTCCGGAAGTGACGTCATTGTGAGAGGATTTTTTTCACATCATCATTCTTTATTTTCATTACGTTGTTAAGACAAGGTGTTTTGTTGTAAATTGAAGTTAAGCAACAAATATCTCGGCCATTACTAAATGGGTAACCATTTTGGAAAAATAACAAAACTGGTTCTTCGATATGACGTAGGCGCCTTCAATAGCATATTTAAACATGAGTTCTTTGATATGACCGAGGCGCCTCCTATTATTTTGTATGGATGAAAGTAAAAAAAAAATTGGGAGGGAGTGTCAAATTTTTTTTTTCTGAAAATACTACTATGTATGGGGGAAGGTAAAAATTTTTTTAGGGGGGCTAAAAAAATGCTTTTTTCTTTTCTCTTTTTAACTGAAAATATTACTATGTATGGGGGAGGGTAAAATAAAAATTGGGGGGGGGGGGGGGCAAACAAATTTATTTATTTTTTAACTAAAAATATTTCTATTTATGGGGGAGGGTAAAAAAGATTGGAGTGGGGTCGAAATTTTTTTTCTTTGTTTATAACTAAAATATTCTTGGTCGGAAACAAAGACAATCAATGTCTAACCACCCAAGAAATATGACTTGGGCTCCATCGGTTTACGCGTGAGCGTTAATTTCTGACGCGGCAGCCTAGCAAAAACATGAGACCGGAGGGAGCATTTATTTGCTAGTATATATAATGTATTTTATGTAATTATTTTCATTGGTGATTGTAGCGTTCGTTGTTTTTGTTTTTTTTTGCTCACTACTACTTCGATTGTCCCACTTCCTAAGTGCTTAAGATGCAGAAAATTGCATTATTAGTCGTCCTTAACTTTATATGGCGTATTTTTCGTTAATATATATATATATATTTTAATTGAAACGGATTTTTAAAGCCAGTAAAATGCAGAAGCTTTTTTTTAAATAAACATATTATTTATTTAAATTCAAATTTTCGATTCACACAGGAATCTTCATCAGGATAATAGAGAATATATTTTTTCTTCCTTTTTAAAAAAAAAAATTACATAGTCTCGTCGTGCTTCAGATGTTAACGAAGCTCGTTGTGTAATAATGTCCAAGTTGTGTGTGCTCTGGTTTAAAAAAAAAAACGTTTTAATTACAAAATTTAAATGCATTCTATACGGTGGAACTCTTTACTAATATATATATATATATATATATATATATATATATATATATATATATATATATATATATATATATTATACGTACATAAATATAATCTGTGGACACATGTTTCTGGTTTACAGCCGTCATCAGCATGGCTAACTTAGACATTGATCGAACCTGCGATATTGATGTATATATATATATATGTGTGTGTGTGTGTGTGTGTGTGTGTGTGTGTGTGCGTGTGTGTATGTGTGTGTGTGTGCGTGCGTGCGTGCGTGTGTGTCTGTGTTTTCTGAAATTGAATATTAAAATAATTGTTTATTATCATGTCACTAAATAATTTTGCCGAGATGTCTGTGCCTCTTTTCGTTCGTCAGGTCGATCACTACTAAAGATGATCTAACATGTGACAATGAATAGCGAACACGATGAGAAGTGGTGAGATAAGGAAAATAGTGTGTGGGGGGGTGGGGACTATATTAAACGCAGCATTATCAAAATCAGAAGGCTGTGTGTTCAATTCCATGTACAGGGCAGTACATTTTCATTTTCTTTTCAATAACACCCAAAAAGCTGAATTTCACTAAACAATAACCGATGAGAAACTGGTAATGTAAATAGTTGAATGTTTGAAAGTTTATAAATTTTATTGCGATATGAAAATATTTACTAATCTTTTGAATTATTGGCTGGTTTACAAAAGTGGATTTGTTTTCATAGATGTGTGTACGAAAATGTTTTTCAGCTGATGTACACAAGAATAGTATCGTCGAAAATTAGATACAATAAAAATCGAACAAGACAATAAAATGTTGGCAAAAATCAAAGTGAAGTATCTGTTCTGATACTACACTTCATTTATGCTGTCCTCGTAATTTTATTTTTGTCCTAATTCCGAGTGCACCTTTTGTGTGGGAGCTGGATTAAAAAACCGCCCTTGCGTCGAACTCTGCCTTCGGTGGGAGGAAAGTAAATAAAGTCAATAAAAAGAATGTGTACGTTCAAGTTCAATTGAAATTCCGACGACACTTCTTTGATGAACGTTAATTTAAAAAGTTTTTCCTATGGCAAACTTTTGTGTTAAGCTCACGTGGCTGAAGTTTCGATTAAAACATATGTAATTGGTTAACACTTTCAGACATGTATATATCTAAACGAATAAATGCGAAAGTTTTTCCCATCTATCCTAACTATAGTAACATCAAAAGACGTTAGCATCATTTAATTCTAATGATATAGGAATATATTGAAATACCCTGTATATAGGCATCTCCTACTCACTCTAACAAATCTCGATTGTGCTTATTAGCATATGTATTTATTTTTAAGTTTTTAATAAATTAATATTCTGTAATATACATTTCTACTTTGTATTGTCAAATTTTCTTCTACATACGCAGTAGTTTTATCGATGGTATTATAATTATAAATAAAATAAGATAAAGAAATTTTATTGAAAAATGATAGCGTTTAAAAACTTATTTAGAATTACATTTTCAAGGAAGATAATTTACTTGCGGCTTGAGTAAAGTGTCAAATATCGCTGCTTTGTCGAACAAATACTGCACTTTGATCTTAGCCAAAAGGCCACGGAACCAGAAGCATTTTTAAATTTTAAAAAAAATTGATTAAATCGGAATATTTCTTAATGGGCGGTGTAGTGTAGTATCGGTTCTGTTGTCATAAGACTGTCCTCCCAGGAATTACCTCCTCCATTTTTAAGGGTGTGTAGGGGGAATACTCCCAGAATGAAAAATCCCCAATACTCGATTTAGTCAGAATATATTTTTAGGGGGGTAGTGTAGTATCGGTTCTGTTCTTATGAGACCGTCCACGCAAGAATGACTTTTTCCTTTTGGGGGGGGGGGGTCAGTGTAGTATATGTTCGTTCACCATAATACTAGCTAAGGAAAAACGATAACTCAACTTTATAATAAACATGTCTTCTTTACTAGAAAGTTATAGTTCTTCCTCAGCCAGCATATTCATCTTTGTTTATTAAGATGTCGACTATATTTTTCCAGACAATTTTCATTTAGGCGTTTCACGTGGGGAATGAAACTTGCCATGGTTTTTAATGTTATCTAAAAAAATGCAAATGTTTTTCCCACCTATTCTAACTATATTGACATTAAAACGGTTTATGCTTATTTAATTCTCTGTAGTATATTTTCATTCGTCATGATACATTCCTCCCAGGCATTACCTCTTCTTCGGGGGTGAGGCCGTACAATATACATTCGTTCCTCACGATACCATTTCCTCAGGATTATCAGTTTTGTGTGTGGGGAGAGTTAATGTACTATCTATTCTGTTGGCATGATATCATCCTCCCTTTGGGGGGGGGGGTCAGTGTATGTAGTTCGTTCATCCTGATATCATCCTCTCAGCCTCTGATTTGCATATTTATTTATTTTTAAGTTTCTAATGAATTAATATTTTCTAATCTGTTCATAATTAAATACATGCATTTATTACTTTTTAATAAAGGTGTTGCTGTTGTTGTTGTGGTTGTTGTGGTTGTTATTGTTGTTGCTGTTCCTATTCCTATTTACTTCCTTCTACGAGAGCAGAGTTAGACACAATGTCAATATTTAACATGGGGAAAATCCAGCTCCCCAAAAATGGGCACTCTGAATTTAAACAAGAATTTCAATTGCCTAGGTCTAGAGGGATTTCTCCTTCACTGACAGAGAACATAAAAACTAAATGCAGATTCGGTACAGATACTACATTTTGCTCTTAGCCAAAAGGCCAAGGAGTAAACATGTTGGTAGTGATGATGATGGTGATGATGTTGATGATTATGATGATTATGATGATGATTTGTCATAGAAAAGAAATAAACTTACTTTAATCTTTCTAAATTACAAAAAAAGTATTTTCTTTAATATTCTTTAAGTATTTTTCTTTCTTTTATAATAAAGGTGAAAAGTACAAAGTACCCATTTCAAATTACTCACTAATATAAAAGTAGAGTATTTGACCAATTGACGTTCCACCCTTATGTTTATTCATTTCATTATATAACCAGTTGTAATGCGGAATTCATTTTGATTTTTATGTTGAAACAAAATAAAATTTATCGACGTTGAATATCTTAAAGATTATATCAATTGAGTTTTTTGTTGTTTTTTCCTAAAAGACAAAATTTGACAGTGTTAATGCACAGTATATTTCCACTATATTGGAATATATCAAATAACACTACGACAGTCATCGTTTTTCTTTTAATTTCCATTGAATTATCAAAATTTCAAATGAAAATTACGTGTTTGATTACTGTAAAGAAAGCTACAGCGTTAGCAATTGCTGCCCGGAGGACGGGTAGTTTTTGCTAGTATTATATCAATATAAACATTTCTACACTATTGCTGTTTAGCCAACTATTGTCAAAAATATATTCTTCTATTTTGCCAACATATCGATTTGAAATATTAAAAATCATCATCATCACCATCAGGGTTTTTTATCACTTCTGGTTCGTCCACCTAATTGGTGACTGTCATTAAGTGTGGGGGGGGGTATAATCGCCACACTAGGCACTTCGGGTTGACGACGCTATTTTGCCTATATGTAGGTGTCCACATACAACGCCTGGTATTCCAAAATGGTCACCAATCTGGTTCTGATCAAGCTCAACGTCGCTTAACTTCGGTGATCGAGCGGGAACCGGTGTGTCAACGTGTTAATGCTGTATATTAAAAATATACCCGTCATAATTAGAAATGGAATTAATTATTTAGAAAAATTATTTTGTTCTCTTTAGTAAAGTAGTTAATCGTATTTTTCCAATTATTTCCTATAGCTGTAATCTTTTATTCTTTTTATTAGTTTTTTTAATTATTTTTTGTATAGATTACAATCTCAATATTACATTCATATTTTCATGTCTAGACACCGGAGCTCAGACAGAGTGCAATACTCTGTATAAGGCCTCATTGGGCTTTATATGCCTTTAACACACCGCTTGGCTCACACGAAATATTTCTAGCCATCCATCCAATCATTCCATTTACCTTCGATACAATTTATAATATATGACTGTCAGCTTTAAATGTATTATCAAAGCCAACTCCCAAATCGCATTCTTTATTTACGTGTTTTTCTTATTTCTGAGTAGATAGCGTAATAACTCTACAGAGCCAATTGGTTTCTTATGCGGAAGAGTGTGTATTGTTATCGTCACTAATGACACGCGATGGCCGATGATTACGTTTCTATTGACACCATTAGAATAGCAACTCCCACGACAACTCTTGTATGTTCTACCTTGCGTGACAAGGAAACAAACCGATCGTTTTTTAATAGACTTTTTTTAGCGTCCAACGTGTTGTTGACATGCGTACATTTTTACAACCTTTTTTTCTTTTTTTTACCTACTAACAATGGAGTCACCGTGTTTTTATAGGCGCTTTGTTAACCGACATTCCAAGTTTAAAGATGACTTCATTATTTGCATGGGACAACAAGGACTATAACAAGAATGATCCTAACCTGAGGAGAGTCACAAAGATTAAGCTAAAAACTCGAACGAATCCGTAAAATTAAACGATGAAAAGATCGATTATTTGAAATGTACAAACTGCATTTGTAATCGATATTGGCGAACTGGATCCGAATATCAGCTGAGCAGTGTCTGATTTTTTTTTTATACTAATGGCTCACCATTACCAAAGCCAAAAGCCACTCGATGATAAGGGTTAGTAAAATTTTCAGATTTTCAGTACTATGAAAAGATTGAGAACTATGATTAATTCACAGGAAGACTCGACATATTTTGGTTGCCATTGGACGTGAAAATGACAATGTTGTCGTCTCTAGGGAAACATTTCAACGATGACGTGTTCCACGGGTGAGAAATTGTTGAAAAGTAACTCGGTTTAAGTAGACACAAGAAAAAAAATGATTCTTTGCAGTGTTGGAAGCCTGACGAGTTTTTGCTGAGAACGTCTTACGGGGGTGTAGGCTGATATTCCTGTGTGTATGCAAGATTAATTATTTATATTTTTCCGCTGAGTTTTCTAATGTTAACAATTAAATAGTTGTTTTAATCATAAATGCTATTATTTTAATATTAAAAGATTATTATATTTTAGCCGGATGTGGAAAATTGAACAAAAAGAACGTAGAAAAACAACTACACAAGTCTACACTCTGTAAATTGGGGATACACAGTGAGTGACGAAAGAAAAAGTATTACCCACAGGTGCCAAAACACCATGTCTTACTATCATTTATTATTGTTTTCTTTATTCATTTTATACAATTTTCTCGATTCCCATACTTCCTCACATTATCACAGCCTTCTAAAATATAAAAAGTGTTCTAATACACGTCACACAATGCTTCAAGTAAACTATAAATCTCTTTTATGTGTATATAACACACGGATAATACCGGTTATCCGTACTATTATTGTATATAGCTTGTTAGATACGATTTACATTCTTTTCTTTTAAATTAATCCCGTGTTTGACTAAACATCTGATTCTGTCGTAATTCTATCTAAAGTCTAAATAAGAAACATATGTCCTTTAAGGACATGTAATGTCCAAAAATATCTCGTTGTCCTGTTGTACGCGTTACATCAATGTTAAAAACATAGTCGTTGTAGAGATAGAAATATAACGGGTTTGGAGGTTAGATGTTTGGCCGCGGATTATCGTGAATATGGTCATTCGCGCATTCTTCGATCTCATGAAGTTTATGAAAGAAATATTGAGTTTTGTTGAAAAACGTTCGGCTTACTATTATATACAATGTATATCCAGAGTGTAACAACGGTTTCAGAATCATTCGCACTGTTTCTGTGAAAATATGAAGAGCGGCATAACATGTGTCTTGAGATAACTCCTAAAACTTATCTCTACCGTCGTCAGATTTATGAACTATTATGTGTGGAGCATTGACGAAAGGAAGACTAATCTGATCAAACCAAAGTTTAACAGAAGGGTCGCCTGATTCAAACATGCCAACACTTCCGGTGTTAGATTGGAACACTTATTCATATTGAACTGACTGAACCCGTGATAAAAAATATTTAAGACTATATGTACAAATTATCATGAATGAGTTTTCGTTCCGATATAGCTGGTTCATGAAATAATAACATATAATAAAACACCTTTACTGTAGTGTATTTTATGACATACACTGTACAGTAAAGGTGTTTTTATGACTTCTACCTACGTATCTACCAAGGTTGCATTATAGACTGCTATTGAACAAATTATATACTCCACTAATAAAAGTTGCCAGACAGGATATACAACATAACGTATTGTGAAAGAAACATGATACAAGTACACCACAAGATTGAAGCTTATCGCGACAGCTAGATACGGACCTTAGCGTATTGTTAACAGAAAAGGATAAAACAAATGATAAACTCTATTCCCCCTCAAAGGGAGCAGCGTTTAAAGCTTATTATTTTAATATATATGAAAGAAAGAGGATGCAACAAAAAACTAACTATATCCACACCAGAGATGAGACTAACCAAGTTAATTCATAAGAAATAACCAAGTGAAAGTACAACCCAACCATGATTTAATAACCCTGTTTTTTATGTATTTATAATAAATAACAACTAAGCAAGTTCCACAGAGTCTTAATAGTATATATAGATGTTACTTGAATGATTTGTTTTATTCATAAAATCGAATATATTTTCGAACAAATTATCTAATCAAGTGAAAATAACAACGGTGCAATACAGAAAACGCCTCATGAGAGTACCCTCTAGTGAACAATTAGCACTCCAATAAATAGTCACCAATAGCCGATTCATGTCCCAGATGTTGGCCGCTGTCTCTGGTTACGTATCGAACTGCGGACATGTTGGGAAATCCTTACCTCTAATCGCTGAGTGGTATATTCCACGTAGTCAGCCTTGCACTGGCCAGGAAAATAATAAATAACACAATTACATGACTAGTATAGGCCACTTTAGTGATATTCAGTATTTTAACTGTTGTAAATGAACGGATATATGGAGAATTCAGAAGAGGGTAGAGCCATTGCGCTTGACATTTCGAAGGCATTCCACAGCATGTGGCCTTTTCGTTTTCTATACAAACTTCAGGGTTATGGTATTAGTGGTAATGTTCTTGATATTATTAGTTTTTTTTTTTCTGATTGAAGCTGAAAAATAAACATAACATATCCATAAAGCATTTCTAGACAAACAATTTTACATAAACGGAATTGAGCTACGGTCAGTATTTTTTTATTGTGTCATCCGATGTATTTAATCAAAATTTAGTAGTTTTATAGTGTTGTGTAAACAATGTTTCCATGAACACTAAGGCTATGGTCATAACATTGTGTGGAAACTGTATACTGCTTTGGTAAACAAAATAATACTTTAGAAAAATAAACATAAGTCAGTTGTGATATTGCATACTTCTGCCTGACAACGTAAGGATGTGCAAAAGTCTTATCTGGGCCTTACTTTTCCGTATTGTATGAAGTATTCCCGGAGTTACGTCATGTAAACGTTGATTACCTAAAAACTGGTGATCTGATCAGGCTGAAATTTGGTTACTCCTATCAGAGCCATACATCAAATTTGGAAAAATTAGAAATTGAAATTCCGTCAAAATTTCGACCTTAGCTAAACCTTTCAATGTTAAGGTCGAATATGAAAGTCAAAGGTTAAAGCTGATGTGATATAAGATGTGGGGCTTCATTGGTTACAATGTGGTCTTAGTAGTGAGTCTCTACGACGAACAGAACCGAAGTTATCTACAGCAGTGTGACTTTCACTTTTCCATGACCTTGACTTTAACCCTTTCACTAGATATCCCAAGATTAAATCAGTTCGAAAGTTCGACAATGATTTATGCTTTTCTTTCAGTTTGCTTACGATTCGTCAAGCGATGTCGATGCTAGGTTGTAAAAAAACAAACAAACATAGTGACAAACCAACAAACTCGACCGAAAATATCACCACCGTGGAAAAGGTTAATATCGGTTGACGTCAGAATTCTTTTGATGACGTCATCTATTATGAAGTCAACAAAAATTGTTTGACCTCCACTCATAATTTTTTAGAGCTAATTTTCTTTTCATTTTAATTTAACTATCATTTAGTAATAGATATATTTGAAAAGTCACTGTATGTAATAGTAGTTCATTTTTTTAATAGTTATAGAGAAAATGTAAGGGGGTTGACTATCAGATAGAACTGCGTGAAAGTGTTTCAAAGGTTAATATATCGTATATGAGTAAATCTGTTAAGTTTTTATATTTCTTTATCATGTTAGTAAGACGAAATTTGTCTCGCTCTTGAAGTATACGACAAGCGCTCACACTCCTCTAATGGGACACTATTATATCAAACAAAATAATAAATAAAATATAGACACAAGACTTAAATGATATACAATTATTAAGTGTATTATATTAGTATATAGAGATTGTCAATAAGCTACTCTGCCCTGTCTTCAGTCAGACGAGGACAACTCTTTCTCGACAGCGGAAATTTTAATGTTTGTCCCATCCAGAGTACAACATTTGGAAAGCTGAGCTGGATACCACCCCATAAAACCTGACCTTCTTATTAACTTTTCGCTCGCGAGGAGGCAAGTAAATATGAACAAGCGATAAATAAACAATGCAAGAATAAAATATTCCTTGTCTTACTTAAATGACTGAGAAAGGTTTTCTTTATCCGTACCACGGCATATCAACCATTATTTTCATTATTTACAACCGAAGTATAACATCTGCTACCGAAAATTCAGTGGATACAAGCAATTGAATAAAAGTCGTTATATTACCTACACATAGCTAACAGTATTTGGTTGTAAAAACTACACTCCATCCGTGAGGATTTGAACTCAGCATTGCATATTCTATCGCCCACGGCGGTATACATTAGGCTAATAACGCATCCTGAGGACAAAAACGAAAGTAAAACCAGCGCGATACTAGGTAAGCCATGTTTATTCGCAGCTAATTTATTCAAGTTTATGAAGTGAAGCGGAAATGGTGTTATACTTGCTGACTTCCTGTTCAGCTTTCTGTTATTCTTTCAACGCGCCATTTTATTTTGTTTTCCGCTTTCCGTCGTATCTACAACACTGAATCGAATTCAAGCCAGCTTGACATATTTCTAACGAAAAGGGACGTGGATTTTTACGATAATTCTTTAATTGAAACCTCTTCCGTAATTTGAAAGCTGAGTCACCGGTAAAAAGAGCTAGAGTATCCTTATAAATGAGTTACCACTAACATATAATGAGTTTAGCATATTTTGGGCTTCCATAGGATTTACAATTTTATTTTTTGACGATATTTTTATCACGCCAATTCGTTATTTACTGACGCTAACGTCCTGTACGCAAGCATCCCTATATTTAATTTTAAATTTTAATATCTATCTATCTATCTATCTCTCTATATATATACTTATGTATATGTATATCAACATATATCTATCCTTTTATCTCTCTTTATATATATATATATATATATATGAAGCAATCCAACAATTTCGCTCTTCTGGCTAGATGTGATGGGAGTCCGTCTTGTTTTGCTCAATTCGGATTTAGCTGGTTTTCTAATTTAACAACGAATTTGGATTTGATTGGATTTGCACATGTTGGGATCTCGGAACTTTGATTGGACTTTTTGTATTATTTTGATTGATTTATTTATTTATTTATCATTAACATTGAATATGGACACATTTCGCGAATGGATAACCTTGCCGGCCCCTTCAATTTCACATATTTGGACTGCTGTTTGTATCTTGGAGTAATGTCCTTCCTGATTATGCTTCTCAACTTATATGACCTGGATGGACTGTATGGATTCAACAAAAGTATGTTTTTGGATTGATATGTTTGATGTTATGTATTTTTTATATATTTGTGTATATAATTTTATATATTTTCAAAGCGTAATTTTATTGCCTGTAGTAGTATAACTGCGGTAATGGTCCTCTGAAGAGAAGAATTATCTTTGAAAACTCATGAGCTAAGGACTTAAGGATGCTTTGCATGAACTTTGAATTCTAATAAAATTTGATTGACACCTTATTTTATTACTTCATTTTATATTATAATATATATATATATATATATATATATATATATATATATATATATATATATATATATATATATATATATATATAGGGAGAAGGATGAAAAGAAATTAGAAAAGCGACGGAGGCAGATCTTTTTTCAATTCAGTGGCTCAATGCAAGGTATATTCCGCAAAAAAGCAATTTATTCAATTAATTTTTTTCTTAAGCCAGGCTTTTCAAAGATCAAAATCTTATCATCAGAGGAAATTGCTGGGATAGATAAGTTGGCAAAGGCCAAGATTTAAAATTTTAAAAAGTAAAATAAAGATTGTGGGGAAAAAACACAATCTATCCCAGCAATTAGAATAAATTGCTTTCTTGCGGAATATACCTTGCATTGAGCAACTGAATTGAAAACAGATCTACCTCCGTCGCTTTTCTAATTCCTTTTCATCCTTCTACCTATCTATCTGCTCTATCCGGGTATATTGAGCTGTATACTTTTCACAATAGGTTTTACCTTTACTAAAAGTTAGCTTTTAGTTCACCACTTGATATATATATATATATATATATATATATATATTACTGTGCAGCTTTGTTTGTTATTTTGTTTGTTCGTTATCTTGTTTTATAGTCCTCGTACACACTTTATGAAGTCACAAAGGGATGACACTATAAAATATGATTTCATATACTAAAACAGTGATGGGGGCAATCCAACACGCAGACGTCGCAAAATTACGACTTTAGCCATCAAATCAGAGAGAAAGGGAGTGAAGTGATCCTTTATCTAGATGACTGGTGATTCAAAGAGTCACGGTTGTCTATTAGACGAACTGTTCAGACCCCTAGGGGGCTAGTATACTAATTAAACTCAATGGAGTTTAATTGCTTTACTATTTGTTATCGCGTCCCCGTGTAGAGTATATAGTTGATGACGTCATCGTTTTGCGACCTCATTCATTAAAAGAGATGTGGATAAGCGCGCACATTAGTTGACGTTATAGATTTGTGATGTCATGTATTAAACAGAAATATAAGCGATAACCGTGCGCGGTAGATGACGTCACACAATGATAATGCATGTGGTTTATCTTAACTTATTACTGCAGAGTCACGGAACATCCAATCGCTTGAAGTTTATTAATAATATTCTTAATGTCTTTACATATTTAAATACAAATTCAAATTGGATTTGTAATCACGATGTTTGCAAGTAGGAATGACTGAGCCGTTCTTACTTAAAGAGCTCGATATCGGCATCAGTGACCCTAAGGTAACTAAAGCCATCGGTCTATACTATATTTTCACAGAGGAGATTAAACACGTTGGACTTTTGACACGAAAATGGATCCTTCAGTTGATGAATAAATGTATGCTAACAAGAAACATCCCAAAGATCTGGAGAATAAACATAAATCATCGCTCTTCTCAAACCTGGCAAAGATCCAGCGCATGCAAATAGTTTCCGTCCGATCTCCCTGCTATGTCACTTGTTTAAGCTGATTCAGCGCCTAATCCTCACCAGTTTGGACTCAGTTTCTAAACAAGCCACCATCCCTAAACAAGCAGGATTCGACTGGAATATCTACAACTAGCCAGCTCCTCAACCTCACTCAGCACATCTAAGATGGGGTTCAGAAAAGACTGATAACAGAGCCGTCTTTGTTGATATGTCTACCGCGTATGACACTGTAACTCACAGACTTAATCGCAGCCATCTTAAAAGACAGGCGCATTTATTTTATCCTAAACAACAAACAATATCTCTGGCGCTGACAAACGAATGGCTTACCTCAAGATAATGTGCTGGCTCTATTATTATATAACATCTACACTAATTACTAATTAATGAACCAGAACACTGAGCAGTTTATCTATACTGACGACCTTTCCGTAACATCCTAAGAGAGTACGTTTTAATCAATAGAAACAAGCCTAAACTCAGTCTTAGATGAGCTACTCCTACTGCGAGAGTAACCACTTGCATGCAAACCCTTCAAAATCTCAAGGCTGTCGTTTAATCTCAGGAACTGAGGGGCTAACCGACCCCTGAACATCACGTAGTCGAGAATAAAACTTGAGAATCGCATTAACCGCGTCTATCCTGGCGTAACCCTGGACCGCACCCTCTCATTCAGGTCGCATGTAAAGAAGACAAAAATGAAAGTCAGCTCCCGGAAACTGATCAAATCCAAGTGGGGAGCCACAGTACACACTAAAAATGTACTGCGGAGTATGCTTTTCCTGTTTGAGAGAGATCAAGGCATTCCAAAAACCTAGACTCACCATTTAACAACACCTGCCGTTTGATAACTCGCTGGCTGAAGCCTACCAGCCTGAACAACCTGCATCTCCTTACTTGCATTGTTCCTTCAGATGTGAGACGGGAAGTTGCCAGCCGAATAAAGATCACAAAGTCTATCAGTGATGGACGCCATCTATTTTATGAACGTTAACTAACAGTTCAACGACTGAAGTCAAGGAGGTGCTTCATCAGTCATGTCGAACCCTTAACAACTTCTCAGGAAGAGACTAGACTACAGCTGTAGACCAGACGGCTAGATAATTACCCCTCTCCTACTGACATAGGAATCCCCCCTTCTGAGGACCTCCCTCCAGGTTCAGAGGCATCCTGGCTCCAGTTGAAAACTCTAAACCGCCTGAGAACGGGAATGAGGCCGTCAAAAGTTGGTATGAGTTGATGGGGCTATAAAACTGACCCAACCATCTGTGAATGGGGAGATGAGGAACATACGATCAGACAGTGCCTTGTCTTCCCCCTACTACCAAACCAGTGCAGCTTGAACGATCTTGCAGAGTGCATGACCACATGCTTCAAAGACACGTAAAGAAGAAGTCATCTAAATAGAGCATTTTCTCATAATATCCGTAACTATCTTGAATTAACCGCTAAGGGTCTTATATTCAGTTGTTCTGTAATTAATTTAAATGCCGTTGACATTGTGCAATTGTAAAAGTTTATTGCAAGAAATTCCAAATAGGTGCGGTTCAAGAGTTAACTGCCCAGCTAATTACTGACTCTCGCTGTGGATCTCTAAGCTATTCGTAAAGAAGACAATATATCTAATTTTCAGGTAATGAGAACGTTTTCTGAGCATTCACGCGGGTATTGAAAACCGTCTGATCGGGTAGTTACTGTTTTCCGCATCTTGTACAGTTCTGATGTTCAAACAGGATATGTAGATGTGAAATTTCTCAGGATAGTATGTCTTATATTTCTCGTGTTTGCAAGTTTTAGCTTTTCCTGTTATATTTCTCTATGTTCTTTTAGCGCTATGTTTAACATACGTAGGTCGTGATAAGCTGATCAGATTACAATTAAGAAAGAAATATTTAAGACGATTTTCCTAGTTCTGCCGTGTATTCTCAATACTATCTTAAAATGGTTTCTGAGCCACTAACTATGCTCAATCGCAACAATTGCATGTTTGGTATAAAGATAGGATATTGACTGCAATTGTACGGAATAAAAGTTACATGCTTTCAGTCAGCAAAACCTTCTCGCTTCTATCTGCATTGGACTTGCTTTTTGTATGCTCAAAATACAAACTTTAGACATTTTATCCTTTAGTAGGAAAACTGCGAATGCTAAGAAATTAAGTTAGTCAAGTTTTACGACCATATTTCAACAACGCTTTAATTGTTAAACATGTAATAAAATATCATCGTTTGTGTTTACGAGTAAACATCCACACTGGTATCTCCTGCGTTACATTGAATAAGAACAAAGCATTAGGTTCACAAAATGGCAACGTTTGAAGGTGGTAAAATTGTCGAGCAGCAAAATAAAGGTTTCTCTCAATGTACTGTCGTTGATGAGATTATACGTAGTGAAATTGTTGTTAGCGTTGAGAAAATGGATTTGACGGGTTGTTAGGGAAGACACCAACAGATTATTGAACTAGATTAACTCTTAAATGCTTTATTTATCTAAATTTTGTGCACATTTGTTACATAAAAAAGAGCCATAAAACTTTACATGTATAACAAAACACTACAACATTATACATCTAAATAATTATAATACACTAGAGAATCATAAAATAGATTTACACACCGATGACATTCTCCTGTGACATCGAAAATACTGATTACCTATTTAGCGGGTGTGCTGATGCAACATCATACTAATACCTACTCACACTTGCCAACAGGCTCCTTGCAGATGTGAAACAAGTTGCAGTTCGACACATTTTCGTTGAATATTATATTAAATAGGCATTTTGTTGAAATATGTCGTATTTGAAAAAAACAAAACATTAAAAGGTTTAGGCCCTTTACAGACGAAGACTGTAGTTCAGTAAAACCAAAAAATAAGGAAGGCATTTCCGAAAGAAAACCGTAAACGTATTTAAAGCCCAACCTTCCTCCTACATCCTCTACACCAGAAAACAGCTTGGTAAACTTTGCAGAATATGACCAAACATGGGATATAGAAAGTTCAAAGAAGGTTTTCTTATTTGATAAATAAAAAATAACTTGGATGGTTCAGATGAGTTCCGACGTTACTGGTACGATAAGGTTATCCAAGCGGAAAAAATATCCTACATAAAATAGTGAGGAGGAAGTTAAACGTTATCTGAATCGGATTTTCATCCCAAGGAAAAATAGGCCTTCAAAGTTTCGAGGGGCGTCAAACCGCGACTGGTTGTATTGGAATGTTGAATAGACCATCCTAAATGACTGAAGGGCCTTGCTTGCGTGAGGATAACTGAGTAGGACAACGCTGAAATACATACTGTTTTGAAAAAGTTATATATCTTGTAATGACTTATTTATTCATATTTGGTTCCCCGATTTATAAAATCGGGGACTTATGTTTTGAGGCATGTCCGTCCGTCCGTCCGGATTTTTCTCCGCAACCATCCATTGAATTTCTCTGACATTTTGCATAAAGTTGTAACTTTGATCAGGTTAGAAAGTGACATTCTCCGATTTTTGAAAAAAAATCTGGTTAGCCTCCCAGGGGGTCAAAAGGTCCCGAAATGACATTTTTTGCCCCATAACTTTTCATTTATCCATTTAATTTCTCTGAAACTTGGCCAAAATGTGGAGGCAATTGTTCCTAATAGAAAATAAGTATCGCTGACCTTGGAAAAAATCTGGTTCGCGCCCCCAGGGGGTCAACAGTCCCCAAAATTGCAAAAAATGACTCTTTTCTCCAATAACGTTTGATCCATCCATTCAATTTTTCTGAAACTTAGCCAAAATGTAGAAGCAATTGTTCTGGATATGAAATGAGCATCTTTGACTTCAGAAAAATTCTGGTTCGCGCCCCCAGGGGTTCAAAAATGCCCCAAATTACCCAAATTGATTGCATTTTACACTCGCCACATCGAGTCACATACAGAGTGGGACCACGCACGCGCGGCTTGTTATTTTTGTTATTTTATGTAAAAAAAAATGTTTATGAAATAATATGATATGTTTGTATTATAAAAGAAGACTGTGTGTAACACCTATGGCGACTGGCGGATAATCATGTTAGATAACGTGAATTTGAAGGGCGTAGTCATTCGTCTACCTCGAACCAACTGTTCTACCAACCGGCAAATATCTCAGAAAGTTCGCCCGCTGCATGTACCACTGGATCCGCTTTTGAGAGCATTCAGTAGCCGTTGTGGTCACTTGGGCAATGTTAACGGTGCCCAAAGGGTGTATCTACCAGGCGATTGTCCTGATCATCCTCTTCTAATGCTGTGAAACACGCCTATGTGGGAAGTCGACCCACGTAAGCTGGCCGCAATTCTCCGTTGTCGCCGAGATTATATGTAAGGTTCTTACCGTTCGAGTTGCTACAACGTTGCCTTACTATATCGCTGACTAGCTGGCGCATATGTATTGGTGAGCAGCTGAAGATATGGGCGACACACCATCAAAGTAGAACTTATAACACAAGTGATTGGTCTTCGGTTGAGTAGCTAGCTATCTCATGTAGCCTTTTCAAGGACCACCGATAGTGGCATACTATAGTTTGATATGTGGTGGACACCGGGGAAGAAGTCTAAATAAAAATGCATCGTAATACCCTAGAATATAACGCTTGGCTATCCCTACAGACCTATTTCATTGTAAAGTACACATCATTACACTGAATAATTAAATAATAGAATGATAGTTATTTCTCCATTTTTATTGCTTTCCTTTAAAATTCATGCACGGAATCATATATATATATATATATATATATATATATATATATATATATATATATAAATCAAATAATAAGAAAACAATAACACTTAGTAATGAATAAGATTTTATAAATTAATATTTAAATTAGGCATCTCATGCATTATCTGAACGACTACTTTCATATATATATATATATATATATAGTGACTGAAAAATCTGTATCGTATGAAAAAAGCTATATTCAGTTCATATGACATTTCGATACATTATAGCTTCTCTATATATGTAAAAGCAAAGAGAAACATATGTTTTTTATATATGATAAACTATTGAGATTTAAAGAAAAGAAAGTAAAGGAAATAATAGAAAAAGAGATAAGTTGATTTTTGTGACAGGTTATCAACTGCTAAATTTTGAATTTGTTGGTGAAAACATTTTCACTGAAAACACGGGTAAACAGCAGCGTGACTGAGGGTAGCCATTTTAAATCACAAACTTTATTTCTTTCGTTTTCTTGTACACATTTCCTGTGTAATTGTCAGTATATTTGTATATATATATATATATATATATATAGAGAGAGAGAGAGAGAGATATCTATATATATATATATAGAGAGAGAGAGAGAGATTTGGATGTTTCACTTATATATATATATATATATATATATATATATATATATATATATATATATATAGAGAGAGAGAGAGAGAGAGAGAGAGAGAGAGAGAGAGAGAAAGAGAGCTCTGCTAGACCTAGCGATATTCGACACCATGCCCCTTGTGACTGAGCCCGGTGCCTTACCACTCGACCACGAAAACTGGCTAGCAGTGGAAGACATATATCGTAGATATATTTTTGTTTTTGCGATATTGATAAGTGGGCGTATTCAAATATCTTTTTTACGAGAAAAATACACCTAAGTTTCGAATTTCGCTAGGTCTAGACACGCTGATGAGCTGTTGATGCGAAACACGTGTCTGTGGATAATTTTATTTTATAAATATATACGCTCGCATATGGAGTCATTACACTCATGGAAGAGAACACTGTTTCTCCCCGTGAATTTAGATTGATGTCTCTCGTAAAAGATATTTTAATACGCTCAATTATAAATTTCGCAACAAAGAATAATATTATAAATAAATGACAATATATATATATATATATATATATATATATGCGTAAATTTCAATTACTGTCCGTGGTGATTTCTCACGGCAGCGTGGGCATAAGCATTAGGGTTGTGATTCAAGGCTGAATCTATAAACTGCGTTCGAGCCCATGTGACCGATTGCTACCGCCACTCCTGCATTGATGAGGGTGGAAAACTCGAAATGGCGTCGTCTCTAGGTATACAACACTTTAATATTTAAAAATATTCATAGTTAATACTCCTTTAAAATTTAATAGTCTTAATAGTAGAGCCCTGTTTCAAATTACAAAATTGTTGTCATCTGAGCAATTATGCAAAAGTTCCGCTCGAGCGTTGAACACTATCGACTACATGACGTTTGCGTCTGCCTCTCAGATAAGTGTACGTTAATTTCAATTACTGTCTGTGGTGATTTCTCGCGCCCGCTGGGGAATAGGCGTTAGGCTCGTGATTCTAGGCTAAATCTACGAACTATGTTCGAGCCCATGCGACTGCTTGCAACCGCACTCCTGCACTGATGAGGGTAGAAAACCTGAAACGACGTCATCTGTAGGTATAAAACAGTTTAATATTTAAAAATATTTATTATATATATATATACATATATATATATATATATATATATATATATATATATATATATATATATATATATATATATATATATATATATATGTGTGTGTGTGTGTGTGTGTGTGTGTGTGTGTGGATTACAGTAAAATTTATATTTGAGATTATTTCTTGATGAAAATTTGAAGAAGTGACGTCATGTCGGTATAAGACAGACAAATAAGCTACATTATAATAATATATATAAAGAAAATTCTATAGGTTTGCGTTCTATTATTTTCTATGCATAACCCGCTTGCCTGTGTTCATAGAATTTTGGTCTTGGAGCTTACGTTGAATATAAGGAAGTTCGCTTTCTCTGGCTTGATTATACGGATGCGTAAATAGGACTCTTTTGTGTGCGTAGTGTATTGTTGTATGTATCTGGTTGTGGATGTGCTTGCGCGTATGTCAGTGCGTGTTAGTAGATGTGTGCGGGTGTGTGAATGATGGAAAAGAACCAGTGAAATCTGAAAGAGGCGGTGTTTTCCCCGCCAAACATTACGCCATTAATTAAAATCGACTCTCCAATGTCAACAAAGGGTTGGATTGTCATCCACCCTCACCCCGTGCCACCATTAACGTTTGTCCAGATCGAACACCGAACGAACAATGTGCATTGTTTTCTCAGAAATAAGGAAAACATGAGAACCTATTTCACTTCCGGTTGAGGCGGATAAGATCGACACGTCTCTGTGGTTAGATCTGATAAATCAGGTGGGATACAAAACCTCGTCTGTGTTCTGTCTTTTCATTCATGGTCGACCAACAGACCAAATAAATCACTCAATATTCACCTCAAAACTATGTACACCTCTCTCTCTCTCTCTCTCTCTCTCTCTCTCTCTCTATATATATATATATATATATATATATATATATATATATATATATATATATATATACATTAGCAAGAGAACACTATTTGGCTAACATCAGAGTGTAGTATCTGTTCCGATAGATGCTACACTCTCTACACTGATACAGTCTTGACCTTAACGCCTTGATTCCGCCGTCTGGGGTATTGCCCTGCGCATTCAATAAAGAGCACCCTCCCATGATTTGCCTTCTCACCCTTTGAGAAGGGGTTAGTTTATTGCTAATAACCTGAGGCGTCCCTACTGGGGAATGACGACGGCGCTGCCCAGACGATTTTCGTAGGCAAGAGTGCTCTTCCTCTATGACGCTGGCTTTTCCATCACACTTTCCCGATCTTGTGTTATATCTTCCCGTTGCAGGAGGGAGATAGATACAAAAAAATGCAAAAAAAACACACTAGGTTACCCTTTATTCAATGAGGGGACAAAACACATAAATCCATATTATTTAATTCTTAGTGTGAGGAGGTCGGAAAGCTATTTATTCAAATAATTATCAGTAAATTAATAGTGTGTAAGTCTCTCAAAGCACGTCAGGTGTTTTCCGGGGATAAATTAGAAGTTATATGTACTCATGCTCCAAGTCATAAACTTCATATTAACATCTCTTTTCTTATTTGTTTAATTTATATAAATGTTGGGGTATTTACCATCGCCTACCTTGGCTATGTAACATAAGTGATAGATTCGCCAAACAAATCTCTCTGTCTGTACAAGAATGTTACTTTGTCTCGAATACACGAGTTGTTATTCCACCAGACACATCTTGACGTCCATTCGAAAAGATGTTCTTCCCACAGTCATAATAATTCTATTATTTATTTGTTTAAATGTACTTGCAGTTCGCACTACGTTGAGAGGACGTCGAAAAGATTGGACATTCGGGTCAAACAACACGTGCCCACTAAAACTCGTCAGGCAAATTATTTACCAACTGATGTTTTGCATAATACGTATGGTTCTTCCATCGCCGAACATCTTATAAATAACCGTTTCTGTGCCTCCAATTTCAGTGCTGACTTATTCTTTATTCTAAGTAAGTCACCCCCCTATCATCTGTTGATTCTGGAAATCATTTACATTAAGTCTTTGCGATCGTCTTTTTAGAAGAAAAACGAAACTCTTTTCTGACTTAATATGGTTTCTATTTGATTCAAATTTTTCTCCCTTTTCCTCGCTACAATCTTCATAGCATATAATGTTTTCCTCTTAATCTTAACCTCAGTTTTAACTCTGTTGAACGAGGTTCGAAACCGGTCAGCTGCACTTTCACTCTTTTATTTTTTAATCCATCATGTTTAACAATAAATATGCTCTTTATATACCTATAAATATATATATATATATATATATATATATATATATATATATATATATATATATATATAAGTTAAATACATAAAACAAACAAAAAACATTATTTATATCTGAATAAAGATTTGTAAAATTTAGCAATCCAGTAAAAAGTTTCTCAAGCTTCCTGGAAAATTACTAAAACGTCAGTCATTAATTTAGTAAAAGAATTTTAAATGATTATATCTTATCTCCTTCACAAAAATCAACTATTTCATACTGTGTAGAACATTTCAATTATCTGCCAAAGCACAACAAAGCTTATTTGTTTCATGTGAAATATGAGCCAATGCAGATTAAGTCTGTAAAAGAAGTACCCAAAATTCGAAATTGCAAACATCCATATACGCAAAATCCATATATATATATATATGTGTGTGTGTGTGTGTGTGTGTGTGTGTGTGTATGCATGTATGTATATATGTATGCATGTATATATATTTAGGCAACAAATCATTATTTATGCAGACTTCATTGAATACTACGGAGTTTTTTTTTTTATTATCTTCTTTGTTATCTTCTTTTCGATGCGGCGAGCGAGTTTTCTGGTTTCGAGTGGTAGGCTGAACATCATGGCTTTGAGCGTTGTTTCGTTGGTCATAACTCAAGCGCTTTCGATCTCGCCATCGTCATCACGAATTGTGTTATATTTTTTTTTACTCTTCGTTCTCTTATATATATATATATATATATATATATATATATATATATATATATATATATATATATATATAAAATGACAACCGTTTATTGAAGCATAATTTTAAATACTCAAACAAAGGGAAATAACCCTTAACAGTCATTATGTAAGTTACATGCGGATGTAAAAATTCAGGAGATCGACCGGAATCGCCCGAGGTGAAGACAGCTATAATGTTACTGATTTGGAAACTTGTTGTAGTGGTAGTAGTAGTAGTTGTTGTTGTTGTTTTCGTAGTAGTTGTTGTTGTTTTAATAGTAGTAGTAGTAGTAGTAGTAGTAGTAGTAGTAGTAGTAGTCGTAGTAGTAGTCGTAGTAGTAGTAGTAGTAGTAGTAGTAACTAATGTGACAGTTTGAAGGTACATTTGTTAGATAGAATATCGGGCAGGTCTCTACGTGGGTAACAAATTGGTTATTGGTCAAATAAAAACAAAAAAAACAGCAGGTCATCTAAATCCAAGGTTTGTACAGATTGAAGATCCGTACTCACGTTACTGAAAAATAATTATATCAACAATATAGTAATTATACAATTTTGCAACATAATCAATAGCCTCTTCCATGCGAAAACAATTATCTTATTGGATACTGAACCGTATTGGAAATCGTGTAAAAGTAAAGTAGTTAAAAATGAGAAATATCGCTACGTGGTACCAAAATTAACACTAAAATTAGATATACGGATCTAAAAGTAGCAAATAAAACAATAAATGCCCGTACGAACACTAAACTGAAAAACGTCCAACCAAAGCCCAAGAGTTATAGAAGAGTTCGAAAGGAGATAAATCTTCACATCAAAACATATATTGGTGAAATGTATTGAGCTCACCCACGTGGTAATGACTAGAACAGTCATTACCACGTGGGTGATCTGAACAATCTTTCTGAACAGGTCAATCCAAACGATATTTTTGGATTCCATGGAGGAAGGAAAGATTGTACAAAAGCTATAAATATACCACCCATCTTTTTACAAATTATTCCTCTACAAAGAATGATGACAAATCAGATCTTTCTACCAAACATAATGATTACAAAGAATCATGCTAACCAAATCGGTTAGCATTAAATTACCCATTGGAGTTGATATGCCATAATAAAACTCAAGCCAGTCAACTTAACAGGAAAAACTGTCCCTTCACATTTCTTTATTTCTATCGAACGTTCTAATGGGAATATAAATTTCTGCTCGATGCTGTCCTTTCTGTGAAAAGCATACTATGCACATTTTGTTCCATCTTTTCGTTACTTTGCACACGTTCACACCATGGGTCAGTCACAACGGCCAATGATTACCCTTTTATTACCGACGCTTGACGTCCCGTATCCGCCTAGTCTTGAGAAGCCCTCCACCATCTCTATTGTGTCGGAAAGTAACGGATATCTGAATTCATTCCAATTGTTAATAAAATCTTCATAAACGATATCCCTGATGACATAGAGTCGGAGATTGGTTTATTTGCTGATGACACCACGCCTTACTCTCGTCATGTTAGCAAAACAGACGCGATCATATCCGAGGCAATGGCTGAATCCTTAGAAAATGACCTCCAGGCTGTAGTGGATTGGGGTCATAAATGGTTGATAAATTTTAATGCCGCAAAGACAATAACTACAAGAAACCTCTCCAACCACCGATTGTCATGGCAAATAACACCCTACCTGAGAGTCCAACATTCAAACTCCTCTACCTAACCTTCACAGGTAACATGAATTGGATCAAATACATTGAAGACATTGCCAAGGTCGCAGCAAAGAAGGTTGGCTCCCTCTACCGTGCTAGTAAACTCCTCACACCTGAAATTATCCTGTATCTCTACAAAGCCACCACCCGCCCATGCATGGAGTATTGTTGCCACATCTGGGCTAGTGCATCATCTACTAGTCTCTCCCTCCTTGACAAGGTCCCAAAAAGAGTCGCCCATCTAATAGGTCCCTCACTGTCAACCAAACTCCAGTCCCTGTCCCATCGCCGCAATGTAGGATCCTTGTGTTTGTTTTACAAATACTTCAATGGATTATGCTCCGATAAATTAGCTACTCTGGTGCCCTCTCGACGTAAATTCACTAGACCAACTCGATAATCAACTAAATCCCATCAATTCACTGTGGAGGTCCCCAGATGCCGGAGAGCTTTCTACTCCAATAGCTTCTTTCCTCGTGCTGCTGGCCTCTGAAACTCCCTCACTGTCCCCTGTTTCCCCGACGGTACTGACATGCAGAAATTTAAAACTAATGCAAACAGACATCTCGCTGCGCAGATCCCAATTTAGGTTGACCCCCTCAAACCTTCTCCCTTTTTTATCAGTAGCCCCTTACATCTACAGTGGCAGCCTGCCTTGTTTGGGGTGAACTATGTTAAAAAAAATAGAAAACGGATGGTATTCTATTATTTGTCTACAGCAATAATTGTAGTTCGGCATTTTTAAATATCCCAAATCGTTGATATACCTTAAAACAAACCAGGCACGTGATAATGAATAACGCTATAGAGACGTGAAGATTACTGCTGTAGAAACTTTATTCAGTTACTTATGTTTGTATTTAACTTCATTTCACCCCAAACAAGGCATATTGTCACTGAGATGTAAGGGGTTACTGTGATAAGGGGCCAGATTTATAGGGTGCATCAGAAGTGGTGAGTTGTGTAGCAAGATGTTTGTTCACATTACACTTAAAATTTTGCATGTTCCTACAGTCGGGGAAACAGGGAGCAGAGAGAAAATTCCAAAGACAAGCCATCCCAGGAAAGAAGCTATTCGAATACGAAAGTTTTTCGGCATGTTAAGCCCTCTACAGTGAAGGAGTGGGATATTGCTGCAATGTAGTACAGTAACAAAATGGCGTTGTGCAGACGCCTGTAGCAGACATGTTTTATGTACTATTTTACTTTGCTGTCAATAGACAGGTATCATACTAAGTGATTGAGCCAACATCCAATTAGAGTTCCTGGCGTAAGCACCCAGTAATCGTTGTACTATCTCTCACAACACCCGCGCAAATTGTTTTTTCCGCCTTGCAGTTGGAGTGAGTTCATCGTCTGGGTAAGACGTATTTCGTTCGCGTCCCCAACTCGCCAACAACATGATAAAGCTACAAAGGCACGTGGCGCCGTTTATAAAGATTGGCTATTAGCTGTTTGTAGTTTGCTAATAAAAGGTATTTATGCAAACTTCAATGTTGTCTACTGTTGTCTAGTAATCCATCTATAGAGTCAGATGGACTTTCTATCAAAGACTATTATAATTATAATGTAGAAACGATGCCATTCTTGCCGACACCATTAAACGCCCATATTAATAGTGTATTAAATAATTATAGTAGAAGGGAGATAATTAGGGTAGTCTTTAACAGCAGGGAAACCAATTTTGCTTCATTTTCCCACTAGAAAATCACCATTAAATGTTGCCTAACTGACTTCATTAACCTGTTTTTATTCTTTGGTATATTTTCACTCCAGTTATGTCGATTTTTTGTACAAAAGTTTGTTCTGCTTCGCTTGTGGTCGTCAACAAATACAAAAGAAGCAGAAAAGAAATTCTGCCTGATTCGAATTAAGTGTTTCGTCTTATTTATCAAGCGGATATCCTCCTCTGCTGGGGGGAACGGATATCCAGACGGAAGGGGTTTGGCGATAAAAAAAATTATGAGTTTGAGAATTGCAAGTCACAGATATATAAATCAAACAGATACAGAATTTATTTGCTTTAAAAAGAATTAGAGGGGCATACTATACACCGACACAACAATATACGCCTACATTCGTCCATAAATCCAGTTTCATTGTCGATGGTTTTAACAAAGAAGCTACCCGCAAGGGTTAACCACTCTGTATATTAACTTCCGCTATTTCTTCTCTTATTTCAGCCGGATTTTCGTACAATTTAAGTTT
Source organism: Sepiola atlantica (assembly GCA_963556195.1). Lineage (NCBI taxonomy): Eukaryota > Metazoa > Mollusca > Cephalopoda > Sepiida > Sepiolidae > Sepiola > Sepiola atlantica. The sequence goes on from OY744519.1 coordinate 63,169,636, forward strand.
TTAATGATACATACATTGCAAACCGAAATACACCAGAAGAAAACCAGAATGTTTGATATTGCAGCCACTATATTTCTTTGTAATATACTAGCAAATCTACCCGGCGTTGATCGAGCAAAGGTGTAACATATTTCTGTTTAAACTTCTATCTATTTATATCTCTCTATTCATCTCTGTATCTTCCTCTCTTTCCTCTCTCCCCAGTTTTCCCTTCCCTCTTCCTACTCCTCTTTTTCCTCCGCCAACCCCATTTCTATATATCGGCATACGCACACAGGAAACTCTTTTTTATAGATTCTGCGAGGAATGAGTCGGCATGAGAGAAGTAATTCCTTTATTAAAAAGCAGAGTTACTTCCCTTCAGTTAGTAAATAAAATGGCTGTAAAAACCGCCCTCCCTTAACGAAACTTCCGCCAGTTTAGGGTCAAAGAATGAATATTACTTTCTAATTTTTTGATATTATTCACTCTAGACAATGTCGCTGGCGTATATTCCAACATTGTCGGGTTTTGTTTTGTAGTCTTTTTTGGTTTACCTGGACATACACACACAAACAACTGCCATTCATATAATAGACGAGAAGCTCTTACTTTGCGTTACTCGGGTGGTGAAGATAAAAAATTCATTATTATTTTAATTTTACGTACTAGGTAATCTATCTGATTTGTGTTTATTTAATTATGCATTACTATTAATTTTTATTGTAAAAACAAGAGCAAACAGATGATTTAGTATTTCGAATAAGAATGTAAAAAATATTTTCTCCACCCGGACAACACTGGATAAATATACCTAGTTATAAATATTTTCGCTTATGATTCCACGTGCGTTACTTGTTTTTCTATCAAATAGTTTTGTCTTAAAATAATGTTCTAATTTAAGTGTTAACAGTTCAAAAATCTAACTTTAATTAAACATTTTGATCGCTGGCGGCCATGACTTGTTGTTTGTCTTCTTTTTCTGCTAGGAGTTTACCTGATAGTGTTTGGATTTTGTAACTCCTAATTTTCGCATTTTTTGTGGCCACATCGTGTATAGCAATTTAAGATAGAAGCCAAAATATTATTTTATTTTAAAGTTTTAGGAAAAAATTATGTCTTAGTATTGTGTGTATACAACGCAATACAATAAACAGTATTGTTTCGTTAGGTATACGTCGCATTGCATCTCAAATTATATATAGCGATCAGATAAGCAGCTGCGCAGAAGGACTGCGTAAAAAAGAAAAGGACAATGTTTTTATAGGATTAAAGAGAATTTTTTTGTAATTTCATTAATTTAAACTATTTTACAACTGTAATGATCAATAATATAGTTTTATGAATGGAAAGCTCGCTATATAAAATTAACGTCTTCATTAACCGACAATTGTAAATATCAGGAATTATAATCTTCGGATCTTCGGCCGTTTCGCCATTAACGTTTTATTTACATGTCACGTAATTTAGTATTAGTGTTAAATGTATGAATTGTTTGGGGCAAATAAATATTAGTGAATTATTTTTACCCCTTTTAAAGTCGATATAATTTCTCCGATCTGTCACTGGTGAATAGAAATACTGTCTCTTCCGAAACAAAAGATCGAGCCGTCTAAATATAAATATCAGTAAAATAAATCGGAAGTAAAATGTTGTTTTGTAGAACAGGGTTAAAAAGAGAGCACATCTTTTTTTAATCAAAATAGATTTAAATATCTAGTTGATCAGAATAAACCTATCGGTGACAGACTTCGATAATCCGACCGATTTTCTTTGTCGAACACATAAAGTTATCTTGAGGATGTATCGCCATCAGACCTAAATAGCATTTCATCGATATTTGTTTCTGTCTGGCCAGTGAAGCAATTAATATTTCCATCCGTGTCATTCACATAATAAAAAAAGGAAATTTCAATCTATTTCATCTAATAGATACGATAACCACCCAGATATAGCCTTTATTAAGGGAAACTTCAGCACAGCTATTTGCATTGGATACTACTCTGTTCATTAGCCAATCACATCGTTACGAAATTCTTAGAGAAAGCGCGAGAAGAGAAAGAGAAATATATATAGATATAAAGAGAAATAATAAGCGGCTATTAACCGGCAGTCTATCCTAGCCGTATAAGTTCTTATTTTTATTTTATTTTTTTTTTTTTTTTTTTTATTATTATTATTATTATTATTATTATTATTATTATTATTATTATTATTATTATTATTATTACTATTACTGCTGCTGCTGCTGCTGCTGTTGTTGCTGCTGCTGTTGTTGTTGTTGTTGTTGTTGTTGTTGTTGTTGTTGTTGTTGTTGTTGTTGTTGTTGTTGTTGTTGTTATTATTATTATTATTATTATTATTATTATTATTATAATAATAATAATAATAATAATAATAATAATAATAATTATTATTATTATTATTTGTACTCACTAGGTCAGATCATCGTCGGTGATGGCTCACCGACAACAACCAGTGGTACTTCCTGGAGTCTGAGTGACAACAAGCCTCACCAGATTTCCAGTATATTTTCGTACTCACTAGGAGTTCTCACATAAGTCATCATCAGTGATGCTCACTAATAATCACCGGTTGTGTTCTCTGGAGTCTGAGTAGCAACAAGTCTTCACATATTTCTAGTACTCTCCACCTCTTTCGACAACTATTGCGTTATCACTACAGACACTTACCATCGATTTCTCGCTGGCGACGACCTTTGGTTTTCTCTGGGATTCGAATAAGCCTCCCCAAAGTCCCAATCATCTCTGCACTTTTCCAGTGGAGGTTCTCGTTGATCTTTCCATCCTCCTTGATCCTTCACGACTATTTTGTGTGGTACCAGCACAAGCTGGTTCCATCAATTTTTTGAGAGGGAGTAGTTTATGAAATTCTTGCATTTTCTGTTCATTGGTTTCATGTTTTGGTGTTCTTTCCGCGTTTCTTTTTCATCCTATTGCAACTTCCTGTGACTGCTTAGCATTCGTAATTTATGTGAGTTAGATGCTGCATTCAATGATTGTCCTTAAGATTCCAGCTGTTTTAACCATTGCTGTCGATTGTATAGTCTCAGTCTTCCCTTTGATTCCAATTTCTTCCAGTCTTTTCCAGGTTTTTCGGGATTGTTTCTAGTGCTCCTAAGATTATTGGTATTATATTCACTTTCTTCATGCTCCATATCCCTTTCGATTCTCTGGCAAGTTCCGCGTATTGGCTTAATATTTCTGTATCCTTGATCACCCTGTGATCTGCTGATAAAGCAACATTTACGATTTGGCATGCGTTTTCATTCTTGTCGATTATTATGACACCCGGTCTCCTTGCTTGTGTGAGTTTATCTGTTTGCACATCCATATCTCAGAGGACTTTGTGTTTTTCGTTTTCCAGTACTGTCTCTAGTTTATGTTTGCACCATTTGTTTGCGTGTTTGAAATGCAGTTGATTGCATAGTTCCCAGTGTACTTCTTTTCCCACACAGTCAACTCTGTTCTTGTATTCTTGTTTGGCTAGTTTACTGCATTCACTTATTATGTGATTTACTGTTTCGTCTCTTTGTCCACGTAAGCTGCATTTACTATTTTCCTGGGTTTTATCTATTTTAGTTTTAATGTAGTTTATAGTTTCTGCAACGGTCAGTAAAGATTCCGTTTCTCTGTTCAAGCGTGTTTTTCTGTAGCAATGCCCAGCTGTTTTCGTGAGTCTCTTCTGTCAATCTTATGAAACGTCCATGTAGTTGTTTTTCTTCCCACTTTTCATTTCTTGCCTTTTTGTCCCTGGTTTCGGTGCTTCCTATGTTTTTCATTGAGACGATGTCTCTTACTTAGGTGATTAGCCTTTCTATGTTCTGGGTTATGTATTTCTCCAGCTTTTTTTGTGTCTTCAACTCAGTCTTCTATACTTACCAGTCCTCTTCCCCCTTCGTTTCTGTTCACATAGAGTCTGTGCGTATCGTGTTTTTGATGTAGTACGTTGTGCTTTGTCATTAATTTTCTAGTCCTCTGGTCAAGGTACCTGAGTTCTTATGTAGTCAAGCCTATGAATGGTCTAGAGTATCTTATCAGTGATACTGCCCATGTGTTTATTCCTTTTGCTAGATTTTTGCTATATAATTTCGTTATTAAGAGTTTGCTTGTTCCAATCTTCTCTTTTATTTCTGTAGATCTGATTGTGTCTGCCTCCAGAACTCCGAAATATGTATAGTAATCCTGTTCGGCTAGCGCCCTCATCTCGTCTTGGTTGGCCAGTTCCATGCCGTCTGTTGTCTCCAGGTTTCCCCTTTTCATCTCTAGTAGTGCACACTTTTCTATTCCTAATTCCATTTTAATGTTCTGGCTAGTCATATTCATCAGCTTCTCCAGTTTTCTTTGCTTTTTGTATATAGTTTCAGTTTGTTCTGTGTCTGTAAACTTGTATCCGGCATCACATTTCCGCAGTATGTAGTTGAGTGGTATCATGACCATAATAAAACAGTACTGGTGATAAGAAAGTCTCCTTAAAAATGTCTCTCTCTATTTTTGTTACAGTCAAGTGTTGTCTTCCAGCTGTCAGTTCTAGTCTCCATGTTCACATTCCTTTATTAATGAGATTAATAATCATGTCGGGTATCATGTATATTTTGAAACATTCAATTATCCATACTTGAGGGAGTCTGTCTTATGACTTTTTGTAGTCAATTCATGCCATGGATATGTCATTTTTTCTGCTTTTTATATTAGCGTTTACTTTCCTTTGATCATCCACTCTTGCACGTCTGTTTTGTGGATACACCCTCTCAGTTTCTGCGCTAGCGTTTCATGTAGGGTCGTGAATTTATTAAACCAGTATGCATGTATTCATGTAGGGCCGTGAATTATTGAAACCACTATTATTATTATTATTATTATTATTATTATTATTATTATTATTATTATTATTATTATTATTATTATTATTATTATTATTATTATTATTATTATTATTATTATTTGTACTCACTAGGAGTTCTCATCCAAGTCATTGTCAGTGATCGTTTACCGACAACAACCGGTGGTGTTCTCTGGAGTCTCGGTGACTACAAGACTCACCAGATTTCCAGTACTCTCGACCTCTTTTCGATAATCACCGCAAATGGCCTTGCGGTATCTCAACTACCGCCTCCATTGATTACTCGCTGGCAACGACCATTGGTCTCCTCTTGTATGTAGGTGGCAATAAGCCTCCCGAAGGTCCCAGCACCCTTCGAGTAGAGGTCTGGTTAGTGCTCTCCCTCCTCGGTCTTCTCATCCTCCTATACCCTTTACAACTATTTTGTGTGGTATCAGCCGAGGCTGGCGCCATCTTTTTTTAGGAGGCAGTTTATTATTATTATTATCATTATTATTATTATCAAAAATACATGGATACGTTTGCTTTTTTATTTACAAATACTACAAAAAACATTTTTGTGTCTCTATGTTTTTTTCCACTTATGAGTCCCCTGCGTTACTTGTTTTTCTATCAAATAGTTCTGTCTTATGAGCTTGTAATTCAATAGCTTTTGATGATTCACACAAACATTATTTTACTTGTTTGAAACTAAATCGACTAATACTGTGGGGTTTGCTTTGGTATGAGTAATAATTTAAGCAAAATTGAACAGAATCTATAGACCGGTCTTCTGTTTGGAAATAAATAAGATATCTTAAAAGTATAGGGGAGTTAACTTTTATAAATGTTTTTCTCTCTTGGCTTTGTAACACGAACTATGCTTACTTAGCAATATTGATTTTCTTATATTTAATAATTCGAGTTTCAAAAAAGGGAGAGAGGCATACAGAGAGACATAGAGAAAGAAAATAAGTGAGGTAATGATGAAAAGAGACATGAAGAAAAAAAACGAGAGGCAGTGATAAAGGTGGAGACAGAAATATGATGAATAAAGGATAAAAGTGGCAGGGAGTAAAAACGAGGGTGATAATAAGCTAGAGATATAAAGAAGAAAAGGGTTTGTTTCCAGACAATAAAATACAAAAACATTTGATAATATAAAATATATCATAACTAAAAACTTACTTTGAATAATAACAGACGTTTTCTATTTTCTACTCTTTATCATTTTCGCAATAACATTCTACATTTTGCCAGAGCCGGGTAGAAACAGTTAGTGTATATATATATATATATATATATATATATATATATATATATATATATATATATATATATATATATATATATATATATATCATAATAAAATATTTAGACAATTAAATAAAGCAATTACTCGCCATCCTGACGCTTTTAAGTCATATCAAATTACTCAAAGTGAATTGATAGAGCAAATCTAAATAAAAATAATGTAGAATATGTATAAACGTATATATATAACACATATAATAATAATAATTTTTTTAAAATACATGTATATATATATATATTTTTTTAATTTTTAAATATTTTTAATATAAAACTAAATATAATGAAATCATAAAAATAAAAATACATAAAACTATAAATCACCTAAAATGTAGTGTAATGGATTCGTCCGAACACTTTAAAATACAGCATTTGTAAATAACGGTTACATTTTCTTAGACACAGACGAACAACACAGGGAAGGAGGACATTTTTTAATAACTAAATAAGTTAGCAAAACATTTATCTGGAACAAAACTTAGATCTAATATACGGAACGTTTTTGTTCTTGTCTTTTAAGGGAAGTGGGGTCTGATCAACTCTGCTGGGAAGCCATGAACTAAAATACTGTTTTGTTTTTAAATTCCCGAAACCGTTTTTAATGGTAAACAACTGATGATCCCTTAAATAATGTTAAGACTAGCGTACATTCCTGGAATATAGTGACTGCAAAAAGTAAATTGACTTACAAAAAAGTTATTTTCCACCGAACGACTTGGGACTAAAATGTTTGTTTTTTATATAGTTTTAATGGTTGAGAAACTTCCGAGACTATATATATATAGTCAACCTTTTAAGATTAAAGCTGATTGAATGTAATTTTGTTTGTTATTTTTAACACCGAACAATATATAAATAAACAATAATATGCTAGATTCCAGTGACCATTTCTTTAGTCATCTTTTCAAAATCTATATACTTGACGGCTCATTTCGTCTACACGCGAACAACTAAACATAAAGATATATATCCTGGAGTTTTCATACGTGCGACTATTCAGAAGTCCAAAAATTGTGTCCAGAAACATCACAAAAAAAAACAAAACAACTACACTCACATTGTAAGAGGATTCATAAATGCAGAAAAAGAACAGTAAGTTTATTTAGTTATTGGACTCTATTATTTATATAAACGGAGCAAGGATGAGATAGTATAATTTACTTTAAAATCAACTCGTAAAAACAGCCTTCAATGAATAAAGATAATTATAAAATAATCATAAACTGAAAGTAGAAAATATTTAAATTAATATATAAATTAGAGAAAAAAAAGGGAGAAAAAAGAAAAGAGAGTAATAAAAATTTAAAGTACGAAAAAACAATGTTACTATGTGAACATGTACTTTAAAATGTAATTAAAAAAACGTGCGGGCAACCCTCAAATTTTTATTAAGAGTTAATTCTCCTTTATAGGTCTGAAATATTCTAATTTCCTATATAATTAATTAAATTTAATATGTGTATTTCGATAATATGAATGCCTGATTCAATTAAAGACATTTTTCTTTTTAGAATAATGTTTTAAATAAAACCAACATAAATACATGAATATCCGGCAAAGAGCAAGAGACCTTTAAAATTAATTGCATTATTTTAAATATGTAGGCTAGAATAGATATTAATTTCATACCAAACTATGTATTATTTATTTTACTATTAGAATTATTTCAACAATCATGTATAAATAAATACATAATTGTTGAAATAATTCTAATAGTAAAATAAATAATATATACTGTATTTAAAATGAAAATTATTAATATTCTAATTTCCTATATAATTAATTAAAATTATATGTATATATATATTATTGTGAAAATATATGTTTTAGCATATAATATCAATACTTTATATTTACCTACCTCTTCCAATTTAAGCTCGATGAATGTGAACCAGTAACCACAGAGCATATATAAGTAAGCAAAGTTCAATTACATTCAAAAAGCTAAGGTTTTTTGCATTTTTATTACAAAGCATTTTTCAAAACAAACATCTTTCAGTGTAAATTATTATTTTACGAATTGTTTAGCTTAAAGTAAACAAAACAACAGTATCCAATATAAGGATCTGTTCACTTCAAATTGGTCAGAAAAAGTACATGAAAAGTTCTAACTTTTAAAATATTACAAGGTTTTTTTGACATAGAAGACTAACATTCAGAAGAAAACTTTGAACACACGTGTGACCCTTAGAGGTCCGCCATCTTGAATCATATATATATAAACAATGTAAATGCCTGGTTTAATAAATGAATTTGATATTTTAAAATTTTATCAAAATATCAATTTAACAAAAAATTCGGAAAATTACTAAAACATATTTTACTTTCAATTATCAAGAAAAATGAGTGGTTTTAATTTTAATGTCACAAGTAAACTTCTAAGACGTTTTTATATACTAATATATATACTATAACCCTTAATATAACATGCATAGTATGCACCAATATATGAATTACTATTAACATATTTTTTTTAATGTATTTACTTTTTATACATTTATTTACTATACATTTAGTTATGTATTAATCTACTCTAAATTAATTTACTTTACATTTATACATAACTCCAAAATCATCTACAAAATGCTCGAAATAAATTTCAAATACCGCAAGTTTTCTTTGAAAATATTTTATTGGATTTTTAATCAGGCCTAAAACAAAACGTGCGAATCAAGAAAGGTTCATACAATTTTATAGGAGTTCTTGTTTTATATCAATTAAGTTATCTTTAAACGTTATTATATGTTAAGATTCAAGGTTGCATATGTTACATTTTCTTAATTTACCGAGGTATATTTGATTGCTTTACGAATAATGGGCCATTTTAATTCGTATGATTAGTTATTATTTTGTACTTCCTTAACACATTTAGCTGGTGATTATCTTCAGAATCTACGTTCGGTTTTATTTTGAATTAGGGCATTTCCACACCTAGTTTTATAACTACAACCAGTGGATACTATGTATGTCTTAGTATTATTTCCTTCTACATTACATTCATAAATAATGTTTAAGGTTTGAAACTTTCCACTTAATAAGCACTCATAAACATGTCTATAATTATATCAGGGTTCTAATTTAGGTTTTGAAGTATTATTCGATACTTCAATATTTATTTTTCGATTGATTTTACTATTATTAGAAGCTAAGCTGTTTGATGTTGAGTATAATAATTTTCCCGTATTTTTTTATTAATAATCCTCCTTAATGTACTATCTCTAGGGAAATTCTTTTCGACAATATTGTGTCTAAGAATATTGTTTAGGATATTCTTACTGTATGGTAGTTTAAACTCTGTTGAATTACGTCGCCTATTATTTATTCCTATTCTTCTGTTGTTTGATGTGGTGCATGTTTTGATTTCACATAACGTATATGTGAATTGTACGATTCATGTTTATTTTTATTTAGTGTTATCTATAGCTATATTATATGATATAATTTGGTGTAGTATTTTATTTACAAATTTTCCATCTGCATTACTTTCCAATGGAGACTGAACAAAATCAAATTCCTTATTATATCTAGATCTTATTAATCATTCAATATTGCTTGTAATTATTGAATATCTGCTCGTTAGTTGATATATTCGATATTCTCTTAGAAATGTTTGGTAAAAGTGCGTTTTTGATAGACTGGAGATAGCTAGAATTATTATCTATATAGGATAAAGAATGGCTTGGTTTATGGTAGGGTTCAAATAAAGAAAAAATAGTTCATCATCCCTATATAAATTTTTAAGCATGCCTGGTATATCTGTATAGATTTCTCTCAGAATATAGCGGTCAACTTGATCAGTAACTACGCAGAATCTGGAGGAGCCATAGTAATGTCAAAATTCAGCTCCTTATTATTTCTGGTCCATAATTAATTGTCGATATTGTATTATTGTTCTTCTAGCAAGCTTGATTATTGATTTCTAATGTTGTCAGGTTCGTTTTGTTTTAGCCGACTCTCGGGCTTTAATTAATAGTGATGGGGAAATTGAAGAGTAATATTAGTCTATATCGAACATAATAAACTTTTTGTTTATACTTAGCGGTAATCTCCTAAACCATTTCAATATTTCTTTTAAGCTATATATATATATATATATATATATATGAGGAAGACCATTAGTTATGGTATGCTTTTGATTCAATACTAGCTATAAATCTGTCTAAAATTATTTTTCTAACGATTACAATGTATGATACACAAAGAGAAATGAATCTTATAGTGGGGTTATTAATAAAATTCACTTTATGGTTCTTATGAGTAAATCTTGGGAATTTAGGAGTGTATACTGCAGTGTTTCTATCAATATTTTAGAAAATGTTTTCTTGGTTTAAGAGTTAATGTTGTAAGGTTATTATTGCTATTTTGTAATTTTTGTGTAGTTATTTCAGTATTAAATTATTATATTTCCAAAGTTAATGCTGTATACGTTCATTGTTTAATCTGGTGAAACTATCAGGTTGGTATCATTTTTCATTCTATTAAATGTTTGGTTAATTTTAGTGAATTTGTGTATTGACTTGGTTTTTAAACTTCAATGCTTTTACCCATATTAATCATATCATGTTCTAATGCTTCCAATACAGTAAAGAAGATTACATATGAATTAGTGAAAATCGTTGTTTCTGTTATTGTATTGTAATAAGGTTTTTTTTATATTCAGTGTTGTAAGATTTCCTGATCTCTACACATTAGCGTTATTCGAACGATAATAGAAAACTTCTCAACGAATTATTTTCACAAAATAGATGACAGCATGAATCATATCCATCGTTTAAGACTTATAGTGGAATTTCTATGTTGTAGGGACGAGCATTATTTCCTCTCTAGAACACATGTTCATGGAATTTGACCAAAGTTCAGCTCAGTACGATTATATATATATATATATATATATATATATATATATATATATATATATATATATATATATAGCTTGAAACGCCGGCGTGTGTAGCTATAAATAATTTAATATTTATTTGTTAATATTATTATTATAAAGCACTTTTAAGAAATTAAAGTTGAGCACTTTTCTGATGTATTAAAAACAGTCTGTCACTTAGCTATACGCAAGGTTCCGATAACGTTCGTCAAATCCTCTAGACTGTCTGCTGTTAACTGCCCGCTGTATTTAAGCATGAATAGAACTTAATTTCTACTGTATCACGTGATAATTTATGATGGCCGGGTTGATAAAGCAAAAGCATGCAGAGTCTTGTTTTTCTCTGTGAACCAAGTTCACGCCCTGTGACCGTATGAAAATGTCACTTTCCTACACTGATGAGAGCGTAAGCTTGAAACGCCGGCGTATGTAAGTATAAATAATTTAATATGTATTTGTAAATATTATATATATATATATATATATATATATATATATATATATATATTATTATTATTATTATTATTATAAAGCCCCTTTAGAAAATAAAGTTGAACCCTGTCCAAGGATCTAAAAACAATCTGCCCCTTAGCTATACGCATGGTTCCGATAACGTTCCTCGAACCCTCTAGACTGTATGCTGTTTAATGCCTGCTGTATTTAGGCATTAATAGAAATTAATTTCTACTGTATCACGTGATAATTTCTGTTGGTCGTGTGGATAAAGCAAAAACATGAGGAGTCTTTGTTTACTCTGTGAACCGGGTTTGCGCCCTGTGACCGTCTGAAATTATCACTTCCTAAACTGATTAGAGCACAAGCTTGAAACGTCGGTGTATGTAGGTATAAATAATTTTATATTTATTTGTATATATATATATATATATATATATATATATGCCTTATGTTTTAAGCTGAGGAAAAGCCCCAGGCGAAAAATACTGAGTTTTTTTTTAGTTTAACTAAACAAAACTCAGTATTTTTCGCCTGGTTTCTCCATCCAGCTTGAAATATACGGGACTATGTTGATCTGAAGTTATTTAATATTATAAATGAATTAACATTACGCCCTTATTAAATAATCGAGCACTCTATTAGATTTCTTTCTACCAAGCAAAACCAAGAATTTATATATATATATATATATATATATATATATATATATATATATATATATATATATATGTGTGTGTGTGTGTGTGTGTGTGTGTGTGAGTGTGTGTGTGTGTCGGTTTGATATAGGGGTAGTGCTGTTTTGTGTCTATACGCGCGTTTAACGTGTTCTTTATCTCTTATCGTTTTAATTTAATTATACACCTTCCTTCTCCTTTCTCCCTATCTGTCCTCCTACCACTACTATATTCTTACTCTTTTTTAGCCTCAACTTACCCCTGTCAGCTTTTACGTCATTTATTTTACTCTCACTCCTTTTCATCCTTCATTTCTGCTTTACTTCTTTTTACCGGATTTCTTGATTTGTTTCTACTCTTCCTTCGTTTTTTCTCTACTCTCTCTTTCTCGACACTTTACTCTTACTGCCCCCTACCTCACTCATCTACCATTCTTCTCCCTCTTCTTCCCCTCCTCCTCCTTTTCTTTTTCTACTCTCTTTCATCTATTCCTCCTTCTTCTTCTTTCATTCCACTCCTCCTACCCCTTATTCACTCCCTCCTTCTCCCCTTCTTCTTCTTCTTCTTCTTCTTCTTCTTCTTCTTCTTCTTCTTCTCATCTACCGTTCTTCTTCTACTCATACTCTCACTGTTTTTTCACCACCCTCGACAAGATTAAGGATCTCACACACTTCCTTCAATCCGAATTGACAAAAAGATTAAATTGTTAGATGTTTTTTCTGCCGCCTGTTGACTCGGATTAGAGTCGTTACTTTGTCGACCGCGTTACACCGGAAATAATAACCCCTCAGTCCACACCGTCACTATCCAATCTCTTCTGCTGTCTACTTCCGGGCGACATTCGATCACCCCTCGCCTTAAATGCGACCCTTGTCTGCTCATATAACTGTGGAACAGAGCAATGCAGTGCACAGCAGAGTTTTACTTGTTCCCATTTAATATAGAACGTGAGTACAAGAGTAAGGCTGATTCCAGATTTGCTGATTCCAGATTTTGAAGCTATAGTTTACAATACTGTACTTCACACACATACACATACACACAACAACAACAAAAACGGATATTTTAACGATGTATCCATTAAATCTGAAGGCTTCGCGATTAAAATGAAATTTCAAACTTAGTTAACAGACGGTCGATGGACAAGGCGTTTTATAGACATTTTCGGACACATCTAAATAAGATGTAGCAATTTAATATGTGCGTTTAGCGACAAAATTTCACACTTATTTCAGATTTAAACGTGAACGACCAACGAAAAATCTACATGCGGAGATGACCTTAGGTTAAAAATGCTACCACGCTTACTGTCAACTTTCGAATCCCAGCTTGAAACGCTCACCATGTCTAGCCACACTGCTAAGCCATGATATGGCAAACAGCTGCCGGTGGTGACTATAAAATATTTATACAATGACTGTTGCTTGTACCGCAGCATTGCTTCCAAAAAAGCCTTCATCAGATAATGACGCATTTTCCGTTTCGTAAACACATCACACATTTTGAATTCTAACGACGATGGTGCGTGCGGAAAAAAAGAACAAAAACATTCTCTCCGTCATTCACCAGTAAGAGCCATTGTCAAAATACACCTGAAGAAGGTCGGAGGTTATATCGGCCGAAACGTTGTGAGAATAACACCTAAGATGAGAACAATTAAAAAAACATTGAGGGAAATTTTATTTTTTATTTTTAATGATTTATAATATAAGCTAGCGTTTTTCGTTTTTTCTTTCATTCACACCTCATTTTTATTTATCCACTTCTCTCCCTTCCTCTTCTACATACAAAGGGGAGACAAAAAAAAGCACCTGTTTTCTTTCATATTCGTCCTCGCATTTTTAAGAGTGACTTTTGGGGTCAATTTGTCACGCTTAACTTTCTTTTCAATAAATTTTTTTTTTTTAAATAGTTAATAAACAGAATCTTGTGGTTGAGGGGGGCGGACAATTTCGGAAAATAAAAGACCTACGTTTCATTTATTAAAATAGCTGACTAAAATAAATACTATAAAAGGAAACCATTTAAAGAGAGAAGTAAATAAAACTAAGTAAAACAGGCGATAGATTTATAAAGGAGGGATAACTGTGCAAGAGTTTTTATTATTAGATGCGTCCAAGCATCTCTATAAGAGGTTATGTCCGTCCACCGGTCGATCTGTCGCCCTGTCACGTTTAAATTTGAAATATCTCTAGAAAATTTCTACGTATGTCGGTCGGTTGGTTACGCTTACATTTTAAATAGGATTTTCGTTGGTATGTCATCATTAAGTTTTAAATAACATTTTAGATGCATCAACATATCTCTATATGAGGATCTCTACGTCTGTCGGGCGGTCTGTCAAAAATAACATTGTGTTGGTCTGTCACGATAAAGTTTGAAATAGTATTTTCGTTGATCTGTCACGTTTAAGTTTGAAATAACATTGTTAGATGGCTTGATACACTTCTATAAAAGGCTCTCTACGTCTGTCGGTCGTTCTGTCACGCTTTTTTAAATAGCATGTTGTTGGTCCGTCACGATCAAGTTTTAAATAACAATTTCATTGCTAAGTGCACAGATTGAATGGACGCATCTTAAGAATATATGTTCTTGTTTTTTTGTATTTCATGCTATTTATTGATTAATGGTTATTTATTGTAACCATTTTCTATTAAAACCAATATAAAAACTGCAGCAAAAATTGACAAAATTAACCGGGAGTAGAAAGTCTCTTATAGATTCCAAGCCAACAAATGCGCGTATATTAAGCAATGAAGGGTGAAATTGAATATTATTAACCCTTAAATGATTTGGTTTCAAATATGACGCATTCCAACAAAATGTCTATTTATGGAATATTCACCGAAAATGTGTCAAACTCCAACTTGTTTCACATCTGCAACGAGCCTGTTGTCAAGTGAGAATAGGTATTAGTATGATGTTGCATCAGCACAATCGCTTAATAGGTAATCAGTGTATTCGATGATAATTTTTTCAAACCAATATAAGAAATAAAGCATTTAAGTGTTAATATTTAAAATAATCGGAATAATAAAATTGAAAATGATTGATGTTATAGTTTGTTCAGTGTGCTATACAGCGACTGGAATGCACTCTTTGCCTCATAAGTTTAACGATTCTATGGAAATTACATGGTTCGGGTTGGAAATAAGTATCGAGGATTAAGTATCAAAATTTGAATCTTAGCTTTATATAAAGTAATACGTGAATAAAAAATAAGGATACAATAGAACCCAGGCCTATTCAGTAGATGAACAGACAAGGTAACAAACTAGAGTAGTAGTAGTATACCTAGTAGTAGTAGTAGTAGTAGTAGTAGTAGTAGTAGTAGTAGTAGCAGTAGTATTAGAAGTAGTAGTATTAAAACATGTATGTATTTATGTAGAATATAACTTGCGAAATTTCATCGTAAATTATTTAATTATAATTCAATAATAGAATTGCTATTGTGTATAACGTACAATTTTGAAAAGTGTTACGCAACCTATGCTGAAATGAATAGGGCCATCACAGACAGTCGTTTCCAGGTATGCTTGCAACACAAAGTACACATTTAGAGCAAAATAACATTGTTGGACATTTATGACTGAAACTGAGAGAGTCAGGTATAGACAGAAGTTTATTTCAACCAAATGTCTAATATCCAGGTTGGTGTATTTTAACTATTTAAAAAAATAATATGTAATAAAAACAAAAATTATGCGTGACAAACTGACTCAAAAAGTCACTCTTAAAAATGCGAGGACAAATATGAAAGAAAACTATATATTAACACAGGTGTATCGTTTTTGTCTCCCTTTTGTATCAAGAAAAGGAAGTGAGAGGAGAAAATAAATAACAAATAAAAAAGGTGTGCATGAAAGAAAAAGAGAAATCTATATTAATCATTAAAAATTAAAATAAAATTTCCCTTCTATAAAATTTTTTAAAATGTACAAAATAGGGTTTAAAAGTAAAACTTATTGTGAATTTTATTAACGCTTACATAGGTGGAATGGTTTTGATCAACGTGTATCTGTACACTGTAATTTTTATGGGGCTTTTTATGTACTAACGAGTCCTTACTTATCAAGGCCCAAAGGCCACTTGTGGATAAGGGTTCATGGGTTGTCGGGTAGACGGTGGGGATTGGTAACGATAGTTGAAACTGGGCAGAATTTAATTATTTAAGAAGACTGTTCATTAATAATTTAACGTTGAACTTGAAAACGACCATGTTGTAGTCAGCTGGGAAGCAGGTCCGTGATTTGTATTCTATAGGTAGTTCTTTTCTCATAGGAGTTCTGTTGAGTTTTAAGTACACAGAGTAAGAAAGGAAAAAGTGTTTTTGTTGTGAATGCTTTATAGAGGAGTCATAGGTTGGAGCTTAGTCGAGCATCTGCTATGAAAACAGCGATAGAGTAAGGAAAGACTAGAACACTCGCTTGTGTGAGAAAGAGGCTGTAGAGAAGAGAAGAGGGCATCACCCACTAGATTTCGAGGTTAATTTTGTACTCTTTCAAGATAGGAAAGGTTGTTCTGAACATCTCCCCAAATATGAAAACAGTACTCCATCTTAGGGGGTATTTGACTTAATAAAAACTGTTTTTAGGACAGAAATCCGAATTAGTTGCTCTAGTTTTATAAGAAGTTACAGTGTTGAAGCAACAATAATATTCAGTAATGGTTATTTCTTCTGTGTCTGGCTTAGAACTTTTAGAACCACTCTCATATGCAGTAACAATGCATATTTATAACTTATTTTATATGTTTCCATAAGAATCAGATGCAATTATCGGAAACTCTTACATCTGATCCAAATATGCGCATCTTTTTAATGTGCTCTTAATATCTTTCGCATCGATTATTGATTCATGCCATTCACAATTATCGATTTCTCTCTGGTCTAAATCTAAATAATACATCGTTCTGATCTAAAAACAAAACCGCTGAAATAGGCCAGAGATGATCGATGTTGCCCTCGATTGAGGATCTAATCGGCCAATGTCTAATATTCAGGTCGGTGTTGTTTACTGGTTGCTAAGAACGTTTCTACCTTCCTATTTTAGATGTGTTTAAGCATATCGATAAAATGCTCTGTCCGTCAATCTATGGGTCTCTCTTCGGTTTGAAATAAAATTTTCAGCGAAAATATACACATTGAATTGACTATTACAAAGAATCGCCGGGTCCTTTGGCCGGTCAGTCACCTTACATTAAAAATATCACGACAGGTACTTGTGACTGTTGGGTCACACTATTATCACTATTTATTCTACTTTGATTTCATTCGAAAATTCATAAACTGTAGCATATGTTCTCTATTAAAACATTCTTCTTGTATAACAAAAAATAAAGTCTTTTTACTTGTATATCTGTTGACTCAAGAAATAGTTAGTGACTCATAGATGATATATTATTTTACATTTCGCCGATTAGACCAGCCGTAACACTGCAGTAAAATGTTAAATTATGTAGAATTTATTATATATATATGGTAGTATGAACATATACAAATATACTAACTTGCCATGAGAATATTTTCATACTATTAACACTAAGCTATCCGCACATATTAAGCTATGTTTAAGTAAATGCTGAATATATTTATACGTAATATATTATATCATTTTATAATATTATAATTTATGTGTATATACATGAAATATTCATATTATATATATATATATATATATATATATATATATATATATATATATATATATATATATATATATATATAGGTGTAATGAGTCAATGCAAAATCATAAGCAGACGAATGAATTCAAAAGATCAACTTTTAAAATAATAAATAAATTTATAACTTATTATTTCATACAGAGTGATTTGGACGATTATAGACGCACTGTAAATCTCATGTTATCATATATATATATATATATATATATATATATCAGGATTACCCGGCGTTTCCAATGTTGGCGGCATGATATAGTGAGGACTACGGAGTAACAGTTTTTTTTTTGCACCTGTCCAAAATAAAACAATAATAGCACATTAAACTCTTTATAACGTGTGGTGTCTGCGTTTATAGAAATCTGACTAGAAATTTTTTAATCCGTAAATCCATTTTCTTATAGGAGCGTACTGTCACCTTTGGATATTAAAAAATAAATCAAATGTAACTTACTATAATCTCTTTTATGTCCCATATTCATATTCAAAATCTCATACAAATCCGTCCAGAATGTTTTAAATTCATGGATACATTTATTTTCAAAGGTCGGTTTGGCCTCCTTTGCTTCCCTTAAAATTAAATTAAACATACCTCATTATGACGTTTACCTCTTTCGCTCCATCTTAAATGTAAAACAAAAATAACTAATTAAACCGTTCTTTGATGTCGACTTCGTATGTTGTAAATTTCATAATAATCTGCTCAGTAACCTTGTGAATCCATGCGCACAATTATTTTCCCGGATGAACTTGCATATATTTTAATTAAAATATATATATAATCCACATTACGTTACGCCTAAAAGCAATGTTTAAAAATGCATACAGATCGGTTAATTAGCTTCGGAATTTACTCTTAGTTTCAGAATAAACCCCACAAATATATATATATATATAAATATATATATACATATATATATATATATATATATATATATATATATATATATATATATATATATATATGTGTGTGTGTGTGTATGAGTTTCCGCGACCATTTAAACTTCTCATTAGTGAGCAGGTGCACGGCATATCTGGCCGTTCCTAAATGATAAGTATCTGTTTCTTTGGCGTTTTCTTACTAATAATTTTTAACTTGTTGATTTCTTTGTTTGTATTTTACTTTTCTGTTTCTGCTGTTTTGTAAGCCGAAATAATAAAAAAAACAAAAGTCTGTGAACTATTTCTCTTGTTTGAATCGATGAGATTTCTTTAAGTAAATTGTGATATTTTCTTCTGGTTTTTAATCTATAAAGTCAGGTCGAATAAGAAAGAAAAAACACTGAAATATACACGAGAGACCATTAACCCCACCTCCCGTCTTATTCTTACTTAGTAGAGGGGAACCCGTCTTCAATTTTTTGTTATCTCTGGGAGGTGACGTGTAAACTTATTATTTCTCTCTCTCCTTCTCTCTCTCTCTCTCTCTCTCTCTCTCTCTCTATATATATATATATATATATATATATATATTCTGAAATACCTGACTAGTACACGGGCGCAGGATAACTCCTCTCGGTGTGATGGACCCGTAGACCTCGTTAGATCATCTACCTAGGATAAGGAAAGCTCTGATATAAAAACTGTGCTACTGACTACTCACGTCTTGGCAGCAAACCGTTAGGGATGGGAGGCATCTTTAGTCCTGATCGACATCTTTCCTAGACCTAGAGTCTTGAACAAAATATCTGGATTGCAATACCTAAACTTGCTTAAGGAGTGAGTAGGCTGCTGTCACGAAGTCTCACATGGCTAGTCTGGGACGCTATGTTTCCGACAGGTTGAGGGTACAGGTTAGACAGTTTGTGTGGCTGCTGTTTCCGACTGGTAATGCATGAGTCCAAACTCTTAGATAGCGCTAAGAACGGCTGCTCTATCAACAGTTTATAATATCGTGGATAGCTGTACGTGCAATGTCGCGCATGTAAAGAGACTCTACAGTTATCCCCGATTGGCTTTCCCGAGGTCACAACCTTCATGGATTAAGTCTTGACTAATGGCCTGGATGTGTGGGCTTATTGGCACCAAACAAGAACCCACTTTGCCCTTCCCACTCTATCTTAAAACCAAAATGACAATACAAGAAAAACGAAACACACCTAAACAAGACACCCACCAAAAAACATATTCGCCTCCGTCCGTGAGGCTATCATTCACAAATATCCGGGGACTTATAACAAACATCAACGAAGTCGAAACTTTTTTCCTAGTAAAATCCCCGAAAGTGAAACAAACAAACAATCCTCAATCTCCTTACACTATTTTGGCATGACTGAATAACTACCACTCTACTGAAAAGACTCTTACTAACATATGCTCAGGCAAGGAGTTTATGTTCGGAACACCCTCCCCTTGACTAGAGAACATGGGCTAGAATTAGATGAGAAAGACTACATGTGCATTAGATTAAACTTACAGCACAGCGTTAGTTACTTATATTTATTATACTGTTCTCCTTCGATCCCGAACTGTACCCTGCTTAATTCTATTTTTGAAAGCACAGATACAGCACTCTCACTTGACCCGAGTGCCCAAATACATGTATTTGGGTATTTTAATGCACACCACCGTGACTGGCTTGAATTATCCAGCTATACGGACGTATAGTCTCTCCATAGTGCACTCCCTCTCACAGACTGTCACTTTCCCGACCCGCCTCCTTCTTCACCTGTTCTTGACCTCACTGCCGAAAGCTTGTGTGACGAATACCCATAGCTCGCTCGGGAACGCTGATCACCTTGTGATAATGATTGATATCACCCTAAAATCTCGTCCCAAAGCTGATGAGTCGTTGCTCAAAACAACAACATACTAAAAGCAGGCGGATTTGATTCCCTCAGAGGTCACATCAGTGACGCCACATGCAGTGAAACGTTTTCTCTCCCTGCTAATAAGTGCGCAAATAAGGTAACCGAATGGGTCAAAGCAGGTATTGAAGCATATGTCCTCATGCGAAGATTCTACAGCAAGCTTCATTCTCCATAATGGTTTGCCTCTAAATGTGCAGCTGCTATTGCACAGCGGCAGCAAGCATTCCGACAATTCGGCCGTCATAAGTCAACTATGAATGGACAGAAATGTATAGCGCCAAGAAAAGATTGTAAGAAAGTGATAGGTGAAGTAAAGAGAAGGTATACAGTAATGACTAGAAAACGCATTCAGTCGCAGAAACTAGGTACTCGTGATTTCTGGAAAATCTTCAATAGTGTGGTGAAGGATGGACAATCAACAATCCCCCCCCCACTATAAAACCACAATAATGCCGTTTGTACGGCAACTGATAACGCTAAACTACTTGCCCAGCGTTTCGCATAAAACTCCACTTTGGACTCAGCAAACCACCCCTCCCTGCCTGCTCCCTGTTTTCCCGACTATATTGACATGCATAAATTTAAACTAACATGAAAAGGCATATCGCTGCACAGCTCCCACATTAGGATGACCCTCAAAACTGTTTCCCTAATTCTCATTTGTTACATTATTTTTTTAATTTTTGACAGCTTTCATAGACTAATACAGTTGTTTTGTTTACATAATTCTTTCTTCCGCTATACCAAGATAAACATTAATTGATTGATAAATAATAACTAGTGTTTTATTTAATCTTAATTTAACTTATGTAATCTACCATAAAAAGGTAAAGGTCGCATAGCCTGGACGCGCACGAGTATCGTTGCCGACATCGCACACTGCCCATGGCCGTAGCGACGGTGATTTGTTAAGAATCACCGTGTCTAGGGCACAGCATATGGAATGCGGAGCCCATCCCTCTCCTTCCGCTGCCTTGAACCTTCCCTGAGTTTTAGTCAGGTACCCATTTACTGCTGGGTGGACAGAGGGAGTTTTCAGACCCGAAAATTCGCATGCCGTGAGTGGGATCAAGACAAGTGCTATAACCACTCGTCCACAGGCCCTCCCTGTAATCTATCATGTGGTAGTGCTTATATTTATTTTAATTTTACATAATCTATTCTATTTTATGATATCGTATTTCTAGGTTTTTTTTTACTTAGCATGTTTTTTTCACTTTTTTAATTTAGCAGATCAAAAGACTTTTTGAATACTATTTCTTCTTTTTCTTTTTTTTCTTTATAAATTCCTTTATTTCAAAATTTGGGCAAAATAAGTCAATCACTTAATTTTTTTAGTTGGTCGGGCAAAAGTCTTTCAACTGTTGTTCAGTAAATGAGTACCATTTGTAAGTTCTAAAAAAAAAATCTCAGTTGATTGTTTTTACACAATATCAAGAAATTTCTTATTTGTTAATTAATTTCCAATTTTTTATGTATTTATTATCATCTACATAATAAACCTTTTTTTAATTTGTCAATTTTAATCTCCACGTCTCATCTGTTTCTGACTTTTTCATTATTTTACTTATATTTAAAATTCAATATGTTGACTCCATTATCTTTAATTCTGCACCATCTTTTTAAAGTTTGTTTTAATATTCTTTAAAAAAATTTTATATTTTTAATATTTTGAGTTTTGTGTTTTCTCGGGCATTTCTTTAACTTATAAAATTTGCTGTTTTTTATGTTTTCTTTTTTTTCTGTATTACTATTTTAACTCTGAACAAATTGGTTATATTTTAAAATAATGTAAAGGAAGACACTTTGAGACATAATTCATTCATCTATATATATATATATTGACCTTGAAATATATTGAATATTGACCCTTATATAATAATACTATCAAAACGTACCCGCCCTTCGGGAAGCAATTAATTTGGAGGGGGCGTTAATTAAAAAATGTTTTTAACTCAGAGAATTCCATTATTTTAACAACAAACTTTGGTAAATTTGTAGAGTAACACCTTCATTTAAATTACTCCCACCCCTTAACAAATGAGATTCTTCATTTTAGGGCCATTCTAAAATATTAGGAGAGTGAACTAGTATATATTTTTAACACTAAACCTTAGTTCGACTGGCAAGGTCGTAAAACCACACACATTCGTCACAAAAAATCTCCTCCGAAATATTGCACATAATTCATCTCCAATGGCAAAAAGGTTAACTGCCATAAAATCCTCGAATGGCCCGGTAATTGAGGATCATTTTACGTTAAATTTATATGCCAAACTGATCCCACCTTAAATCCTAAAGGAATATTTTTGTTGTATCTCTTTCCGTCGGGTTTGTTCAGGGTATTCACACGTAATCGCTAAAAAGTAGAATCGTATTTCATCGGAGGGTGGGGTATCTACAATAATATATACACTTTTAATATTTTTATTTATGCCATAAAAATAAGGTATTTAATTAGTTAGATAATTTCAAAGTTATTTATTTAATTTTCACTGGAAAGGTAAACACAACTCAAACTAATTGCTTAAAATTAAAATAAAAAAGGCGCGTATAGTTAAAAAAAAGTATAAGATTTAAAAATTAAATATGGTTAAATTTGCAGATCAACACCCTCCATTAATATCCCAACCTCCAGTGAAAATTACATTTTGTATTTTTAGGCGATTACGTGTTAACACCGTGGAAAACGGAGATAAAGAAAACAAATATTTTAGAATTTAGAGTAGGGGATCAGTTATGTATATATTTGTCAAATGTGCCCCAATTTCGGGTTATTTTATCTCTTTAGAAGACTTTTTTTTAAGTTACCACTAAGCCTATGTCTGAGTGGCAAAGTCATAAAACCAGACTAAGTTGATTTAACTCCGATAGCAAAAAAGAATTTAGTTAACTGCCCTAAAACTGTCTCGAAAAATAAGGATATTTTACATTAAATTTATATTTGAACATTTTCCCTCACCTTAAATTTAAAAATAATTGTGTTTTTGTTTCTTTCTTCTTCCCGTCAAGTTTTTACAGGGTGTTCACGCGTGATCACCTAAAAAGTAGAATATTTCATTTTGTAGCCGGGGGAATATAACGAATCTATATATTTTTTATTTAAAAAATACGAATCTATATATTTTTTCTGTAATTGGAACAGATCACAGTACTACTAGACTTTTGTTTTGATTGTCAATAGTAAAACGGTCTTTATACACATTAAACATTAGGTGTGTTGCTAAACTTAGCTGATAAAAAAGTTATTTATTTATTTTTCGCAGAAAATGTAAAAACTGCAAAAAGACGGCGAGAGAAAAGGTGGCAGAGGGAGATCGAGCGAGACCCGGAAAAACGCTACTCAGCCTGTAACTCCTGCCCATGCCTGGTCTTATAGTTTCAGTAGACGCATGTGCGGGTCGAACAGTGTATTGCTTACTGGACCAGTACTTGTCTAGTTTGCTTTTAAAGTCAATTGTGTCTTTTGCATTTACAACTGAATTGGGAAGCTCATTCCAGTTGTTCACTACTCGAAGTCCAAACGAATGCTTCCTAGTGTTGAGTCTGCTGTGCTTCTTGGGCAGTTTCCCCTTGTCCTGGAATTAGTATTGAGTGGTAGAAGTTGTTTTTGGTTGATGTTGCCCTTGCCTGTTAATATCTTGTACACTTCTATCATATCACCTTTTTCACGTCGGTAGTGCATTGACGGTAGTCTCATCTCTTTGAGCCTCTTCTCATATGGCAGGTCTTTGATTGAGGAACACAACTTTGTTGCTCTTCGCTGAACTCTTTCGCCTTTGTCGTTATCTCCGGCATATTGGTGGATTCTTGCGACGTTTCCATGTTCCAATATTGAAGGTAAAGTTAAGGTGTTTTAGTTATGTTTCTGATTTATTTATTGAATAACTTTAATAAATTACTGTTTATATAGAATAATCTATTGTATACAGATAGCAAACCTAAGCCAATGCAATTTAAAATTAATAATACCAAACATTTATTAATTATGAACAGGTTAAAAATAGTTATGCTAATTAAGCGATTAAAAGATTCTTCTTAATCGTTTATCTGCACTATATATACAGAATATCAAGACTTTATTGATTTAAATAACAGTAACCCATTTTTATTGTAATATAGCAGTTATAAATAAAATAAAACGTCTCGCAGTTATTCATTTGAAAAATAGTTTAATGGAAGACACTTTAACACCCGATAATGTATCTGGATATACATTTTTGCAAAGACATTTTGCTCCTTCATGCATGATTTTTTTGTTTTTTCTTCGGAACTCATAAACGACTGTAAAAAAATTTCTAAATTAATAATTTTAACGAATGATTAATAAGTTATTGTTTTTCCTTCTAATGACAGTACTTATTTCTTTGAAAAAACATCGTTTTAAGGACTTCTAAAAATAGTCGTCGTTGCAATATAAGAATATAATAAACTTATAAAGTATGTAACTTTATATTTGTTTTATTTTTTTCTATTATAATGCACTAGGAATTGATATAAAATAATTATTTTATAATACTTGAATATATATATATATATATATATATATATATATATATATATATATATATATATATATATATATATATTGAGCTCTAATAAAATAAAATGGTTGAATGAATCGAAAATGTGAATTTATGTGAAGCCCGAAATGTGGAAAATATCTAATCAATCGGAAAAAACTCTAAACGCGAACGTATTTCTTTTTCTCGCTCGTACGTTTAACAAATACCTTATTATTGATGCGGGAAATGTCAACTGGAAAAAGAAGCATTTCATTGGTGCACCAAATTGTTCTTTGACACGATAGCAGACACGTCAAAAAATATCTGTTTTCGTTTATTAGTTTTGAGAGCACAAATGAACCATAATACTAGATTTTTGCCCGTAAAATTTAATTCAAGCTTATAAACTTTGTTTAAAGATTACAAAATCACTTTCTTATTCTGAAAGGTATATAAATAAACATATTGCATTGTAGATTGTTTCTGGCTTGAATTGATATTTATGATATTAATTATCTAAATTCTTAATCATCATACTCATGATCATCATTTATATCCTAGTCTTAGTAGACACTGACGGATGCGTCAGCATGTCGACACAGGCCCCTGACTGTACAGGCCGATGTGCGGGTGGCAGTCCCTATTGCAATCGCCACGAGGTCTGGATTACAATGACTTTAGTCGTTCGCATTTTCTGATCTTTCGCATTTTCTGTCACCGTCTCAGGTCGCACCTTCCTTCTACCTGCTTATGCACCCCCGAACAATATTGCGTTATGTATTGCATACCCTCGGGTATTTTTGAATTAGCCTGAGGTGCGACTAATCTTTATCGCATTTTGGATCAACTGTCCGTATAGAATATTTTTCGACAGTATCCCATCCGCAATGCGGCAACCATGTCTCGACCATCGCATGTGGAGCTGGATGAGTGGATAGTGCACCAATATTTAAAATTATAATAAGTAGAGTACACTAGTTAATGTTAGCGAATGGAATGTACGAGATTAGATTTATCGCATTTGAAATTAAATGCTGGTTTATTTTTGACAGGTAGTGATGTAGGAAATCGCTACCCTCTGTCAGATTTCCTGCGAATTCTATCAACAACGTCGAAGATTTAAAAGAGTCGTGATCATCCTTTGAAAAATAGACCCGTTCTGTAGCAAGAGACAATGGATACTCTATAAAAGAGTGTGTGTTTTATGAAATGTTTATAGTTAAACATAGATTACTTAACCAACAACCGCAGTTCTGTTTGCTTAAATCCAGTGATAATTTCCAGAATCAATGCTGAGATAAGCGATAAAACTGGTGATATTTTGTGTTGTTTCTTCTTTACTGTAATAAAACAAATCTATGCAAACTCCAAATGTTGCATACGAACAGAAGATGTTTTCAGTGACTGGTGTGTGGTAATCACTGGAATCTGCCAAGGATGCTGCTCTCGCCATTACTCTTTGCCATAGTCAGTCATTGGGCATTAAAAAAGGCTACCAAGTATCAGGGTATAACTTGGATCGAAGATCGTAAACTTTCTGATGTAGACTTTGCATATGATATTGCTGCGCTAGCAGTGACTACCACTGACTTACAAGGCATTGTCAACAATGTCAAAGTCGAACAAGTTTCTCGACTAAAACGAAATATCTAGAGTTGACAATTTCACGTACTTAGGCAGCTCCATAAACGAGGAAGGTAATATGGACTACGAATTGCAGTGCAGGATAGGAAAAGCCTCGACCGAATTTAATCAGCCTTGCAAAATCTAGACAAACATAAAAATTCACTCTCAGAACAAAATTAAGATTTTACAACAACAACGTTTTATTAACACTACTACATAAGAGTTAAACTTGGCATCTAAAAATCAGCTAGGCAGGAAGTTAGACGCGTTTGATTTCAAATGCATTAAAAAGATTCTATTGATCGAATAGAACGATCGAATTACGAAGCAGGAAATTAGAGACCACACTATCCAACAGCTTGTATCGTCAATAATCTGCACACGACGTCTTAGCTGGCTCGGAGATGCCCTGAAATTTTCTACGGAAGGAATTGTTAACTAAGTGCTTCAGTAGACCCCTGATGGAAAAGTAAGAAGAGGAAGACGAAAAATAAGCTGGAAGTAAACAATCGAGAGAGATTTGCAAGAAACGAAGAGAAGCTGGAGGGACTCTGTGGATCTGGCTACAATGGAAATATTTAACTGCCTCGTGTGTCTCATGGCGCTGGAATTCCTAAGCAAGTTAGTTCTAGACGAGTTGCCTTACCAAAGCTTGAGAGTGTAGTCTACCCTACTACTCCACTAGTAGCCAGGAGGAGTATAGATCGGTTCATACCTTTCTAAGAGGTATTAGTAAAGTGAATTTATAACCACTTCCAAAATTACGCCACCTGGTATTCTCAAATGTCACCCATCTAAGAACTGGTCAGGCGCATCTTGCTTAATTTAGGAGATCCAACGAGAATCAGCGTTCCAACGGGATGCACCCGTGAGAAATGAAATAATAAATATATAATGAATAATCTAACTGTTATATTATTACAATAAAATTTGGCGCTGGGATGATTTTGTCATCTCATAACAAATAATAAACGAAATAGCTGTTATATTATAACTGTGTTCAATCTTTTTAATTTATTTTTACTAATGATTCACCACTTATCAAGGCCAAAAGCCACTCGATGATCAGGGTTAATTGGATAGAATGATTGTCAGTTGCCTCTGAGAGGATTGGTAATGATTGATTGGATGGATCAAGTTCGAATTTTTGATGAGACGGTTCATAACAGAATTGACATTGGATTTGAACGCGGTCATGTAGTAATCTGCAGTTTTGTGGTAACATATTTCACAAGAATGTTTTTTTTTCTTTTCGTGGTAAATGTCCCAATCCAGCACAAAAGAAAATACTCGTTTGGGACCAATAATTCCAATGTATGTACTATTTTCTGAAGATATTTTTTACCTCCATCAAAAATGTGCGTTACTTAATTATTTTGAAAAACAACAACGATATTTCCATCGTAGATGCTCGACTGAGCTCCAATCTCTGGTTTCTCCTTGTCAGACATTCACGGCAAGATCTCGTCCTATTAGCACAACTGAAACTAAATGTCCTTTCTGTGTGCTTAGTGTCGGGCGAAATTTCCATGAACAAAATTTCCATGAACAGAAAATTCCCATCTGTGAAACACAATACACTGGAACTGCTTTCCTACAGAGAACAACATGACTGTCTTCCAATCACATGTAAACAAATATTTGTCATAAAACGTCCCCATAAATAACTTAACTTTGTTTATGTTAAATCATTTTATAATACTCTTCATAATTAAACTGACAATCTTTTAATCTATTAACCCTTATATTCGGGTGTCTTTTGAGAACTGCGTGTGTATACATGCTCTGTTGCACGTGAGAAGTACATGTGTATGTATGCACTGTTGCGCGTAAAGAGAAGTACATGTGCTTATATGCACTGTTGCGCATGAAAAGAAGTGTATGTGTTTATGTGTACTGTTGCGCCTCATTCCAAAATCTCTTTCAGGTGATATCTACGTATAGGGAGTTTGTATTTTACTCAGCACTAAAAGGAAGAGGTAATGTCACAGTATGAAAAATAGTCATTGTGAAAAGGTTCCCAGTAGGAATAACAATAAATGGCGCATAAAGAAAGGATTGTTAATGTCGAATTTTTGGAATTTAATATGAAATTTAACAATGAATATGTGATAATTGTTTTATCTTTCTAAGTAAAACATTTAAATGGCGAAAAGAAAAACTAAATTCAACTGAAGGTAGGTAAAAAAGGGAATCCTTTCAACGTGGTCGCCTAATATTACAAAAAACTATTTGAGAGCGTTTTATCTTTTAAGCGCGAAAAATCGAAAGTCACTATCTTTGGAGTCCACCGACGAAAGCTGCGGTCAAACGGCTGCCCATATTTGCTTGGAATAAATATAATTCCAATAAGCAAGCTCCAGAAACAACTTATGAACAAGATAAGCAGTTTATTAAGTGAATAAATGCGAAGTGTAAACAAAAGATACGAATTTCCTAAGAAGCAGATTATCCTTAACGATAAAGAAATACGGACCCGACAAAATCATTCCATTATAAAAAGGGCGAAGCTAAAAGATCTATTATTTATGTCTTTTTTATGTTGTTTAAAAATGAGCCACTGATCTGAGGAGAAGAAAAATATTTATTATGGCGCTACAGTATTTGAGCGCCCAAAACTTTTAAAACAGCCATATTTGTTCCACTGGTACGCGGAGAAAATATTGAAATAGGCAGATATTTGAAAGCATTTGAACATTTAACACCGGGATTAAAGGCTTTTTCCATCAATATCCAATCACTTCCTATTTAGAGTAGATGTACAAGGATCAAAATGTCCGATAAAATATTGATTTTTTTTATCAATTGTAATTATAAAGTAAAAGTAAAGTTTGCTATTTAATTTAATTAGAAACATTTTATTAGGTTAGAAATATAATACAATTTATATGATGTCTGTTCGTTGTTCATTTGTCAAAACAGTTTACACAGGATGCAGCATAAATATGTCCGAAATTTAAAATTGGTCCAGGAAATAACGGTGAATGTTCAGAATAGTTAACAGTGGTAAACTTGTAAACAAAAAATCAAAACAAAACTATTTAAAAAAAACGCAGTAGAATTAAATTCTTTACACATCGTATACTTTTTTATTTTAGAATTTGACCGGCAAAAGCTGACTTATTGATACACAAAAAATGCCGATATATATATATATATATATATATATATATATATATATATATATATATATATATATATATATATATAGTAATACAGGTAAAGTAGACATCCAAAGGATAAACATCCACAGAATTTCAGCTGGGCTTATAAAAAGTGCTCAATAGTTAATAGAGCTCTTCATATAACTATTTTTACAGACATGTAAAAAGCCGCTACACTGGCATGTCGATGTTATCGATCAATAGTTATTAGAAACTAAGATTTTTAATTGTAAGTATAATCTTATCTATATATAAATATCTATGCGCACGCATGTGCAAATTAATGTTCGGGTTCGTTTTTATTTCTATTTTATTTAATTATATTTTTATTGTGTTATTTTACCGGTGTATTCAATTTTCCAGGATTTTTTTATTATTTATTTTCTTTATTTGTTTATTAACTTTTTAATGTTATTTTTTTCTTTTTTTCTTCATGTATTCCTTTATATTGTACTCTTTATTCATTTATATTATTATAATTCGTAATGATTTTCTTGATTTCTGTTATAATTTTGTTTAATTTTATTGGTTATTACTGTTGTTAATATTAAATATGTATACACATACTCACACTCACCCTCATACATGCATATATTCACATACGTACATATGCACGTATATATGCATATGTTGACGCACATATACACATATATACAATCACTCTTTCACTGAAATGCATAATTTATCCAGGTTGAATTTGGCATAGGAGATGCTTATTCAAATGCCTGCATTTTAAAGCAAACTCGTGTTTTTTATTCTTCTGTTTAAACGTTTTTATCTGGTTTTTTTTCTAGGCACAATTGGCAAATCATGCTATTACTGCTATAAACTGGTTCTTCTTTTAGAATGTCTTATTTAATAGCAGGGTGGATATGTTTATCTATTTATTCCATATATACTTGGACATAAATAAAATTGAAAAATATGGCTAAAAACAGATCAAAATCGGACAAAATATAAGCCAACAAATTAAATATAAATAAAATAATAAAAAAGATTATTAGAAGACTGATAGCATTAAATAGGAGAATAAAACTATATAAAAAGACTGCAAAATAGACGTCCATAGAAGGCTACTTCAGTTGTGCGAGTTAATAATAACTGATGAAGTATTTTGGGGTGAATTATAAGTAGTGGAGTATTGGGTTGTTTTATATTCATTATAAAAAAATTAAACTTTAATCCTAGTAATTTTAAATTGATTACTTTTTTTGCATGCCCAAGTGTTATCTTAGGAAGATGTACCTCCGACAATGAGTACACACACAACTAATAGTTACATCGATTATACTACAACACTTCCACGTATAAGTACCATGTATCTCTCTGACAATAGCTCAATTTGCCAACACCGAAGAAGGCATGAATGTTCCCATCTGGATATAGACACATTTTAGTTAACAACACAAAAACACTATGGTATCATACAAACTTAAAATGATATTTTTGATTCTAGAAGCCATCTACATTAAAAGTAGACACTCCACAGTTAATAACGTATATTATGAAACCAGTTACATTTTTGTAAGTTGTGCGCGTAGTAATTTTTAGCCGTTCATCATTATCATTTGAATTCTGTATGCGCATTTCACGTTATCACGTTCGGAGGAAACATTCCGTCACTATAGATGCTTGTTTTACTGTTGTTTAATAATAGCCGTTAAAAACTAAAAACAAATTGATCAAAACACCCTAACCTAGCTGTTGAACACTCTAAGAAAATAGATAAAAGCATACACCCTACTGATGATGATGACTTGAGGAATCAAATCAAAACTACTCACAAGAGTATGGAGCAAGGGAAATTGTTCATTTTTTATATACCGATTTAATCGAAATACCAAATGGATTCCTCGAACAATCGAAAACAAGCCCTGCAAAACAAATTTTAAAATACGTGGTATTTAATAATATTTGTATTATTTAAAACATGCTGCACACACACACAAGCACACACACACACACACACACACACATATATATATATATATATATATATATATATATATATATATATATATATATATATATATATATATATAAAGATAGATGAAAGAAGAGGGATACACATGTACGAATGAAAAATTTATTTCAACTTCGATTGTTCAATGCAAGGTATACTCGGTAATAAAATTGTGTGTATTATTCTTTCCTTAAGCCAAGGCTTTTCAAAGATCAAAATCTTATCATCAGAGGAATTACATAGATAGATAAGTTCGCAATGGAAAAGCCAAAATTCAAAATTTGAAAAGATATTAAGTAATGGAGAGTGAAAACCCTTCTTTTCCATTTGTAAATTTCTTTTCATTGGACACCTCATCAACGGACAATTACCAACTGGACAGACTCCATATCTTTTTACACGAACTTTTTTTTCACTCTCCATTACTTAATATATTTTCAAATTTTGAATTTTGGCTTTTCCAATCGTTTTCTCCAACTTTTTTCCCCCGCATATCTCATTCGATTTTCTTAGTTTTTAATTTATCATTCTGACGTTCCTCTTAGAGGGTCAGACGATAAGGCCTTGAGGAAAATTTTAGCAATTTTTTTTATTTTCCACCCACCCGTTTCATTGATTTAAAAAAATGTTTCCTCTGAAATATATATATATATATATATATATATATATATATATATTTGTGTAATTAGGCAGCATTCTTTCTCTTATGCATTTTTGGTTAAACAGTAGCGCGAACTTCTGTTTATTTATTTTTTTTATTTGTTTTTTCAATTCGTCGCACGACCGATTTGGTATTGTCGTCCATGTATAAAAAATCGTCATATTTTCGCGAACGTTTTCAACCGACGTCGGTCATCTTCAGGCGGGTTAATGAGTATGCAAAATGAAAGATTGGTGAATTTATTAAGAAGACGTTTTTAAAAAAACATTTCAATACCACTTCAACAACACTTCAACATACCTTCGCCCCTTCATTACGAGCATGGTTGATACTAGGTTTATTTACTTGAATAAACAACGCTTCCATTATGAGGAGACGAATACTGCAATATGAGATCCCAAGAATGGCTGTGTTCTTGGTTAAATTTTTATTTTGCATACTCATTTGGCCTTTTGGTTAAGATCAAAGTGTAGTATCTGCTCCGATTGATACTGCACCCCATAGACTGGTATTGTCTTGGCCTTCGGGGCTTGATTTACGCCGGTCTATGGGTCTGTCCTGTGCAGTTCTAGGAGGTCCACCCTCCCAGGCTTCGTCTCTCCTCTTTGGGGAGGAGTAAGTTTAATCCCACTTTCCCGACCCGACCTTGGGTCACATCTTACTTGTGGGAGTAAGATAAAAACTGGCATTGTGCCTAACTCCTGGAGAGGAGTAAATCAATACTCATTCATCCGCCTGAAGATGACCGACGTCGGTCGAAAACGTTCGCGAAAATATGGCGAGTTTTTATACAACATGGACGAAAATACCAAATCGGTCGTGCGACGAATCGAAAAAACGAATAAATAAATAAATAAACAGAAGCTCACGCTACTGTTTAACCAAACATGCATATATATATATATATATATATATATATATATATATATATATATATATATATATATATATATATATATATATATATATATACTTGATTATCCACATAAAATGTTATAAGCAGATATAATATTTTATGTGTCGATTTTCAGGATTTACTTCAACAGAGAATAGAGCTAGGTAGTAAATTATGAAAATATATTTATGGTAATTAAGCTACACAGAGGCTTCCGCGTTTCATCCCGTAGAGTATTGTCAGGCTAAATTCAATGCATATTAGCTTCACTATTCTATACGGTGATGAAACGCAGAAGCCTCTGTGTAGCTTAATTGCCATGAATATATTTTCGTAACTTACTATATTTTTTTATATTTTTATCGTGTATATTTTTGTATTATTAACTAAAATGCTCCTTTGTCTCTCTCTCTCTCTCTCTCTCTCTCTATATATATATATATATATATATATATATATATATATATTATTTCATTAAAATAAATAAATAAGTATAGACGCTCACATATTAAGAGTGCGACACACAGGTGACTCTCTGTAGTATTTAAAATGATGCTTCACTATAGATATCTGAGTTCGCTCATTTATATTGATCGCAAAAAAACAATAACAAACAAAATGAATGTATAGATAGATAGATAGATAGATAGATAGATAGATAGATAGATAGATAGATAGATAGATATAATTATATATTATCGCTTAATCCAAGGAATTAGGATAATTGAAGCGGAGTTCTTTCAAATTAAATCCAATGTGAAAGACAGACTAATATAAAAATATTAGGAAGGTGTGAAGTTGTTTTGTGCAGTGAAATATTTTTATTTCTCATTAGTGCCAGTGAATGAAGATAAAAACCCAAATACCGATTCTCAAGCCAGTATTTTGGTTTCTTTCAAATGTGAAAGATCAACTGAATTACTTTTTTTACCAATATTTCATCCAGTTTATTTTAAATAATTTGCACTAATATCATTTTGAATCTGATTATCTAATTTGTCACGAAATTGTGTTACTAATATATAAATCTAATTGTGCCATACACTTAGTTAATTGTTTTCTTAACTTTTCTAGCAGATAAATAAATAGATATATTAAAAAATTGTGTTTTTTATTTAGGATTTGAATCATGTTGATATTAACTGTAACTACATTAAAAGGCATTAGTATATCTTCTATATTTTAATGTGGGGTAAAATTATCTTAAATATTTCATCGATAGACCCTCAAAAATCTCCTTGTAAGTTCATGATTTTATAATATTTCTGAATTCACCCAGTTTCTATTTTAAAAGAAGATCTTCATTAGTTTTAGTTTTGACTTAATTAAGTAATTTTTTAAATAAAAACGTAACTATTTCATAAAGAAATTAATTTTATCGTAAATATAGTTGTTGAATTCTTTCCTACCATTAAATTTCCAGAGTGTAAGGGATACGAAACAAGGTGTCTTCTATATTTGGATATTGATGGGAGGGCTCATAAACATCAGAGTTTCAATAAAGCCCAATGTCCAGTCCATTCAAGTACTTCTAAAATCGCCAGTAACCTCGGAGCCTCGATGTCTACATGTGGTATTTGATGAAGTGTTCTTAAATGATTGATAGATGTATAGAGGAAGTTAGGAGCCAGGGGAACTTCGCGTGGTGGGATGGTCGATATGAGGGTAGGGGTACCTGAGAGAAACAAAGCTGCCCGGGTATGGTTTGGTGAGGGTCGTATTGGACTGGGGGCGGACGGACGAACGGACGGAGAGAGATATATACTGAAGAAAAAAAAGCAACCGGAAGAAGGTTCCAAATAAATTTCGAAGCCGTTCTTAATCATTTCCGGTTCTCGAAAAAAAATGTTCTGACGCCCCCTTCCCTAAAAAATGGCCGGCATTTTTCTATTTTACCGATAGTTAGTTCAAAAGAATGTTGACTCTTGAGAAAAAGAAATAATTAGAAATAACCTCTGTAGTTAACTCTCTCCCCCATCTCTCTTTAATATATATATATATATATATATATATATATATATATATATATGTGTGTGTGTGTGTGTGTGTGTGTGTGTGGATATTACTCATTAATATACATATACATTAGAATAATTACATATATACATATGATAATGGAAGGAGGAGAGTAGTCCGACGTAATGGGAAATGAAAAAAGAAAACCAAGAGATATTT
The DNA here is from genome assembly GCA_963556195.1 of Sepiola atlantica. Classification (NCBI taxonomy): domain Eukaryota; kingdom Metazoa; phylum Mollusca; class Cephalopoda; order Sepiida; family Sepiolidae; genus Sepiola; species Sepiola atlantica. The sequence goes on from OY744519.1 coordinate 63,205,255, forward strand.
TTTATATATTCATCAACGTTTCGTCTTTACTGTTAGACTTCCTCAGGATGATAATTTGAAGAAAAATGACATGCAAGTACATGGAAACCCCCAAATTTCAATGTACTTGCATAACATTTTACTTCAAATTATCATCCTGAGTAAGTGTCTTACAGTAAAGACGAAACGTTGATGAATATATCAAAATATCTCTTGGTTTTTCCTTTTTCATTTTCCATATATACATATGTAGAAACAGGAGTATGTAACTCGACGGCATAGTGTACAAATAACAAGAACAGGTTTTTATACGATAACGGCTTTATTTAATTCATATGATGTTTCGAGTTATTATAAATCTTCTTCAGACATAAAAAACCGAGATAAAAAAGGACATATTTCACATCCGAGATAATATTACAAAATTGTAATGTTTTTTTCTTTTTTCTTTGATTTTACATATCTGAAGAAGACACATCATATTCCGAAACCTCACATGGACTAGATAACGCCTTTTCACATGAAGAGATTTTCTCGTCCTTTGTATACTATATACCAAAAATGTATACATACATTTACATATAGTATAAATTATGGTGACTGTTATTTCTTTACAGAAGATGGCCATCCGTACAAGAATACAATGTCTGGAAGTGGGTATGCAAATTGCCGAACAGCTCCGCACGTTAAGGCGTCGGATTTGAGTTGAAAAATACTTGTAGTTCGGTTTTTCGAATCGCATGACCGGTAGTGAATAATCATATCTCTATGCTGATGAGGCCCGATTATTAAAACGGACGAAACGTATACGTATATAGATAATAAACAATAACAAATATGTATTATATATATATATATATATATATATATATATATATATATATATATATATATATATATATATATATATATATATATATATATATATATATGTGTGTGTGTGTGTGTGTGTGTGTATATATATATACCAGTAATGTTTTATATTTTGCTTAGTATGTGCTGTAATGAGGATTGAACCTTCATAGTCCAGAAGACTGTCACACACAACTTATTATATATATATATATATATATATATATATATATATATATATAGCAGTAATGTTTTATATTTTTCTTAGTATGTGCTGTAATGAAGATTGGACCTTCAAAGTCCAGAAAACTGTCACACACAACTTATTATAATTAACACTTTCATTCGATAAGCTTCGTGCTATGTCTTACATGGGATGCGAACAATCTATCCCCGTGGTTTAAATAAAGGGTTGAGTTAAAATACCTTATAGATTAACGAGTATGAGATCAGAATTACCGAGTTCGACAGGAAAAACTTGAATGAGGTCGGGTGTTACATCAGCCGAAACGTTGTGAGAATAACATCTAAGATGGGAATATATTCCGGATAATCTAAGTAATTTAAATTATCAATCCTAACCTAAATAATTCCGAAACATAAGAATCAAAGAGTTCGTAAGAAATCTTTTTTTAAATTTTATAAATTTTAGCCAATTAATTTCTTTTTCAAAAATTACAATTAGTATGCTCTGTATTTATCTGTCAATCTTTTATAAAACAACCACTTGTATATTTTTAGTTATTATTAGAAAAATAAATTGGGAAACGTTTATGTTTGTAAATTTATATTAACATTTATATTTAATTTCCATTCAAGAACAAATCCTTTATTTATTTCCGTTATAATTAAATCAAATTGTTTGCGCGCACAATAACATAAACTACACCGCAGTAAGTTAATCAAGTCAAAAAGATATTAGTTTTTCCGATTTTAAAATCACAAACGAACGCTGAAATAATGTATACATATTTTAATAAGAGAGTTGTGTAGTTTCCTTGACGCATTGTGTGTATTGCATAAATTATTTATTGAAAGCTAGTGCAATGTGTGATAAACTGCAAATATAAATATAACAACCTTCGATAAATATAAAAAAATAAAAACATACACTTATTTAAAGAAAAATGAAGAAGAAGAAGAAGAAGAAGAAGAATAATAATAATAATAATAATAATAATAATAATAATAATAATAATGATAATGATAATGATAATGATAATGATAATAATAATAATAATAATAATAATAATAATAATAATAATAATAATATAAAGCGACAGTAAAGATGGAAGAGAAGTTAAATTCTTTATAATATCGAATCGGCGGACAATATACTTAGTCATATAGTATCCCACAGCAGAGGCCGGGAGATCGCATTAAGCATAGATTGACAGCTGATTATAAATTCTCCTAGAGGCCGAATCCTTTTTTGAAGGGGGGGATAACAATGTTTCATATAAATATTTAATATGTTTTACATGTAGTAAATAGTTAATCATTTTTCGTATCTATTTATATTTTATTAGGTGCCCCCCCCTAAGAACCTGATATAAGGACACACACATAAATTTTAAAGTTTACGATACAGCGAATATAGGCGATAAAAAATTAAAATAAATAATTCAATAAATAATAAATAGCTACGATACTTTATCCGTAACAATAAACTAGTAACTTATAATATAATATAGTAACATTAACGATAACTAATGTTTGCATTCATAATAATAAAACCTATAAATTAATTAATCATACTAATTCATATAACGTTACATTATAAATTAGAATGATTTAATTAGCACGAGCTTTACAATTATATTGAAAACCCAGACCGTAAATAAACAAATATAAAAAGTAAAAATATAATCATTAAATAATGTGTTTTTTTTTAGTAAATAATATAACAAATTTTATAATAAAAACAAACACGGAAGAAAAACAGCAACAGTATTGGGAAATCAAATGTTGCTGTCATATGTGATTCGGTTACATATTGAACGTGATTGATGTGGTGTCCAACCTTTACAAAGATTTCCGGTTACTATGACCGCCGGCTCACTTGAAGAATAATACATGAGTAATTCTACCTTCTTTTGAAAAGGAATGTCATTCCCGAAATATTAAGACAAAAATGTACTAATATAAAATGCTATAAAAAAGATTAAATATAATATGGAGTAACACAAGATCCCCTTTGTTATCGTCTTATCTTATTGTTCCTTTCTTTATATATAAGAATACCCGTCCCAGGACTTGTAAAATTAATTCCCCGTACATAATGTTTTGTATCAATGTTATGTTTTCTTATGAATATTAAAATCAAGATATAATTATGCTAAACCTCATGTCTAGAATGCTGATTATAATTTTTATAAAAATGCATTACATGATTTGGATTCTAGAAAATGTCTAAAATGTAAGACTTAAGCTTAAGGGGTCTTAAGAAAACATTAACATGCAGAGAATCTTGCTTAATTAGTGTATAATGACTATGGATTAAATTTAATGCAAATCTGAAATATTTTCAAATCAGAGTTTGTACCCATATTTTGCCTCTAAAAATACTAAGAAAGACTAAAAATCTGATAATATTTATTAATTGGTGCGTAATATTTAGTCTTTAAATGTCACAAAAATCGGTGATATATAGATTTCCAAGAATGGCTTCCACCCCCTTTTTACCCCTTTTGCATTAAACTAAATTAAGATTTAAGTCTAACAGTTATGTTCCAAAATTCATAAATGGTTAATTAGTTTAGGATTGAGTCGTGTACATACAAATATATAATCATATACACATACCTAGGTTTATATAAATAAAGACGATTGTAGTAGCCTTCAACACAATCAATACTGAGTTGCGCTTTTTATCGTTCAAATCGTAGTTGCTACGCTGTTATTTACTTCCTAAAAACCACAGGAAAATATGACACAAGGCGGAAAGGTGGAGTTAAGGTAAGCACTCTTGATTGAGCCCTTTTGCTCTATTAAATAATCATGACCAAACCCATCGGCATTACACTCGCTCGTAACATATTGTATTACATTAAATACGTATATTACACGGATTCTGCAAACGAACAATTTAGTCTTATTTTATCTTACTCTTGTAATATCTGTTAGTTATCTTAAAAGGATGATAATCCGAAAAAGATATAGGTAATAAATATGAAGATAGACGGAAAGCAAAATCGATACATTAATATGAAAAAAAGAGATTAACACATGGTCAAGATTTGATTTAATATTTCATTCTTTATCAAGAATATACATGATGAAATAACAGAATCAATATTTATACATTGACTGAATTGGTGAGAGTAAGAAGCCTAAATATGCGTGCTAGCATGGGTAGGAAAGCGTGTTAGAGTGGGGGAAGATGTTTTGGTAGTGGGTAGGCGGTGGGTTGTTTTTACCACGACATACAATGCATAAATATTGACAGTTATTTCATCATTTTTATTCTTGATGAAGCCTGATTAAAGGCGAAATGTTGAATCAAATCATAATCCTGTGTAATCTCTTTTTGTTCATATTAATTTGTCGTTTTTACTTTTTCCCTATTTCTGTGTGTTTACTTATACAATCTTGTGACATGTTAAGCACTGAATAACTTAATGCAATAATAGGGTTTCTATTTTAATTAAATTAAAATAAATTCTTGATCTAGATATTAAAAATTTAAATGTTTATCTATTTACATTATTGGCATCTGTAAACAATATAAATTGCGAAATTCATCGAAATTAAACGAGAATATACACAAAACCTATTTTGTAATTCATTTTATTTGATTTTATAAACCCATTTAAAACATTTCTATGAATGATTTCATAGATATCGCCTTGAAACATGGGCCAAAAGTTTCAGTTTTAAAATATTAACATCATTGAAGACCTATTTTCTATGTGAAATATACATAAAAACTATGCTGTTAAATTCATTTTATTTTATTTTCTAAAACCATTTAAAACATTTCTATTAATTATTTCATACATATCGCCGTGATACATGGGTCAAAAGTTCCAGTTTTAAAATATTAACACTATTGAAAAACTTTTTTTGTGTTAAAATGGTTTTATTCAATTCATACAACGTTTTATAGAAGAAAAGAAATATATTAATTGGTTATCTCCCTTGTTTTCTACAACACATTATCTTCTTACATCTTTTGTCTTCTAAAATAGCTCTATTTAATTGGGCAAAACAGTTCTCTTCGACCAATCACTAGGGATTATTTTGGCGGGCTAAAAGTGAAGAACCCAACTATCGTTCTCTTTTAAAATAGTTTTTATTCAGACTGAATTTATTTACAAGGGCGTTCTTGTTACGTTAAAACAAACACTCTTTCGCAAATTGTGTTATGCTAAAACGGTCAGTATCAGATGATTTGTTATTTTAGATAAACCGCAAACACACTTTGCTCGCAAGACATTTATTTTATTATAATTCTTATGCATCTATCATTACTCCCGGTCTTGTGTATCTTTTTCATTATGTTTTCATTTCAACTAATCGTTTCCACAATTTTGTTACAATTTAAGACTTCTTCAGAGATGTAAAATCTGAGATAACAAAGCTGTTATTAATTAGAAGCCAATGTTAAGAATTGAATAGTAAAATCTGCCCGAGCTAAAGAAAGAAAACGGGGACAGAAAGCGAAAAGTAAAAAAATATATAGAAGGTGAAAGAAAGTAAATATACGTAGAATGAAAGGATAGAAAATAAGTGACGAATACATTTATTGATTAGTTTTTATAATTTCTCTATGTTTATATGAGTATATTTCATGACATATACTGGAATAGACTTACATAATCACACAATATACAAACAAAAATATAATTTCATATATATATATATATATCTATCTTTTTTGTTTCATTTTACTTTAGTCGAAGTTTTCACAAATCAAGAGGACCCTTCTGGGGCTAACACTTGATCTCTATGTGAGATACATAGATATTCAAATATTCCATTAAAGTTCGCCTTTACCTTTCAAACACTGAGTTAGTAAAGAGGTTAAGAACATTAATTTTCATTTCCCAAATTGACCAGTTAACTATGTTATAGTATATCTTTCTTGTGATCTCTTGGTCTTTCCTGATTCGAGGACAATAATTCATCTAGTCTGGTGGCGTATCCAGCTTAGTGCTGTTAGTTGATGTAGCATTACTTGGAGAAGGTGCACGTTTCTTCGTATGCGCCAGTGTATAGTTATGTCGAAGGGATCTTGTGTGTGCTTCGAATACTATGTTATTTGAATAAGGTTTACGTGTAGGGAGAAGTATCCTCATGTCAGGTTATCCTGACAAACCCTAATACAGAGAGACCGAAGAAAACCGAGGATAATGTCTAGTAGGTAATTCAAACTTTCCAGTTGGTAATTCAAACTCTCAAACATATATGTATATCTTTTTTGTTTCATTTTACTTCAGTCGAAGTTTTCAGAAATCCAGAGGCCCCTTCCTTGAACTAACACTTGATATCTATATGAGATACATAGCTATTAAAATTTTCTATTAAAGTTACCCCTTTACCTTTCAATCATTGAGTTAATAAAGAAGTTAAGAACATTAATTTTCCTCTCCTCGATTGACCAGTTAACTATGTTATAGTATATATTTCTTGTGGTCTATTCGTCTTACCAGATTCCAGGAAAAGAATCTATTTAGTCTGGTGGAGTACCCAGCTAAGTGATGTTACTTGAGGTAACATGACCTAGAGAAGATGCATTATTTATCATATGAGCCAGTGTATAGCTTTGTCGAGGGAATTTTATTTGGGGTTTGAATACTATGTTATTTTGAATGTTTGGTTTGCAATTAACTGATCAAGTTACTCATCTCTGACTATATTTCTCTGCAGAACTATCAGTCCCTCTGACTCTTATGTTTTACGTTCTATATCCTCCCCTTTTTCTCTCCCACTCTCAAACTTTTGAATTAAAAGTCAAATTTGATAAACTCTTCTCGCCTCTTTAGGTGTATTGACCAATCTTATCATAACTAGAATTTATTAAACTTTTGTAGTAGTAAAAGGAGGGGAACAAGCGGGGGAGTATACGGTTCAATAGCATTCGATAATTTCAGACTTAATAGAAAGAGTCGTAATTGATTTTCATTTTTTACTTGCAACAATAAATAATTAACAAAATGTAAAAAAATAATGAAAAATAAAAATATAATTTGTAAGATTGACTAAAAAGGTAAAACAGCATCGAAAATTTCTTTTATGCATTTTATTATCGTTCGCTCATTCTTTATTCTTTAATAGTTTTTCATTGATCTTTTCGTATTGGGAATTATTAATACTATTATTACAGTTTCCGACAATTGCATTCCCACTGCTTTATTTGCACATACCATGCGTATTTATTAGTAAACTTTAGATTTGATTTATTCTTGTATTTATGGAATTTTTATAGTCGAGTTTTTATAGTTTCGTAAAATAACAGAACATATTAAAATTATTTTTAAAGTTCTAAAACTAATTCAATCATCAAATAAATAATATTAACGAAATTAATAAACCATTTTCAATATTTAAGTTTTTCTTGACATTTATAAATATAGAGTTGGATTAGCACGTACTTTTTTATAATAAGTTTAAATACAGTTAAAAAGTTACGGCAACTTTTATCATTGGTTCTGTTATTTTTTTCACTTAATCTTAGTAATCAAAAATCATTTACCAGCGAAGGAGTCGACGACTACTACTACTAACTTTGTCAGTTAATCTCTCACGTTCCCTCTGTTTTCGCTTCATTTAATCGTTCTCCTACTTTTAATCTTTCGCCTATCTCTTTCTATATTGACGACGAGAGACCGCAAAAAATCAAAAAAACGGCAACAGAGAAGGCGTCGACTACTACAACAATAAAACAAGATTGGAATATTCTATCATAAACAAAAGGAAATATCATCACGAATTATAATACTAGTAAACTCGTAGCTGGAAATGGAACGAGAGTGAAACATAGCGAACAGAAAGTGACTAATTTGGAATTTTGTCATTTCGCTTTTTAAAATTTAATTGACGTTGCAAACTCACATTTTTCTGATACAAAGCATCTCACTTAAGCATAATGGCTTCTCAACGGGCCACGTTTCTTTCGAGTATACATAAACAAGACTTCGATAACAGATAAAGTGACCTTCTTTTCCTTCTGGCAGAAATGGCGGAAGTTTTTTCAGAGACGTCTCTGAGTTATTGCATTAACGCGTCATATCCACAGGATATCCCGTGCAAAATCCACATGGCTTAAAACATAACCGGAGCCGGATGAACTTTCTAGAAAGAGAAAATTGTTAACAACCTAAAGGTTTAAGTCCTGATGAAGCGGTGGTGCGGAACAAGGAATTATTCCAGACTTCCGAGTTTATCTAAATTCCTGTTTCTCCCATATTGAGCATAAAATTCAAAACGTGAAGTTATTGTAGTTCTTGCATGATGTTTATAAAGAGACAAGCAGTAAAACAAGCCTATCATTCACAAAATAATCTCGAAGAATTTTCAAGATTTATTTCTTAATCAGAATTTCTTAAAGTTTAAAACGCTCTCTGTGAATAGTCCAGACCGGGTAACGACTGGAGTGACAGTTGAGAGCACAGCATGACAAAATATGGTGCCATCCGGATTATGGGAGGTTGTCATGTGATACGAAGAAATTAACTTATATTTACGTTGAAAGCGGCGAGAGTAAACATCAAGACAATATATATATATATATATATATATATATATATATATATAGAGAGAGAGAGAGAGAGAGAGAGAGAGAGAGAGAGAGGGAGGGAGAGAGAGAGAGAGGAAGTGAAAGAATAAAATGTGAGAATCAAATTTTATTACAGTTCAATGTTCAGACAAAGTACTTTAAAGTCCTTAATTCATGAGTTTTGAAAGAAAATCTTCCCCTCAGAGGACCATTACCGCAATGACATTACTGCAGGTAATAAAACTTAAACTTTGAAAATATATTTTTAAAATATATATGAAAATACATAAAGGTATCTAAAACATCAAATATATCTGCCCAAAACATACTTTTTTGTAAATCTATACAGTTCATCCAAGTCAAAAAGTTTAAAATAGCTCCAGGAAAGATATCAAATAGGTTGATTAAAAAATAATCCAAGTGGTGAATGGTTGTCCAAAAGCGAAAGAAGTTATCCAGGCGGGAATTTGTTTGCTATTGATGCAGTAGATAATAGTGAAAAGTGTATGTAAGGTGTATGCAAATTAATAAAACGATAGAAAAAACGATAGATAAAACAAATCATATGAAAAGTTATATAGTAAAGTATGAAAATATATTCATGGCAATATATATTTATGGCAATTAAGCTATACACACACAAACACACACACACACACACACATATATATATATATATATATATATATATGTATGTATTTATATATATATTTATATATATATGTATGTATTTATATATATATAGAGAGAGAGATGAATATTATAGTCAATAAGACAAAAATAGTAACACGATAAAAACATCGAAATATTTAAAATTCTTGAAGTCATTTACATTTAAACTAGATATTCCACAATTAATAATATGAATTACAAAACTAGTCACAAAATGTTGTAGTGTCAAGCGTAGTCGTCAAACAATCATCCATTTTAAATTTTGCAAGCGCCTTGCACGTCATTATGTACGCATGCGTCATGTCAGCAGTACAGACGATCATTTTAAAGTCATAAATTACGAATCGTTAAAAAACGCAATAGTAAAACACAGTTGTAAAAAGACGAAGTCTAACATCGTTTGATGATTATTTGATGAATAAAATCGAAATTACTCGCGGAAAAGAACAGAAAAATGGAACAAATATCAACGGGAAAGCTAAATAAACTATTATTGAAATTGAAAAAAGTCTCATTGTTATTTAATAAGATTTACCTAATGATAACATGCTACTTAAATACAGACACAATATATATATATATACATACATAGAGAGAGAGGTGTTGTCTTTTGTAAGATGGTAGGAAAAATCCTAGCAGAGTGCTCGATTAATTGAGAAAATTAAAATTAAGAGCGTAATATTTATTTATTATTTGGTACAGAAACTCAGTACAACATCAGTACCATTGGTTTCAAGCTCAGAAGGTGTTTACCTTTCAGCTATCTTCCGGCTATCTTAAGCTTTGTTGACATCACTGACTACCTCTCACTCTACCTACTTGACTAGAGAACATACTACTTTACAATTATTTCTTGACTCTATACATTTCTGTCTATTCGTTGTTGACTTATGACGGTCGAATTGTCGGAATGCTTGCTGGCTTTAAGCAATAGCAGCTGTACATTTCGAGGTGAACCATTGAGGAGAGTGGGGTTTGCTGATGAATTTTCGCATGGGGACATAGGCTTCAATGCATGCTTTGACCCATTTGGTTAACTCATTTGTGCACTGATTAGCAAGGAGTGAGAAGGTTTGATGGAATCAAAATCAGCCTGCTCGTAGTATCTTGTCGTTTTGAGCAACGACTCATCAGCTTTTGGACGAGTTTTTAGGATGATATCAATCATTAGCACAATGTGGATTGCGTTCCCGACCGGGCTATGGGCATTTGTCACACAACCTCGGGCAGTGAGGTCAAGAACAGGTCGAGGAGTGACGCTTGCTGGTCTACACGATCAGGGAGGCGGCTCGGGAAAGTGACAGTCTGTGAGGAGAATTTATACGTAGAGTTACCAGCTGAATCAGTAAAACTGGATAATTCGAGCCAGTCACAGTGGTGTGCATTAAAATCCCCAAATACATGGATTTGGGCATTCGAGTTTATATTTACGCCTTAAAAATCAGATATGTAATTAGCCAATTTGAAAGAAGTTATTTAGTTTTCATGGGAAAGGTAAATACAACTGAACAAATCTATTGCTTATAATTAAAATTGTAAAAGAGGATCTATAGTTTAAAAAAATATATAAGATTAAAGAGCGCCCACTAAATCTCTCTTCCCCAAAATAAAATGAAGAGTGAACACTGTGGAAAACGGAAAGACGAAGAATAAACAATTATTTTAGAATTCAGAGTGGGCGATCAGTTTCATATATATTTAACGTAAGATGATGGCCCATCTTCTGGCCATTCTAACCTTTTATAAAAATTAATAAAAATATTTTAACCACTAAGTCCGCGTAGCAATGTCACAAAACCACACGTAAAATAGACCCATCCACCCCAAAAACAGAACCGATTTAGCTCCCATAACAAAAAAGAATTTAGTTAAAGCGAAAACGCTAGAATGGTCCGGAAGTGAGGGGTCATTTTAAATTAAATGTATATACGAAACTGTTCCTTATTCTAAAATCTGAAATAAGCTTTTTGTTCATCTTTCTGACAAGTTTTTAAGGGAATTCATACGTAATCGCCTAAAAAATCTATTTTTTATTTGTGGAAAGTGGCGTGATTTAATAGAGGATGTTAATCTACACTTATACTATGCATCTTTATTTTTTCGTAATTTGGACAGAATAGTGATACGGCGGTTTGTAAACAAAACATTAAACAATAAGTTTGTTTTTTGTTTTTGTTTTTCACGGAAAATTGAAAACTACGAAAATAAAATGCTGAAATAATGAAAAGATATATTTTAAAGTTTAGTTATAATGAATGCTGCTATTTTAGGAAATACTACCCTTTAAAAATGAGGTTTATCAAAATAATTAGCTAAGTTAAAAAAAACTTATCGATTGTTGTTGAGGCGGCGAAGGAGAATTTGAAATAAATAATTTGTCGAGATAAATCATTCTCCTTGCAGGAGGGGGCACATCCTTTGAAAAGTAATGAACATAGTTTCGATTTTTTGTGATTATTTTGTTATTATCACTTTAATTAATTACTGGTAATATCAACAAAACTATTCCATATATATATAAGTAAATAATGCAATCAAATTATAATCAGATAACAGCATACAGTTATTTATTTTGAACTGTTTAAAATATAATTATGCAAATTAGATAAATAAAATATTGTATTTGCAACTTTGCTTGACTATAAATAGAGTATTTCAAAAGAATATAGTGAATTAATTATTTACATTAGAGTAACCTCTTTTGATTGTAATATAGTAGTTATAAATAAGAAAATATATCGCATTATTTATTTAATTATATTATATATACTGATTGTGATAAGATTAATCGTCGTATGTTTGTTGTGATTTAAAGTGTGTTTCTCGACTAAAATATACGAATCCCTTCACACTTGAGAAATAAAAATGAATGTAAAATTATACGGGTTATTATAATTTAAATTCTAATATTTCGAGCGTTCCTCCGCTATTTATGAAAACATAAATAAGAATTAAATGGTTGTCTCGTGTACAATATATCTGAGGGTGTTATGTTGTATAAAAAAAATTGATAAGTTATGGATACCGACCCCAAGACCTTTCCATAAATTATCAATTATTTTGTATACAAAATAACACCCCTTAATATATTGTATATGCCACAACTACAGACACATCACTCCTACCAACCCCAATATAACCTACACTCACACCTTTTTTAAGCCCATCTATCACAAATATAAATTATTAGATACCCCATCACGTTTTAAAATATATAACATGATAAATGCACAACTACAAACCCCTATTAAATTAAAAGATTTATAGATGACTAAGACTTAACTCCCTCCGTCTCACACAGACTCTATAATAAACTCATAAACATTATTAGATAAAGCCAACACAATTAACTAAAAACAAAAACCCTACACGAATGCATATTGCAATGATAGTTAATAAAATAGATTTCCCTTAGATAAACCCGTTCACTAATAAAGATATATATCTAGCCATCACATAGACATCATCCACTCAAATATTGACCCCCATAAATATATCCTTTAAAACTACAAATAAATAAATTATGATTAAAATAAACACCTAATATAATAAAATAAAATCAAACCATGTATATATAGATAGATAGAAGAAGAAAAAAGGAATTAGAAAACGACGGAGGCAGATCTTTTTTTAATTCAGTTGCTCAATGCAAGGTATATTCCGCAAAAAGGCAATTTATATAATTCATTTTTTCCTTAAGCCAGGCTTTTCAAAGATCAAAATCTTATCATCAAAGGAAATTGCTTGGATAGATAAGTTTGCAAAATCCAAGATTTAAAATCTGAAAAAGTAAAACAAAGATTGCGGGGGAAAAACAAGGCAAAAAGCTGCCCGAATGCAAGCAAGTGCCCGATTGTAAAAAGATCCGGTGGCAAAAAGTCCAGCGGAGAAAGTGGTTTGTAGGTAGGTCGTTAGAAGGCACGAGAAATAAAATGAGAGGTTTCAAAGCTAAACTCCAGAAACCACCATCTTCAGGTGCGACCGAAATAGATAGAATCCAGAAGGTAAAAAATCCAATAGAGGGTTCGTTCGTGGATGCAACAAGGCCTACGTGGTGTTGCGGTCTATGAAGCCAGACAAGGCGAACAAGCCCGATCACATCCCAGTGGAGTGTGGCGGTTAACAGACTGGCGCCCTGTTCAATCAAATTATTGCAGAAAAAATTTCGGTATATATGGTTTTGAATAGAAGCGGAATTTTCTTTATCTCCGTAAATGTGTTCTTGAGAGTTCTTTCGCCCGAATTTCATCAGGAGATATCGGTGGAATAAAACAGAATATGAACAAATTATTAAGTGAGAAAAAGCAAGAATAGAGAATAACTGACGGTGAAATCAAGCTTTTAAAAAGATTTAATTGAATGCATCGACTAAAAACGTTTAACAGGCAGAATTTTAGAAGAGTAAAAAATTGATATAGGCGAACTAAATTTCCCCAAATACAATCAATGTCGTCACGAACCCCCTTGCTTGCAAAGAGAAGGCTTTCGTATAGTGATTGCGATGGATTCCAATATTTTCAAATGAGAAGTGGAATCCGCCCGGTGTAAGTTCCTGAGCCACATTTAAGGAGACAAAAAAAAATCCCGCTTCTATTCAAAACCATTTAAAAATGTTGTACCTCAAAACATGTATTTATGTATATATATATATATATATATATATATATATATATATATATATATATATATATATATATATATATAAATTTAAAAATTTATAAACGTTGTCGGACTTCGATACTATTACGTGACTGCGGACGGAGGGTGTCAGGGAAAAGATGCAATCAAAAATGCGCCGTTATCGCAAGTTCCTCAGTGATAACTGCTGTTAAATGCAAGGTGAATAGTGGGCATGGCCAAGGAAAAGAAAACTTTGTCATTAGTCAAATACACAGCGACGACTATGAAAAACTTAACTTGAGTGAAGGAGACTGCGACATTTCCAGCTTTGCCAGGTTACATCTTCAGAAAACAAGATGTTTTTTCTTTATCCGGCGTGAGTGATGAAATCGGCTATTTGATATTGAATTAGGCATGGAATGTTAGCGTCAGTACTTTGGGAAGATATTGATCGAGGAATTTCATTGTAGCTCAACATTATTTTTGGAGACCGAATTACAGCTACCAATCGACGTGGTGTTCCGGTCTATGAAGCCAGACAAGGCGAACAAGCCCGATCCCATCTCAGTGGAGTGTGGCGGTTAACAGACTGGCGCCCTGTTCAATCAAATTATTGCAGAAAAAATTCCGTCTGACTGGAACCGCAGTACAACAATAACGATCCAAAAGAGGAAAAGCAGTCCAGTTTATTGTTGCGACTATCAGTCGATTAAGCTGTTCTTGCACCCCATAAAGATCTTTAAAAGGATTGTTGACCGAAGGCTGCTAACTCAAAATCGTGCGGATTCGTGCGGAACTGTAGCACATCCACATTGCTCGGCTGATGATTGAGAAATACGACATTGCATTTCAGTTGCATGTGGCTTTTCTTCATCTGGAAAAGTCTTTCAACCACGTAGCATATGAAAATATCTGGAATGATCTCCTGGGAAAAAATATTGAATTGAATTAAGATGCTTTACGATGAAAAGACAGGTACGATCGCTGGCTAGAACGGCTTGCGTACATCATGGATCAGCTCTTTTAGCTGCCCTTCGTAAATCTCGTCATGTATGCCGTCACCAGAATCTCTAACTACATGTTCATTGAACGCTTTTGGATGCGGATGACGCCAGCCACTTTCTAAGAATAAACTGGCTCTGCAATGGAAAGTGCAATCCTAGAACGACCGGTTTGGTGGTTAGGCTTGAGACTGAAAACCAAGAAGATTAAATAGTTGACCACTGATAAAAATGAGCGAGAGAGCAACCAGCTAGATTGTGCCTCTAAATATATCGGGTTGACTATCAGCAGCAACGGCAGAACCTCGGCGAAATCACCGCTCAACTGAATGCTGAAATAGCGCATAGTCACTAGTGTCCACTGTGATCCACAGATCAGTGATTGATTCAAATCCAAGATCAACCGAACTATAATATGATATATTGTTATATACGGCTGGCCATTGAAGAAGGAAGCAGAAAAAAGACTGTCGACTATCGAGAAAATAACGTTACATTGAACTTTAGGTCGGATTGACCGTGTCCTAAATACTGATATTCGCAAGTTACAACGTTACACCAATCTTAAAACAAAATGTAGGAAAAACGTTGTCCTTGGTACTAACATCGTCGCAAAAAGAATATTCCAGATTGAGGCCCCTGGGAAAAAAGCGGAGAAGACAACCAAAACAAATGTGGTTGGATTCCTATTAACTACTTGAAATTATTGAAACGAAACTAAGCGATAAAAAAGAAGGCAAAAAATCTAAAATCTATCAGAAAAGAATACAAAATTGAATTAATTAGAAACCACTAGTTTTTTTCTTCTTGTAGTCAAACGAGTGAAATCTTATGTTACTTTATTCTCTTTGCGACCATGTTCATATATTTTTAATTGTCTTAAAATAAACAAAATTTGTTATGAAGATTACATTTTTTCTTTTAATGCATTGTTTACAATTGGCGAACTTCGAACATATTTAACCATTTCGAAGCTGAATTTAAACATTTTTTCTACTTTAAAAAATGAAATAAAATATTAATTACTCTGATTCTATTTCTCTCCCCCCTCTCTCTCTCTCTTTCTCTCTCTTTCTCTCTCTTTCTCTCTCTCTCTCTCTCTATCTCTGACATGTACGTTCTCTTTCTCTCTCTTCTCCGAACATATATAACTTTAAGTTTAGATAGCGTTCCATCTTTTGTCATTTGTTGTTGATGGACATTTGAGAGTTTCTTCCGTTCTCCTCTGTCTACTTCCATCCTTCTCTTTTACTTTATGTTATTTTTACCTTCTTATTTGTGCCCTCACCTCCTATCTCCTCTTCTTCATATTGCAAAGCGTGCCGGACATACGGACGTTTACTTTTATTATATAGATAATATTATTAATATGTATATATGTATACTCCAAAGTTTTTTCATCCACTTAATCGATAAGTTTGTATACAATCATAACCTGAAATTTAGGAAATTGTTTATCTGGTCACTTTGAACTGGATTCGGATTTCTAGTTTGTGTTTCACATACACACACAGTATATATATATATATATATATATATATATATATATATATATATATATATATATATATATATATATATATATATAGCTTCTATTTTACTTCAGTAAGTAAATCCTCAGAAATCAAGGGTCCCCTTCTGGGACGAACACTTGATTTTTCATATGAGATGCATATCAGAGTGTCAAATAAAGATTCTCCTCAAACTCTCAAGCGTTGAGTTAGTAAAAAAGTTAACAACATTAAGTTTTCTCTCCCTAATTGAAGAGTTTAGAATGTTATAGTACAGAGTGATTGGAAACTAACGCCCTGTACTTGTAAATTATACTTGTAAGTTATTACTGAAATATAATTCTTAGAAGAAATGAATGAGGGGAGCAAGGGTTATGAATTATGCGTACTTTTCCATTAGTCCTCACATTCCAAGGGTGATGCTCTTGGCAATGGGGAAAAAATGCTGTTTTCTGGGTCAGCTGATGTTTTCAATACTCTCATAGTATTCATCACCATTCATCTGTCAATCTATCCATCTTGTTTACCCTAATCTTCGCTTGTGTGTTTAGCCTTAAAAAAAGTGTTGACTAATTAGGAAAAAAAAGAAAAAAGTAAAAGTTTCTTGTGAAATCAGTTGATGTTGTTTCCATACAGGTTTAGAAATTGGCGGCGATTACTGGCACCCATATCGAATTTTAGAAAAAAAACCTATGCAATACACATATTCATTTCTTGTAAAACTCATATCTCAGTAATAAATTCGAGCACTTAATAATAGGGAGTTACTTTCCAATCACCCTGTATATATTTCCTTTGATCTTACCAGATTCCAGAACAAAGAATTCATCTGGTCTGGTGGAGTATTGAATTAAGTGATATTACTTGAGGTAACATCACTAGAAGATGCACCATTCCTCGTATTAGCAAGTGTATAACCGTGTCGAGTGGATCTTATTTGGGCTTCGAATACTATGTTATTTTGAATATTTAGTCAGCATTTACTTGTAGGGTGAAGTATCTTCATGTAAAGTTGTCCTGACAAACTCTTTTATAGAGAGACCGAAGACACTCAATGGTGGTGTCTAGTAGGTAATTCAAACTATCCTAATATATATTTATATATGTGTGTGTTATTGTTAAAGATTCAAATAAGAGTGTCGATAATACTTTGCTTGTTAAGAGGGGGTAAAGAACGTGCGTAACAGGTAAACGTAATAAAGACCGTCTACGTGAAGAATCTTTGTTCCTTCCTATCTCCCCCTCTCTCTATCTCTCTCTCTTTGCTTGTATGAATGTGATTGTCTGTGCGTATGTGTATTTGTGCATGTGTCAGTGTGTGTGACTCTCCATCTCTCTATTTCCCTCTCTCTCTCCTTCTCTCTCACACACACCGTCTCTCTCTCTCTCTCTCTCTACCTCTCTTTTTTACGTGTATCCATGTCTCTGTGTTTTTCCTTATGGATGTATGCGTGTATACAGATCTCTGTATTCATGTCTGACTCTCTCTCTCTCTCTCTCTCTCTATCTATCTATCTATCTATCTATCTCTCCCACACACAGTCTCTGCGTGGGTGTATGCGCCTGCATGCATAAGTATGTCTGTATTCGTGTGTGAGGGGTTAGAGTTGCTGAAACCGCGTCTGAAAATACACACATGTGTTTGAGCATAAGTGTTTGATGTGTTACTGACAGACATTGTGAGTCTGTGAGTTTGCGTGAAAGTCGAAAATCGTAAATTGATTGAAAAAGTGTCGGGAAAGAAGAAGTTGTTTGCAATTCAGAAGTAAGAAAGAAAACAGCAGATGTTTCTGTTAAACTTCCGGTTTTCTTTTTTCATAGAAGAAGAAGAAAAAGAAGAAGAAGAAGAAGAAGAAGAAGAAGTTTAACTAAATTGATTTTGGTCGTTGGCAGTGGATTCATTCTATTTATATTTCCTTAAAATTAATGCGACTTTCTTCTTATCTGTATTTTGTAAGATATAGGATTTTGTTTTCATTTTTACTAGCAGAGCTCTCCTGCGTTGAACGAGACATAGATAACAAAATGGAATAGTTTAAAAGTTGTGTGTATAGCATCTTTCTTTTACCTCCTCCTCTCTTTCCGTTTCTCCTTCTCTCTTTCTCTCTCTAGTGCTGGTTCAATATAATAGAAAGGCACAGAAACAGAAATAAATAAAAAGATAGCAGATTGACTGCTTTTTGATCTAATTTCAGTGTTGCTTTTATTAAACGACGATTAAAAAGGCAAAAAGAATTAATTTCTCCATACAATAATTTGCTTCTTGGTGATCCCAGTAGAATGAATATTACAGTATTTGTTTAGATCAAAACCAAGTTGAGGTAACGCTAAATCCGATGATATAAGGTTTACAGGTGTATCGCGTGTAGTGTCTGACTTTTAGCCGAATATACACATAGAATTACTTCTTTTTATACAATAGATCATAAAATTGTACTCGATCTCATGTAGTTTAACGATATTTCGCCCATGTACATTTTTTTACGTGTGTTAATTCATTTAAGTTGTTGTTTCTTGCATCCATGGAAATTCACTACTGCAATACAAATACAATGCATATTTTTGTTTGTGAATTTATTTTTTGGCACCCGTGAAACAAAATCTATCCAATGTCGTCTAGTATAATGAACGCAATTTACGTTCACATTGAATTTCTCTAACTATATTTAAACAGTTTATCTCTGTGGCGTTATGTTATCTGATAAAATCACCTGAATACATTATTGAACAAAATGTTCAATGTGCATGTTTCGATTTCAATTATCAGTGATTTGCTGCATTCATCGCTTATTTAGAGTTTTTTAACATCATGCTAACTCTACCAGTAACCCATCATCGCTTCGATCGAAAACAATACTATACATCGATAACGACACGCTACACAACAAATGAAATGTTATTTCCGTGTTCGACTGTTATGCCTAAGATTGAAGAAACCGAAGCTTGGCTGGACTGAGCACTATGAATGATTCATGGTCCTGCACCTCTTTCTTTTAAGATGATGCTAATAATGTTCTTCTTTCTAAGCACTTGATTCGGTTTCGATGAACTGTTAAGCCATGTGGGTTTTCCATGGGAGATAACGCGTTATAGCCCACACCCGTCGCTGACAAAGTTCAGCTATTGAAAACTGTAGGACACTTCTAATTGAGCGTCTGTATATATCTACATACGTTATTACATGTGTGTGTGTGTATATATATGGTTAATATTCACATACACTCGCATATCAATATATAATTTTATAAATACAGAGATTTCGTCGTACAAAATAAACTTTTAACAATTAACCTATTATTATGAATTTTAGAACACAGCTGCTAGACGACGGATGGGTAATATGGCTATTTAGTGTTATGCAAAGGGGGTAAAAGAGGGTCGAGGCCGTTTGGGAAAATTCAGATTCCTCCTATTTGTCTGAAATTTTAACAATAGGTATTAGACATTAATTAATAACTATTCCCAATATTTCAAATCATTCTAGGTATTTTAAAGGGTTTTATGGAGGGGGCATAATATGGGCAACTCCCCATTTGAAAATTCATTTTTTTTTCAGATAATCATTAAATGTATGCATACTCGTTAGACACTAATTACGCAAGTTCGCTGAATTTCAATTAAATCTTAAATGTTAAACATTTTCTAAAATCAAAATCATGTCATAGACTTTCTTCAAAATTGGAATAAAGATAAGAGACATAAAGTTTAGTATCTTGATTTTCATCTTCGTGAAGGGGCATTGCTATTTTGTATAAGTTGGATTATTCTGACTATTGTTTTCATCTTGGATGTTATCCTCATTAGAGTATATCAAATAACACCATGACAATCAGCTTTTTGTTATTTTTCATCAAATTACAAAAATGTAGAAATTAAAATTGTTTCCTGTTTTTTCCGTAAAGAAGGCTACAGAGAGCGGCTAGTTTTTTGTGAGTAAAGTTATAAATACAATAAAATGAAATAAAGTAAAAGTCGTATTTTCCTTTCATGTTTTCCTTTTTTACAAAGCCATCACTGCTTATCATAGCCCACAGGCCACTCGAGGATAAGCGTTATTAAGTTTGGCAGGTAGACAGTGAGACACCAAGCGAATTAGTAACGCTGGTTGTAACTGGTCAGAAAGTGACTATTTAAGATGGCGGTTCTACAAGAACTTGTATACATTGGATTCGAAAACGGCAATGCTTTAGTCAGACGGGAAACAACCCCTTCGTTCTGTGTTCCACAGACGAGTAGTTCTAGGACAGAAATTTTGCTTATGGAAGTTCCGCTTAGTTCTAGGCACACAGAGGGAGAAACGGAATTTATTGACAGTGGTAATAGCTAGACGAGTTTTTGTTTTGAATGTTTTATAGGAGTGACAATCGATTGAAGTCCAGCCCAGTACCTGCAATGAAAGCAAAATTGAGCGGGGAAAGACTGGCAACGTCTCTTCTTAAGAAAGAGGCTATAGGGTGAAGAATAGGACATCACACACTAGATTTTTAAGTCAGTTTTGTACCTTGTCAAGGCAATAAATGGTGTTATAAGCAGCACCTTCCCAGATGAGGCAAAAGTACTCAATATTAAGACGTATTTGACTCTTATACAAGTAGAAAATTGCGGGAAATATTTGGGTGGCGGTAGAATGATCCAACCATTTTTCCAGAGACCTTGGCAACGGATTCGATGTAAGTCTTCTTATTCAGGTCTAGAGTAATGGTCAGTCTCAGAAGCTTATCAAAGCAGTGGGCTTCCTAAAGGTGAGAACTATGCATTACAATTGTACCAAAGTGAGGATCAGAGCGTTGGTGATGAAATGAGAGAAGCTTCGTTTTAGACGTATTAAAAGTAACCAGCTACCTTTTTCCTGATTTTACGATTTGCCCCAGGTTGGGATAGAAAGAATCACAAACATCTTGATCATTAATGCTCTTCGAAGTGTTGCCATTGATGGTTGTGTCATCTGCATAAATGTTGACGAATGATATTAGAATGTGATTTGGGATGTCGTTGATGAAGATCAGAAAGAGAGTTAGGGCCAGATTCATGAGGTACGTATGCACGTTGCCCATCAACGACTATTTTTATGAAATTATCAGAGAGAAAGAATTGGATGATTTAGAGAACATTTCCAGATATTCCATTACTAGAAATAGTGTGAAGTAGATTCTCATGCAGAACCATATTGAAGGCCCTTTATATGTCGAGAGCTATTGCTCTAGAAACGAAGCCCTCGTCAATATATTCACTGATCTTGTGTGACATTAGAGCAAGCACATCAACTGTTGATTATGCAGGACGAAATTCATATTGCTTATCACTGAATAAACTGTTTATTCTGAGGTGTTTAAAAGAAAGTTGGGTCCAAAATGTATCCCTGAGGCACGCATGTCTTCATACTATGAGATTCAGACTTCTGTCCATAAACGACTACCTTTATGAATCTATAAGAAAGACAGCATTTGATAATTGAGAGGACATTTCTAGATATTCTATAACTAGAAATATTGTGAGGTAGATACTCATGCAGAACCATATCAAAGGCCTTTGATATGTTGAGAGTTATTGCTCTAGAAACGAAGCCCCCGTCAATAAATTCACTGATCCTGTTTGACATTACAGTCAGCACAGCAGATGTTGATTATGTACGACGAAATCCATATTACTTGTCACTGAATAAGCTGATTTTTCTGAGGTGTCTGAAAACTTCTTGATTTATGACAGATTCAAGCAACTTACTCATGACGTACATAAGACTGATTGGCCTGTACTGAGAATCAGAAAATCGATCTCTTGTATTATAAAATACTGGTCAGACTGAGGTGTTCCAAGGTGTTGGAAAGCATTTCTCTTTTAAGCAACGACTGAACAGCTTTGTTAGAATGGGAGTTAGTTAGGGTTGTAGCTTTTTAATCACTATGATTGGAATATTGTCAGGGCCAGTTGCTTTACTTGCATCTATGTTTTTGATAATTTAGCAACATCTCGGACAAATGTTGTTCAGAGTATTTTCAGATATAGGAGAAAATTCAAGCGTTAGGCGGCCCTGATCAGAAAAGGTGGAATTTGATATAAAGTTATTTACAATACGGTTGGCTTTATTGGAAGCCGACGAAATGACCTCTGGTCCATTGATCGTGGTTGTGATAGAGGTCATGCATCTGTTCAGGACCCGGTGTTTTATTCGACAAAACTCGTGAGCACCAAGCCTCTGCTCAGCTGCTCTAGACTTAACGAATTGGGCATATAACTCTCTCCCGTTTGCTATAAACCTTTTGTACTAATTGTTTGCAATCTTACAAGTGGCTTTAGTTTCAGAACACCTATTTCATTGAAGGCAATTGAAATAGTGGTTTCCGCGAGCAATGACGATGCCACATTCTGGGGTGTACCATGGCTGGCAGTTTGGTTTCTGTTGGAATTTCTTGGAGGGATGAAAGTTTCTATACAACAGATCAGCCAATAAATTAAATCGGATACGATGCAGGACACATTCCTTACATACATAAAATGTAGTGGAATTTTTTATATAAAGTATCTGAAGCTGTCCCAGTCGACCATCGAGTATCGATACTCTGTGCGATGGAGAGGGGCATCAGAGGTTTTGATGAACTTTGTTCTGATCTTAATTGAGACTACTGGGTGATCGAAAGATCCCAGCGGAGACAAAACGATGGATGAGCATAGTTCAAGGCAAGTTGTCAGAAAAAGATCCAGAAGACTTGCAAAATGTCCGTCAGCATCGGGTACGCAAGTGGGTTAGTCAACGATCTGTGTTAGATCATACACAAGGGTGAAATCGTTACAAAACCTCTCTTCACTATCTGTTTTGTTTTAGTGGACTAGCTATTCACCATTGTGAACATCAAAGTCTCCACAAACGTGAATGTTAGCAGAAGGATGAGCAGACAAGATATGTTCAATTTTCTCAGAGATACTCTCAAAGACAGAAACTCCGTAATTTTGTAGGGCAATGAAGGGCAAATATAAATGCAGTGCTGTGAGTAAGTGCTACTCGAAAACACATATAGGGCAATTTAGGGCCTTCCTTGAATATGTCCCTGCCTCATGGAAAGCCGTGTCTAATGTAGCCAAAATCCCACGTCCTTGACGGTCTTGAAGTTTAGGTTTTGATGTCATGTCTGAGCGAACGAAAACCCCTACCATATTATTTAACCACTTTGATCAAAAGTAAGTACACATATCCAATTACACTCGGTAATCTAGTTTCAGAATATGCATGGTTATATGGAACGATCTCAATTTTTATTTTATAAATACCATAAAATAAAGTTGCCTGGCACGAATACAAACCCCAAGATATTATTTTACTTTTTTTGATTC
This sequence comes from Sepiola atlantica, assembly GCA_963556195.1. Taxonomy (NCBI): domain Eukaryota; kingdom Metazoa; phylum Mollusca; class Cephalopoda; order Sepiida; family Sepiolidae; genus Sepiola; species Sepiola atlantica. Next base: position 63,228,936 of record OY744519.1, read on the forward strand.
AAATGAAATATAATTAACTAAACGTAATATAGTTTCATATAGTATGTGGTTATGGGGGTCTATCTCTATTTTCAAGTTATAAATACAAACATCACGATAAAAATTAAATGTACGTATCCAAATATTCTGGGTAATGTAGTTTCAGAATTGTTGTGACCCTGTAAAGGGGCCGGAATGAAAACACGAACTCGGGTTTTAGAGAAAATAAGTATATTGAAGAAAAGTATAATACAATAGAGAAACAAAAGTGGTTGTACGTCAGTTATGAGTGACAGGGGGTGATTCAACACTGGGGAGAAGGTGCTCTCCGTATTTATGGTGAATGTGAGAAAGCATTATCGTCTTCATTACTTTGACCCCTAACCGATATTGTTTGCAGTAATACTTCAATCTTTTCGTCTGTTTCTCTTATTTGTTCTAGTACTTCTTCTTTTTTCCAGAAGTCTTTCTTTTGTTTTTTGTAGCCTGTCGTTCGTTTCTTCTTCTTCTTCCAGAAGTTTTTCTTCTGTTTTTTTAAGACTCTTGTCGGTTTCTTTTGTGTTCTAGTCGAGGCTTTTGAAATCTTTCTTTAGTTTTCTGTTGCTATTGCAGTTCAAACTTCATCAGTTCTGTTATAGTAGCTTTAAAATACTCTATCTTAATAATGTGTCAGTTTAACATATGGCTTTTTAGAAGTTCTTTCTACCAATATTACGCTGCTAAACCTCTTTCGTTTTCTTCGATCAAAGAAAAATAACTGTTTCATTTTAGTACGCTTTTTACGTAACCGTACAATTTGCGGTCGGCACTTTATTAAACAGAGAAAAAATGAAAATATGTTGGGTTTTTTTCTCGAGAGTAGGAATTTTCTCTTTTGGAGAGAAAAGAAAAAATCATGTATTCCCTTCTTTGTAAAAAGTAATAACAGTCTCGGAATAACAATAAAAAAATAAGTTGGTCTTTTACGTGTTTTCACACTGGTAAAGTCAGTTTGTAGAGCTAGCTGAATTTGCCGTTGATTTCTCCACGTTTTTTTTTTTAACGTTCTTCAACAAAAACTTAATATACTCTGTCGCTAGTTGTGACTCCATTTAAAGGTTCTCAAGAATCCCTTACTGTAACGACGCCGCTAGTTGTTGTGGTGTAAGTTCGAAATTTCTTGTCGCCAGTTGTTGTGACCCTGTAAATGGTCCGGAATGAAAACACGAACTCGGGGTTTAGAAAAAAACAAGTATATTGAAGAAAAGTATAATACAACAGAGAAACAAAAGTAATTGTATGTCAGTCTTCACTACCAGTGTAGACAGGGCTGATTCATCACTTATGAACATTTAAATTTTATTATTGCCTTTTACATTAATTTGTCTACAACAGTCGGTTCACTACCGGAGTAAAGCACACGACATTCTCGCTTTTTATATGAAGTTTTCACTCCGTCGGCTTTCGATCAGTTCGCCGTATTTATCAAAGTCTGTGTTTATTTGCACATTCCTTTGTAAGCAACAAACATATTATTCAAGATAGATTGAAAGGAAAATAAACTTTATTTCTTGTGTAGAGTATAAAAAAGAGAATTGTCTTCTTTGCTTTTGAATTTTTCTAGAGTCAGAGTCGAGTGTTTAGATAGAAAATACACAATTGCGATGACATGAAATATGTCACTTTCAATGTATTTTATGCTGATTTAATAGATCTTCATGGTACGGTAATTTATAATCTGTATGTGTTTTACATGTGTGTTACATGATTTTTATATTAAATTATAAATTTAGTTTACAGTTCAATTCGTATTTAAAAATCGAACAAATTCTACACATCACTGCTGTATCTGTAGTATAAGTAAAATAAAATATATTTTTTTATAATTTCGGTGCTTAAATTTCAAATTTCATAAAAATGTTAATTATTTATAAATGTTATTTATTTAATAATAAGTAATAGTTTATAATTTCTTTTTATTTGTAATTTAGTGAGACCCGTGTATCGGCATTGTTCGGAAAAAAAATGAGGTGTACACATATTTCTGACCCCCATATAAATTTTAAAGTGCTTTTTTTTTATTTCTCTAAGTATTTATTATTGTGTTCGTTACTTATGAGTTGTATAAATAATTACGTTTTAAAACGTCTATATTATTTCATATCAAATAATGAACATCCTCTCATCAACGTACTTTGCTGCGAAGACGTTTATTTTACTTTTTGTGGGGAGTAATTTCAATTTAAAGTTTCTATACACAAGCACTGGAAGAAAGTTCATATTTAAGGACCTATGTTTGTAAATAAGATTTTATGGTGGATTCCTGTTCAGTGTACGAAGCAGGACTATCTATTAATAGTAGTCTTAGTAAATAGAAGGTTCATTTTCAATCGATTTAGTTGGCATGGTTGTACACATAAGAAATCGTGTTAAAAAGTCATATGTAAACAACACACACACGTATATATATATATATATATATATATATATATATATATATATATATATATATATATATATATAATCCAGGCAAGGTAAACATCTGCAAGATAGTAATCCAAATATAATTTATATTTTATATCTTGTATTTTTTATTTTAACTTTATATTAGTTTTCATTTTGATTTTTAACAGTCCCAACGACGTGACTTTCCAAATTTTAATTTTAAATTTCTGTTCTTTTCTCCCCATTTCATTCTTTTCTTATATGATCTAAGGTTAAGATCTTATTTTAACTCTGCCTGATGAGATCTCAGTTTATAACAGATCTTGATTGATAACATCGACATGCCAGTGTCGCAGATTTTGTACATGTCTGTGTAAATAAAAATAATCATATATATATATATATATATATATATATATATATATATATATATATATATATATATATATATATATAGTCTAAAGAAGCTTTGAGTCATTAAAAGAAAATGTAAAATGCAGTTTAAATTCCCAGACAAACTAACTAAATTCAAGATATTACAGACTTAACATTCGTTGGAAAATTAATAAATGAAAAAATATAAGTAAAAAAAAAAAGAAAAAAAAGGGGGGTTAATTATCTAAGAGTGAAACAAAAACAGGAGACCTTAAGCGTCTAATATTAACACGGGGATCATCAGCTGTTTACCATGAAACTGTTTCGGAGATTTAAAAACAGGACAGTTATAATATTCCTAAGAAAACCAAAATAATCGATGTCATTTTTTTAAAATGAACTACTTAATTTATTTTAAGCCTGAGTTTTCGGTAATATTTGCCATTTTCAAGCAAGACATTTTTACTTTCATTTTTTTCTTTTTTTGATTGTCTTTCCCATTCAGGCATATCTGCTTCTTTTTGGAGACAATAGTTCGTACGTCTGATTGAAGTGGGAACGTGGTTTTGTGTTTTAATAGTACAGAAATAATCACATTTTTGGACATTTTTTTCTCCAAAAGTAGCAGATATACTTCGAACGGAAGAGAAACTTAAAAAGAAATAAAAAGAAAAATGTATTGCTTTGAAAATGGCAACCTTTATCGAAAGTTCAGGTTTAAATAAATTACATTGTTGATTTTGGTTTTCAAATTACTTAAATATTCTTATACAAAACAATGTTTCAAAAAATTTCTTTATTATTCAAAATACAAAATAATGTTTAAAAAATGTGACTATTTTATATATATATGTGTGTGTGTGTGTGTGTGTGTGTGTGTGTGTGTGTGTGTGTGTGAATTTATGTCATTACGACGAATCACTTCCAATGAAAGTGAAAACTTAGTGCAGAATAGTTATGAAGTATTTTTTTGAACAAATTAACGTTGGTGATTTTTTATGTATATTCTAAGAATGACCTAATGAAGACTATTTTGTGTTTGTTCGTAATGTTTACAATTGTAAAATGTATCGTTGTTTTGTGTATTTATTCCCTGTCTAATTGATATTTGGCGTAGTGATTAACGTTAAATGTGCGATCGCGAGGTGTACAACGAAAGAAATTACTCTAATAATAATTTTTCTGTATATCATTACGATCTAATAGGTTGAAGGATGAAAATTATTATCATGGCGAGTTTGTAACTCATTCTTCATCTTTGAAATCAGTAAAAAAATAAAAGTTTTGATCGGATAAAATATAAGAATCGATTAATGTGAATGAAAGTGAAGTGTTTCTTTCTGAAAATGCGAACCAATAATTGGCCATCATAGCAGACGAAGTAGATTCATATATGTAGCTTTTGGTTATGAAACTATACCGGTATGAATTACAGGGGAAATCTCAATGTACTTTATATATAAGATGTTTTTTTCGGACCGACTTGTTTCAAATGCTTCGCAAACAAATTAAATAAATAAACATTGTTATTTTCTCTAAAGATTAATGTTAAAATAGAAAGGTATTTCAAGTTAAAAGGTTAGAAAAAAATGTAGTCGACAGTATTACTTTCGTTCTATTAGACGTGAATAATTTCAAAAGATGAATGTACAATAGCTTTATTAATATCTAAAGTGAAAATGGCGAAATTTTATAGAATCATCACCGTCTCCAATTGGGTGGATTTTGTAGAAGGCGTTTACTAACCACAACATTTACTCTAAGTCCGAGTGGTATACGAAAAAGAAAATCTAAAATATACTTGTAGAAATTAATGTAAACCCCAACGTATTTTGACCCAAAATAAATGAGAAAAATCTGTTTGTGGACTGGTTATGGGACGAGAGTAATTCAATAAAAATAGCAGAAAATGTTTTACCAGTTAAGTTAATCGCAAAAGTTGGGCATTTAAGATAGCATGCGTAGACGTGTACGTCAACTAGGTTGCATTAAAAAGCAATAAAACAAGAAATAATTCTCATTGAGTATTTTTTTAAAAGCGTACCTTTAATGTCGCGACGCATTGTCGTTATATTAACACCAAATATCGTTTGACGTTTTCTCCCGCTCGTCCGCCATATTGTTTTCCCCTGTTCGTATTTCCGACTCCGCCGACGGCGGACATCTGGCGGAAGAGGCCAGATATAAAAACGATGAGAAAACGAGAAAGGAAAAATACATTACAATTAAAATAATTAGGAACAGATGTGTTAGTTTTTGTGCAAGAATAGCCAGAATCAATCTTGAGACGAAATAATTTTTAGTTTGAAAAGACTTGCTGAAACTCTCAGGAATTGGTAAATTGTGAGATTCAAATATTGAACTTCCATTGAGAAAGGGCGGATAAGATATAATGCTTATAACCAAAATGGCGTCGTTGATATTTTATTAACGTCAACGAAACTGTGCAATTAATTGTGCGGATACAAAATGAAATATATTTCTTTTTTTAGCATAGGTTTTATTTTTATGTAGATTTATGGTAATTTGTGTTTGGTTTTCAGGCCTAGAGTTGTATGCAAGTTGTTATTCATCGAAATTAAAGTAGATTATTCTAATTCCTTTTTGTAGAATCTACTACTACCACTACTACCACTACTACTACTACTACTAATAATAATAATAATTATTATTATTATTACTATTATTATTATTATAATACTAATGAACAATATTGTATGTCGTATTTTATTTGAATAGAAGAGTTTCTGTAAAGAAAAGAACACACTTGCAAAATAAAGCTTTGTTATTTACGCCATTAGTCAAAGTAATCAAATCTTTCTTTGTTCATTTCTTGATTTCTATTCATATTCACCTATTGGTTATCATTTGTTATTGTTACATTATAGAGGTCCTCATGTCGGGTAGTGAGTAAATCGGCTAGTGTTAATTTTGACAAGGGTCAAACTTAGTACAGGTTGACGTGACACGAAGTTCGGGAAATGAATCGTGCACACGAAATAATCAATCATCAGATAGGATGACCTGTAAGTTTAAAAACAAATTATGAGGTTAGATAGGTTAGACAAGAAAGGGATATGAGTGGAGATGACGAGTTATGTTACTTTTGGGTTGTTGGGATAGAAACAAAACTTTCTAGATCAGTTTCGTGTGGAAGCTGTATCAGTAGAATGTGTAATAATAAGATGTCATACTTTGTAAAAAGTTAAGATCGCCAAGAACGAAAGGTAGCTCCAAGAAGTCAGTCGTTATGTTCACCCATTTATCCATAATAAGACATTAAACCAATTAGTCAAGGGAGATTTAGTCTCTCTCATGTAAAGTATATATCTCCAGAATAATACCTGTAAATTTTATCAGCGAAAGTTCCGAGTCTTCTTTTTGTCTAACCACACTGAAGATGATCAGCAGATGATCAACGGCCATTGAGAAGAGAAAGATGATAGAATTAATGCGATTATTAGACGATGAATCAACGCGGCGACAACAGAGGTGACAGTGGAGGAGAAAGCAGCAACAAAGTATTTACGTACGCAGTCAACAATGAAAAAGAAGAAGAAAAAGCGACGGCAAGACAGAGGTTATTCACACACTAATATAAAAATGGGAATTTCAGGCTGTCGCTTTAAAGTAAAAAAGAAGTAAAGAACTAATGAACTAATGTACACGCACACACTATAAGAAATTGATGAGTACGCGAGAGACGCGTAAAGAAAGAAATGAACGCGCACAGTCACGTAAAAAGATTTTAATGAGTACGCGAAAAGCGCGTGAGAAGTAAATAGGCGCACAATGAACATTTAGAGATTTCATAACGTTACATATATTGATTAGGTGCTAGGTGACCTTGGACCTCCACAAAGGGGCATATTGCAAACTAGAGTTCTGCGGAGATTACGTGGGTCTAAACAAAAAAAAGAGAGAATGGAAGACAATGTAAAAAACAAAAGAAGGCATACAGCAAGCGAACGATGGATGAAAGAGAGGAAGTAAAAGAGACAGAAAAGAAGGAAAAGGAGAGAGACAGAATATAATAACGTCAATTGTGAGTAGATCTTTCATTTTTTTATTGTAACTTTTCTCGTGACTTTTAGAAAATAATAGTAAGAATAGACAAAGAGTAATAGAAGAGTGAAAATTAAGAAAAAAGGAAAAGATAAACATTGTTTAGATGAAGTGTAAAACGAAAAAACGATAAAAAAAACTAATTGACTTTTAATCTTGACTAAAAAGACTGAAAAGGACAGAAAGTAAATGGAAAATGAAGAGGAAAGAGAAAGAACAAAACTGAACAATGGTGAACTTAGAAGAGAAAAAAGTAATATAATAGACGGTAGAAAAAGAAAAGAAAGGGAAGAAACAATGTACAATTGAGAACTTATTTAGAAAGAAAAAAGAATATCGATTAAGATATCGCATATAGTTTTAAAAAAAAGAATGCACACACATACATGCAAACTCAAAAAGACAATTTTCGGAAGGAGATGATATGTCGTTAATAAGTAATGTATGATCTTTAGTTTTATTGTTTTGTGATTGACCGCCATTTTTACAAATAATTGTCTGGTCATGTTCGGTGCTGTAGGGGGCATGGCGTGTGTATGGACATTGGGTGGACAGAAAAATGGGCAAAGCAGTAAAGTGAAGGGGAGGGAGTTAGCTTAGTTTGGAAAGATTTTCGTTTATTGTATTTTATTTTGTAGATGAAAGACAAAAAAGGGAGAGAGAAGGAAAGCGACGAAAAAAAAAGAGAGAGAAGTAAGGAAATTTTCTATTTTAAAAATTAGAGAAAGAAACGGATTTTGCTGTTGGAATGGGAGTGAAAAGAGGTAGAGAGAGTGGGGGAAGCAAAGATATGGCGATCGCTGTGTGAAGCATTTTAAAAAATATTTCCCCCTTCCACATTTGTGGAATAGGTAAGTGGAATCCGGTATGCATGATCTGTTTGTTGAACTTCCCAGCTTTCTGAATGAAAAAATAAATTAATTAAAAAAAGGAAATGTGTGATTTAAACATTTTGTAGAAGGAAGAAAGGAAAGGTTGTGTTTTTTATTGGTCATTTTGTTAGTTTTGTTGGACTGTAAATGTGTTAATTTTGTGATTCTTGTTATTTTTTGTGGATTCTAAATGTGGTTATTTATTATTATGTTTAATTTTTTAGCTTAAAAAAAATAAAAGATGTTTGTGTGAATGAGACATTTTGAGAAATGAAAGAAAATGAAATTTTTTTGTTATTTTTTCTTTCAATTTTGTTAGAACATTCAAAATATAAGTTTTGTCATTTTTTGAGTGGGTTCATTGATTTGATGTCTGTATTTTGTGGTATCTTATACAGAGAGAGATACTACTATCAGATTATTTTTTTGGCTTAATTGTACAAAAACATTTATTGGTTGTTGAATAATTATTTGAAATAAAAAAAGTAACTACGGTTAGTTGAATATTTAAATTAGTGATCGGTCGAGTTCAAGTAGAGAGCTGTTTGGTGTGTGTTCGATCTATGTGTTCTTTTCAGTACTTTATTTTGTCAAATGGAATTATGTTTGGGTCAAATTGAAATCTGTGGAAACCACGACACGGGAGTTATTTTTTCGATAAAATCCCAGTTAACTATGATATGGGAAACCTAGGTGAAGCTAAAAGGGATATTCGATATTCGCGGTATGGAACTGAATTTCGGGCTGCAACCTGGGGTTGGAACCATAGGTCTTCCCACATACGGTAAAAGCGGACAGATGACAGAGAATTATAGTCATTCTATGGAACAGTGAGACTTCAGTAATATCGCAGATACGTAACGGATCTTGTATAAGTGTATCTTAGAATTAAGTTGAGAAATGTGGTCCCATCTTTGGATTTTGGATGCTGACTAACCTGTGCGCTGGAGACAACTCTCAATCTCCACCGCGTAGATAGAACCATGGGCAGGGTCCCAGTAGACAATGATGCAGTATCCATGTATCAAATGGGTTTCGAAGTTAGTTGGGGTACAGGATCACTGAATGTGCGCGTCGTAAGGCTAAGTATGAAATTGATAGGGTCAAATTAAAAGAAGGTACCGTATTTAAGTAACTTTGGATAGTGTGAGAGTAGGACGTGCACCTGGTTTAGCAATGTGATGTATTCTAGTGTGGGTGTTCGAAATAAAATTTCACCTTTACAATGTGCTGTGTAGTTAGAACACCGCAGGGAAATGCTCATGAGGGCGGGGAGCTTATACATTCTTGCTTAGAATTTAAATGTTAATAAATCCTTGTTCTTGTATCGGTAACGCTTCTGTTTGAAATACAATTTTCATAGTTAAATGCGCAGATTAGATGAACACAACATATTTCAGATTCGACCAAGTATCTTTATAAAAGGCTTTGTTTGTCTGTCGGTTTGTCACGCTAAAGTTCTACATATCATTGTCGTTGATATGTCACAGTTTGGCCTAATATTCTTTCTCTGTGTACACAGAAGAAAACGGAATTTTCATGAACAGAGTTTTTTTCTAAGAACTTTCTATCTGTTCTATCTGTGGCAGACATTAACAGGAGACAGCTTCCCTGCGTACAGCAACATGGTCGCCTTCAAGTCAAATATCAACAAATATTTACCGAGCCATCCTCTTAAGTAATCAAATTTTATCCGTTCCATTCATCGTTTTAGATACTCTCATAGTATTATTCGTCTAACAATCTCATTAATCATTATCCTCAAGTGGGTTCTGGCCTTTATAAGTGATGACTTATTAGCATAAAACACCAATATTATCCTTGTTAAACGCGCACATTGAATGCAGGCATCTTAAAAAAACATCCGCTTTTTTTCATTTTTCACTTCAATGTGTATTTATTTGGGTATATATAAATATATATCCACTTTGTCACGCAAAGGTTAAGAAGTAAAACAATTCTAAGTGTTTAGAGAACCCAGAGAAATAGAGAAATAGCCAGTCCAACCACCCTCGCAATCTTAAATGAATTTGGAAAGAAAACATTCACTCTATTTCCATTATGAGACGTTTCCTTACTTTATATATTTTCTTTCCTTTACCGATTGATACGTTTTTTTTTCTTTCTTTTTATTAAATTTCCCAGTTTGAGACGTTTTCTTTCTTATTTTTTATTTTAACTACACCGACTGTCACGTTATTGTATGTGAATATGAAAATTAGTATAAATACTGGCGAAGCATACTTTTTCCCGTCATTCTACACCGGTTAATAAATATATCCGTAGGACGGATAGTTAACTAGTATTAATAGGTATGCTAAAGTATTTAATGTTAATCGGTAAATCTGCCACTGCTTTTCCGTCGGTTGTCATATTAAAATGCGGGTAGAGGAACGAGGCTTATAAAATGATTACTGTGAAATGTTAAGACGCATTTTCTGGCCTTTTTTGATAATTCAACAGGAAACGAAAGAGACGGACGGAAAAAGGAAAATGGCGAACAGATCGACAAGAAGAAGAGTTTGAAGCATTTTTGCTAAAACGTCAGGACGGAAGTCAGACGTTCTTTTGTAGCGGAAGTGAAGAAGATAAAGGAAGACGCCGTGAGAAGAGAAAAGAGAGAGACCAGAGAAAGAGAAGAGAATGCAAGCCCAAAACACGAATAACTCTTTCATGACGCCAGCAATCCTAAACGAAATAATTGTCGTTTTTTTAAGTATATGTGTTTTTATGTGTCACTCTTTATTTTATGTGTTTCTTCCTTTTTTTATTTCTTGCTCTCCTTTTCTATTTCTTTCTTTCTTTTTTGTAATCTCTCCTTTTATATTTCTCTCTGTTTACCGTTTTTTCTTTAACTCTAATTTTTAATTTATTTATTCTCTTTCTTTTTCGTCTGTCTCTCATTTTTCTTCCATATCTTTTTCTAACACTCTTCATCGTTGTTTTCTCTATTCCTATTTCTGTCTCTATTACTCCGTTTCTCTCTTTTGTTATCTACTTTCAGTGTTTTTATTTTAGTTTTTATTTCACTGTTTTACTTTCTGTCTCTCTCGCGCCATCTTAATCTGTTTTTTTTTCTGTTTTTATCAGCTTTTTTATCTTTATCTCTAAAGTTCTGTCTCTCTTTCTCTCACACTATTTTCTCTCTCTTAGTCTTTCTCTTTCTATAACTCCATATAACCCACTCGTGTTGTCTTCCTCTTTTCTCTCTTTTTCCCTCTCTTTATCACTCTCTCTCTCTTTCTCTCTCTCTCTCTCTCTCTTTCTCTCTATCTTTCCATCTATCATCTTTTCCAGTTATTTTGACTGTTCCTATATTCCTTATTTAGTAGAAATTTTAGGCCGTGCACCCATGAACAAATAAACATATACGTACATTAGAGCAATTCGGTTTTTTAACTAAGCACTTGAACACATCCTTATACTTGCCATATGGCGCAGTAATGACTTACTCTAAATATTATATTCCTAAATTGTAAAGTGATTTCAGAAAAAAATTAAATAATTGGAATTTTCCAATTCTTCGATATTATTCAGATGAAAGCAGGTGTATGTCTTGCATTTCAACCTTGTGTCATACATGAATAAAACACCTTGTCGTAATTATTAACAAAACACATGAACGCCGTAAGTTCTTTCATAATTCGAAAAGAACTAAGTCAAGACATGAACGCCGTAAGTTCTTTCATAATTCGAAAAGAACTAAGTCAAGACAAAACAGTTCGAAGACAGAGGATATGTTTTCGATTTGATCTTCGTTAAAAATAACTGACCAGTGTGGTAGAGGGGAGACAAATAGAGATCGATAACCAATGTTTAATCGTAGCCTATTAAAATAACATCTTCACGCGTGCAGTGCTTCCAAGAAACTCCAGATTTATTTCCCTTTTCCATCTCGCTGGGTCATGTGACGTCACATCTGTTTCGATAAATTCTCACCATTTAGTAAATCCTAACCTCAAGTTCAGCAAATTGGTCCCGTCTTAACTTCCATCTGTTATTTCCAACCAACCCAGTTCTATCGCAGACAGTAGTAATCGTTAATCATGTGTTATTAAGCTAATCAAATAAAATAGAAACATGTAGAAGTGTTACGTTACTAGACGAACAATAACCTCTTAGGTCAACGTTGGTACATTGTACATTAATATTTTATATATTACATAGTCAGAAATGAACAATATATGTATATATTTCCTTTTAATCTTCTTTATTTACATCATTTATTTATTTGCGTCATCCTCTATTACATTGTTACTGATACTACTACTAGTAGTAGTACTACTACTACTTTAGTATTTTTCTTTTCTTCTTGATTTACGTCATTTATTTCCATTATCCTCTTACGCTGCTACTACGACTAACACTATTTCTCTCCTCCCCCCCATTTCTGGCCCCTCTCCACACCATTTTACGTCTCATTAACACTTTCGTTAAACCACTACAAAACATTCAATCTGCAAGCAAACAACATGATCAGAGTTTTAGTATTATATAGTTTGAGATTTGTAAGAAAAAATACATACTAAGCAAGAGTTGGCAAATAAAAAATCAATTTTAGATGGTGACTTTTAGTTGCGTTTCCTAAGATAATGATAAAAAGAGATATCAGTTTATCTCGTCAAATCCTAACATTCTTGACTTGTCAAAATTAAATTTTAACAAACGTGCACAATCAACCTACCTTAATGTACATGCATGTGTCTGTATGTAGTATTCTGTGAAGAGAAAGAGTGTGTGGTTGGTGCAACCATTTATAAATACCCGTAAAATAATAATCTTTGACTTTTTATATACATTAGAGATGAACAGGTCGAAGATATAATAAGTCAAATATCTTGAAGTAGATAACCTTGTTTAGAGTGTCATTAGTAAATTAATAGATATATGTTGTATGTTGGGAGTAGCCGTGGTCGATTGAAGACATAATACTTGCATATATATTCCTTGATGATGACCGTTACTTGGTCGTCTATGGAGTTTTGTGAGGTTGCACTGCTGGAGAAGCTTAAATATAAAAACATTTTAAATAAAGCTTTTTCTGATTTATAAAAACTCCACCGTACTTAAAAATGAATAAAACTTACTCTAAGATGATTTGTCACTGGACAGTTGGTACTTTATGTGAGTCCCATATACAGTCGACAGAATTAAATAGAGAATATAGATATTTTATTTATTCAAATTCAAGAGATCCCTCGTAATACGCGTTTCCGACTCGCTCTCGGCCGTTCTACTCATTACTTCGCAATCCTTCTCTCCGTTGTTCTTCTTGATGACGTCATTCTTTAGCCGGTTCTACTTTCTTCCTTTCATCCCCATGTTCGCCTGATCTGACCTTATATTCATGAAAGGAACCAAACGGAAAATAGCTATGATTTAAAACTAATTGATATAACCGGCATTCAACATATAACAAAACTTTGATTAGCGTAAATGCATAACTTAGACTGATAGATAGTATGAAGAATGAAAATATTACGAAAACTAAACTCCCCATATTTTATAGGTTAAAAAGGCGTACGCTAAAACGTACTTATATATTTTAATATCGTTAAAGTAAATGTATACAGTTTTCTTTTAAATCAGTTTTCGGGAAGCCATGGTAAATTGTATCATCTAAGAAGTGATCAGGCGAACGAGCAGATTATTCAACATTACCATATTAGGAAACCATGTTTGTTTAGAACAACTCCTTTAAAACTGACATTGAGGTTTTCGCTGTGTACAGTGTGTGCGCGTGGCATCACATAAAACGAACTTTTTTCATACCTTAAAATACTGGTCAGCTACATATTTTTGAATAAATAAAACGAATGTTTTAATGTTGTAGTTTATTTATTTAGTGTAAAAATTTGTTGCCGTAAAATAATTGTCAGTTAAATATCATTTAAATAAATCATAAATAACGACTACAGGATTTAATTTATGACGTATTATCCGATTTGGGAACAATTAATATTGAAATGGGTAAATCTTAATTTTTGGAAAACAGCGACACCAAATCTTATTGATTGTTTTTGGACTTTATCTGTGGCGATTGGGTGATCTGATTTTTTAAATGTGTGTTGAAAGTAATAACGTACGTAAACGAAAGAACATGCATATTATTATACAGTAAAGTATTAGCTACATGGATCCACCGTTATCATTTGCATAGCTTCATTGGTACCACATTATTGGCCATGTAAAAAAAATGGGTGTTTCTATAGCCGCATTCTGAATAATAAAATATAGTATCTACGCAAAGATTACACTATCATTCATAACGAAGAGTGTCGTCAGAGGGTCATGACCGACCTCGGTGAGATGATATTGATTATTTCCCCTCTCTGATGAATCAATAGGTAATAAGTGAAAAGTTAAATCCCGAGGTTTGCGGCAATTTGATGCTGATTACGTTGCCCTATAATATGTTTTTTTCTGAAAAATAAAAAAATTAAAAAATACTAGAAATTAATAAGCGTACAATACAAAATAACCTACCATAGATGATTGGTCTATTCGTGAACTTCGGATTGTGATAAGCGAACACCACGCCCCTTTTCAGTTGCTGCCTCCCCTTATGATGGAATCAGTTGGGAAAAGACCTATAGGGTATTATGTAAATATACTTTATATTTAAAATTTAAATAAAACATCGAAAGATTTGCTACACCACGAATGATTGTGTGCTGTTGTTATTAATAACTTTTTTCAATTAATTAAAAAGACCAGCGTTGTTGACAAATATGGAGAAGAAAGAAGAGGAAGGCAGGAAAACTTCTGTTGCTATATTTCCACTACGATCATTCTTACAACTAGAAATAACTATTGATTGAGCCAAAGTTTGTATACTAATGAGCCACCAATTACCAAGGCCCCAAACCACTCGATAAGGTTAATGAGATTTTCAGTTGCATGACGAACAATACTATGAGAAGATTGAAAACGATAAGGTTAATCGATAATATTAGATTACTTTAGAGGACGGCTCAACAAGACTTTTATTTTGCGTATAAAGGCCCGAGATGACTCGAGGATAAGGGTTAAAAAGATTACTGTTTATACGTCGGTAGCCGTCACGACTGGATTGAAAATAGTTTGTAGAATGGACAGAGGATTACTGAAGATGTCTTGATTTTTCAACAGGACATCTCAAAAAGTATTTGTTTACATCAGATTTGAAGACAACCATTCTATAGTCGGTTGGGAAGCAAACTCGTGGTATCTTGTTTCACAGATGGGATGTTCTAGGAAGTAAACCTTTCTCATGGAAGCTTCGTTTTTTTTTTTTGTACAGAGATAGTGAGAAAGGAAAGGTCATTACTGTAGTTGTAGCCAGACGAGTTCTTGCTGTGAATGTGTTAGAGGAGTACCAGGGTCCGGAGCTCAGTCGAGTATTCATCATAAACAGAATTATGTTGCTAACCATCTCTTCTGTGTGTAAGAAATTGGAGGGACGTGAGACAAGCAAGAATGATCTTAGCGACACCTCACCAGATATGACAGCAGTACTCCATCTTAGGACAATCTGGCTAGAAGATTTCATTAAGAGTCAGTTTCTATCTGGAGCGGTAGCACATCAGCCGGACGAAGTCCATATTGCTTGTCACTGAGAAAATCTTTTTCACTGAGGTGGTTGAAAACTTTTTTTTATTATTCATTACCGATTCAAGCAACTTACTCCTGGGGCAGAAGAGACTGATCGGTATTTATTGGGATGCATAGAACCAATCTTCCGTATTTTTAAATACCGGATAGACAAACTAATCTTCGAAAGTAATGGAAAGCAATTCTTCTTTAAGCAATGATTCAACAGTTTTATAAGGATATGAGCTATTTCGAGTTGCAATTTCTTGAGATATTGTCGGGACCAGTTGTCTTGTTAGCATCGAGCTTCTTAATAATTTTGGTGACATCCTGGACTGTTATTTGGATGTTGCTTAACGTATTTTAGGTCATAGAGAGAGATTCCGGATGTATGTTGCTCTGATCGCAAACGATGAAATGTGCTGTAAAGTTCATTGAGAAAATGTTGGCTTTATCAGATGTAAGGAAAGATTAACTCTGATTCATAAATGATGGTTGGGATAGAGGTCTAACATCATGGGAGCCAAGCCTCTGATCGGCCAATCTAGATTTAACGGATTGGTCATAAGACTATTTAGCGTTTTCTATAACTCTCTTACAGTGGTTTCGGCCACCTTTAAAAGCGGCGTCGGTTTCAGAGCATCTATTTCGTTGAAATCAATAAAAATAGTAGTTTCCGAGTGCAATAGCGGCTGCACATTCAGGGGTGTAGCAATGCTGGCTTGTTCGGTCTCTGTTGGATATTTTGAAGCTCTCAATACAAATCGTAATTACCTCAGATATGTCAGACGTGATGAATGGAACATTTATTTTGAAGATGGATTGAAATGGGATTTCAGATACAAAGGATGTTAGGCTGCCCCAATCGGCTCTACAATATCGATATACTCTGCGATGAAGAGGAGCATCAGGGGACTTGCTGAACTTCGTTTTAATTTTAATTAAGACAACTGAGTGGTCGGAAGATCTCAAAGGAGACATAACAGTAGATGTGCACTGTTCAGGGCAAGTTATCAGAAAAAAGATCAAGAAGGCTTGCGAAATGTCAATCAGCATCGAGTACGCGTGATGGCTTGTCAACAAATTGAGTAAGTTCATATTCAAGGGAGACATCGTGACGGAATTTGTTTCTCATCATCTCATTTGAGTGTAAGAACCACTCAACATTGTGAACATTAAATTCACCACCGATATGAATGCTAGGAAAAGAGTGAATAGATAAAATCTTGGTAATTTTGTCAAAAATTTCCCAAAAAACAATCACTTAAAGGGACTATAAAGGGCAAATATTAAAGCGGCGCTGTTAGCAAATGCAGCACCTAAAAACACCGAAAACTACTGGATGGTCCAGACTCCGTTCATCAAATGGTAATACAGCAGCCTTTGTATTATGCACATGATGATAGGACATCCTCCTTAGGAGTTACTCCAAGGTTCTGGTCCTTGGACCATCAGGCGGATAATGTCAGCTCAGGTAAAACATTTACTTCCAGCAACCTCATTAATGACATGGCAACAACAAAAGAAAGAGAATATTACTCAAGTCATCTCCAGAAAATGCTTACACAAAACTGCCGACCCAGAGAACAGCGTTTTCTACCCCCTTTGTCAGATACATCACTCATGAAAAATGAGGACTTTAGGGCAAAGTAGAGAAAGGCGAGAGTTTCGGAGCTGCTGAAACTACATCCACAATACGTTTTCTAGTCTCAATTAGTTCGGTTGAACATAAAGATGGAAGCGGTTTGTAAAAGAAAACCAAGTAAGTATGTCCTTAGTAGAAGTGTTATTGGCTCTTCAAGGGAATTTGTGGATATGTTCCCCTCCCAATCCTCACCGATAACAACTACACCATATTAGAAGTGCTAGGTATCCTTATCTGCCTCCCACTGCAGCAAAGTAAGACATGAGATCTGTATATATGTTAGATAGCGAGGGGCGCCCGGAGCAGGGGCGCCCAAAACGGAAGGGGGAGAGGCTAAAATCGGAAGTCAATAAATCACGTCACTTCCGTCGGAGAACGGTTCTATCTACTTAGCCTGCCGACATCGATCTGAACGGACGGAGAAACGTGGCGGTCCGTTCATCCCGCCAGGGGGGGGGGGGGCGGTTACATGTTGCTAACAGTCGGCCTGTCTAAATATGTAAGTAGTATCTCTCCCACCAATTCCTTCTTTCTGGATTACTCTCTCTTTCTCTCCCTCTCTCTCTCTTACTCTCTCTCTCTCTCTCTCTCTCTCTCTCTCTCTCTCTCTCTCGTACACATACATTTGAGTTTTGTCGTTTGTTTTGTTAAAAAAGTAAAACTCTTTAAAACTAAACCGGCCCCCACGTGGTTCTCGATCAACAAGCGAGGAACAGGAACCAACAGCACTTGCATCAACAAAACCTGCATTATAACGAAGGTGTACCGGGGTATGATGGTATGCACCTACGACGGTAAGCAGTATCCAACATATATTGGAGAATACCGCTCCCTAAAAAGGGTTACTCTGATTTAATACGACCCGTCGCCATCTTTTTTGGTGGGGGTATTTCATACAACCGGCGATAAACTACCCCCTCAAAGGAGGAAGTAATGACTGATAGGATGTTCTGGTAAAACTGAACAGAATGGAACCTTATTTCGAACCAAGGGCGAAACTCCTGTGCCAGTACTAAGTGACGGGAAAACTTAATAAGACCAGAGACTGTGCCTTACACGCAAAGCATTCATTTAATAAAATATTTTGGAATCACTCTTACAATGTTATCAGAGCAATAGCTGTATGGATTTATTTTTTTAATTCACTGCATTAAACATAAAAGTCTTATGGGCGCCCGTCCATGCTTGTAATTATAAACAAATCATTTGAAATTAAAAAATATATATGATCGGCATAACAAAGTCCTGTAGTTTTATAAATAAAACGTTTCTTTTCTCTCACAGGAATAAAGATGTATTTTATTTGTTTTACTTTGAACGTTCTCTTATAAACTTAGCCCATAAAAAGTGTATGGGGTGGGTGTCTGTAATTCATTTCCTGTTGAATCGCAGTTCTCGATAGACAACAGCGAATAATCGGCGCCATTACAGTGTAAGGCAAGCAGTGAATTAATCTCGTCATCAAAAAAACAAACGATGCCAGTTTCTCGCCACAATTTCTCGCCACAGACGTCCGTATCAAATAAACGTTATCTTTTAGAATAAATACTAAAGCGATCAGTTAAGCGACAATGATTATGATTATTTTCTTAGAGGTCTGCGTCTTTGAATGTCCCTTATTGTGTGGACGAATTATTTAGTCCCTGGACCTGGACCAGATTTCAACTAAGCCATTTACCATTTTAAAAAGTCACAAAAAGAAAACGGAAATATCTAAAAAAAACATAAAACTGGACTTGCTTTCTTGATCTTTGAATAAACCAGTACGATGTTTTCTCGAATAAGCATTGCCTTCTTGTTATATTTTATTATAATAGAGATTGAGTGTCAATCTGTAACCGAACATACGTCATTATCTACATAACAAATCTCCTACGTCTTTACAACTTATTATATATGATTATATTTTAAATTTTATTCATCAAAAATAATGTACCCAGTAAGTATATAAAGTATTACATGGGTTCTGGTTGGGTACAGAAATAGCCGATAACAGACTCGTCGACATTTCCCAGTAGCGTCGTCTCAGGCGATAAATAAACCAGCCCCTTCTGAACGAAGAAGTAATGCCTGGAAGAATTTATCTTCTAGAACCAAGCCAAGTCATACCTCATCTCGACAAAGAAGGAGCTGATAGTCCAGGACAGCTCCTAGGTTTCCTGAATGATAATGATACCAAACATTGACTGGTATAATATTTGGCCGGTATATATATATATATATATACATATACATATATATATATATATACAATAATATTTTTATAAATAAATATTAAATATTTAAATACCTAGAGACATCGATGTTTCATGCTAACGCAATCTTCAGTCTAGGAACTAATTCCGAACGGTCGGTGGGCGCGAACCCCGAACACAAATCACCATTGATTCATAGTCGGAGATCTTACCCGCAGGCCATTGTCAACTAGTTAGTAAATAGAGAAGAACTTTAACTGTAAATAGCGGAATTCGGCGACTACTTACCAAGCAGATAAGAGTGATCTACGAAACGTCGGACCATGCATATAGCTATTTGTTATTAAAGCTCCTGTGTGTGAATATATATATATATATATATATATATATAAAATATAT
Organism: Sepiola atlantica; assembly: GCA_963556195.1. NCBI lineage: Eukaryota > Metazoa > Mollusca > Cephalopoda > Sepiida > Sepiolidae > Sepiola > Sepiola atlantica. Next base: position 63,248,462 of record OY744519.1, read on the forward strand.
TAATCTATGGACGTATACGTTTCGTCTCTTTTCAATCAAGTCTCATCAGCATAGAAGTATGACTATTCACTACCGGTCACATGATTCGAAACCCTGGATTACAAGTATTTTTCAACCCCAATCCAACGTCGCTAACCGATAGGCCAATTCTGAACAGCTTATAAACAATGATAATTTTAACACATTTAAAAGCGGCGAGACATACAGGCATTCAACTTCTATAAGTGAAGGAATGATGCAAATAAAACAAGTGACGTCACGCTGTGTTAGTACTTCCATTTACAGTGCTCTACTTATTTACGAGGAGCTTCAAATATAAAATATTCAACACCAACAATATTTGTCCTTGCGTACATATGTTTCCGAAGTTTCAATTTATTATCACATCTATAGCAGGGTAGAAAATTGACAATTATATGAAAATATTCATCAACACAAGATTTCTTTATCAATACGATACAGGCAATTTAATTGAATTGTCAGCTAATTATAATCACAAAACAAAACAAAGTTCAGAAATTGTTTTTCATCATTAAAGTCAAATAAGTGGATACAATAATGTTCAAAAGACTTTTAAAAATATATATTTAAAGATGGATTCAATTCTTATGGTACAAAACAAGCTTTAAAATGTTTCATATGAGAATTTACTCCAATAAAACGAATCTTAAGTTTCTCAGAAATTAATAACTTGAATATTAAATGGTCTTCACAATTAAAATACCTATAGATACAGAAAAAAACAAAAATAACACTTATTCATAGTCAGGAAATGATTACACATCTCTAGGAGTCGTTCATATTAGACCATTGTAACAACGCGGACACAGCTTGTCTACTCACAGGAGATCTTCAAAATCAGCGGAGATAAACACTTACTCACCTTAGTTAGTGCAAACTAATCGAGAAGTAATTAGAAGTAAAGTCAAATATCTACTCGGACTTCTTCAAATCAGGTCACAGATTACTTTGCAAATATAAACAACAAAGATAAGGTTACATTCTTGATATAGATTCATATTACCAATCCATTTCACCTATCCTATTAAATAAGGCATTTCTCATGGCAAGAAAAGCCTCAGATATTACACCAACAGAGATAGACTAAATATTTGATAAGTACTGGGCAAGAAAATATGCGTCGAACCATTTTAATATTTTAATGGGTTCGACAGACTCTGCGTATATAACAGACTTGGTTGGTCTATTCTTACTCACACAAACAATACCCGGCGCTTGAAAGAGGCCTATACAGAGACGATGCACTGTTTACACTAAGGTTTTCTAATCGATAATATGCAAAAACGAATAAGATATTACATGAACTTTTCAAACAATATGCATTTATAATAACAATAGACATCAATTAAAAGGTAATTAACTTCTTAGATCTACACTTTAACATTTCTAGCAAAACCTTTAGAACTCTTACATAAACCGAACCAAACCCTATATTACGTGCACAAAAACTTAAATCACACAAGATCGATTATAAACTGTATTATACCTACCATTTCTAACAGAATCTCTAGGATTTCATCTAATAGGCAAATAGTTTATTAAAATTCCGAATTTTTCAATTATACTCTGAAAGAATTAGTTTCCAAAATAAAATTAGTTATCCTTATAATAATAACAATAATAAGACCTTGAGGAAACTGAATATAATAACCCATAACTTTGTAGTAACAAAATAACTAAGCGTAAATTAAATAATAATATAAATAAGATAGATAATAGAAACAATAAACTGAATACACTGTTCCAGTAGCGAAATTGTAAAATAGATGTTAGCAAACATATTGACTAAGAGAATAAATCTATCAAAAATACAAGACGTCCGACTTTATGGTCTAATCGAAAGATGTCTAGACTGACATCCCTAGATTCTTTTTTTTAATATATGAGGTAATCTCTAAGGCTCCACATACATACAGCAAACTGTTGAACAAACATACAATTAGACTTTCTTTCTCTGCTTAACAGAGTATAAGCTGCAAGACAACTAAAATGATTAAAACCCAGAAAATAAATAACATAACCTTTTTGCACTAGATGTAATTGCTTAAATAGCAATGCCTGTCCGTTAAAAATAACTGTATGAAGGATAATGTTGTATATAAATGTATAATTAAGTAAAATATCAACTCAAAAATAAAATAAAAATAATAACAGTAACAATAATTTAATGAATAATATTTATATATAATGATATAGACTTAAATATTATAAAAACTACCTATCTGTGAGCGACATCAGGCCTTATAAAACCAATGACTTCGAAATATTGACACACATTCAATAATCTGGGTCTCGCAAAGTCTATTTCATTTTCTAGCCATGTACCGGATCTTAAAAATAAAGATATTCCATATAGCATTAAATGATTCATTGTTAATAAAAGCAAAATCCTATAAACCTTTGGATATACATTGTAATTTATGCGCGGAAGAATCATGATCCATAATTAAAAATACTAATTACCTATTAATCAAGAAAACTTAAATTCTCTATAACTGTATGTACACGAAATGGTTCAGAGACAACAATTATTACGACCCATAGGTTAGCATCTTTATTTTGCTCTTATACTATATTAAACAGTATATTCTAAAAAGTGTATATTAATTTAAAATCTTATATTAATAGAAATTTTTTCGTCTGTCCGTCCGTCAGTATTTTTAAGTCAGTCCCAATTTTTTTACGTAATAAATAGATCGAAAATGTTGCAAAGAAATAGTAAAATAATAAATTCCCAACAATTAGAGTGATGCCCTGACCGGAAATCGAAACCGAAACCGTGAGATTATCACTCTTTGATTCTACTAACTGCCTTATTTGGACTTTCTTATGAATCGAGCTAAACACATTACCTTAACAAAATAAGTATAGCCTTAGTGTGACATCATATATTTATTATGTGCGTCATGTTTCAACACATGAATTAAAACATAAGCGACAAAAATAAATAAATGGATAACACGCATCAATAGCGTTGAAAATTATTATAATAGTCCAAAGAAAAAATGTTGTGTTAACTACGTATTTGTGTAAAAATAATTAAATATTTAATATAAATTAGAATCTGGGCTCGTAGGACCCATAATTCTAGTACGAAAAAATTAAAAGTGTCCTTTATCTTTTTCAGTTCTTTAAGCTAACAACTTAAATAGAAATAAATTCCGCCTGAATTGATACTAATTGATAAGAATTTAAATCTTACTCTAAGGACACTTGATTAGACATCAAAAGTATAATTGTAACTGATCTAGTTGGAGTCTACATATTATACAATCTCACAAAAGACGTTTACATTAAAAACATAGGATTATACAGAGATAATGGACTACTAGTGGTCAGAAACTCAAACGGACAAAAGTGTGAAAGAGTAAAAAAGATTATAGTTGAAGAGGTGAAAAGGTTAAGTCTTGAAGTGGAAATAACATCAAACATAAAACTAGTTAACTTCTTAGATGTAACATTTAACTTAAACAAAGGAACGTGCGAACCTTGTACTAAAGATAACACTAATCCAAGTTATGTCCATCCATTCTCAAATCACCCTAGAACGATAATTAAACACATTCCCATTAAACTGACAACAGAATCAACAACTTCCATAATGAGGGAATTTACAATGCACATAAGGCCTTTCATAATAAAGCACTAAAAGAGAGCGGATACAAAAATACCCAAATTAAATATATCAAGACTACAACGCCCAACAATAAAAATAAAAATAAAAAAAGAAGTAGGCAGATTATCTGGTTTACACCCCCCAATTTAATCACATGGTTGAAACAAAACTTTGTAAAAGATTCCTAGATTTAATTAATCTGCACTTCCCTCCCAATTATATCCTACACAAAATCTTTAATAAAAACACCCTAAAATGTAGTTACAGTTGTGGTGAAAATTAGGAAAAAATAATTCAAAAACATAACAATAAAATATTAAACAGCAACAGAAATACTGAATTAAATAATAAAAAACCACAAAAATTATCATTTGTAACTGCATGAATAAAACCGAATGTCCCATGCAGCAAAATTGCCTTTAAACCGAAATAGTATACCAAGCTACAATTTTAACTAAGAAATATTCAGCTCAGAAAAAATCCTATATTGGTATGGCTGACAATACCTTCAAAGAAAATATACCGGCTATAAATGCTCATTCAATGATTAAGATTATTCAAAAAGAACTTCACCAATAGTTAAATGGAACAGAAAAAACACGTACTTATGGTTCCCTAAAGTCACCCTGTTACCTATGCCTAAGTTCAAAACTTGAGATAGTTAGATTTAGTGACAGAGGTAAACTTCTAAACAAACAACAAACAAATCAATTACTTATATGCACACCTTCTTAGTAATATACATATAACCTCTTGAACCAATGTTACCATTAGAAAATAAAAACCTTAAAACTATTGACCCTAACCAACCTCATCATTCTAATGTCCCTACCTAATTCCCTAAAATTATTAACCTTCTTAATGCACTACTGACTCCCTAAAACACAGCAACACCAGGGCCCTGTTATAGATAACAATACTAAACATATCTATCTACCAACTAAAAATAGATAATATAGTTATCCACATATTATATGTGATCATATCATATCATATATTATTTTATTGTTGGTATGATTATTACATTAAATTGATCCATTATTATTACAATTATAATTACGATACCTTATTAATGTGGTTTTTGATATCATTAATATTATTATTAACGCGGATCATTATTAGTATTACTTTCTACAATGCCGGCACTATTATTATTAGTTTCATTACCTTCTAATTTGTATTCTTATTCCACTATTATTGTTTTAGTATCATTATTGTCCACCATTATTATTATTATTATTATTATTATTATTATTATTATTATTATTATTATTATTATTATTATTATTATTATTATTATTACCATTACTATAATCTCACTCTTATTCTTTTATTTTATTCGATTATTACTATAACTAATATTAATTTATTTCTAACGCTTTATTATAATTATAAACACTATTATTATTATTGTTATTATTATTATTATTATTATTATTATTATTATTATTATTATTATTATTATTATTATTATTATTATTATTATTATGATTATGATTATTATCGTGGTTGTTATTACAATCCGTATATTATGTCAGTAAACTTTAATTAATTTTAGTTAAGTTTAGTTAATTTTAGTTTATTTTCCTATTCTCATGATTTCTATTATTGTTATGTTTTATTATCGGTAGAGACTAGCTGTTCTTAGCTCAAATTATTTTTTTAAAATAAAAAACATGAAGTAAAAGATTAAAATATTTAAAAAAATAATAAAATAAATTAAAATTTAAAAATTAACCTAATTAAGTCTAAATGGTTAAATCCCCCTTCCCACCTTTACCCTAAAAAATCAAGACGCAACACAGTTTGTTCGTCTTCCCCTTTACTATACCTTGCATAAAATTTACACTGTTAAATTAACTTTTTATAAATATCGACGGCTCGACGCATATCATCATATTTTCGACCGTTTCAAATCTGACCACGTGAACTTCTGATCTTGAATTTTGAATTTCGTTTTTTTTATTATTTTTCAACTTCATTCTTTCCAAATATGATTTGAGGGAAGGACCAGATTTTCTTTTCCTTCTGGTGAGATCTTAGTTTCTAACAGCTGTTGGTCGATAACATACATATGCCAGTGTCGCGGATTATGTACATGTCTGTATAAATAAAAAATAATTATCTCTCTCTCTCTCTCTATATATATATATATATATATATATATATATATATATATATATATATATATATATATATAAAAGGAGATTGTAGTTTGCTTGAAGCATTGCTGGTAAATGTAAGTGTAAATTAGTCGTCCAAGGCTATAGCAATGCGATGTGGTTGCCGTGAGATGGAAAAGTGAAAAGAAATAAACGCAGGGAGAAAGTGAAACTCAAAACGATTTATTAATAATTTCACGAAAACTGATTAAATACCAAATAGTATTTTTTTTTTTTGGTAAGTAACAGATCGGCAAAGGGTCATCTTAAATTTTCGAAAGAACAACTTTCATTATCAGAAGACAACAATAGAAGACCGAGAGGGTCGGAAAAACGGGAAGAAAAACCGGTGTCAGATCATCGTAATACAGGGGAAAACAATTGGCAGTAGGAACGCGGAAAACGTCAAAATTCCATTAAGCAATCATATAACTAAGGTTAAAACATTATAAACATTAGTTTAGTAATATACCAATTTTTTAAGTTTTATTATGTTTCATTTTACATGACTCATCAATCTTTATTTATTTATTTTTTTTTTTTTTTTTTTTTCATTTATTCTCTTCAAATCTAAATTTAAATTTACTGTCAAAGGGAGATAACTTATTCTAAATAATATATTCAGACTTTAGAAATGAGATTGGAAACTTGAGAAGGAATTTGAGTTGTGAAGTGGATTAGGAACGCAGAAAACGTCAAAATTCCATTAAGCAATCATATAACTAAGGTTAAAACATTATAAACATTAGTTTAGTAATATACCAATTTTTTAAATTATGTTTCATTTTACATGACTCATCAATCTTTATTTATTTATTTATTTATTTTTTTTTTTTTTCATTTATTCTCTTCAAATCTAAATTTAAATTTACTGTCAAAGGGAGATAACTTATTCTAAATAATATATTCAGACTTTAGAAATGAGATTGGAAACTTGAGAAGGAATTTGAGTTGTGAAGTGGATAAAAGCCAAGGATGGGACCTTTTTTTTTTTTTTTTTTTTATTAGCAGGGGAAGGGGGGGAATAAGAAGAGATTATGGGAAGGGGGAGGATTATAAAAAAACAAAAAACAAAACAAAAGTAAGTAAGTTGTGGGTGGGAGTGTGAGGAGGTGGGAGTGTGAGGATGTAAGAATCAGAGGATGAAGGGAGATGACAACTCGAATCTGTTATAAGTATGCCAGTTGAAGAAATTTTTCTTTGTTTGGAGACTTTGAAATTTGCTTCGTGCTTTTGTCCTTTAGAGGAGGTCGAATTTGGAAAGACATTTTAGTCGTTTCGTTCGGTTGATCGCTTTCGCTCATCTCTTTATCTGTCTGTTTTTAGTCTGACCAGCTATCTTCTGTAGCTGACTGAAGCTCATCTACCGAGTTCTCCAAATGTTAGTTATTTTATTAAGAACGTTTAACTTCAGACGAGTTTTGTTATTCGCTAATCAATCACAAGCTGTATCGCATGTGTTGCTCTATTATGCTTGATCGTGTAATGAGATCCCTTGTTCCACCCAAAAAGGTGGACTTAAAATCCGAGTTACAATATATATCTTATTTCAAAATCAGCACGCCTTGTTAACGATCATTTATATTTATCAGATATGGTAACTTTTTTATTTGCCAACATAGTTTGCTTTGCTATTACCCACTAGAAACCGGAAATTCGTTTTAAATTAAAACACACAATTATTAATGTCAACCTTTCAAAATTTGTTATTTGATATATAACAAAAGTTACTTTGAGTTTTTTCCACAACTGTCTCTTGAACAAATGTACGAAAGATACACTCTCGTGACCTTTTTTAAATTGCAATAACAATTTAGTAATCCGCTTTAGTCCCAAACAATTGTTTTGGATAACCAATATGACCTGTGAAACTGTTATTTTAAAAATTCACTAAAGGTATGCAGGTGTACTCCCGATGCATGTCACTCAAATACGAAGAAGATGACCTCTTGATTTAAATCGTTCATTTAATAAAATTTGGCGAATTTCTGTCGCCCCAAAATGTTTGGAGCACCAATTTATTTTTATTAATTTTCCCTACTTAATTAATTTAACTCAAATAATAAATTTATATTACACCAGCACCGTATAACAGGATATTTTATTCTTAATTAAATTGGCTAATTTGGGGTTTTGTCTTTTTACTTTTTTATATATTTGTATATTTAATTAGTTTTTTTCTGATTAAAACAATTTAACTCGAGCTCAATGCGTGACTTATCGGGTCACACTTTATCTAGTCTACTATAAAAAAAATTGTTAATAATGATATTTAATTCCCATAATTCTTTTTTAAATGGGGTTTTATTAATTAACTACCCGATGTTACTTTCCAACATATAAGCAACGGTTTTGTTTATAACTTTTATGAGAAGATTATTAAAAGAAGACAAACGCATATTTTAAAGATGCGCCCATTCAATGTACGCATTTAGCGAGTCAAACATAAGCGTGACAGACACCTGAAATTTTATTTTAATTTTAATGTGATTGACTGGCGAAAATACCATTTCAAACTTAAGCATGACAGACTAATGAAAACGCTTTTATAATATATAAGTGTGATAGACCAAAGAAAGTAACCTTTTAACTTAATCCTGACAGACCAATAGAAAATACTTGTTAAAACTTAAACGTGAGTTACCGGTGAAAGTGAATCCTTAAGGATAATATACAGGCGTAAATGTTTTTGTTTTTAATTTAAACTGACACACTGATGTAAAATGATACTTGAAATTCAAGAGTGACAGACCTAGAAATATGATATTTCAAACATAAATGTGACAGACAGACGAAAACGCTAATTGAAATTACTTTTAACTGACCGACGAAAATGATATTTTAAACTTAAGCCTGACAGAATAATGAAATATTTTTAATACTTTTTTATACTTAAGCGTAACAGTCCGACGCATATGCTTTTTCAAAGTTAAACGTTAGACCGACGAAAATGTTATTTCAAACATGAGGGTGAGATGATAACTAAATTAAAGCATTACAGACCAACGAAATTGGTATTTGAAACTTATGTCTGACAAACCAATCAACCGAGTTTCCACTGGACTTATGATATCCGCATTAAAGGATCTAAATACTATAGTTCATTTGAATCGATCTCAAGTAAGCTATTTTGAACTAAGGTGTGATAGAGCAATGAAAATATATCCCGAACTCACGCATATCAGACCGACTAACTGACGGGCAAGGGCACTGAATGACACGCTTAGATGCATCTATAATAAGATTCATCCAATGAATGTCTTCTTCTTTTTTTTTCATTTTACTTCAGTAGGTACTAAGAAATTAAGGGGCCTCTTCCTGGAGCTACCACTTGAATTCTTTATAGGATACATAGATATACGAGTGTTCATTTAAGATTCTCTGAACTTCTCAACGCTTGAGGTGGTAAAGCAGTGGAGAATATTACTTTCCTTCTTTTCAATTGACCATATAAGTAGAGTTTATATTTCTTGTGCTCTTTTCTTGATCTTCTTGTATTCCAGGACAAGAATTCAACTAGTCTGGTGAAGTATATAACTTAGTGCCGTTACTTAGATTAACATCACTAGAAGGTGCACACTTCTTCGTATGAGCCACTGTATAGCCATGTCGAAGGTTTTTTATTTGAGCTTCAAATACTATGTTATTTTGAATATTTTACTTGTAGGGCGAAGTATCTTTATGTCAGGTATCTTGACAAGCCCTTGCACAGAGACAATGAAGACGTTCGAAGACAATGTCTAGTAAGCATTCAAACTTTCTCGCCGTTTAAATATGGGAGTTCTATTTCAAACTTAAGCGTAACTGACTTGCAGGCAGACAAGGCCTCTTATAAACATGTTTGAACACATCTAAACTATAATGCATCTATTTAATCTACTCATTTAACTATGGGAAGTAAAAGAGTAAAAGAGTAAAAGTTACCTAGACGAATGATTTTTCAATTGAATGATGAAGATTGAGAGGATTGAAAGAATTGAAAATAATGAATGGAATGAACAAAAGTTGATTATTTATGAGGACGGTGTATGACACTTATTTGTTGACATTGAATTTTAAAACAACCATGTTGTAGTCTCCAGGGAAGCGGTTCCGTGGTATTGTGTTCCACAGATGAGAAGTTCTTGGCAATAAACTTTGTTGATATAAATTCAGGAGAAGAAGGAGTTCTTTGCATTTGTGGCGGCATAAATGCGTTCTTGCTGTGAATGTCTTATAAAAGAGTAACCAGAGAGTTAAGCTTGGTTGTGCACCGTCCATGGAAATGACAATAGAGATAAAGAAAAAAATAGCGATGTCTCTTCTGTGAGAAATGAGCTGTAGAGAATAGAAGAGACCATCCCCATGGGATTTTTAAGTCAATTTTGTGCTCTAGGGGTGCTATGAGCGGCACCTCTCCTGATGTAACAACAGTACTTCATCTAATGACGTTCTGATTTTTGTACAGGCAGAAATTTGCATCGGATACAGGTACTTTCTGTGGTTTTAGAATAATCCAACCATTTTTCCAGCGACTTTACAAACAAATTTGATATATATCTTTTATTTTAGATCTAGAATGAAAGTCAGTCCTAGGAGCTTCCTCAAGGAGAGATCCATTCATCTTTTATGGAAATCGCACCAAACAAGCTATCATCAACTTGATGTAAGGAGCTAAATAAAATAGTACTTCAAGGTCAAAAACTAGCCAATGATAAGTTTTAGATGGGTAGATTCCGACTACGAAAACAGCATTCCTTGCTCCTTTGTCAGAAACATCGCTCATGGAATGTGAGGACAACAGGACAAAATAAGGGAAGCGAGGGTTACGAGGCTGCCGAAACTAAACCCAAGGTCCACTTTCTATGCTCTTTACTTTACTGGGGCAAAACAAGAGATCGTTGGATGTTTCCAAAGTAAGATGCATCAATAAAATCCTCGCGTTTATTGAAATGCTATTTCAAACTTAAGTGTGACAGATAACCGACGGACAAAGCCCCTTATGGACATGTGTGGACGTTTCTAATATAAGATGCGCCCATTGAATATATGCTTTTAGCGATGAAAATGCAACCAGTTATCTAAAGAAAGAAAGAAAGAAAGAAAGAGCTCCGTCTAATAAATGCGTTCAGAAAATGTTAAATATTTGCATCCGGGGGTGGGACAAATGGTTTGCTAGTTTCAAATAATGAATTTTACTTCATGTAATTGCCTGGATAGCATTGTCGACATCTTCTTAGGCTTCAACGAAAAGGAAATTCGGACAAGAAGATGAAGAAACAGAAATCTCCCACCCTCTCCCTTTTTTGTATTTCATTCAATCTGTTCCCCCGAACACACAGGAGAACGCATACGAATGTTTTCCAGATGGGCGATATGAATTATGTCATCCAATGTTGTTTATTGGTGTTGTTTTGTTTTTTCTTAGTTTCAGTTTTATTTCATACTTCCTTTTTTAACATATTGTCACGTACGGCATTTTAACAGGAGTATACATACGCAGACATACAGAGACGCAGTGTCCTTATGCAAATGAGGGGAAAAGCGGTCATGGAATTCCAGGTCAGCTGACGTCACGTGAACAAGCGTCCTGACAGCCGAACACAATCTTCTCGTATCTATTTCATTCATCCTTTCCATTTCCGTAGGCGTTTACTTAACGTGTTTCCAAGATGATGATGATGATGATGATGATGATGATGATGATGATGATGATGATGATGATGATGATGATGATGATGATGATGATGATGATGATGATGATGATGATGATGAAATCTACTGAAAACAGCCGTAGAGGGTCTGAAAGAACGGAAAGACCGAATAGCGATAGCACCATTCAGACCTCGACTGGAAGAGTACATAAAGCACTGGAATCCCGAGGAGGCGGATTGTCACTCATATTCCATAGGAAGCTACTGATAGTAAACAACTGGTGCGATAAAAAATAAGTTAGTTGCAATGGAGATCTACAAGGGCGGGGAGTAGAAGAAATCTGAGGTGAATTGTGGTCACTACGACTCCAGGGAACACAACATGCTTTTACTTGTGTGAGAATTCCTCATGAGTAATAAATAATAATATAGCTTGACCCTGCCTTCAAAAATTCAGTGACATCACATGACTGCGGAGAGACTGAGAGAAGGTTGAAATACCAACGGACGATAGCATCATTTAGACCTTGACTGGAAAGGAATGGATGGTAATGAAATATTTAGAAGAATTGCTGTCACTCATATTTCAGGGAAAGCTACCAATCGTTGTCAGCGATAAATCATTGTGAATCCCTGGCGCGAGAAATATACAATAATAATGAAAATATGGACAGCATTTCTGTCACTTGTTTGAAATAGCATTTTTGTCGGTCCGTCACTTGTTTGAAATAGCATTTTTGTCGATCTGTCCCTTGTTTGAAATACCATTTTTGTCGGTCTGTCACTTGTTTTAAATAGCATTTTGGTCGGTCTGTCACTTGTTTGAAATAGCATTTTTGTCGGTCTGTCACTTGTTTGAAATAGCATTTTTGTCGGTCTGTCACTTGTTTTAAATAGCATTTTCGCTGGTCTGTTCCGCTTAACCATGAAACAACATTTGCATGGTAAAATGCGGAGAACATGACTAGGTTGTGAAAAAAGTCCATTCAGAACAAATGCATTTTGAACATTTAGACAAACGTTACAAGCATAAACCGGAGTCAGTATTGAAAAATTAATGACAACATTCTTCGAGATATGGAAATACAAACAGAAAACTTATTCAAGCAAGAAGACTATGATAATTGTCAACAAGAAAAGCATATGCCACGCTTAATTTTGTAGTGACATGTTCACCGGTCTGTCACTTGTTATAAATAGCATTTTGCCGGTCTGTCACGTTGAAGTCTAAAATAAAATTTTCCTCGATAAACGCGTTGATTAAAAAGATGCATCTTATTTTAGAAGCCTCTAAGCATCTTTGTAAGAGTCTCTGTCTGTCTGTCTGTCGGTATGTCTGTCGGTATGTCTGTCGGTCTATATCACTTAAGTTTGAAACAACATTTTCTTTTGGTTTGTCACACTTAAGGTTGAGAGAGCATTTTCATCACCAAACACTCATCGTAAGAATACCCAACTTATATTCTACGAATCTTTATTGGCCACTTTTGATCTGCCCTCATAAACTTAATCTGTGTTTGTCATCCGCTCATCGGAGAGACGCCCAAAGTGGTTTGAGTTTATGAGACGACACTTAAATATTGAAGTCATTCAACAAACCGGCTTTTAGCAGTTACGTTTTAAGAGGCCTTAAAAATCAGCTTTTCACCGTCCCTTGCGAATTGGCTGTAGGTGATGTTATCTAACACGTTGTTTTGTTGAGCGGGTCACGAGGAGACAGTGCATATTTTATTAGACGAGGACGTAAAGAGCGGAAGTTTTTACGGGCATTTTAATGCGTATTCTCTATAATTATTGACAACACAAAACAAGTAGATTAAAAGGCGCAAAGTGGCGTTCGCCAGCACTTTGGATGTGACGTAAATCGGAAATGACGGAAAGGACGTGATTGGAGAAACAACACAAGGAAACGATAGATTATCAAGTATGTTTAAGAAAGAGGGAAGTCAACGAAAAGATCTAAAGACAAACACTAAATAAAATACACATATATACAGAGATGGTCAAACAGACAATAGCGAAGAATGGATTGTCAGAAGCAAAGATAATAATGCGGTCACTAGCAAATATATCTGACGTTGCCCGGGTGTCAAATGATAATTTGGTACACATATGCAAGTTATTTTACACTTTAACGTAACAGACCGGTGAACATGTCATTACAAAATTAAGCGTGACATATGCCTTTCTTGTTGACTATTATCATAGCTAATCTTCTTGCTTGAATAAGTTTTCCGTTTGTATTTCAATATCTCGTAGTATTTTATGTCATTATTTTTTCAATACTGGCTCCGGTTTATGCTTGTAACGTTTGTTTAAATAATCAAAATGCATTTGTTCCGAATGGACTTCTTTCACAACCTAGTCATGTTTGTTTTATTCTCCGCATTTTACCATGCAAATGTTATTTCATAGTTAAACGTAAGAGACCGGCGAATATGCTATTTCAAACAAATGACAGAACGTCGAAAATTCTATTTTAAACAAGTGACAGACCGACAAAAAATACTCTCCAGATTTTCATAATTATTGTATATTTATCGCGCTAGCGATTAAAAATAATTCATCATCAAGCCTTGATGACAAATCTTTTAAAGAAAATAAGTGGTCTCAGCAAAGAAAACAAATGAAGGTACTGCCACACAGAAGTAGAGAGTGTGAGCCACCTGACATACAGTTGTAAGGTTCTGCTGGGGTATGCCTACTATACAATGCAACACAATGGAGTGTGTAAATATCTCCACTGGAACATTTATAAAAAGTTGTATATCCAGTCTACCAGCAAGTTCTAGGAACATATACCAGAAAGAACAGTTTGAAATAAGTCATACACCATACACTATGACTATGCACATCCTTCGACTACATACCTCGAAATTGAAGCTTTTAAACCGGACATAGTGATATGGGACAAAAGAGAAAAGTCGCAATCCTAGTTTAAGTAATTGCCTTTCATGACGCTGAGAGGGGGAAGATAACGAAATACCAAATTCTTATGTGTACGACATGAAAAGAAACTGGAAACTTAGGAAGATCTCAACCATTCCAGTAATTATAGGAGAAACCGGACTCATGAAAAAGTATACATCCGGTGAACCTAAGTGCAACACAAGTACAAAAAATTGCCCTTAAATGGACGGTTTGAATCTTAAAAAGATCTCTCAGTTGGAGTGTCTGAAATAGCGCGCGAATGTCTGGCCTCCTGTAGGATCTCCATCTACAGCAAAACCAAAGAGATATGGAAATATCATCATAATACAGCAAATCCTCTATTTGCCACATCTGGGGAGGCTCAGCACAAAGCACTTTTCGTTTCTTAGACAAAGTCCAGGATTGACTCTGTAATCTAGTGTGAATGATCTTTTCTCTTCCTAATAACCTCTTTCTCGAAGAAGAAACATTACTAGTCTCTCCCTACTCGATCGTTAATTCCATGGAAAATTCTCAACCGAGGAGCTCCAATCTCTGGCTTCTTCCTGTAAGACATCCATAGCCATAACTCGCTTTGCTGTCATAACCGAAAAATAACTTTCCTCTCATTCTCTACGTTCCTAGCGTTTGGTCGAACTTCCATAAAGCTTCTTCGTAAGGGCTTCCTGTCTGTTGAACACATTACCACGGGACTGATTCTCTCCAGATTACAACATGGTCGACTTCGAATCGCATGTCAACAGATTCCTGTTATGAGCTGTCCTCAGAAGTAATTCGAGCTTGGTTCATTCCATCAATATTTCTCAATCTTCTCATAAAGTTCTTTATCTCTCAACTAACAATCATTGTATCTTTTAACCCTTATCATTGATTGGCTTTTTGTCTTAATAAGTGGTGATCCTTTCAGTAAAAATAAAACTACCAAATAAATTAAATTTTTTGATACAAAAATAAAATTTGTGAATTTTTTTTAAAGATATAGAATCCTGCCACTTTTATAGTTTTTAGAATATAACTATATATTACTAAAAGTGGGTGTATCTTGTTTGTTTGTTTCTGTCTACACTATATGACGTCATAAAATACTGACGTTACTAAATTATGTTATCCATTAAGACAGAGATATGTGATAAGTGTGAACAGTTCAATTTATCATCACACATTTTAGCAAATATTACGTTTGAATATAAAATAATTTTAGAGTTTCCTCAAAAACAATTTGTTTCTTACATTTCATTCTAGGAGGGTAAAAATTTGATTTATATAGAACTAGCTGGATCCGTCGCCCGACGTTGCCCGGGAGAAATATAAAAGAATGAATTAAAATTTGTCAACATCCGACAGAACGCAAATAGGTCACATCGGACAATTTTAATGTTTAGAAGAAATGTCGGTTTGGAATTGAGGAAAATCTATTTACCAATGAAAAGGATTACTTTTTAGTTAAAATTGCGACCGTGTAGAAGAATATTTCCTTCACTGACCGATTATGGAAAAGGTTACTTGTTTTGGGCCAGGATATTTGAAAGTAAATTATATTTTAGGCCAAGTATGATAAATGTATATTGTGTAGTAATAAAAAGAAAAAAGGGTTGATTAATTACTATTTTAGTCACGTAAATCCCAATTTCGTATGCTAGAAATGCAAAACAAATGTGATGTGTCGGTCAGTAAATACTGTTTGAAGCAAGTATGAGTGTACAAAGACGAAACTATGATTATTTGGTATGGGCCACGTATATAATATATGTTATTAAAATGCCGAGAAAACGAAAATAGGTTGCATTATTAGTAGCCGTTTTAGCGACGAATAAAGTATATTTAAAATGTTACGCTGGTCTGTGTTAGAAAATGATTTCGAAGCTTTTTAACTTTCGTAGGTTAAATAAACGAACGTTATTCGTCATTATAAAAGTATACTTAAATAAATCGACGAATGCTAATTTAAATCGTATGTGAGCAAAAAAAATATTGGTTTCTTTGTAATGTTTATTGGCTGCGAAAATGTAAACACGTTTTTTTAGAAATTCAATGAATATGTATGTATGTATATATATATATATATATATATAGAGAGAGAGAGAGAGAGAGAGAGAGAGAGAGAAGGGAGGAAGAGTGAGAGAAAGAGAGGGTGAATCAACGGTTGTAATAGGGAAAAGTAAAGTAAAAAGCAAACGTGTTACGTAAAATTACCCCCACCACCACAAATAAAAATATAAGAATACCTAACGTGAAAATTAAAACACAAATGTTTGATGAATATTAGGGGTGTATTGATGGTCAAAAGTGAAACAATGAACTTGTGTTGTCTGTTAGTTAAAGTAGTGTAAGGTCGTAGATTAACTTATATTACGTTCTTCCATGGATTTTGTATCAACAATTGAATGTTGTCGACATGGACACTGTAGTTCGTTTTACGCTATAAGTATTTTGGCAATTATTTTAAGCCTTAAAGGGGTTAGTATAAAATTGTCTAAGTGTTTAACAGAAAAAATAAATTATACCTTAAGCTAATGAAGAGTGATAAAGGGAAATGTCTAAAGTTGGTTCGCTAAAATAAATGAAACCATCCATTTTGAATCACGGAACAATATAAGTAATAATGTTTGTTAAATGTATTCCGTAAAAAACGGAACGAGAATAAATCTATACGTAATAGTTCGAAATAAGATAATCCGATATTCTCGTAAATCAGCGGCATGTGAGGGAGCGTCTAATAGATTTGTGCGGAATGTATTGTATTATGTATTAAATTAATCGCAGATGAATAGAAAATAATAAGGATTACGTTTTTATAAAGTATCCGTTGTTTATAAGTTCCCGGTGTAGATGATGACAGTGTTAGTAGTAAAATATTAGATGAATTTTTTTTTGCTACACCCTCTATGGAGTATGTTTTGAATACAGTGTTAACAAAGTTAATAGTTAGTGCTTGATGGTGAAAGTAATTATAAATTTATTAAAACACACTCCTGTGAATAAGCTTAATATAGTGGTGAGCTTAGCAGCCTGTGATGCATGTGGTTATTTTCTTACTCTTGCCGAAGGTAAAGTGGAATAAACGTCTTAAATTTATATAGAAGATTATCGACAGTAAAAGCAAAATTATTTTAATTCTTTATAATTCATTACAATTTGGAAATTCTTTAAGAATATAGAAATTTTTCCAGAATTTTCAAGCTCCTGGCTTATCGCCAATATAAACATTTAAAATGTTCACTTTCTTCAAAATCCTAAACGAGATCAGACGAAAATTATCCTCTTGGAACCACGTGTGGATTTATTAGCGATTTTTTACACCAGCCGAATGAAGAGTAAAAAGAAATAAAAAAGAAAGTAAATAACTCTTCGTCAAGGCTGTATTACGGCGAAAGTCTCAGATACATATATTTATGAAAAAATATTTTATTCATTTAATAAATATATATTTAAAAAATTAAAAAATATAACGTTTCTTTTTTTTTCAAAATTCTATAATACAATTCAATTAAACGTGTTTTTAAGGATGTGTCCCCCTTCCAATTCATATAAGCGTAACCGCGAAAATAGACACATCTAAAATGTTCACTTTCTTCAAAATCGTAAACGAGATCAGACGAAAATTATTCTCTTGGAAGAACGTGTGGATTTACTTGCGATTTTAACACCAGCAAAATGAGGAAGAAAAAAAGAAAGTTAATAACTATTCGTCAAGGCGAAAGTCCTAGAGAAATATATTTATAAAAATTATTTTATTCATTTAATAAATATATATATAAAAATATAACGTTGCTTGTTTTTTTTTTCAAAATTCTATAATACAATTCAATAAAACGTTTTTTTAAGGATGTGTTCCCCCTTCCAATATATATATATTTATATATGTGTCTGTCATTTATTTGTTTATTTTGTTTACGATACTTTTGAATGAAAAGAACTCAACCTAAATGCTAATTGGCAATATTTTTCCCTCACGAATGAACGATATATATATATATATATATATATATATTCAAAATAAATTCTTTTTTCTATTCAGAGAGTTAAGCTTACTTTCGAAATTATAAAATTTAGCTTCAAATAGTTTTTGAAAATTATAAAATTCATTAACAAGTTCTCAAGAAAGGTAAATTCCTTTAGCAGAAATTCATAAATGTTATGATTCCAATGACTAAAAGAATAAGATTTCATTGAGCATAAATTATCGTATCAGGATGTTTTCATGATATCCTTGAAAATATATTTATAAAAGATTTATTTTATAAATACTTTTGAATAAATATATATGCATGTGTGTGTGAGTGTGTGTGTGTGTGTGTGTGTGTGTGTGTGTGTGTGTGTGTGTGTGTGTGTGTGTGTGTGTTGATACAAGTTTTATTACACAGTAGTGAAAGTTTCTGTTTATTCCTTTTTCGATCTCCATTCTCGAAGTATTATTCATCCGAGCGCATCAACTCGCTATCAATCAAGGTAGATACGAGAATGAGGAAGGGATATGTAAATGTTTTTAAAACGTTTTAATCGACTTTCTTAATAAATTCACCACTTTTAATTTGTAATATCATCACGTTCCTGGGGATGACGCATGCGAGTGAAAAGTGTTTTCAATAATGACGCGTTCCTGTTCACACTGGAACATAACATCAGATCGCTGGAAAGATTTGTCAACAAATAAATAAACATAAGCTTTTACTTCTGTTTCATCAAACTATTATCAATGAAAAGATGCTACCGAAATCAGGGGAGGCGCGATAGCGCTCTATCTCTTAATAGACTTCAAAAACGACCTATGCTAGTATTCTCATTTCTTTGATCAGTCATAACTCAAAAACCAATAAACCAAATTAGTTAAAACTTTGCACAAAATGTTCATTTAATAGGTTCTATAAGTGTGTAGAATTTCAGCATCATTAGTCAAGGCAACCCAGAGATCTATAAAGGTCAGGAGTGAGTTTGTGTTATCCGTGTGTACGTAAGTACGTGTGTGTCACCCTGTATCTCATCAACTATTTGATGGATTCAGCTGCTTTTTGGCAGAGATAGAGGTTCTAGGGTCTAGTTGATGGCATTTTAATTTCAGTTTACCATATACCTTAGTTTTCCAGAAAATTTGTAAAAAGCTTTAAAATTACCATCGTCTTGAGGCATAGCCTTTACAAAAGTAGTGACATTCCATGATAAATGCCAGTATACTGAAATCATATGCCCTTAATAGTGTTAAGATGAAAATTCATATACGCTAAATGTACAATAGCTAGGAAATTCCCAAATTTTTACACTTTTATTGTCATTAAGGGTATGACTACATATCAACCAAACCATCATCACATCACTACAGTATAAATATCTATGCATGAGTGGATGAAGTGTGTGAGGTGCGCAGAAGAAAAATGTTTACAAGTAAAATACATAGCCCTGTTGTGCTCGCATATCCTTAATGACAATAAAAGTGTAAAAATTTGGGAATTTCCTAGCTTTTGTAGATTTAGCGTATATGAATTTTCATCTTAACACTATTAAGGGCATATGATTTCAGTATATATATATATATATATATATATATATATATATATATATATATATATATATATATATATATATATATATATATATATGTATATATATATATATATAAAAGAGAGAGAGAACAGGAGGGAAAGAAAAAGAAAGAGAGAAAGAAAGAGGGAGAGAGGCATATACATACAGAGATAGAGGGAGAGAAAAATAAATAGGTGATAAATGGTTTTAATGGCCAACAAAGTATCGTTTCGTTTTTATCTGTTTTATAGCATGTCAACCTTTTGTCAGTTATTTAATGTCGAAACACAACACCCATCGTCGACGATTCATTGTAAACACTGCGTTTATGTTCAACTTCTAATTTACCCATTCTAGGCGCGAGCGGGGAATTGGGGGCCCACAGTCGTGAATAACAGAATCAAATAACATTTTGGCGGTCAACCGAGAGACTTCGTCAACAGAATACGGCAAATTTTCTGCTGTATCATTTTGGTCATACCTGACTGATGCAACGTGTATGGAGGAGGAAACAACTAGTTTATCATCTTCCGTCAACGGCGATATCGGATATAGAAACTGAAGTGGGTTGGTTGTATTATTTTACGGCACATCAGCTCTTTTTTTGTCATTTAATGCCGAATTGAATCATTTTAGTAAAAGTATCGGTGCTTCTTGAAAGGCACACACAAGTGAAATATGGCAGTTTTAAATTTATTATCAGGAAAACTATTTGATATACTTACGTATCAGGCAAAATTAGATATATTCACACAAAAATTATGCCAAATTATTGAGTAGAATTTTAATTAAAAATAAAATTTATTTTATTCGTATATGTCTGATTCTAGCGTGGAGCGAACCCATATTTCGTCTTTAATTTAGAAGAATTACGTAATAGAGAGAAAAGGGGAGGTAAACGTAAAATTCAAGCACCCTGGCTCTTGTGGAAAACACTCAACCGCCTGAGAACGGGAATAGGGCGATATAACATTTCTATGACTAGATGAAGCTACAAAACTGTCTCAAACATCTGCAAATGTGGAGCGGAGGACAACGCGATGCAACACTGCACTGTCCGTCCTCTACTGCTTAACTTGCTTGAAAGATCTTTCAGAATAAAACAATAATGCAAAGGACTGCGTAAAAAAGTGGGAAGCTGTTGTATGACCACATGCTTCAAAGACACGAAAAAAAAAAGAACCACACATGAACGTCAAAGAATGAACACTAATATGATAGGATTGAAAACTTACGATAGAATGGACAAAATTTGACTACTTAAGAAGACGGCTTGACAAGTATTTGTTGACATTGGATTTGACAACGACTAAGTTGTAGTTTGCACTGATGCGAAGTTCATGGGACGAAACTATGTTCACGGAAATTCTGTTTGATGTTAGGCACACAAAGGAAAGAAAGAAACATTATTTGTAGTAGTGGTAGCTAAACTAGTTTTTGCTGTAAATATCGTTCAAGAAGGAATCAGAGATTGGAGCTAAGTTGTAGGGAAGAGAAGAGATCATCCGCCACGCAAAAAAAGGAACTAAGAGACGACTCCACACTTCCCAAATTTCCTCAATTAGGGCTTTTCCACTGGTTGAAGTTTAAAGTCATTCACATGGACCGTGTTAGAGTAGACTGAGTGTGTAGTTGATGGAGTTGGAAAGTAGAATTTAAATTTAAAAGTAAAAAGGCAGTACCGTTATTTACCTCTAAATCTGTGGTGTTCGTCAGTCAGAGTTGACCTATTTGGTAGGAGCATCGTTGTCTGTGGTTTTATGGGTTGACGCGCGTGTGATTCTAATAAATTGGTATAGTTAACAGCCGTATTGATAGGCAGTGTAAAGATTGTCTTTAAAACAACGGTGGAATTTATTGAAAAGCAATTTAAAGGCTACCGTACTGAAGCATTCATTCTGCGTTAATTGGATTACAAAATTGTCAATGTTAGTATATCTATAGACTGTTTGGAAATGGTCAATAACCTTCATTTTATTGTTGTGTCTACCCTTCTTTCACAATTAATGGTTGTGCACTCTATGTGTATGAAATCGGTTCGATAATGCCTTCTCTTAATAGTCTTTTGTCTGTGAATTAATAAATTGCTGGTCAGGTTTGGAAAAGATGTTTAATGAAAATCGCTCCAGACAAGACATGAAGCCACTTGATGTAAGGAGATAACAAGAACGAAGGATGGTTATCGCAAAGACAAGAGATGCCTTAGTTTTGAAAAGATCAAGGCTATAGGTAGGAGGAATAGAAATATACTTTTGTCTGTGAATTAATAAATTGCTGGTCTGGTTCGGAAAAACTTTGCAGTATTTTCGTTTGAAATTTACTGATATGTTAGCAACACGTGTTGAAGGGTTCACATAGATAGTGGTGAGTTAGTGTTGGCTTATTGCCACCAATATTTAATAACCACACCTTTGTACTGCTTCTGGAACTATGTCTGTACGCAGATCATTAACTATGTTCAGACGAACACCTGTATATTCACTGTCCCGGAATATGGAAATAAACAACACAAATTCCTTTCATTTCCGTGAATTTTGCACCTGCTGCCATGCGAATAAATCCTAAGCAAGGTTACTTCTTTAATCGAAGCTTTTCGACGACTTGCTCGTTTATAAAGTTTGTGTGATTGCTTTAACTGTTGATTAGGGCTTTTAATTAATGTCCAATAAATTGGAACGTACCAGCAAGTGAGTGCACATTTTTGTGCAAGATGTAAATAAGTGATCGGTTATTGATAATTGCAACCGATTGAGAATTGGATTTGCATGAATGAGCGGATTTGGAATACTTAAAGCAGATTACTTTCCTACTGCAATGATGGCGTAATTTCTTACAGAATCAGTATCTGTATTTGATGTATCTTATTTTGGTAGATTCAAAATGTTGTAAACATGGCATAATTCCATCGGTTGAATGCAACAGCCGATCTGAGAGATCGCATTTTGTTGTCTACTGTTTTCTGCTCTAATGTTCTATTCTCTAGAAGTCTGATTCAAATCAGATAATACCTCGAACTATTAATAAAAGCATCACGTGGGGTTTCCTTTATATCAGCTTCAGAATATGCAGTTTGAAAGTTAAAATCATTCGACAGCTTCTGTAATAATAGTAAAAATTGCTTGATTAATTCGCCATATTTTGCGTAAATTTCATATGGTTCCGATTTTTTTAGTTTGTTACAATAATGGTGGCCGATTTTCATAAAGTTGATTTAGGTTGCTATTTTTTTACGCTTTTGTATATTAAATGTTACATTCGTAATACTCCATCTTTACCCTTAGTAAACGTTAAATAATGTCTTTCAGAAATAAATGTTGAAGCATATATAAGATAAAAAAAGACAAATTTGCTTATATGTTTTCTAAATGGCTTCAACCCCGGTTATAATTCGTCCTAAACAGTCACTAACATCAATAGAGCATGATGGGAAGGCTTCACAACGGATCGGGAACGATTGAAGATGACGAAGGCAGAATACGCCTATGTACTTTGTAAACAATTGTTGAACAAAACCAACGTAAAATTATCACAGAAACATCTCAGACAATTGGTGTCAATATTACAACGGCGTCAAACCATCTTAGGCAAATTATTTAATTTAAAAAGCCAGATAAATAGGTTTCACATGATCTAAATGAGTAAATATTTGTTTCTAAAATCCGTCATGATTTCTCCTGGGAGGTGTTTTTCCACGTCACACCTGATTTCTGGTCAGCAATCTACTTTTTTGCAAGATAGCTCTAGTACCGTCTATCATACATTTCGACACTTTTCAGCTTTTTAATATGGACTCCAGAATCGATCCTTTAACTTCCAACCACCATGGTTCGTTCAATTCATACCCGGAGTCGGCTTCACGTGTATTTTTCTATATTCTCTTTCCAAAGGGCTTCCCATAAACTGGAGCCTTACTATCGCAGAAATGAATCCGCCTCTAGCCAAAAATAGGTTCGATTTTCACTAACAAAATTGTTTTCTTTTGATAATTAATTGGCTAACATGGGTTGCTCTAATCGAACAACTGTTTTCCCCTTCCTTTTTTCCCATTCTAAGCCTCCCCTTGATACTCTCTCCCCACCGCAAGATCATGACAGACACACAGCCTGATAGACCTTGATCGCTCACCACAACAAAACAAAAGCAATTCCTTTTTTCGCGACCAAAATGCAACACATGTAAAAAGGAAAAATATTCGGAAACTAACAAAACAGCAAGTAAAAAACAACAAAAAATCAACAAAAAACAACCAAAAACAACCAAAACAATCTTCTGTTCTTTCCTTCTGTCAATTTTTGTGTGTGCGCATGTACGTCCGTGCGTCCCAACGTCCATCCACGATGCGTCCTCATTTTTCCCGCACGCGTGTGTGAGTTTTTGTGGGTGCGTTTATATTTTTGAAACTTTTTCACATGTGCGTAAAACGTACATCTTTTTTTTCCTTTGTCCCAAGCGTATGCAAATTGGTGTTATCGTTTTGCATTTTAATTTACACACAAAAAAAATATTGTACTCACCCGTCGGGAAACATCTCAATTTTTCCTTTTTTCCTTCTATATGTCTTTGCTTCTTTCCTTTCACCCTATTTCTTTTTTTTACTTCTCTCTTTTTTAATGTTCGTATCCATCATTTTTTATCTTTTTCATTACCCTCTTTTTATGAATGAATACAGAAAACAAAATAAGTTTCTACTAATATTTCTCACACCCTCTCTCCAAGGCTCGATGATCGTCTCTCGCTCGTCTTGGGTTTTCGTTTTCACGGCACAGCTACCCATTTCTCCACGACTACTTCGTTAAAATAGTCTTGGTCACGTAACACCAAATTGTATTTGTAGGACACTACATACCGTCGGGTATACAAACGTTATACACCCGTGTCATTTATGTTGTAACCCAGGTTGTTGACAATACATGCGCTACGAAATTCGGCTGTGGATAGAAAACCACATAGACGCTGGTTTGGTTTTAAAAGGTTTTATTTAAATAGAACAGAGACAGAAAACTGAAATCGCGTGCATGAGAAAGAGAATGGGAGAGAGATACCAATGACAGATAAATAGTAAGACATATCGTCTGTCTCGCTACACCCTAAGCGATCGTCCTTCATGAAATCGGCGACGCTTGCGTCCGTTAAGTTGAGCTGTCCGCAGGCAAAAGGGGACTCAAACACTTTCCAGTGGAAGTCACGTGATTTCTTGACTACCGTTTTTAGGGCCCCATTTTTTAGGGTTGCACCCCAGCCTATCAATCCCCTTCGCTATCTAGCATAACTTCATTAAAGCTAAAATAGATAAAACCCAGGAAAACAATAAATGTTAACTTTGTGGACAAAGAGACGAAATGGGGAATCGCTTATTAAGCGAATGCAGCAAAAGTAGTCAAAAAAATACAAAAACGAACACAAATGTGTGGATAAAGTAGTTCACTGGGATCTTTTAAAATGACTGCATGTTGAATATGTAGACACATGCTACATACACAAACCGTAGACAGTGCTGGAAAACGAAAATCACAACATCCTTTGAGACATGAAGGTACAAACAGATAAACGCATGCAAACAAGGAGACAGGACGTAATAATAGTTTACAAGAATGGCAAAAACTGCTAAATTGTAGATCTTGCCGTCTCAACAGACACAGGGTGAAGATCAAAGAGACAGAAAACGATGCAAACTTACGGAACTGAAAGGAATATGGAACATGAAGAAAGTCAATATAATATCGATAATCGTAGGAGCACTGGGTACAGTCCCCAAAAAACTGGAAATAACTAGGAAAACTTAAGAACAAAGGGAAGACTGAGACTATAAAACGGATGACAATGATGAAAACAGCTGAAATCTTAAGGGAAATCCACGAATGTTGAAACCAATCCAGATAAACTATGAACACTAACCAGCCACATGGAAATTGCAACTGAAGTAAAACAAAAACATAGAAAGAACAGCACATGAACACAAAGAAAAGTAAAACTGCAAGAAATATCATTAACTGCCCCCCCCCCCCCCCACTAAAAAAAGTGATGGCACCAGCCTCGGCTGATACTACACAAAATAGTTGTGACGGGTTGATGAGGATGGAAACAAACAAGACCCTCACTGGAAGAGTCCGGGGAGTACTGATACCTTGCAGAGTCTTATTGGTTATTGCCAGCCAAATCCCAGAGAAGACCAATGTTGTTGTAAGCGAGAAATCAATGGTAAGCATCTGTTGCGATAACGCAAAGTCATTTGCAATGGTTATTAAAAGAGGTGGAGGGTACTGGAAACTTGGAGAGACTGGTTGTCAATGAAACTTCAAAGCACACAACTGGTTATTATGAGTGAGCAATCACTGATGGTGACCTGTGTGAGAACTCCGAGTGTTACATTGAGGTGGGCTCTATTTCAGTGAAAATAAATCCACAAGTATAAATTATGAGAAATGTTAGTTTAACTGTGTAGTTGGATTTACACAGTCCTAGGTGGAGATGAATCATTCCCTGCAAGGCAGGATGGTCAAAACAGGCTGAAATCAAACGAATAGGTCATTGGGCTCATGTAAGTTAGGGGAAGCAGGATGGTCACATGAGAGTGACGTCAGTCTTTTGTCGTGGGAAAGAAAACGAAGGGCTGTTTTTTATAAGTTGGCGCATGGGATTTGAACGAGCCGGGCGTAAAATATGCGGTGAGAAATAGCAAATAGCCCAAGTCGCTCCTGCACCACAAAAAGGTCTTTAATCCCACATGCTTATCAATGAGTTAATCCGTTGCAAGCTACTGCAGAGCTTGAGACGGCTGATAGCTCGGTATCTTTCTCCAGAAATAATGTTGACTCCCCTTTTTGTACAAAAATAAAAAGTTACTTTGCAGCCACATGTAGGGACGAACTATACACCACACTAGGCGATTACAAGGTCAAGGACTGAAAAGAACGATTGGTCCACAGCGGAACAAGGTAAAATAAATCCTTTAAAGTTGGTGTTAAAGTCGAACACTAACGCTTTGCATCTATTTTACACCCTTTGCGTGCAAACGATCTAATTATACGCATATGAAAACAAGAGAACTCGCACATAAGTACAAAGAACACTCCTTCCTCCCTTTAGAAAAGAAGAAATGAAAGTATAGACACAGACAAGAAAAGAAGTACGATTAACACACACACACACTGATAACACGTTAAAAGATATATCTAATGATTATGGTTCCACGCCCACACCCGCACACATAAGTTAAGAGCAATTAATGATCGAACACACTCACCCCCGAATATGTATATGTGATAAATAACTTTGAAAACGAGCTTTACAAACTATTAGTAACGTTTCAGTTATTTCGACATTTTCGGAAACGTTAAATTTATGTGATTTAGCAACGAGATTATAAAAAACTATGAAACAAGTTTAAAGGACTTTTAAAGACCATTTGGTACCGTTTTTTTTAAGTCGTATCGTTACACAAGTAAGTATAAATAATAATAATAATAATAATAATAATAATAATACTAATAATAATAATAATAATAATAATAATAATAATAATAATAATAATAATAATAATAATAATAATAATAATAATAATAATAATAATAATTTTTTTTCAATGCTGTCAAATGCTTTTGGTGTCCGTGAAGCCTTACATCTAAACAAGTTAAGAATCCCTGTTATAAAAGATCACGGGGATGATTTCCATATTGTTATTGACTACTAGTTAATTATACCTACACATATGTAATGGCCAATATTATTTAACACTGTGATCATTTTAAAAAACATTCAGAGTTTTAGTTACAAATATACTGACGCATAATCTCAATTATAGTAATGTTGAACAGAAAAAAATGTTTCTCTTAAGCGGAAGCAACCACAATGATATTAGTCGGTATCTGAACACCAATTGTCTTAATTTCTTTAAATTGTTCAAATGAGATTGACGCTGAATATCCTGGCATGCGTTATTAATGACTGGTGTTTCCGGTTTCAGTTTCCACACGTCATAAATCTATTCTACTTGGGGCTAAAAATAAGATTTTTTTTCTATTAAAATACATTGTATTCTCATGCAGCTTTTAAAATCATACGACAAAGGACATTTTCATCAGTTTCATCGAGGCATTCGGCTAATCTCTACATCAAAAGCGACTTAGTCAGTGACCCTTGAAGACAAGGCAGACGTTAAAGTGGGCTTTTGACAACAAACAAGTTTTAACACGCCTCACTTTCCTCTTTATTGATCAGCGGAAGAAACCAAGTTAATAACGTTGATAGTTTGAGTTAATTGTTAATGGCTACTTCCTGGAAAGGAATAATTATGATATCGAATGGCTATATATATATATATATATATATATATATATATATATATATATATATATATATATATATATATTTCATGTATCCACATCAAATGTTATAAGGAGATATGATATTTTATGTATCGATTTTCAATATTTAGTTCAACGGTGTTCAATACGTGAGTAGAGCTAGGTAGTAATTGATGAAAATATATTTTAGGCAATTAAGCTACAAATAGGCTTCCGTAGAGAATTGTCAGGCTTAAATGCTTTATTTTCTTTAACCTGCAATAAAGGGCGGGGCTTGTTCTTCATTTAAGCCTGACGATTTTCTAGGGGGATGAAACACGGAAGCCTCTGTGTAGCTTTATTGCCATAAATAATATTTCGATAACTTACTATATATATATATATATATATATATATATATATATATATATATATATATATATATATATACTTCTTTTGAAGTCTCAGTTAAGATTTAAATTTGAAAACTAAGCTAAAAGCCGATTTATAACACGAATAAGAAAGAAATGAATTTTATTAATTTTATTCAACTTTTAAAAAATTCATAAATAATATTTTTATCTTATACGTAGCTTATAACGGCTATTTACACACTTTTCAAATTTATATATATATATATATATATATATATATATATATATAGAGAGAGAGAGAGAGAGAGAGAGAGAGAGAGAGAGAGAGAGAGAAAGAGAGAGAGGGGGGAGAGAAAGAGTAAGTTAAAACAAATAAAAGTTATAACATTATTTGTCTCATTCTTCATCTTAGAAAAGATCGTACGTCAAAACTGTGTTCATCTTAAATTCTTAGAACTGATCCCTACCTCGAAAATATTGCAACATTTTGTTTTTGGTGGTTTTCTGTTAGGCTGGGTCTAGTGTACAACATACAAAAAAAAATGGACAAGATCCGAGTATGGAGAAGTTTCAAATTTTGAGTATGATTTGTTTTGGTTTACAAGTCATTTTCCATTTACATGTGAAGCACTAACTCAGTCTATTTTCATAATAAATCAATAAATCTTGGATTTTTACTTGTTTTCAAGGCCAATCTTTCACATGAAAAGGGTTACCAGTGATGCCAAATAAACTCTTATATCCTATCTAGGGGTACCCGACCCCTAAAGCCCTCATTACATACACATTGGTACCCGTACCCCTAAACCCCTTATTGCACTCACCCAGGTTCACAAACAAGCATATGGGTGATTATTTTTATATGGGTACCAGTGATGAATTATTACTTTCTTCAATTAATCGGGCCCATATAAATGAAATTGTTTTATAGGGTATAGGATTCCTGAGAAAACAAATTAAATACCCAAAGAGACCACGTTTTACCCCATCAAAAACTGCCCTCACAAACAATTCACCAGCTCTATATACTAATACACATATATTTTCGTATATTTGCAGGGTCAAGTAGAGAACGTGTCCTTTATGCAAACAAGATTTAGACTGTGATGAGACCATGGTGTTTCGGGAAAAGGGTGCTGAAGGTGTCAACCGTGCAAGTATCGAGAGGTGTCAAAGTCATTGTTGAAGCCGGAACTAGTGTTCACATATACAAAAAGGGTATTGTTTTAGCCTAAAAAAAAGGATGATTCTGCTCGGCCAGTAAAAAGAGGCGCTCGTGTGTCTCTGGGACGATATGAGAGTAAAACGCATTGTTTTTTCTGTGGGACTAATAGCACAAAAAACAGAGAACGATTTGCTATGTGAAGACTGATGCATTTGCTGAAACTATCCTGGTTCATTGCAAAAGAAGATGGGGATAAGTGGGCCACTGTTGTTCAAGGTCGTATCGAATATGTTCATGCTGCAGACTGTGTGTACCACCAGTCATGTAACGTCAGCTTCCATAAAATCCAAGACAGTTCACGTCAGTTGAATTAACCAAACGACGAAAAAGTGGAAGACCAAAAGGCAGCAATCAGAAGTAAGCATTCGAAAGATTGTGTGTATTCTTGGAAGAAAACGATGAGGAACAGATAACGATATAGGTCCTTGTCGCTTAAATAGGAGAATACTTACGAGGTAGTAAATCAACGGCATATTGAAATCAGTACCTCAAGGAAAAGCTGATAAGTCGATATAGAAACTCTTTGTTTGTGACCAAAGGCCGTTGTGGTGTCGCAAACATAGTGACATTAGGGAAAAAACTTGTGACATTCTTCGCAGATACTACAATTCACCTCCGACAGATGATAACGAAACACAAAAACGAGCAATTCTCAAAACTGCAGTGAACCTCATCAAATAGTTGCCAAAATCTTGGAGAATGAACCTGGTTTTCAGGACCAAGTAGAGGCACTTGAGCGGCTGTACATGCTGATAGAGACTGGTGAATGTGACTTGAAGTCATTGCTGGAATTAGATTCCATCGGTAGGATTTACAACAGTCTAACTCTGATAAGAGATAAACTGGTAAAGCCTCCAAAACCAGCAATCTATGGATAAACTATACGCACATGCTAGGAATTGCTAGGGCACTTGTTGCAGCTGATCGAATGGAGTCTTTGGAACTGCGTCTTAGTGCCGTCTTCGCTTGCCTGCCAATATTCGCAGCCATTGGTCATTCAAATTATCTGAAGTCGGCTCGTCTATATCTCCAGAAGAGGAATGCCTTGAAAGATGACAACCCTGTAGTACATCAAAAGTCCTGTTTGGTGTTCACATAATCAAACGTAGTAGTCGAAAATGTACATATATTGAAGATAGGTGGAAAGATAATGTCAGTGCATAGGTAAGTATTAAAGGTTTAAAAATATAATTTTACAAGAAGCAAAATAATTAAGGTGGGGGTACATAAAGATAGGAGATGGTAAATCCGTATATATATATATATATATATATATAGAGAGAGAGAGAGAGAGAGAAAGAGAGAGAGATGCCTCTGTGTGTATGCGTGTGTAGCGTGTAGTATCAACACAGCTGTCATAGTGGCTTAAATGAAATGGTCCTTTCAAAAGTCGAACTCTCTACAACAGCTGCCTTTAAATAGGATTAATCTCTCGCTGAGTTACCTAGCTTCTGACAACGGCCGTGAGGCAAAGACGTTGGAATTTGAGTTTGAAATATGACTCGTGTTCCGGCATTTGAGTGCGGCGACTTCTGCGAATAATTTTTCTCTGCACTGACGATTCCCGTAAGGATGAAACGGATAAGTATGTAGATAAAAAACAAATATTTATAATGAATTATTTGTCGCCCCCAAACTAGGCTAGGTTTATTAGCGAGTAGTATTGACAGATCCGTCATTGTGGTTTGCATGTAATGTTCCTTTCAAAAGTCGAACTTTCTACGACAGCTGCCTTTAAATAGGAGTAATCTCTCTCTGATTCACAACGGCCGTGAAGGAAGAGACGTTGGAATTTGAGTTTGAAATATAACTCGTGTATTAGGATTTTATTATATAATTTCAACCAAAGTGAACTCTCAAATGTTTTAGGTCAACAGATTTTCCTAATTCTATTTCCAAAATCAGAAGTGAAATATTTTGATTCGTCTTATTAGGTGTTTCTAAAGCAAATATAAATTATTGGCAATTTTAATAATCCCAAGTCGAAGCAAATATAAAGTATTGATAAGTTCGACAATCCCAAGTCTATCTACAATTAAGATGGTCGCCGGCTCATCGAACCCCATGTGTGAAATCATTCTTCTATCGATTTGACCCTAAAAAACTGTTTGAATATATTATTTAAACCATCTGATGAATCTTGGTTTGTTGTAAAATTCAGAGTCATATCTGCTGTTACCGTTCATAAGAAATGAAATAACTGTAAGATCAACAAACGTTTGGAGCAGTTTGAGATCGTCGGAGTCAAGAATAATTTATATGTAACATATAATTTATATATATATATATATATATATATATATATATATATATATATATATATATATATGAAACTATTTAGTATTATGAACGATCAGTCATAATCTAATGACCCACAAACCTACCCGATATATATGTGCGTGTGAAAAAGACTAATCATGAAACAAATTTAATACAGGAATCAATCATCAATAAACGAAAGATTTTACCGGTTTCATTCGGATCAACAAAGTCTTCGGAAAAGGTTATCCGAGCATAACCGGTAACTCTCTCGTTTTTATGATGTATTCATGTATTTAATTTGTTTTTCCTTTTGTTTTTTTCACACATTCTGCTTTCATGGCATTTGATTTGATGATGTATCGTGGATTTTACCCTCATATATATATATATATATATATACATATATATATATATATATATATATATATATATATATATATATATATATATATATAAAATAAAATATTAAACTAAAAGTATAATTTTAGTAAATAGAACCTATAGTGAAATGGTTTAAGCTAAATATACGAGATAGAGCAATTATAAAGATAGATGAAAGAGGGATAAACATGTACGAATGACAAATTTATTTCAACTTCGATTGTTCAATGCAAGGTATACTCGGAAAAAAATATGTTTATTATTCTTTCCTTAAGCCAAGGCTTTTCAAAGATTAAAATCTTATCATCAGAGGAATTATATAGATAGATAAGTTTAAATATATTTCTTACCGAGTATACCTTGCATTGAACAATCGAAATTGAAATAGATATATCATTCGTACATGTGTATCCCTCTTCTTTCATCTATCTATATATATATATATGTATATATATATATGTATATATATATGAATGTATACATATATATCATATGTGTATATATATATATATATTATATCATTTATATATATAATATATACATATGTATTATATAATACATATATTATATATATATTCATATATATATACATATATTCTATACACACACACACACACATATATATATATATATACATATATATATATATATATCCTAAACTTTAAATAGCCCAAAACCTATTAAACTTCAGAAGTGAAATAGTAAACAACTGTCTATACAGAATAAAATTCACCTCAGGTGAACAATACATAATAAATAAATAAATTAATTAATTAACAAATAAATAAATAAAAAACAAAACTAAACTATAATCTAAAATAGAAATACAAGCAAGCACGTGTTAAAATAAGGTCACCCACTATTTCGACAAAATAAAGAAACGGGGATGGGCCATCCTATAGGAAACAGAACAATAGAATAGGAAATAAGAAGTAAAATAAACCGAACCTTTGTTTTTGAGAAGCACAACGATATGCTAAGAGAATAACAAAGAATCTGATTGGTTAACTAGCTAGATTAAACTACACGTGTATATATAAAAACACACGGCAA
This sequence comes from Sepiola atlantica, assembly GCA_963556195.1. Taxonomy (NCBI): domain Eukaryota; kingdom Metazoa; phylum Mollusca; class Cephalopoda; order Sepiida; family Sepiolidae; genus Sepiola; species Sepiola atlantica. The sequence continues at coordinate 63,281,919 of OY744519.1, forward strand.
CACAAACTCCATGCATTTTAGCTTGACGATTCTCTACAGGGATGAAACGTATCTGTCTAGCTTAATTGCCATAAATATATTTTAATAACTTACTACCTTGCTCTACTCACGTATTGAGCGCTGTTGAAGTAAATACTGAATATTGATATATAAAAGATTATATCTCCTTATAACATTTTATGTGGATACATGAAATAATAAGAATTATATATATATATATTGAAATATTAGAGAATGTATTTTATTTCTTTTGTTTCATGAAAATAAATACATAATGCATCTGCTAATTGAACCTAATTATAAAAGCTTTTCTAATACCCGCATCTCCTTTTTTCACTGGTGGATTCCACCTGACTGGAGGGAGTTATTAACAACAAAAGGTAATTGCAACAATGATAAGAGTTATTTCCTAAAATGCCGACGTCTTTAATGCTCTTTTGTAATCATCCAATTAATAGTGTAATCAGCTTTCAAAAAAGAAACGAAAATAATTTATGACAATTACTTGAGATACGTAATTACTATGATGATGATAATAATAATAATAATGATAATAATAATAATAATAATAATAATAATAATAATAATAATAATAATAATAATAATAATACCCTACATGAAAGGCTAGCGCAGAATCTGAGAGAATGTATTTACAAAACAGATGTACGAGAGTGGATGAACAAAGGAAGAAACGCTAATACAAAACGTGGAAAATCCTAACGGCACAACTAAGAGAAAAAATCTACCACTCTCTGCAAAATCGTGGACTGCTTCTCGACAGACAAAAAGGATGCCTGAATAGGAAAAGAGGAACGCATAATATGCTATACATAGATCAAACGATCCTGAAAGAGGGAAAATCATCAGAAAAAAATACATCCATGGCATGGATTGACTACCTGAAAATTTACGACAGAATCCCTCAAGCATGGATTATTGAATACTAAGAAATGTAAAAGATACTCGACAGGATTATTAATCTCATAAAGAAAGCAATGGGAACATGAAGACTAGAACTCACAGCTGGAAGACAACAATTGACTTAGATAAAAAAAATACAGATAGGCATTTTCCAAGGAGACTCCCTATCACAACAATTATTTATCATAGCTATGATTCCACTAAGTTAGATACTCGGGAAATATGATGCCGAATAAAAGTTTACAGACACAGAACAAAGAATGGACCACCTCATGTACATGGACGACCTGAAGCTATTTACAAAAAACAAAAAGGAACTATAACAGCTGATACATACGACCAGAATCTTCAGCCAGGACATTCAAATTAAATTTGGAATGGAACAGTGCGCACTGCTAGAGATGAAAAGGGGGAAAATGGAGACAATAAAGGGCATGGAACTGCCAAACCAAGATTAAATGAGGGCGCTAGACAAACAGGATAGCTATAAGTATTTGGGAGTTCTGGAAGCATCAAATCTACAGAAATAAAATAGAAAATTGCAAAAAAGTACTTGAGAAAAACAAGGAAACTTTTTAACGAAATTATATTGAAGTAACCTAGTAAAAGGAATAAACACATCGGACAGTAAGCTAATAAGATACTCTTGACCATTCATAGGCTGGACAAAAGAAGAACTCAGGCACCTCGACCTAAACAGTAGAAAAGTAATGACCTTGCACAACGCACTATACCCAAAAGACGATAGGACAAACTCTACGTGAAAAGAAACGAATGGGAAAGAGAACTGGTAAGTATATAGGACTGTGTGGAAGATACAGAAAGGTGCTGGAGAGATGACTAACCTATGACACGGAAAGGCTGATCACCGCAGCAAGAGACACCGTCACAAAGAACAACTCAGGAAGCACTCAAACCAGAAACAAACAAAAAACAAAAAATGAAATATGGAGAAAAAAAAACAGTCACATGACTGTTTCGTAATAATGAGCAGAGAAAAGACCAACCAACATTCCTGGGCATGGTTTTAAAAAAAGAACAATTTAACAGAAAAACGGAATCTCTACTGACACAGAACAATGTGATTTGAACTAACTACATTAAAGCTAAAATAGATCAAATCCAGGCAAACAGTAAATGCAGATTGTGTGGACAAAGAGACGAAACAGTAAATCACATAAGTGAAGGCATCAAACTAGTCCAAAAAGAATACAAGGACAGACACTACTGCGTGGAGAAAGCAGTACACTGTGGACAATGCAAACCATTGCATTTCGAACACGCGGATAAATGGTACAAACATAAACCAGAGACAATACTGGAAAATGAAAATCACAAAATTCTCTGGGGCATGGAGGTGCAAACAGATAAAATCATACTAGCAAGAAGAAATATTATATTTTACAAGAAAGAAAAATTCTGCTAAATCGTAGACTTCGCCATCCCAGCAGACACAGAGTGAAGATCAAAGAGACGGAAAAACGAAGCAAATATACAGAACTTGCCAGAGAACTGAAAGGAATATGAAGCATGAAGAAAGTCAATATAATAGCAATCATCATAGGAGCACTAGGGACAGCCCAAAAAAACTTGAGAAAAGACTGGAACAAATTTGAATCAAAGGGATCACTGAGACCATACAAAGGATAGCAATGATCAAAACAGCTGCAATCTTAAAGAAACCCAACCCACATTGCAATGAATGATAACAGTCACATGGAAGTTACAATAAGAAGAAAACAAAACCACAGAAAGAACACAACGGCACGAACCAAGGAACAGAAACTGCAATAAACATCATAAGCTTCCCCCCTACAATAACGATGGCGCTGGCCTAGGCCGACACCACACAAAATAGTCGTAGAGGTCAAGGAGGATGAGAAGACTGAGGAGGGAGAGCACCAAAAATATGTCCACTGGAAGAGTACGGAGAGTGCTGGAATCTTCGGGAGGCTTATTGTCACCCAAATCCCAGAGAAAACCAATGGTCCTTACCAGCGAGAAATCAATGGTAAGCGACTGCTGCGATACCGCAAAGTCATTTGTGGTGATTATCGAAAAGAAGTGGAGAGTACTGGAAATCTGGGGAAGCTTGTTGTAACTCAGACTCCAGTGAATACCACTCGTTGATGTTGGTGAGCAATCACTGACGATGACCTGTGTGAGAACTCCTAGTGAGTACAAATAATAATAATTGACGGATGATACTGCCTGACTCAAGGTCAACGGAGAAAAAGGATAAAGAGACTGAAGATTGCTTAGACGATGCAACTAAAGGACAACAGGTATAAATAACATAAACTACAGCGAGGCTGATTACGGCCGCCAAATTCAATGTCAAGATGAACAATATAGAGAGCAGCGAAATAGAAAAACAAAAACCGAGAAAAGAAAAATGAGGCAGTTTTATGGATTATTTTTAATTTTGACCAAAGAAATTACCCGCGAGAAAATATTAACATGGCTACGGAAAGGACACTTAGAAAGGGAAACGAAATCGGCATTGATAACTACATTAAATAACGCGACGAGATCAGAACAGACTACGAGCTAAATAGACAAAATCACCAGTAGAACAAAAATGTATACTGTAAACAAAGAGACGAAATTATAGACAACATCATAAGTGAATGTAGAAAACTAACCCAAAAAGAAATATTGAAATAGACGTGACTGGTAGAAAATGTAGTCCACTGGATACTGTGCAAAGAAGAGAACCATGAACATGCAAACAAACAGTATGGCGGGCATAAAACGAATGTTATAAAATCTACTGGGGCATGGAAATACAAACGTTCAAGTGGATCCAAGCAAGAAAAACGGACACGGATACAGTACACAAAAAGGCAAAACCCTGCCAAATAGCAAATTTCGCTGTTCCAGCAGGTCACAGGGTAAAGATCAAGGAAGCAGAACAACATAGATACCAGAGAGCGGAAGGGAATATGGAACATGAAGAAAACTACCATTATAATCAATGATTGTAGGAACACTAGGAACAGTTCCAAAAAAAATGAAAAAATTGCGAGCAGAAATTGAAATCAAAAGAAGGATTCACACCATATAAACAACAGCACTGATAAAAATATTAAACTTTATGTAAGAAAGCGATAGAAACATGGACACTCGAACTGACAACTGGATATCAATACCTAAAAGAGAATCCATTATCCTTAATCCTTGTTATCATAAGCATGATGCAACTTAACAATATATTATTGAGATGCAATGCCGGATATAAATTCACAAACGCAAACGAAAAAAAAAAACTCATGTATATGGACAAATAGAAACTATTTGCAAAAAAAATAAGGAACTAGAAAAGCTGATAAATGCAACCAGAATCTTCAATTAAGACATTCGGATGCAATTCGGGAATGGAAAGGTGTGCACTAGTAGAGATAAAAAGGGGAAAACCCGAGACTACGGGGGAAATGGAACTACCAAATTTATAGATATCTGGACATTCTGAAAGAAGACATCATCAAATCCACAGAAATCAAAGAGAAGATTGGAAGATATTACTAGAGAAGTAAAAGAAAACTCTTATAAAACCTGATAAAAGCAATAAATACCTAGTCAGTATCTTCATGAATTGAAATCTTCCTTCTCTCAACCCCCGTACGATGGAGGATGATTCGAAACCCATTTTTGATCACGTTGACGTCAAATTCCCAGAGTCAGAAACTCTCATTCTTTTCTGCCACGTACTACCCCCGTGACATCATATCCTGCCACGTAATCATAGTTCTAAATTTTAAACTTCTAATAAGATTTTCCACTTTCTTACTCTATTTTAACATTACGTGGAAATTTCCGATTTAAATCTTAATTTTAAAAAGTCGCATCTAAATAATGCTACATAAGTCAATGTAGACGTTTATATTTCAGTGCGTGCTAGTGATGTAAGTTCTGTACAAAACCGTAATGTTTGCAAAATAACGTTAAATATGCAACAGAGACATCGCTGTTCCCGTCGCATCTACGACATAACTGTTATAATAAGACAGATGGAAATGCCAAGGAATTTTGCATATTTTAAACAAAATTAAATTTACGAAAACATTAAATAGATAATTTATAAAATACTGTGCCATAGAGACCGTAATTAGCCTCAGATGTTAGACTGCAGTTATTCTCAGGTAGTATAGCCCCCTGTAATAAAAGTACAGATCAGGTCAACCTCTGATAATTGTGGCTCCCTAACAAGAGCTGTGAGAACCAAGGAAACAAAGGCTTTGTTAAAAATGTCCATTTGTCTTATCAAAGTACAGAGACCACCGCGTTAAACCGGACTGGTGCCCCATGGCGCTTCGAGGGGGTGGGATCTTTTCTACCCATATTTCATCAATATCAACTTAGTCCACGTATCCTTATAAGAGACTTTGTTCGTCCGTCGTCAGTAACGCTTAAGTTTGAAATATCAAAATAGAAGCGTGTGGTCAGTTAATTGTATGCAAGGAAACCGTTTCCGATCCGGATTGCGTTTCTGCCTTAAATATCTCCAAAAGGGTTGATATGCCGTAAAACAGACAAATTGAAGCAAACCTAGAGCCGATGAAAATCGATTCTCAGGCGAGCCAGGACGATCATTTTGTAGAGAATTGAAAATAGAAATGTCAAAGGTCAATGGTTGACTTACTACATCATCGGTGACCACCACCACTATCACTGACAATTCTGACGCCCTCTCAACAACGGAAGGGGGGTCGTTAACCTCTATTCTTTTTGCGTTACCCCTCTCTTCTCGACTGACACGTTAAACGACCCCACAATAAAAACATTCAACCCTATTGTCACATAACCTCGTTCTCACCTAACTTCTATGACTAGAGAGGCAGCGGAGACGATGATGATGATGATGATGATGATGATGATGATGATGATGATGATGATGATGATGATGATGATGATGATGATGACGACGACTCCCCCTCCTTCTCCTCCTCCTCTACACCACCACCACTACCCCCTCCCTCTTCTGTTTTATGTTTCGACGAATACCCAGATGGAAAAATAGAAATATTCTCGATTAAATAAGCATATGAATTTCCAGTTGATGAAATAAACGGGTGGAATATTTCAACAATTGTTACCCACTAAACAAACACACTGACACACGAGCGCGCGTTTTAATTAAGTGTCAACATATTCATAAATACTACCGGGGCATCCACAGACAGATCTTTCGCCGTATCACTGCTCTTAATTGTGGTTAGGCGTGGCAAGTGTGTTTATAATATTCGAAACCCGAACGCCAGATCACTTTCAACTGTCATCAACAGTGTTAGATACCTTAGCAATGAGCTACCGCACTTGCCACCGATTAAAGGCAATTATAGCGCTTATTTATTTTTTGTTTACATTTCTACACTAGAAACCCAGAGAACTCCATTCTCCATAGAAGAGTATTACTTTACGCTAAGTAGAAACCGACTATTGTTTATCCTACTAATGAATTCAACCCATAAGTAGGGGACGTATACATAGTCATCCATGAACAGCTGTTTCGCCGTATGACAACTCTTCGGTGTGGTTAAACGTGGCAAGTGTTTTAACGCTGAGATCCCAATGTAAAACCTCCCAGTGAGAGGTGCGGATATAGCTATTCAGGCCTTCTAAACTTTTACAGACCATACGACAAATATGGCAGGTTTATTATGATCTTGTAGGATGTCACAATTAAAACCACCTCTGACTTGTTCTTAATTTTGCTATACATGCACTCATTGGTCATTCAACAAACCGGCATGTGACATGGTTACTAGATTGGACGCTCGGCATGTGAGCTGTTTCTTATTTCCTCTGTGTGCTGGTGGTGACACGTCCTGTCTTTTGCTTGTTGTTCTTTTCAGCTGCTGGCGTTCCGTCTTACTCTTTTCAACAAAAAAAAATGCTTGCTTCATTCATAAATTGTTTTCCGTCAACCTTGACCTATCTGCAGCCATCCTTTACCATTTTTCAACATAAATAACAAAGCTCTTCAAATCATTTGTATTTATATGCAGATGATAAGGAACTCACGCAGAGCTAAAGGTGAAAACTTTTAAGCCTATAGATTGATGTAGTGGAAAAATTAAAAACCCATAACGTGTACGATATTACCGTCAATTTAGATAAGAACGTGTATCATCCTTGTATGAAAGTAAACATAAATCTAGTATACACGCACTAAAAATGCAACTTCCCCATCAATTATCAAACAGTTCAATAGAATGTAGATGTAGTAAGAACTCAACTAATGAAACCGTGTTTAATAAATAAAAATAGAAAGATTAATTGGTTTATCCCACCGTATAATCAAATGAAGGAAACCATTTCTAAATCGCATGAATAAATATTTTACACAACTATCCCTCTATAAAAAATCTTTAATAAAAATAGATTAAAACATAGCTATAGTTGTACTTAAAATTTAAATATAATTAGTAAGACATATAATTGTAAAATACTAAAAAGAATGAGAACTGTAAATATAAATAATGATAGTAAAAAGGTGATAACGTTAATAATAATAACAATAATAATAATAACAATAATAATAATAAATATAATAATAATAATAATAGTAGTAGTAGTAGTAGTAGTAGTAGTAGTAGTTGTTGTTATTCTGATAATACTAGGAGAAAATGCAGAAAATGAGAATTAATATTTACATAAGTATAATATAGCAAGCTACAATACACACAACTGGGAACAGGAACAACAGAAAATCTTCCATAGGAGAAACTAGCTTGGATTTTTATAAAGAGATTTTATAATCATAAGAGTTCATTTAACAATAAAAAAGCATATAGATAGTTAGATAGTGCACATCACTGTCAAATTACTTGGCGGAAGCGAAGCTTAGTTGAAATTTTAAAAGGAAAAATCTTAAAATGTGTATATTTTATTATGACACGACGAGATATTTTACTTGCGCAATATTAGTTGGTTAATTAAATTTAATTAATTGGGGAACAATGTACAATAAGAAAAAGGGATGAACACACTTTTGAGTGGCAAGGGTACACAAATAATATTTTTGTTTTGTCATTCGAAACGGACGATTTGAGTTTTCAGCTTAGTTTATTAAAAAATGGGAAAGATCATATCGTTTGCAAAAGTGCAATCAAATTTGCACTTGCAAGTTAAACTATCATAACAATAATTTGGAAAAGTAATTTTCATTTACAATGGAAATGGTGAGACTTGTGGGGAGATTCTTCAAAACAATTCTATTTTCGACTAACACAAGTAACCAAATTGGGTTAACAATTTAAAAGGTCACGAGATACAAAAACCTTGCATCATATAATCAAAGGGCGTGTTATTACCTGTAAGAGACCAAGTCCGTATATTGTGTTTTGACTGGAGTTTCTTCCCACGTGCATGAAACTAAATTTCATTCACCGAGCAATCGGAAAATAGTAGAAAATGCGAAACAATCCGTGATTGGTTAGCCAATCAGAATAGTCGTCTCAGATGAAAATTCTCGATAAAGAAATTAACTCTCTACGGGTTATTGAGAAAGACAGAAGTCGGCGACTGATCCAAAGCACGAATGTAAAACGACTAAGATAAAAGTATCTTCAATTCAACCTCCTCTAACAAACAAAAGGACAAAGAAAACTTCGAGTTTCCAAAACCAAGTAAAATTCCTCAACTTTTTTTTTCTCCCAACAAGAGTAATATAACATTTTGTGATACAACTGTTATTTTTCCCAGCGAGTTTTACTTATTTTGGGCGAAGTTTCGTGGGCATAAAAATCTTGTGGATGTTTTTAACACAGAGTGGACGCCGAACGATTGGCAGAAAATAAAACAGTCGGAACGCATGTATCATCGGACCACACATGCAGTGTGTCTTGATGAAAAACTAGAGATTTTAACTTCAGCGATGTAAAATATTTGTTAAACAGAAGAAACGAAATAGCTATAGACTGAAGAGAGAGAAAATATATACCTTGGGATAGCCCTTTCTATAAAGTATCCTGGCGCAATCGTCTATCTTTATGAGAGACAAATGCGTCCTAAGATAGAGTACTGTTGTCACAGGTGCCGCTTACAGCTCTCTCTCTCCTGTCCTGACAGAGTACAAAACCGACTTCGATGCCCTTTTCTCTTTCCTACAGCCTCTTTCTAACAAAAGAGGCGTTTCTAGTCTTTCTCTTTTCTATTACTATTTTCATCGTAGGTGCTCGACTAAGCTCCAATTTATCGTACAACATTCACAACGAAAAACTCGTCTCTCTACAACCACTGTCAGTAAGTTTCCTTTGTCCTTCTCAGTAAATAAAACTAATGGGAACTTCTATAAGCAAGTTTTTTTTCCTACAACTGTCCGTCTGTGAAACACAGTACCATGGGTCTGCTTCACGGCTTTTTACAACATTACAACATTATCGTTTTCAAGTCTAATGTAAACAAATTCTTGTTTGGCTTTCCTCTTAAATAATCAAATTCTTACCAGTTACAGCCATCGTTACAAATCCCTTCGATATTTCACCGTCTATCTGTCAAAATCAATGACCCTTATCCTTGATAAGCGGTGATTCGTTAATAAAATAAATGTGTTAGTCACATGAAAATGGTAAAAGAAGTTAAAGAAACTAATAAGAATGAATAGGAACTCATTTACCAGGCAATACTCATAGAACTTTTATATGAAGATAATGAGCTGTTATATCTAAACACATAAAAATGTTTGTATAGCTTGCCATGTTATTTTCTCCCACGTGTGTATCTATATATTTTATAATGGTTTGTTATGGGATTGGACTTTCATTGTAAAGTGTTTTGGGTGTGTTTCGTTTGAACTCTTAAGGTACTATATGTACTTGGATAGTGTTGTACCGTGTTCATATTTTCTGTTATTAAACAAACTTGTGTGTGCGTGTTACTCCTTTGCTTTCAGGGGATATCTGTCACTTCTGTATACGCACGGTCTGTATTCGTGTAGTGGCTGGTATCTCATGGATGTCTGTAGGCATTTTCTATTAAAATTACACTCAGGTTTTGTTTTACGTGTGTGTTTTCAGATGCTCGTAAATGAAGTCGCCAACTACCATTAGTAACAATTCACAGTTCTTCGTTAAAACAAACGGAGTAACCTTCGTAGACTGATCGTGTTTATGCAAACATTAAGATTTCACTTCATCCTGGTTTGTACCGATGTCCTAACGGTTGAATTTTTATCCCAGCTGTTGTAGAAGATCCCCTCCATGAGTTTTGCAAACAAATAGCTCCGCCAGTCATGCGCAGTACGCGCACACGCCATTTACCTACTTTGTAAGTATTGTCAAAACATGCGTCAGATTAGTGTTAGGTTGGGTCATGGTAAGGCTGTACAAAATGTATAATAAACGCTATGGTGGAACGCAACGCGAAATGATGGATAGCTATTTGTGTGAATTTATGTAGAGGCAAAAATATAAGGTAAACAACGTTTTTATGCAAATACACAATGACATGAATTAATTCTTTCCTTCTGGGTAATTAATAACAGGGTTTTTTCTTTACTACTACAACTCGCATCTTGTCTGTTTTTTGGGGGTGATGGCGTGAAATTTGGAGGAATTTCTTCTACAAAATATCTCACAAGATCCGATAGCCGATCTCATAGTCTCCGATTGTATCCATAATAAAAATCAGACACCCTATTGATTATGTAATAGATAAGTACACATTTTTTGTTGTAGACTTTGATGAATGGATAGCAATAATTATTGTTTTATGTTATAAAACGAATCTATTGCAGATGTTTTTTATCTCTGGCGTAGTTCTAAACCATAAACTAACAAAAGAAACTAAAACAATGAATAGTGAATATATTTCATGTTCAGCAGAGTAATATTGGATAATGTCAAGTATGTTTAGTTAAATATTTCAGAGAGACAGTTTATTACTTTCTGCACGAACACGTTTTATGGATGGAACTGACGCAAACGCGTACAGCCCTTCATACCAGGCATCGTTGAGGCGATAACGTTACGGCAGATGACAACTTTTTTTTTCACACCGGAACCGAATATCTGTTATCTTATTCGAAAACAAGAAGACATTGCTCAAATTCGTCAAAAAACTTATCTATTGGCTTCAAAAAAATGTATTTGAGTAGATAGATACCGACATATCTAGATTAATGGATTTAGAAAAAATATATACATATATACAAGATATATAGATTATAGAAAAAAATAAAATGAAGATACATAGATATGGAGAGATTAAGAGTGAGATGTACAGAGATAGATGCGAAAACATTTAGAAATATAGATAGTTTGATTTATATATATATATATATATATATATATATATATATATATATATATATATATATATATATATATATATATGTCGCCCCAAAATCTAGGCTGGGCTCTGTAGTGAGTAGTATTAACAAGAAGACATTGCTCAAATTCGTCAAAAAACTTATCTGTTGGCTTCAAAAAAATGTATTTGAGTAGATAGATACCGACATATCTAGATTAATAGATTTAGAAAAAATATATACATATATACAAGATATATAGATAATAGAAAAAAATAAAATGAAGATACATAGATATGGAGAGATAAAGTGTGAGATGTAGAGAGATAGATGCGAAAACATTTAGAAATTTAGATAGTTTGATTTATATATATGTCGCCCCAAAAATCTAGGCTGGGCTCTGTAGTGAGTAGTATTAACACATCCGTTATCGTAGCTCTAATGCATGTTCATTTCAGTAGTAGAACACTTTGACGACGGCTGTCTTTAAGTATGATTAATCTCTCGCTGATTTACGGCGCTGTTGATTACGGTAGTATGGGCTAAAACGGCAGCACAATGCAAACACTGGGGCCAATTTCCTACCATGATTGACACCAGTCATGACGGATGGAGATGATTGGAGAGGAGTATTGCTACTTTCATAATCTTAGAGACAAATGTCTTCATGTAGTCCTAATCTGATCAGGGAGAAATGTGATTTAGCTTGGGAGACTATCAGGTATGGCCTTTAATTCATCTAAACAAATTTAATAATAAAAAGTTTTAAATACTTTTATTCTTATTTTTCCCTAGCATAAAATCTCTCGTATATTCTGCGGGACGGGGTTACTTGCTGCGTAAAAGTCGGGTGGATGTAAACAAACACAAGTTTAGTTTCGTAGGAAATTTCACTCTAAACAAATACATCCCAAATTTCACTCTAAACAAATACATCCCAAATTTCACTCTAAACAAATACATCCCAAATTGGTCGAGTAATCTGCTAGGAAATCGATGATATTCTCTCCCCTTCCAATTAAAATTTGTATTAGCTGTTTAAGGTGGGAATTATTGAATTGAACCAACACCGGCTTTTTTTTTTGTACAGGGGCGGAGAATTAGACTGTTAGCTCTGAATCACAAATAAAACTCCATACGCCAACTGTGGCAACGCACGATTCTTTTCTGGTGGAGCAAATTAATGAAATTATGTGGCAATTCCAATCACAAATATGTAAGTGGAATAGAACTATTTATTTTCCATACACACTTGTCCTTTAACCGAATCCATCGACAACGTTCGATTTGAACGAATGACTGGTGTATCTGTTTTACCACCTTCGGCCTGGAAGTGATTTGTTTCTTTTCTTGTTTTCTTCTTCCTTTTTTGTTTAGTTCATTTTGTCTCGTTTCTTTTCCCGAAGAATTGCGGAGCATAGGAATAAAAGCAAATTGGTCTGTTTAAATCCCTTTTGCCCTAGTAATGAACCGCGCGTAGGGATAATGGATTTTATGCAAATTAATAAATATCTACCAACGGAAAAAAATCATTGGTCACTCAATGAACATATATATATATATGGGAAATAAAAAAGGAAAAACCAAAAGATGTTTTTTTTATGTATTCATCAACGTTTCGTCTTTATTTGTTAGACTCCCTCGGGATGATAATTTTAAGAAAAATATCATGCAAGTACATAGAAATATTGGGTTGACATGATGGGTTAATTAGTAGAAGTAGTAGCCACCACTGGGAGCGCAGTTGATGAATACATAAAAAAAACATCTTTTGGTTTTTCCTTTTTCATTTCCCATTACGTCGGATTAATCGCATCCTTCCTTTCTCATATATATATATATATATATATATATATATATATATATATATATATATATATATATATATATATATATGGTCTGCCAGAGTAAGAAGGTGGCCTTGGGTTTACTTTCAGCAGCCTCGTAATTCTCACTTCCTTAATGTTGTCCTTTAGTCCTCAAATTTCATGAGCAGTGTTTCTGACAAATAGGGAAGAATTGATGTTTTCTTGGTCGGAATCCATCCATCTAACACTTATCGTTGGCTAGTTTTTGACTTTGAAGTAGTTTATTTTTATTTTTAGTTCCTTACATCAAGTGGCTTCATGTCTTGTCAGGGGCGACTTACATAAAAAAGTAACTATATATTTTCTTTTATTTGTAAATTTATTTATATTTAAGCATTTCATCTATTTAATGTGTCATTCCAAAGCAGAAATCGTATATTTTTATAGCATAGTTGAACTTAAAGAAAAAAAATTTCAGCTGACATTGATCAGGTGCCGGTGGAGCTGTGCACTAAAGTATGTCGTACAGTCGTCGAAAGATTAGCAAAATGCATTGCGCTCTATGAATAGCAGACAAAGCTATAATAAATGTTTTAATAAACATCGTTGCAAATAATTTAAGTGTACCTATTATTAGTTTCTATATTACAGTTGCTTATTGCTTCCACGTTACATTTGTTATGTCAAAATTAAATTATATAGTTACTTATGGCGGACTATATATATATATATATATATATATATATATATATATATATATATATATATATATATAGAGAGAGAGAGAGAGAGAGAGAGAGAGAGAGAGAGAGAGAGTGTGTGTGTGTGTGTGTGTGTGTGTGTGTGTGTGTGTGTGTGTGTGTGTGAGGTTGTATATGAAAAGAAATCAAATAAAGTGCTCGATCATATAAGAGAGCTAATATAATTTATTTAGATACTGTATATACATATTTCAGCAATGTACCGCGGTTTCATCCAAAGATGTCTAAATCTGCCCTTTTGGATGAAACCGCAGTACATTGCTGAAATATGTAATATACAGTATCTAAATAAATTATATATATATATATATATATATATGTACATATATATATGTACATATATTTCGCTAACACAAAGTGTTTAGCTATAGCTCAATAGTGTACGACTAGAGCTCTAAATTTAATATCATTTAAAATCTTCGTAAATTCAGGTAACAATTTCACATATATTCACAAATAACACTTTTATTTGTAAACAAGTGTTTCTGCCCTTCTCAATAACGTACATTTTCGTGATATATAAAATAGTATCCATTTCCTCAGTGCATAAAAGTTCACCCGTCAGGATGAAAAACTGGAGTGAATTTCATATTCATGCATGTTTCTTATAGTTTTTCTTGTTCCTGTCAATATAAAAAAACTATAAAAAATATAAATGAATATTAAATGCACTTCAGTTTTTTACAGTCTGACGTGTAAACCTTTATGCACTGGGGAAGCCTCTCCAAGAGAAAATATCGATGATATATTGTATATCACGAAAGTTTTATTGAAAAAGGCTGAAACAATCATTTGCAAAAAAAGTGTGCTTTTTAATGAAAATACTAGCATAGCTACCCGGCGTTTCCCGGGTACATTAAAAACAAAATATAAGAGGCTAAAAAGTATGCGTAATATCTTCATATTTCCCGGAGACATTAAAAACGAAATATAAGAAGTTAAAAAGATGTGTAACATTGTTATATTAAGACTTCCATCTCTCTACACCTCTCTATCTTTCTCTCTTTCCTCCTTACCCGTTTCCCCCTCCCTATTACCCACCCACTCTTTCGCCTCTGCCCAGCCTATTCCTCTTTCTTGTTTTAATGTATTGAAAATGATGATAATAATAATAATGTAATTCATTCACCCGAGCTTTCAGTTTAAAAAGTATTGATCCAGGCAACATCGAGTTTCTGCCCAACTTTCCCTTTAAAATCTAATAAAATATCTCTCTCTATCTCTATCTCTCTCTCTCTATATATATATATATGTGTGTGTGTGTGTGTGTGTGTGTGTGTGTGTGTGTCTGTGTCTGTGTGTGTGTCTGGTTATATAGTAAGTTATGAACATATATTTATGGCAATTAGCAACACAGAGGCTTCCGCGTTTCATCCCCGTATATTTTAATATAATTTGTGTCACCGGGTGATGTTATATAACCACGTGGTGTGTAGTCTAGCTAGCCAACCAATCAGATTTTTTGTTGCTCACTCTCACAGGTTAACGTTTCCATTAGCCTATGGTAGTGCTTATCACAGACAAAAGTTCGGTTGATTTTTCTTCCTATTCTCTTTCGTATAAGGGTGACTCATCCCTGTTTTTTTATTTTGTTATATATATATATATATATATATATATATATATATATATATATATATATATATATATATATTATTCAAAGATATTATAAAAGAATGTTGTCTAATTATATTTTCAGGGATTACATGAACAAAATCATTCTACAATACTTTATGCTGAATATTAAAGATGTAGCATTATTATGGTTTTAACCATAATAATGCTACAACCAAATTCTTTCGAATAACCAAATATATTGTTACCGACTGAACATAATATCATAGTTTAATAATATGCAACAAAGCAAAAGTGAGTTCATATTGTCAACAAATTCGAATTTTTCAAAGAACTTAGATGGACTCATTTTACTCTCTCTCTCTCTCTCTCTCTCTCACACTCTCTCTCTCTCTCTCTCTCTCTCTGTATATATATATATATACTAGCAGGGTTACCCGGCGTTGCCCAGGTTAGAATGTTGGATAGCATCATATGCATCGTCATGTTAAGGAGAGTTTACTTTAACAGCAACCTTGATATTGTCAGCAAGATATCTGATCGATTCCGATATATGTTAATACGCTAACCCTAACGCTTATAAATAGATTAATTTAATTGTGTAACATGCTAGAAAAGTGTAATTAGGGCCGGTAAGAGACGCAGAACGACTTCCATTATGTTCACATGCAAATTGTAAATGTGAATACACTTATATTAGAGGTACACTCCTTAGTATGTCATCATTTTTGGGGACAGATAGGCAGACAGACAAATAGGTATCCTCCTATATTATATATAGATAGATCTAGGTGTATAGAAAGAGATGAAAAGAGAAATAAAGAAAAAGGTAGACAGACAGACGGAGAGGTGTTACGTACTAAATATACCTACATTTTTCACTTACATTTTATTTGATATAATAAATCGAAACCGCACACTCTATGTTTTTAGTCTGATATTTTCTTAATAATACACTTCAGACATTAGTTTAGTCGTCTTTTAAAATAATAGTCATAAAAATCAGATATACGTCTTTGAAGTTTTAAGGGGGTTCTGCCTTCATAAGTCAGTTAAAATCGGGGAGGGGACGTAGATATTCTGAACAGAGATTCGGGACAACTTCCATTGTCTTTGTCGGTAAATTTTACACAAGAATACATTTTTATATTGCGTGTAGATTCTCTAACCTTTATTTATATTGCGAACACAGATATGCAAACATACATTGAGTCTTAGAAAGAGAGAGAAGATATCGACATAGATCGAGGAATATAGAAATCTATAAAGAGAGAGAGACAAACAGACAGACAGATAGACATACAGACAAACAGGCAGACAAACAGACAGACAGACGGAGAGGCGTTACGTACTAAATATACCAAAATTCTTCACTTACATTTTATTATATTTAAAAAAATGAAAACTGATTCTTTGATTTCACTTTTTTAAATCGGAAAACTGCACGATGTTTTCAGTCTGATATTTTCCTAACTAAACCACAATGAGATTTGTTAAGTCGACTTTAAAAATAACCCTCAGAGGAAAAGATGGATACACGCTTTTGAGGTTTTAACGGGGTTCTGTCCCCATGGGTCACTTAGAAGTGGAGGCACGTTGACATTCGGCACATAGAGGATGACGTAGAGATTCAGGACCACTTACATCGTCTTCTCCGGAGAATTTTAAACATGGCATAAAAATTTCACTAAAATAGGATTTATTTGTTGTGTTAAAAGAGATTCGACCCCATAGCTCTGTTAGGTTAGGAGGGCAGTTAGAGATTTGGGACCACTTTCATTGCCTTCTCTAGAAGATTTTATACACATGATTTAAATTTTATGAAAATAGGATATAGTCGAAGCTTGAAGGGATTCATGCCCTTAAAGCCCCCTTATGGGTGCACTTAGAAATTCGGGTAAATTTTCATTGTCTTCCCCGGGAAATTTCATATATAGAGTATATTTTCATGTATTTATTTCAAAGGTGTTCAATACAGCGCTTACTAAAAGCACGTTTGCTTTTATTGTTTTCTTAGTTGTATATTATTGAAATGAATCTCTAGACATGATATGATACAGCTTAGCTAGATTTTAACCACATCCGGTCGAAATATAGAGCTGTTTGACACCTTAATTCTATCGTCTGGGGGTTGGAATATAAAGGGTCATCGCCTAATATACATGGGAATAAAAAAAATGTAAATAAAAATAGAAATGAGAATATATTAAAATAAAAGTTTTTTTAAGTAGTGTTGGGCTTAATAAAGAAGGAATATATAAAAATATTAAAAACGGAAAAGTCAAGTCAGTGGCTTGAAAATATCACGGGTTGAAACACGGTTGCATTCGTAGGGCCATTCAACATTCTATGTTATTGATGCTAGATAGAGACATAGATAAATGCATAAAGTAAAAGGGCAAAGCTTTATCCGCTCTACTAGTTTAGAAATGGTTTCCGCTCCAGCTCATAAAAACTGAACCGATCCTTTCCCACTCCATTTGCACCTTAAAATAACCTGTTGAAAAATTCAACACATTGCCAACATTATTTTTCTTAAGTCCTCATTTACTTGCCTCCCCACTGTTGGATAAAAAATATACCTTCCCTTCGATCCTTGGCTGAAGTATAAAGGAGCGCGTTCTTTTCTGTAAATTCATGTAGATTGCCAAGTGAGGCTAGAAGCGATTGAATTCGTACTTAACACCGCCAGGTTATCAGTTCGCGTCGTAATCCACTTAACCATCGCTACGTCCCATACATATAGATAGATAAATAAAATAAAAAGATAGATGTAATGATATGCAGCCAGAAATAATCATCTAAAGCCCATTAGGCTATACCTTTATCTGGTTCAACCTTCTTTTGGCCAAGAAATGAACGTTAACATGTTTAAAGGGGACAGATAGACTGTTTTAGAATACACTTTAATGGGAAGAAAACGAAGGCATCGTACTGAATATGAGTGAATTGGACATTTTTTTAATACTCTCATTCACACACACGCACGAAAACTAACGGATATATCTGTGTATGTGTTTTGTTTCTGTGGTTCAATAAAATATCATTTTGATTGATATGAACATATTCAAATAGAAATATATAATCATAGATGAATAGACAGATATGAACATATTCAGTAAACAAAAACAATAGATCGATATATAAATAGACAAGCAAAGATGTACGCTCGGTACGCGCATATATTTGCTAGTATAAAACCCTTTCAATATTCAGAAAATACAAATGCGAGAATATGAAGTAATATCTTTTGGTTACAGACATGCAGACACAAAATCTCTATATTTTCCTTATGTTACATTGTTTGGTTTATGACATACGTTGTAATGTTGGCGTCGTAGAAGAGCTCTCGTCCGTTGATCCGAAACGGGGCGATGTGTCATTTACTATCATTTGCCTTCTCCATTGTGTCGCCGCTGCTATGTTGACTATTCGTACTACCTTGTTGTGCTTCGTTTCGCCTCGCCGTGTGTCGCGACAATCTTTCTACTACAATAAAGTATAACTAGGCACTTTCTGTTTTTAATTCAGAGCCATTTTTTATTTACTATATAATTAGACGACAATGAGCAATCGTTGTTTTAAGAGAGAGAAAGAGAGCTTACGCTAGTATTCCTAACTATTTAGTTATTTGTACAGGGAGGAAAAGGGTGATTCACTCTGGCTCTTATATTGGGGATTCGGAATCCCTTAACTTGTAACAGCTACATGGCTATCGTTGTTCTCTTGTCGGCTTCCAATCAAGAACTGTTGAAATCTCAATTTAGTTTTCTCACAGCGAAAACTCTGACGTCACGAAATCTCGTAATCAACACCAGGTGTGACCTAAACGTTGACCCTCCGGGTCTCGTCACTGTTACGCGAACCGTGAGAAAACCGTCACACCAAATTGCACGTGGTAACTCCGCTACAATTCGCGCAAGTCAAACCCGCCTCCAACAAATGCGTCCAATTCCATCAGGCCATTATCTAACACTTATTCGTTTTAATAACTTTTTTATCATGTACACATTTATATATCAGGTTGGAAAGAAAGTAATGTCGTTTTTGTCCAACACATTTATTTCATCTGAAACATTCACATTAAGGCATTTTTAATCTTTACAATAATTTCCTTCATTTTCTATGACTTCTGTCCAACGATCAACTAGCTTCTTGATGCCTTCTTCAAAACATTTTTCGGATCTTCTAGAGAAAAACAAATTTATGGCATTTTTGAGTTGGTCGTCATTTCATAAATTGTATTTTTAAGTGATGCTGCAACCACCGGAAAAGATGGAAGTCGAATAGAATGATGTCAGGTGAATGAGGATAAGGCGAAAATTCCCAATTGAAGCTATTTACATTTTCCTGAGTGAGTCTTGCTGTGTGAGGTTTCGTGTTATCATGCTGAAGCACTACACCCTTCGTATTGAGTAATGCTGATCGTTTTTGTTGATAGAGCAATTCTTAGATCATTCGGCTGCGAACAATATTTTACTGCTGTGAGTGTTTGATTAGGCTCTAGTAACTCATAATGAATCAGTCCTCTCATGTCCCACCATAAAGAGAGCATAACCTTCTTTTTTTGTTGTTTTGGAACAAGCTGTGGACTTTGGTATCAGTCTAACCATTGTCTTTTGCGTTGGGTATTCTTGTAAAGAACCCATTTTTTATCTACAGTCACAATTCTTTGCAAAAATGGTTCTCGGTGATTCCTGGAAAGCAAAGATGTGCAAACAGTCAATCTTTGATTTCGTTAAGCGTCGGTCAAATCGTGGGCAATCCAGATTCCAAGTATTGAAACTTTTTCCTAACTTGTGAAGGCATGAAATAATTGTCGTATGGATTGTATTGAATTGTTGAGCTAATTCTCTGCTGGTTAACTTTGGATTGGCCTCCACATCGTCTTTAATGGCGTCTTTATCAGTTGATTTTGGCCATCCCGAACGTCGGCGACAGGTTAAAGTCTCCAGAAGAAAATTTTGCAAACCACCCTTGACATTTTCGATCATTTAGAACATTTATCCCATAGACAGTTCCAATATTCTTTGTAGCTTCTGCAGCTGAGTTTTCTTTTTGAATTCATAGAGCATGCAATGTCTCAGATGCTCCTCACTAATACCCATTTTTTGACGGCTGAGACCATTAAACTTAATATTTACAAACTAATTAGTTTATCTGAAAGGCAAAGCAAGATATTAAGTCACTAATTCACCAAAAAAGCTAGAACTGTGTGTACAACTTAGGAGGCTGCAAATTGATGAAGTAAAAATACGACATTACTTTCTTTCCAACCTGATACTTAAATAGAATATTTCTTGTAGATGTTCGACAGCTCGCTAACAGATGAGACGACGTGAAAGAAATATTTATTATAAAACAAGAAATGTAGAGGAGAGAAAAAGAGAAAAGACACGAGGAAAAGAGAGTATAGAATAGAAAAAGAGAGAAAAAGAGAGGAGAGAGAAGAATAAAAAAATTAGATTCACTAATTAATTCCTGCCCCCTCTCTCTCTCTCTCTCTCTCTCTATATATATATATATATATATATATATATATATATAGTAAATCTGTAATAATTTGAAGTGATTTTAAGTGACGACTTTTCAACCTAAAATTGGGTTTAGAAACATGCAGTCCTCTCAAAACTGATAATGAAGGAACGTTGGTACAGGTACATTTTAAAAACGCTGAAAATTGCAGTTCCAATGGAATTAACTGGAACACTCTTCGATATACTTATGTATCAATCGAAAATAGGTTTGTACACCAAAGATTAGTAAAAACTATCCAGTAGAATTGTAATAAAAATAAAAATCCGCTACATAGTTTAATGCGTTCGGCCATGTATTCGAGCGAAAAACACGAAATTCAAGGGGAGATAACTCAGTCTGTCATATTAACAAGTAATCAATCAATGCCATTCACCAAGATACGGTGAAACTGATTTTTATTTTTAATTAAAATTCTACTGGATCATTTTTCCTACTTTTTGGTGAGGATACTTATTTAAATCTGCTGCGTAAGTATATAATAATGTTTTTATTTATGATATTGATACTTTAATACTCACATCTCTTGGAAGGTTTTGTCATGACTTTCTCCTTGCCTATGAGCTGTCAAAGATTGTGAACAAACCCACTCGCACATTTGATGCTGTCGAACATACATGCAAGCCTTCTTGGTCTTTTCTTGACATTTTCCCTGAGAAGTACTAATCTACTGTTCTATCTCCTCTGGGACCTTCCGATTATTCGGTTGTCTCCATCAAGATCAAATCTAAATTCAGGGTGTCCTCTGATGTTCCTTTTTCTCGCATAGTGTACCAATACTAAAGGATGTGAATAGCTTTAGATTTTTCTTCTCGAAAATTCCCTTGCATATCATTGTGAGAAAAATAGGTCCTGTGTCGAAATATTCGATTACTCAACCGCTGGCATTAGAGTTTTATAAGTTCCAGAAATTCCAACAACAGCCAAACAGCCGGCCATCATTCACTCCCGAGTGTACTGCTGCCATTGCACAGAACAAAGATCATTCTTTCAACTATTACTAAAGGAATAGATTCTCACAAATCAAAGGCTCCTTTAAAACTGCCTGCAATCGCTGCAAATAGATTATAGAAAATTTAAAACTTGCCCCTATCTTTTCAAAATTATTCAACTGTTGCTTACAGGATCAAATATTTTCCATCTTCTTGGAAAACGTTGTTAGTCTGTTCAGTATTTAAAAATACTGGAGATCGGCATTCATCAACTCAGTATGAATAATATGTTTGAATTTGTGATAAATCATGAAATTGTTTATCATCTCAGCGATACAATAAACGGCGACAAGAAACATGGATTTCGTTTTACATTGTCAACGGGTGATGTACTAACTGTCATATCGCATAAGAGCAATGAATCTATTGACGGGACTTCGTTTCTAGATCAATATCCCTTGACATATAAAAGTCATTCGATAAAGTATTGTACAAATGGGTTGTTTCACAAACTTGCTTGCTATGGCATATTTTGCAATGTCTTCACAACTATCGAATCATTTCTCTCATGTAGGTCTATAAAATTAGTTGTTGATGGACCAGAGGTCGTAAGCACATAGAGTCAACTGTGGCGTCCATCAAGGATCTATTCTGGGGGCCAACATTTTTGCCGATCTTGATTAATAATCTGTTCAATAATTATTTTATGTGATCATCTGCTGACATCTATGCAAACGAGACACACTTAGGGATCAAAATCTAGATAATTCTCAAGCTTCGGATCTGGAACATCTGAGACACGCGTGAAAAAGTGACTTGTTACCTTTAACACCTCAAAAACAGACCTTTTGTCCTTTCACTACCAACGCTCAAATCGTTGTTTTCACCCAGTAGAAATCACTAGCCCTTTCCTTAAACAATACCCTTGTTGGGATAAGCTCGAAGGGCTGAACTTCACTCTAGATCGAAATGGAATACGTACATCCGGTCTGCTCCACGAAGTCCTTTACTCCAGATGCAATCCTCTTCCTATATAAGAGTCAGATACATCCAAAGATTGAGTTTGCTTGCACATCTGGGGAGGTGCCGCTCAGAGTACTATTTTTCCATTACCAAGTATGACCTCTTCTCTTCCCTACAACCCCTTTCTCACAGCAGAGACAGTGCTAGTCTCTCTCTACTCTGAACTTCAATCGCTGGTTCCTCCTTGTAAGACATTTACAGAAAGAACACGTCTTCCTACCACAACGAAAAAAGACTTTTCTTTTTCTTCCTATATGTTCCTAGAGTCAGGCAGATTTCTATAGGCAGGGGTTTTTGCACAGATTTTTCGTCTGTGGAAAAAATTATCGTGTGGCTGCATCCCTGCAGATTACAACATACTCGTTTTAAAATCCAATGTCAACAAATACTTGTCATCAATCGCCGTATTAGTAAAAAAAAACTTGATACCATTGATTGTTCCTAATCTTTCGACTAAAAATAACACTTATCCTCAAGTACTTCTTGGCCTTGATAAAAACGGATTGGAAATTTTTTCATTAAAATGTTGTCACCAGATATTGACAAATGAGAACGTATTATTTCATTTACTGAGTGAAACCAAGCACATATTTTCAAAGATGAATTGATTTTCACCTCCGCTTAGGAGCAGGCGGAGGTTAGGTTCTTGGTTGAGTTTTTTCGTGTGTTTGTTCGTTTATTAGTGTACAGCCTAGCATCCGCATTGCTTGACCAATCGTCACTAAACTTGGTCAAAATATCAATCATCGTCTAAGAACTGATTTCATATTGTGGTATTTACGTCAAAGGCCAAGTTCAATGTAACATAAAAAGTTTAAAGTCACACTTGGCGATGACTTCGGTATTTTACATCGTAGCAGTTCGTTAGGACTGATACTTTGACACGTGACTTTAAAAAGTCCGGTCGGGTTAGGGTTATTTTTACGGAATTTTAACTTCCTATTTTTCCAAATTTGATGTATGGATCTGATACTCTTTGATAGCCGTAAAATTCCAGCCCGGTAAGATGAATAGATTTTGAATTAACAACGTTTCCATGACAAGAGAATACTTCATACAATATAGAGAAGTACGGCCCAGATGAAACTTTGGCCCATTCTTACCTTGTCAAGCGGAGAGATGCAGTTTCTCGACTTACTTATGTTCTTGTTTAACAATAAAATGGAAATAACATTTTTAATAAATTTTTATGTCCACATTTTAAAATCATTTTTGGTCGTTTATACGGTCTATCCTCTCTTCCCTTTCTTTGAAATGTTAAACTGAAGGAGTCCACGTAAAAATAGCATTCATTTTAGCTTAAACTGATTTAATAAATGATTTTGACTGTTTTTATTTTTGCTTTCAAAGTTAGTCGACATCTTTTTAAATTCTGGTAGTGTGGTGTTACATCCGCTGCTATGATGTCACATCCGGTTGAATATCAAATGAGTTGATGCCTCTTCCGTCTGTACGTGTGTTATACCGTTAATATATCTATTAATAATGGAGTGTATGTATCTGTCTGAAGCCGAAATTCCATCAGAGTAGCATGGTTATTGTTGTGAAGTTGTTCCACAGTAAATAATAAATAAAAGGAAGTCAAGTCGAGGGTTGGTTTAACAAGTGTATTAACAAAGTAAGAAAGTGACTAGCTGTAGGCTAGACAGTTACAAGACTGTGCTTTGTCTTCTGGTGACTCGCACTATTTATAGTGACAACCGGTGTAGTTTCTCCTGTGTAAGAACGGCCGGTGTAACAGTTAATACCAGTTAATCTTGCTGATATTCTTAAGACTGATGTTAATACTCCTTTCGTTGCTTTTTAATTTTTGACTACAATTCGGCTTACGTAATGCAGCTAGCACTTTTCAGCGTTTTATTCAGCGTTACTTAGATTTCGTGTATAATTATATAGACGACATTCTTATGGCTATCACCTCACCGGAAGAGCATTTAAAACATCTCCGCACTTTTTTTTCTTTGGCGTTTGCAGCGTTATCATGTGAGGATAACCCCTGTTAAGTGTACTTTTGTGTCACAAGTCTTGTTTACTTAGGGGTATGTAATAAGCTCGAAAAGTATTTCACCCCTTCCTGAAGAATTCAAACCTCTGCTTGATCTACAACCTTCCAACTTCACTACGTCAATTGTGACATTTTATTACTATTGAACTATTACAGACGTTTCATTCTACATTGTGCTGACATACTAACCCGTCTGACGGATCTGTTTAAGAATAGAAAAAAGAAAGATGAACCCATTTTACTTGGTAACTGCCAGCTTAAAGCCCTTCAGGAGGCGAAGAAAAAGCTTGCAGATACACCATTGCTATCACCTTCCATACCTGGTGCTGAATTATAACCGTGGATGCATCTAGTTAAGCTGTTGGCGCTGTCTTGCAGTAACATCACCAGCAAAAGATTCAACCTTTGTCATATTATTCTCGAAGATTGACTTCTACCGAACGTTGTGACAGTACTTTCGAACGTGAACTCTTGGCGATTTACTTAGCTATTAAACATTTTCAGCACGCGTGGAAGACAGTTTGAATCCTGCCTATTTTAAGAGCTAGCAGAGATATTCGGCTAAGATCAAAGTGTAGTATCTGTTCCGATGGATACCGCACCCCATAAACTGGTATTGTCTTGGCCTTCGGGGCTTGATTTACGCCGGTCTATGGGTCTGTCCTGTTCAGTTCTCGGAGGTGCACCCTCCCAGGCTTTGCCTCCCCTCTTTGGGGGGAAGTAAGTTTATTGCTTATTGCCTGAGGCGCCCCTAGCGGGGAATGCCGACGAGGCTGCCCAGGCAATTTTTAAACCCCATTTTCCCAACCCGACCTTGGGTCACATCTTACTCGTGAGAGTAAGATAAAAACTGGCCTTGTGCCTAACTCTTGGAGAGGAGTAAATCAATACTAGTTATCACCCAGCTTGTAACAGAATGATTGAGCGCTTTCATCGGCAATGAAAAGCCTCATTATGTGCAGCCCCTGACCCATAGCGTTCCATCGTTCTCCTTGGTTGCTTGGTTGTCGCTTTGCTATGGATGAAGACTTGGGATATTTCTCAGCCGAACTGCTTTACGGTACGCCATTAACATTACCTGGGCATATAGGCACTCTTCCAGCATCGCCAGTAATGGATTTGGAACTCTATGTAAATAAACTTAGATGATATTTCAGCAGTTTATCACCCATGAACACTCATCATCAAAGCATTAGGTCAGCTTTACCTAAAGACATTTTATCATGGACACTCGTTTTTGTTCGTAGTGACTCAGTTAAATAACCACTAGCACCACCTTATTTAGGTCCTTACCGGATGCTCGATCATAACAGAGAGTATTTTACTCTGGATATTGGAGGAACTAGAGAGACAATGTCGGTTGACAAACTTAAGCGAGCATATACAGACATCGACACCCTGGAACACCACGTTGCACCCACCATAACATTGCCCTAATTGTCTGATGTAGTATCTTCGGATACATCCCAGTCATACCTACCCACTCATGATACCACTAGACGTTCTGATAAGCATGTTCATTGGCGTGAAAGGCCTTGTAAGACTCTGTATATCTGAACATTTTCATTTCCTGAAACAATTAACTACCACTTCTACAATTTTGCACCTGCATGTGTAAAATTCTCTTTTTGAATGAACCTTGTACCATTTATGTAAACATTTATGATTATTTCACTTTTCAACAAATAACATTTGCATTGCTATCCCATAGCAGAACATTCTTCACCTTTGAATAAATGAACATTTTTCTCTTTGCACTTCAGATTATTACATGTTTGCTTCTTTTTCAGCAAAAGATACATTTGGCAGCGTTAAAAAGACGTTCTTGTTCAATTTTGTCAATTATATGATCTATTTTTTTAAATTTTCATTTTCTCTTCATTGTGTTCTTATGTGCTGCTACTGTTAATAAAGTTTCTCTATTTTATCGGCTAAAAACCAAAGCAGGGAGTATTGTAGCAGTCACATGATTGACTAAAAGTGCACTCTTTAATGCACAAGTTTCACGCGAGAGTTTTGGCGCAAACCCCATATCACGTGATCAGCGTGGTTAGCAATTTCGAGCTAGAATTTTAAAGAGATAAGATTTACTTTCCTGCACTCTCTGTCAGGCCTACTGTAGAGTAGTCGACGAACTCCAGGAAAAAGTATATACATCTTGTCTGCCATATTCAACCCTATGTATAAAGAATGTTTTATTTCTTTGTTTCGGGGAATATATATATATATATATATATATATATATATATATATATAGAGAGAGAGAGAGAGAGAGAGAGAGAGAGAGAGAGAGAGAGAGAGGGGGGGGGAGATTGCTTTAGTTTATATGTCTAATTTAATCCGTCGACATTCATCATCTAATCACTTCACCATCTCCAAAGTTAACTAAAGTATGTTTTATTTTTATTTTTACTTCTTAAATTGAACAAAATACGTGTTCTCTACGTTTCCAGCATCCCAAATCAACTTCTTTTAATAGAATATCATTTTATAAAATTTTTCGACCTAAGACATAAAATCGAATAATTGCATTAAAATTTAAGACGTAGTAACACCGTAAATATATTCATAAATATTTAATTAAATATAATTTTCCAAAATACCTATGTCTGTTATTTCTCTTAAGAATAACGCGATATTAAATTGACTATTCATGAATATTATTACTAATTTAATTTTGTAAATTGTATCTTAAATTGTCATGTAATTTTCAAACTACAAAATCGAAAAATCATATCGAGAAGTGAATTTTTTACTTTGAAAACCGACACAAACTGACGGTAATTACAAGTAACGTAATTACTCATTATTTATTTTCTATAAAAAATCGCAAAGGCATCGTTTTAAATGACACACACATGCACACAATTATTGCTATTGTTTCTTAAATTAAACTGAAGTTTTTAACTTATTATTCAACAAATATAATGTGCCCGTATAAAAATGAATAAAACAACTCGACCGTGGCATACAAAACTCTCTATTAAATTGTTTGACAACGTCTTGAGTGTTTGTGGGTATTTCGTGTCAACGTAGGTTTGAGAATTACACATTAATTATTATTTTTTTAATTTTTAATAATATATAAGATTTAGAAAAAGATAATAATAATAATAATAATAATAATAATAATAATAATAATAATAATAATAATAATAATAATAATAAATAAAAAAAATATTTACGAAGAACAAGAAAACTCCTAGAAACGATATTATATAGCAGGAATCTAGTAAAAAGAATGAACACCTGGGCAGTATCACTAATAAGATACTCTGGACCGTTCATAGGCTGGACTAAAGAAGAACTCAGGCACCTTGACCAGAGGACTAGAAAATTGATGACTATGCACAACGCACTTCACCCAAAAGACGATACGGGCAGACTCTACATGACAATAAACGAAGGGGAGAGGACTGGTAAGTATAGAAGACTGTGTGGAAGACTAAAAAAAGCTGCAGAAATACATAACTCAGAACACGAAAAGGCTAAGCGAGAGATACCGTTCCAACGAGCAGCTTGGAAAACACCGAAACCAGAAACAAAACGACAAGAAAAGAAAAGTGGGAAGAAAAACAACTAAATGGACTCTTCAGAAGATTGCCAACAGAAGAAACCAACGAAAACAGCTGAGCATGGCTAAGAAAAAGAACATTTGAACAGAGAAACGGAATCTTTACTGATGGCTGCACAGAACAATGCGATTATGACAAACTACATTAAGGCTAAAATATAGAATACAAGAACAGACATGACTGTGTGGGGAAAGCAGTACACAGGGAACTGTGTAAATAATTGCATTTCGAATACGCAAACAAATTGTACAAACATAAACCAGAAACATTACTGGAAAACGAAAAACACAAAATCCTCTGGGATATGGATATACAAACAGACAAACACATACAAGCAAGGAGATCGGATGTTATAATAATCGACAAGAAGAAAAATCTTGGAAAATCATAGACTTCGCCGTACCAGCAGACCAAAGAGTGTGGATGAAAGAGACTGAAAAACGAAGCAAATACACGGAACTAGCGACAGAACTAAAAGGAATATAGAACATGAAGAAAGTTAGTATAATACCAATAATCGTAAGAGCACTAGAAACAATCCCCCCCAAAAAACTGGAGAAAATACTGGGAGAAATTGCGGTATGTATGGTGTGTACAGACCACACACATATACATGCATATAAGAACGGGGCTGTAAACATATATGGACGGGAGCCTATGTACATGCGCACGCATGTACGTATGCGCATGTGCGTGTAAACGTCCACATGCACAGAATGTATGGACAACACGCGAGTGTATGTGTGTGTACGCATGCATGCATACAAAAATGGATGTGGGTACACATGTACATCTATATATTCGCCTATCTTTCTATCCATCTTTCTCTATCTATCTATCTACCTATACACCTATGTATATGTATATACACATATGTATGTATGTATATATATATATATATATATATATATATATATAAGGAGAGGTAGTTTGCTTGAAGCATTGTGTGTAATACGTATATAGAGTAGTATTAGAAGGCTATCACAATGCAAGATATGGAAATATGTCGGCGTTGAGAAGTAAAACAAAAACAAGTGATTTTAATTATATAATTTTTCAAAAACTTTTTTAATAATTTTTGTTTCCTATATAGCAAATCTTACTTGATTAGGCAAAACTTCAGTGGGAAAAGAAACTTCCCTTTGTCAAGAATAATCAATACCAGAAGAAATCTCCAACTATGCAGAGAATCTGACAAAATAAAATTTCTTCTATTATTGATTATTTTTGACAAAGGGAAGTTTCTTTTCCCGAAATATTAAATAATGATTTTTTAATCATCCGGACGTCACACAAACAGCTAACAACACTCTTGCTGTTATGTAAGATTTTAGGAAAAATAGATAGTAAGTCATATTTCGTATTCGATTTATT
This sequence comes from Sepiola atlantica, assembly GCA_963556195.1. Classification (NCBI taxonomy): domain Eukaryota; kingdom Metazoa; phylum Mollusca; class Cephalopoda; order Sepiida; family Sepiolidae; genus Sepiola; species Sepiola atlantica. Next base: position 63,311,680 of record OY744519.1, read on the forward strand.
GTTTTTGTTCCTTACTACTTGCATCTTACCCGGAATTTGCATTGCCCACAGCCTTTAAAACATTCTACTAATATATATATATATATATATATATATATATATATATATATATATATATATATATATATATATATATATGTTTTATTATACAGAGTGAATTAAGATATCGTTATAGATAGATAGATAGATAGACAGATAGATAGATAGATAGATAGATAGATAGATAGATAGATAGATAGATAGATAGATAGATAGATAGATAGATAGATCTGCTTGTAGGGTGAAAAGATGACTGGTTTAAAACATATCAAATGAAGAAAACGAAACATACATCATTTTCCTGAGTACCTACCGACATCCCCCCCCCGCACACACAAAAATATAGATTTTATTTCCATATGCAGACTAACTTAAAGTGATAGGTAGAAAGGCACACAAATGCATCATAGACACGCACACCCACATGCACGAAAGCGACAAGTAATGTGTAAAATTGTGTATTTTTCTGCGTGCGCCCGCGCGTATATTCCTGCTTGTTTGCGTAGAATAAAATGGTGTCTACGCGTGAGATATGCAGCTGGGAGTTGAAAAAGAAAACCGTAGATTCGGTCGCCTTATAACAGGAAGAGCGAGAATTTCTCATCCGGTGAGTGGGTTATTATGATAGCTTCTCTATAACTCGTCCCAGTGTCCGGTGACAACCCACAGCTGGAGTCAATGGAGTGTGGGCAGGCGGCGAGCCGCAAAAGTTTTAAAAAACTTGAAGAAAGAAAAAAAAGAAATATTGTAGGTTTAGACTTCGTTGGCGACTCGATGGGTTAACTGCCAGTTTAAGGACTGCTTTTTAAATGGTAGGTGTTTTTTTTAAGCGGTCAAATAGTGAGCGGATTGTGGTGGAGTTGGGGAGGGTTATTAATGGAAGGATGTATAAAGTTTGGCTGGTGAATATCTCACCGGAAGTAACTACACGCGGTCGGGTGATATAGCTACCCGGACAGACCAGCTGCTGTTCGGCTCAGAGCGTATATATGCTGTCTGGATATACGTATGTCTGTTTTGGGGGAAGTTGAGGGGAAGTCAGGCTGTGGGTAGGGCGGCGGATGGCTAGAACACATTTCCCTCGTCTCAGATGTTGATTGAAATATGGAATGAGTAGAAAAGATAGTTGAGTTTCTTTAATAGAGTGATGGAGGGGGGGGTAGAAAAAGTGGTCTGAACAGATTTGAATGAAGGCCAATGGCGAATAAGTGTGAGAGAGTTTGGAGGGAGATCCTATATCGGCGGGAATTAATAAAAAAAATAAAGAAAAAAATGTTTCATGGCTGAAGATAGAAAGAACGTAATGAAATAAATGAAATAGAAAGAAAGAAAATAAGAATGAAAAGTCGAAAGAAAGAAAAAAAGGAAGAAAGAAAGACAAAAATAAAAAAGATATATAAGGTCAAAGTAAAAAATAAAATAAGTAAACGATTCTATGTATGGAAGAAGGGGGTGAAAAGAGAAAGAAAGGAAGAAAGAAAGTAAGAAGTAAATGTAGGATGAATAAAAGGGGGCAGAGAATAAACATGGGAAAAGAAGAAGGATAAAATATCAAAGAGAGTTTAAATATTAAGAAAGAAATAATGCATGGATAGAAAAAAGAATAGAAAAAGAAGGAAAAAGTAGAAGATAAAGGGAAAAAGGAAAGAAATCGCGATTTACCTGACACTTCACGCGACTATAGTTATACACAAGTTTTTCAGTTTTTGCAGAAGATCCGCGCTAAAAAATAAATACCTTCACCACCTAAAAATAAATACTTAAAATAAAAAAACAGACAAAAAATACAAGAAAAACTGATAATAACCTTAACTATGACTAGGAAGAGGGGGGGGGACTATTGATTTATTTATTTTTGCAAAGGTGATTTTTCCGTGACTGGCGGGGCTTTTCTACAAAATATCCGTCGGTTTTTTAATAGGGACTCCGGACAGGAGCAAAAGTCTATATATAGTCTCGTCGGCACATCGGAAGGAAGGATGTAATTCATTGGAAGATTGTTCCCTCTGAGACCGAACTGATACTGCACTTTAATCTTAACTCGAAAGGCCGAAAAAACGTATAACAATTCTTACTCAGTTAAGAAGTTAAAGGCAACGACGAAAGGAAGAAAAACGAGACAGTAAGATGAATTGAAAAATATCAAATGTAATTGGTAATGGCGTCCCAAAAAGAAGGTTAAAGAAATGAACGAAGGTAAAGAAGGAGGAAAAGAAAGAGAAAACAAGAAGGGGGCAGGTATAAAAGGGGGGGGGGATAAAACTACGAAGAATATCAATCGCAAAAAGGGATGAAGTTTTTTTTTAATGTCTGTTTATCAACAAATGAAAATTGTTTGCGATGAATTTCCTTTAAGTAGAATACACAGCAAAAAAAAATGAAAGAAAACGAAAGATATCGTTAGACCAAGAAAGCGATATTTTTTAAGATGCGTCCATTCAGCATGTGCTTTTACTAATGAAAATTCTTTCTCGAATATAACCGTGACAGACTAACGAACATTCCCTTTAAAACTAACTTGACAGGCGAAAAAATACTATTTCAAATTAAACCGTGACAGACCGACGAACATTTTATTTTAAGCTTAAGCGTGACAAACCGACGAACAGACACATCTCCTTATAGAGATGTGTGTGTCCATCTAAAAAAAAATATTTCAGCGTGACAGACCTACGACAATACTATTTCAAACTTCAGCATGAAAAATCGACGAATGGGCAACCCAACTGAAATAGATGCTTATATAGATGTTGACTAAAAATGCTATTTTTAACTTAAGCGTGGAAGACCAACCGACGGGCATCACCTCTTGTAGAGATGATTGAATGCATTTAAAATAAGATGCATGCATTTATTCGCTGCGTTTAGCGTTGAAAACGCGAGTGAAACTTGACAGACCAAATAAAATGATAGTTAAAAGTTAAGGTGGACGTACAAATAGAAATGCTATTTCAAACTTAAGCGTGGATGACGAAAACAATTTCCATTTCAAACTTAATTGTGACAGATTAATGACAATACTATTTAATATTTAATTGTGGATGACGACAAAAATGTTATTTCAAATGTAAGCATGACAAACCAATTGCAATGCTATTTAAGAATTAATCATGGAAATCCAGAGAAAATGCTATTTTAAATCTAAGCGTGACCGACCAAGAAAATGCTCTTTCAAAATTAATCGTAGATGATCAATGATAATGTTATTTCAAACTTAAGCTTAGATGATCAATGATAATGCTATTTCAAACTTAAGCGGAGATTACCAATGATAATGCTATTTCAAACTTAAGCGGAGATTACCAATGATAATGCTATTTCAAACTTAAGCGGAGATTACCAATGATAATGCTATTTCAAACTTAAGCGGAGATTACCAATGATAATGCTATTTCAAACTTAAGCGGAGATTACCAATGATAATGCTATGTCAAACTTAAGCGGAGATTACCAATGATAATGATATTTCAAACTTAAGCGGAGATTACCAATGATAATGCTATGTCAAACTTAAGCGGAGATTACCAATGATAATGCTATTTCAAACTTAAGCGGAGATTACCAATGATAATGCTATTTCAAACTTAAGCGGACATTACCAATGATAATGCTATTTCAAACTTAAGCGGAGATTACCAATGATAATGCTATTTCAAACTTAAGCGGAGATTACCAATGATAATGCTATTTCAAACTTAAGCGGAGATTACCAATGATAATGCTATTTCAAACTTAAGCTTGGGTGACTAATGATAATGTTATGTTAAACTGAAGCGTGACCGACCAGGAAAATGCTATTTCAAACTTAAGCATGGCAGAATCTAAAATGTTATTTGAAACCTAAGTGTGGCAGAGAGACGTACAAACTAACCGACGGACAAAGCCTCCCACATGGACTAGAGGACGCACCCAAAACATTCTTTTAAGTTCAAAGCAAAATTCCAACTTGTAAGAATTAACGAGAACAAGTTTGTTTATAATAAGTCGAGCCACCAACATGAAAGAATTGATTCATTGTAATGGAGAAAACAAATGGAGCTTTTATTTTTAACTAGCACGCCTACCTGGCGTTGCCCGACTATTATGTGAAGTAATATCTTATCTTATGCAAGGTGAAAGGAAGGGGAAAGAAAATAGAAAGATAAGAGAAAGAAAGAATGAAATAAGGAAGAAAGGGCGAAATAAAAGAAAACAGAACGCAAAAAGAAAGAAATGGATAAGAAAGGGAACTGAAACGAAAGAAAAGAGAAAATGAACGAAAGAAAAAGAAAAGAGAGAAACAGAATCAGTGATAGAAAACAGAACGCAAGAAAGAAAAGAAAACAAAGAAAGAAAAATGGGAAAAAAGGGAAACGGAACGAAAAAAAGAAAACGGAACAAAAAAAAGATCGAAACAAATGAATTAAAAACAGAACGTAAGTAAGAAAGAAAGAAAATCGAAAGAAAGAAAAATGAATAAAAGAAAAAAAGAGCGAAAGAAGGAAATAAAGAAAGAAAGAAGGAAAGGAACGGTTAATGGAAACATAACGTAAGTAAGAATAAAAGAAAGAAAGAAAAAATATGAACGAAAGACAAATGAAAGAAAGACAGAAAACAGAACAAAGAAAGAAAAGAAAGAAAGAAAACAGAAAGTAAGAAGGGGCGAAAAGGAACAAATAAAGCAAGCAATAAAAATCTAAATGTGAAAAGCCGGCAATAAAATAATAAAGAGCGCATGAATGGACTGAAAGAAAGGAAAGATACAGAAATAGTACAAAGAAATAGAAGAAAGAGACAGAAAAAAGAAAGAAAGAAAGGGGCAATAAGAAAGGAGAGAAGAAAAATTGGAAAGGAAAAAAGAAAAGAAATAAACGAAAGTATATATAAAAAGAGGAAGAATTGGAAAAGACAAAGAATAAAAATAACGATAAGGAAACAAAAGTAAAATATCAATATTTTTTTATTTCATATATAAGTAATCCTGACAGACCGACGGACAACCCGATTAGAAAGATTAATGAAGAAAATATAATTCCTATCTCTCCAGTAACGGTATACCCAGGAAGAATATTTGTAATTCAATGTCTTTACTATTTAATTATTTCATTAATGTATTTCTCATGGATTATATTAAATGTAGCATTAGCAATATACAAATTTAATATTAAGATTTCTAAAATATTTTTTTATTTGTCTAAATAAAAAACACCTGAATCATACAGAAAACTGGAGTGAACTAAAATACGAATCGCTAAACATGGATGAGCAGGTGACCTTTCGAGATCTACAGACAACAGGTGGGCATCTAGAGTGACAGAATGGACCACGACGTAATGGAAAACCAAAAGGAAGGCAAAAAACAGATTGTGAGACGACCTCAACAGTCAACTGGGTCCTACGTGTCCACGCGTAGCCATGGAGTGATAAAAAAAATACTAATGATGATGACGAAGAAAGAAGAAAAAGAAGAAGAGAAGAAGAGGAGGGGAGGAGGAAGAAGAGCGAATTCTCTTTGTTTATATATTTGCGAACACACCTCGTATAAAAATGAACATTCTTCCCGGTTAATATATGGTAACCCCCTGTTCCAGTAGGTGCAGCAACAGCAGAAGTAAAACAATTTCTGGAAAATGCTTTATTTTGATTGGTTAAATACTTCATTCCGATTCGTTATCGAAATCGGACTTCAACTAATCAGAAAAAAATGCTCTGGGAGCCAAGCATCTGTTAGCTACTGGGTACATGAGCGGGAACCCAAGCACAGTCAGCAGTGAGACACTTAACCTGCCACACGAACCTTTGACATTTACAACGCGATGTTATAACCTACTACTAACCTCTTCGCAGACAAAACCAATTTCGACAGACGTCACTAGAGACATGCACCAACTCACCCATACACAAGTCCACACAATGACAGACTAAACAAAAGGTAAACAGATATACGCACAACGCCGTCTAGTATACAGAACTTAATTGGTATATGCAATCATCACACAGCAACAGACGAAATAAATATGTCTGCTCAACTTCTAACAAGCAACACAACTCTTTCTTCATCTAGAACTTTCATGCACACCCTGAACTCTCGTTACTATCCACCGTTTTACTTGATTTTAAACCGAGTGTATAAGTAACTTTCAATTAATAGCTATATGCATTATCTTTGTCCTTTATTGAAAAGCTTCTTCTTTACAACATCCTCAGTCTCGATACTTTTTACGTATTGTTACTCGTGATATCTTCCTCATAAAGCATGCGCATGTCTTCTGTACTTACATTAGACATTATTCAATTTGTCAAAAAATATTTACAGTAAAAACCAGCTGTATATAATAGACTAGAAATTTATTTCGGTAAGTTATTCTAAACTTTCGACCTATGATATATATTTTAAGAAATTCTTTAAATATCGACGAAATTTAGTTGTAACCTCTTCAAGTTGTTTAAAACAAGCTCTTTTGTGTAAAAAGAATGTTCAAAGTTTATTTTGTATGAACAGTTTGGTGTTTGTGTGTAATAATTAGTACTTTGAAAAAAAGTTAAATTCACGGTGACTATTAAATTTTTTAAAAACTGTTCTTGGTCATTTTCAATCTCGTTACAGCTTGAACAAACTGCGTATTTTGAAAACTTATTACAAGTTTTGTCCTTGTTAATGCACACTTAGTCTCGCTACTTTCTGAACACATCCGTATTTTGAGAAAATTAACATTTCATTCGTTGTTCTTGGTTAATACATTCTCAGTCTCGTTATGATTTTTACACACCTGCGTATTTAGAAAACGTGAAACGTTTAAAACATTATTCTTGGTTAGTATATCCTCAGTTCTGTTACTTTTTGAAAATAGCTCGTTTTGCTTTTAGAAAATTAACCTTTAATTCATTGTTCTTGATTAATACATCCACAGTATCGATGCATTTTAACAGAACTCGTATTTTGAAAAGAAATACATAAATAAATAAACGTTTCATTCATTGTTCTTGAATAATACATCCTCATTTTCGTTACCTTTTGAACATATCTCTCTCTTCGTCTTCATTCATATGTCTGTCTCGACTTCTTTTCATTCGTCTGCCTGTCTCACTTCCTCTCCATTCGTCTGCCTGTTTCAAATCAAATCAAATTTATTGTCAAAAAATAGCAAAGTGCAACAAGCCATGTAAAAAGACATAACATGTGTACATCTATACATCGTCTGGATGTTTATACGAAGCGACTTTAAACCTGGATATGGTAGACATGGTCACTACCTACTCTGGTAGGTTGTTCTACGAAGCAGAAACACGGACAGAGAATGCTGGGTCTCTTCTATTGTGACGAAAGCACCTATGATACATCTTTTGCTGGGCCCCGTGGAGACCACGATTTGGCTCTGGGGTGAAAAACTCTGCGAAATAAAGATTTGTAATTTCTGGTTGATGATGTTTTACGCCAAAATCGGATCCCCTCACATCCTTCGCTGCTCAAGTGAGAACTAATTATCCATAGATCAGCACCCATGATGCCTCCAGTGCCGCCTTGAACTGTTTTGATGTCTGCATGTTGACCACAGCTTCTAACAGCTTGTTCAACAGCACAGCGACTCGAACCTATTCTATGTCTTATTGCCTTCCCCCTCTATCTCTCCATCCCTATCTTTTTATCTTACTTCCTTTTTTCTGTCGTTCTTACTTCCTCACCCACTATTAGTCGAGGCAAACTAGTGAAAATTAGTCAAACTAATTGTAACACACTTTTAAGACAAATTGACAATTATCTATCTGCGAAAACAGCGTGTAACGTGTAAACAAGTTAATTTTCGTTCTACCCATTTTGCCGAAATATTGGGAAAAAATTATTGTTGGTCTTAATTGTATTTCTTGTCCTGAAATAAAATTCTGATTTACTTTTTATAGTTTTGAGAATCGAACTTTACTTCAATATTTTAATCGCTGGCGGCCATATTGTTTTTTGTTAATGCAGCAAAAATACATTTTACGACCTAAAAGTTGTAATACACACAAAATCAAACTGTTCATACAAAATAAACTTTGAAAATTTGTTTACACAATAGAACTTATTTAAGACAAATTGAAAAAGCTCAAAATAAAACTGGTCGATATTTAACGAATTTCTTAAAATATATATCATAGGTCGAAATTTTAGAATAGCTTACAGAAATAAATGTATAGTCTATAATAATAATACTCAGCTTGTGTTACTGTCAATTTTTTTTACAAATTGAATATTTTCTGATTTAAGTACAGGAGACATGTGCATGCTTTATAAGGAAGGTAGCATGAGTAATAATGTTAGAAGTACAGTAAATATTACCCCAAAATGAAGTGATAGCTGCAAGAAAGCATATGCGAAATGTGAAAGAAGTTTTCGTACATGTGCAGGGCAACGGTCTCATAAAAGCTGTACAGCACAGTGATGTAACCCTAACCCTAACCCTAACAGCATAAAAGCAGATAAAAACATGGAATAGGTCGATATATTAAGATTTTGATGTAGGTTGTTATCCCGAACATTAACTTTTGATATCCAGAATTATTGTCTTTTTTTGTGGTACATCAATAAAATAGCAAGAAAAGCGAAGAAGTCCGTGAAAAGATTAACATTTGATACCACTATAGACAAAATATTTAAATCCCGGAATGATGTTAAGAGTTATGCAGTGTTCGAAAGATTATCCTCCGCAAATGAATTATGTCGCATATCAATGGATGCAGTGCAGTACTACCTTTAGGACAGGCAAACATATCTTAAAAAATGTCAAATAAAGATGAACCACTAGAGAAGACAGAAAAAGTAAGGCAGTGTTGTCCACTTGAACAAGATAGATATAATGTTTTCAAACTTAAAAACGATATTTCTTTAGATGGAAATCGCTCCAGACAAGACAGTAAGCCACTTGATGTAAGGAGCTAAACAAAATACTACTTCAAGATCAAAATCTAGTCAATGATAAGTGTTATGGATAGATTCTGATCTAGAAAACAGCAATTCTTCTCCCTTTGTCAGAAACATCGCTCATGGAATGTGAGAACTAAAGGACAAAATAAGGGAAGCGAGAGTTATGAGGCTGCCGAAAGTAAACTCAAGGTCCACTTTCTACTCTCCTTAAACTGGGACAGGATTCATATAAAAACATTTTTCCAAGAGTTTTCATCAGGCTTAGTTTTCTTTCTCCCTAGCATTTGATAACCCTAACCCTAACCCAACACAATTAGTAAGTATAGTGTCAAGAAGTTCTTGAGGATGATGAGAAGGGGCAATTGGCATTGGCAGATTTAGTAAGAATAAATGATTGAATTCCTTAAAGAGGCAAATTCAAACAAAAGGACCATATGGTGTTCAATATATGAAGCAAAAAAACTCAAGAATATTTTAATGAAAAATTGTTTTACTGATCTAAGTGGCAAAAATATTATTACATTTAAAACCAATGCCTCGGCCATATTGTATAATTACTATAATAAACCAAAATAAAGCAATCTTAAAAAAGAAGTCAAACGCATCGTAGAAACTTATGAGAAATGAAAGTAAAGATGTGATTCCGAACTTAAATTATCCATCCACAGATTAACTTACTTTTGAGAAAATGTTGCCATTTCTCATTGATAGTGTTGCTTACTTGAGGTAAATTATTGGAACAGGAAAATATACAAGGAAACAGTCATCATTGGGACATTCAAAGTGTTCGACTAATTGTGGTGATTCCCCTTTACAATTAGGGTTTCCTATTACATAAGTAGTGTCTATGACGTTCACTGAAGAATACAGGACACCCGTTGATAAAAAGTGCCAAATTTGCATATCACGCATCGGTCGACTTTTCTAGAGGTTTAGTATGTTAAAATGGATACCATATAGAAATGCATTATGGAAACAAACCTTGTATTGCAGTTAAGTTGACCTTTTGTTAAAATGTAGGCTTATTTGACTGTACTATATCGATCTTTCTGGCTTCTTCTCTCTGTGTCTGTCTGCTTCGCTTCCCCCTCTCTCCCTCTCTCTCTTTGTTCCTCTTACTTTCCCCCTCTCTTTCACTTTCTCTCTTTCTTTCTCTATCTCTGACTCTCTCTGTTCAAAATTGAAAGAAAGAAAGAGAGAGTAAAACAAGCAAGTAATGAAGGATAAAACTAACAAGATAAATGTAAGAAGGCGCGTGTCATCGCAGTCCATGTGGCTTCATCGCGTCATTTTCGATTGTTCTTACGTAACATTTCCGAATGTTTTTATGAAGAATTCTTGAATATCTTGACGCAACGAACGCATATTTTCGGACGCCTCGGTCACTAATTTTGTCCCTGACACTCACGAATCAATCAATATTATTGTTTATCAAAACCTTCCCGAGATGATACTGTAGTAGAATTTATATGGTTTGTTAGGTATATCTTTGGAAGTTTCTCAGTTTTACTAGGCCAGACAAAGAAAACGACCCTTGATGTAATAGATTAACCATCTGGGAAAAGGTTCACTTAATTCTAGGCATGAGAACATGAAGTCGTCATTGTTTTTAGGTTACAGGACTCAATTAAATCAGGACGATTCGTGATGAAAATTTAATTTTAAACTTAATTCATGGCGGACCACATTAAATGCTATTTCAAATTTAAACGTAACAGACAACTTAAAATTCTATATAAAACTTCAGCCTGACGGACGACTTAAAATTCTTTTTCATACTTTAGCGTGACAAACCACTTAAAATACTATTTAAAACTTAATCGTAACAAACCACTTAAAATGCTATGTATAAGTTAAGCGTGACAGACTACTGAAAATGCTCTTTCAAACTTAAGCATGACAGACCATTTAAAAGGCTATTTCGAACTTAAAGGTGACAGACTGCTTAAACTGCTATATCAAACCAGCGTGGAGGACCACTTTAAATGTGCTTTCAAACTCAAGCGTGACGGCCACATGAAATGCTATTCCTAACTTAAGCGTGACGGACCACTAAAAATGCTATTTTAAACTTAACCACAGATCAAAGAAAATGGAATGTCAAACTTAAGCGTGGCGGATCTCTTAAAATGCTATTTTAAACTTAAGCGTGACGGCCATATGAAATGCTATTTCTAACTTAAGCGTGACGGACCATTTAAAAGGTCATTTCGAACTTAAAGGTGACGGACTGTATAAACTGCTATATCAAACAAGCGTAGCGGACAACTTTAAATGCTCTTTCAAACTTAAGCGTGACGGACCATTTAAAAGGTCATTTCGAACTTAAAGGTGACGGCCACATGAAATGCTATCCATAACTTAAGTGTGACGGACCACTAAAAATGCTATTTAAAACTTAACCACAACAGACCACTTAAAATGCTGTTTCAAACTTAACCACAACAGACCACTAAAAATGCTATTTAAAACTTAACCACAACAGACCACTAAAAATGCTATTTAAAACTTAACCACAACAGACCACTTAAAATGCTGTTTCAAACTTAAGATGGACTGGCAAATCAACCGACAGATATTGTTTCTTACATGTGTTTACGCATCTAAAATAATATGCGTCTATTTATACGTAACCGAACAACCTATCTATTGACCGCCATTTCATTCTATTTCTGTGTTATAGGATGAAACTGCTGTTCAAAACTTAAGCGTGACAGACAGAAAAATCGACAGACTTACGGATAAAGCCCCACAATGTCTGACTGGGCAGCTTCAAAAGAAAGTCTATGTATGTTTATATTTGCAGCTGCTGACTACAAAGAAACCAACTGCAAACGCTTTTTTTTTCATTAGTCAATCGTTCGTTGTTTTAAAATATTTCATGCAATAACTAAGACTCTTACTGCTTACGGTGTTAAAAAGAATATCTCGAATATCCATCGTTGGGAGTTGGGGTGGTTGGAAATATGTCTCGGGAGGCGGTTCTCACCGAAACAGGAATCCCGGCGGTACAATTTATTCGCATACACCATTTTTTTCTCAATTCATGGCATTTTAATTATGGAATTTCTTTGCAAATCTCAATTATGCACTGGAATTTATCAATTAACATGCTGTAAAATTATTTTATATTCAATTCAGCGTTTTTAGCTGCTCACGTGCATGACATATATCATTATACTCTTCGCGCGTGGCAACCATTATTAGTTATGTATTATTGTTGAAAATACACACGTGTGCCCTTATTGTTTGTTTGTTTTTCAATAAATACGGCGCTTACTTTTGTAAAAAAGAATAACGGAGAAACAGTTGGATGCATTTAGTTTATTCACAGTTTGTCGAGGACAAAAACTAAAGACGGGCATGTAATGCATAACATTTACACAAAGGAAGAGTACAATTTTTTGCCATTACCATAATAAAATACACAGGTTATTTACTTTGAAGATTAAAAGAAGCAACCTATGTTGCACGGTATATAAACACCGCTGGGTTTCTTAAAGTAGGATAGACACGGAAAACACCTGTCTCCGTTCGAAGCCAGACAATAGAAAGAGATCTAAATATCGTTTTGAATCACGACCACTCTGGTCAGGACGATACGAAAATAATTCCATCTCCATCTCTAGCAGCTTTTATCTAGCCCTAAGTTTGGTTTAATTTTTAGGCGTATTTTTTTCTAAATTATAAATTTTTAAATTGTCTCCTTGTATTTTTGTCTCAGTTAGGTGCTGTCTTCCAGCTGTCAGTTCTAGTCTCCCTGTTTCCATTGCTTTCTTAATATGATTAATGATCTAGTCAGGTATTTTGTATATTTTAAGCAATAATCCGTGCTTGAGGAATTCTGTCGTAGGATTTCGTGTAGTCAATCCATGCCATGGATATGTTCTTTTTCTGGGTTTTTTTTTACCTCCTTCAGGATCTTTTGATGTATAGCAGCTCATACGTCCCTCTTTTCCCTTTCCGGCATCTTTTTTGTTCCTCGGAGAACAGTTCACAGTTGTTCAGAGAGTGGTAGATTTGTTCTCTCAGTTGTGTCGCTAGGATTTTCCACATTGTTGGTAAACCAGTTATTGGCCTGTAGTTGCTTGGAAGTGTCCCTTATTGGTATATTTTTGTATTAGCGTTTTCCTTCCTTTGGTCATTTACTCTGGTAGGTCTGTTTTGTTTATACATCCTCTCAGTTTCTGCGCAAGCCTTTCATGTAGGGTCGTGATTTTTTAAAATCAGTATGCATGTATTCAATAGTAGCCTTGTGCTTTCCAGTTTGCCATTTTCCTTCATTAATGTCTGTTTATATTTCTTCTTCAATTTCCTGTAGTTCATCTATTAGGCATTTTAGTTGTGTTTTTGAAGCTTTTCCCATATCTTGCTCCAGAAGTCGTTTTCCTCTGTTGGGTCCGGCTGTTCTGTTGCTGTTATTTCTCCCTTTACGTTTATGTAAAACTTGCGTTCATTGTTTTCAAAGGTCCTATTTTCTTTTTGCTATTTCGATGTGTATCTATATCGTCTCAGTCTTCCTTCTATGGCTGCTATCTTTTGTTTTAATTCTTCATGTTTCTTATTTATTCATTCTGTCGATTCAGATTTCTGTTCTTCAATCGTTTCCTGTTCTCTTTCATTCTGTTTACGGTTTTAGCTTCTTTTCGAAGTTTGTTGATCTTTTTTCCAGTCTGACTTCCCATCCAGGCTTTGTCTGTCCATTCTTTTGGCTAGTCTTTTTTTCTTGTTTTAGTTTCATACTTATTGATTTTATCCGCGCATATATCAAGTTGTTTAAGTCTGTGATATTATCTGTTCGCATTTACGCGTAAAGTGTGTTTACTTTTTTTGTTTCTAATTTTAACTTCTTCTAATTTTCGTTCCTTAGTGATATAAGTTTTGTTTTGTTCTCGGAATTGACCGTTTGCTTTTTTCACTTCTCTTGCTTCTTCCTCAGTGAGTTCTGTGATTTCGTAGTCTTCGACCTTTTCAGTTTCAGTGTTTATGTTTGCCCGTTTTCTACCTGGGGGTTTCGTCAAGTTCTGTTTTTTTATTTGTTACGCCATTTATCTTTTGTTTGATTTCCGTTAATTCCATCTTCGAGAACAGCCCTCTCTTGATGATCTGTCTGACTTGATCTGCTATCATTTGCTCCGGTGTATGGTGGTTAGTAGAAATGTCCCATAGATTTTTCATTCGTTTCCTGTCTATTCTCTTTTATGGTCCATTTCTTTCTATGGCTTTTTGGTATATTCTTTTCATTTCTGCTTTCTTGTGTTTGATCTGTTTCCTAAACGTACCTGGAATAATAGAAGTTACTTACCTGTTTTGGTCCGTTATATTGTTCCCAAAATTAAAAGACCCCACATTCGCAGGATACAGACCGGGTCCCGCATGTTAGCCAACGACGGAGCACCTGCTTATCATGATACTCATATCGTCTGAATCCCACGGATTGCACTTGTATCTGCAGACATTTGTCATGGTTTGGTGTTTCTGGCAAAAATAGCCCCAGGCTTAATTTACCTGTTATCCTGTCACAGGGATAGTATTTATCTCTTATTTTCATGAGGGACAAGGTGGCTATCATACATGAAGGGACATTTACGACAGTTAAAATAATAATAAAAATTATTATTATTATTATTATTATTATTATTATTATTATTATTATTATTATTATTATTATTATTTGTTGTTGTTGTAAGCTTTACCATTTAAAGAAGTGCTGCGGAAACCGTATCATATCCCTCAAAGAAATGAAAACATTTAAATTTTAAACTAATGCTATATTTATTGCTTGTACGCGTCATGGTATATATATATATATATATATATATATATATATATATATATATATATATATATATATATATATATATATATATGAAACTATTTAGTATTACGAACGATCAGTCATAATCAAATAACCTACAAACCTATCCGATATATATGTGCGTGTGAAAAAGACTAATCATATATACATATAATATATATTCATAAATATTATAGATATATATAATATTTATTTATAAATATTATATATATAATATTTATAAATAAATATTAAACTATATTGACCTACATATATATATAATTTAATTTTTTTCAGGTGATGTAACGAGCAAAAAGCTATAAAAGAAAACAGACATATCTGGTAGATAAACAAACAGGAAGAGAGACTGAAATAGACTGAAAACGGAGACATATTGAGTGATTTTAAACATTCTGTACATTTGCGATTATTTTGTAAACAAGTATTTCTTACTTGCTGAACTTTTCGTGACACAATCTTTGCCAGATTTATTCCATCGAGTGAATGAGAAACGATGTCTTTAACGCGATGCTGCGTCAAAATCGTCTCCGCTGTCATTCATCAAAAGAGTCGGTGTTGAGTGGTGAGGGTGGAATAATTTTTGACACGACGGTTAAACACGGTTCCTATCAACACACTTCTTTTCGTTATTGCAAAGAAGTCTCTTTCATGTGATTTCTTCAAAAGGAATTAATCATTTAGGAAGAAGAATGTGTTGGAAATGGCTTTACTTATTTTAGTCTTTCAGTTCAATAATTAGTTTAATTAGCAAATATATGCTATATATCCGGTCGTATGTTTTTGCTAGCCTGGGAGGACGGTTTTGTGAAAACAGAACCGATACTATACTTATAAATTCCGATAAAATCGAGTTTTTTTATTCATTTAAATCTGTCTAGTCACAAAATAATATTTTTATTGCCCCTTGGCCTTTTGGCTAAGATCAAAATGTATATGTTCTCTTCACATTAGCGCCGGAAGTAACAATGTAATTATCTCTTGAAAGTGAAAGTTTTAAAATGTTTTTTTAAAACGCTATTGTTTTTTTAATAAAATATCTTTAATTAATTGTATTATAATAATATTACTATCGAGGAAAATATAAATACATAATGAAATTTGACAATACCATTTATAAATGTGTATTACAGAATATTAATTTATTATAAACTTTTTAAGAGTATATGCAAATGTGCAAAAGCGGTTTTGTTTGACAGACTTTAGAGGTTACTATATATATTATAACATTATATTTAAGTAAGACATCAGGATTTTGATGTTAATATACTTAGGAAAGATTCGCATTTATTCATATTTAGATTAGATTGTAATATTAGATTAGCTAAATGCAGTCTTATCTATTATTTCGCAATGTATTTATTACGTTTAAAAAGATGTGACTGATGGGCAGATAGACGGACAAAATCCCTATTTATAAAATAATAAATATGGTGTATGTGAGAAGTTCCTATTTACTTGCCTCCCCACGACGGTAGAGTTAGATAAAAGGTCGGTTTTTAAAGTGAGGAAAATTTAGCTCCTTCAGAAAAAGGCACTCTATATTGGGACAAAAGTAAAATTGCCTGGTCTAACAGGAGTTCTCCATCAATGACCGATGATAGAAAAGTTGAGTGTAGTATCAGAACAGATACTACACATTAATTCAAGCCATAATACCAAGGATTGTTTTGGTTAGACACTGAACTACTATTTATCGGCTTCTCACTGCAACTAGGTCAGATATTGATTCCTTATTTACTTACCTCCCTACGAGAGCAAAGTTAGACACAAGGTTGGTTTTTAATGTGGGGAAAATCCAGCTCCCTCAAAAAGAGGGACTCCAGATTGGGACAAAAATAAAATTGATTCGTCCAGAATGAGTTCTCCTTTAATGACCTAGTATCGGAACATTGAGTCAGTTCAATGTGGGGGAAATCCAGCTGAAGTGGCACAAAAATAGCTGAGAACTCATAACGGAGGAAGTAATGCCTTGGAAGACGCACCTCTAAGGACCGAGCCGAATAATATTTTTTAGATATGAATAAATGCGAATTATGCCACATTTCGGCAAAGAAGGCTCAGATGGTTCAGGACATATCCTAGGTTACAAGTATGAAGCCAAGCCGAACTTCGACTGATATGACAACGGACCGGACTCCGAACCGAATATCAATGAATAATTATGGACAGAAGATTATGCCAAATACCGCCAGTTTGTGGAAAATGAAATGGGACATGCAGATAAACAAAACCAATGCAATCATATGAACTCATATGTTGAGATTTTAATGTTTCGTCTTTATTATTAAAAGACTTCGGAGGAAATGAGCGAAAAAAAATTATTTTTTGAAATATTTCCAACTGAAAACAAAGACATGAGAGAAAGAGATGGGGGGCGGGTGAAACACTGCGCGTCTGTTTCAATCAGAGTTATCTCCGAGATGATGCAATGTTTATCTCGCAATGAAACTAACTTTTATATATATATATATATATATATATATATATATACCTAAAGATATGTATAGAAAAAGATATGAATCCACCTAATATATATATATAGAGAGAGAGAAATTAATTCACCTTATATATATATACATATATATATATACATATATATATATATATACATATATATATACATATACATATATATATGTATATATATATGTATATATATATGTATATATATATATATATATATATATATATATATATATATATATATATATATATATATATATATATATACAATCGAAGAACAAACGCCGCAATTGATTCACATCAACCACATATCAAATGGAAAAAGAGATGAAACTGAATATGTATATATTTTAACTATTTGAAGAATCTGACTTTCAAAACATGTTGTTCAACATTAAGATAAGTGCTTTTCGGAGTAACTACTGCGTCTAGATTATATATTTTCTACATTTCTATTTAGCTCATCTATTGTTCAATCTTTATTCTATCTTTAATTATATAAAGTAGGGAGTGTGTATATGTTTAAATATTTGTATGTACAGGAGTTATTCCTAAACTTATTAACCTATCATTGTGAATTTTGGAACACAGCTACTAGGCGTAAGTGGTCATAATGTGGGCTATATTTGTTTCATGCAAAGGGCTAAAAAGTTCATGAAAGCCCTTCGTGAAAATTTAGATACCTCCTATTTTTGAAAAATGTTAGCAATGGGTATAAAATATCAATTGATAACAAATATTCTAAAAAATTCAGTTTTTTTGGTGTATGATAAATGATTATAGAGAGCATAATATGGAAACAACCTCCCACTTGAAAATTTAAATATTTTAGATTTTCATTGGATTTGATCCATAGTCATGAGACACCAATAAAGCAAGAAATCCATGAAATTCCATTTCAGTTTCTTCTTAAGGCCCCTTAAATTTTAGACATTTCCTAGAATTTAAGGTTTCTAGACATAAGATTTAGTATCATTATATCGTAAAGGAGCATAAAAGTTGTGAAAAACTGTTTTGCTCGGTGAATTAATTTTACCCGTCCTGGGACGACCATTCTTCTAGTGTGATACAAAATCAAATTTCGAGTTCAGGTTTGTTTCGTCTATATCATTGTGTGTTTCTTTTCTCTTAATACGAAATATCATTAGTAGCCATTGACGTGTTTTCCCATTCTTTGAGACGTCCGCAAATGCTGTCGTGTTTCTATCTCAGATTTCGTCAGGTCATGCCAGCCATAATAATACGGATATACATTGGATCATTGCCTAATTTTCATGAATAAATAAGCATATTTGTTTAGTTTCAAAGAATAATCTCCGAGTGGGGTACCCGTATCATGCATTTAGTAAGGGGTTGAACCGATATACTCCAAAATTATGAGAGATAAAAAATTGAAGAATTATTCGTCGTAAAAGGGTTATTGATCTCACATAAATAGTTAAACCTTTAGTGATGTCAAAGTGTGATGAAATAAAGAAAATGCTAACGGAGATTAAAACTATGCGATTAACAATGAAAATACGATTTCAAACATAAGCATGACAGACTGAAATACCAACCGACATACACACAGGCAGAGACTCCTAAGGAAATGCAAGGTTGCATCTAAAATATCAAACTTAAAAGTGACAGACCAACGAAGATTCTATTTCAAACGTTAGCGTGACAGACTGAAGGAGACGTCGTTCTTTTTAAAAATGTTGTTCCAAATTGGATTGGGAGGCAGTGTCATGAGTCTTTAGCACCGACACGAATAATAACAACTAATAAAACCAACATTGCAGGGTAAGTTATGGAATTTGATGTTTTGATCAAGGCTTATAATAATAATAATAATAATAATAATAATAATAATAATAATAATAATAATAATAATAATAATAATAAGAAGAAGAAGAAGAAGAAGAAGAAGAAGAAGAAGAAGAAGAAGAATTGTTAAGTTTAATCAACTGAATATAGTTCTACCTGACCAAGTAGTGACGAGGTCAGTGAGTCTAATCTTAATGTTACGTGATGAAATCACTACGCTACAAGAACTACCACGTGACATGTAAATAGTGCCAAATTAGGCGCCAAAAGAGATTCAACTGTTTTATATTTAGTTCGCAATAAAGGTTTGTGCCTCGTGCACGCGTATTAATTTGTGTTACTAGTTTAAGCGTGAGATTAAGAGTGACTAACACCACACTCAGTAATGTTCTCTTCGTTTGATTCAGAATACGGTAACAGAAATACAGTATAAATAAAATTAGGGTCACTTTTTCGTCTTACACCATGCACTACATAAGGTATATATTAATTACTACGCTAACTAGTGAGTGACTAATAAAACAGCAAATGAACAAATGTAGTTTCCTGATTACAAGGACATTCATACGATACGCATAGCAAAACGTACATCCATACAATATATATAGCAAAACGGACTCTACACTTCTTTGTTAGAAACAAAATATTACTCAGGAGGGTGCAGTATCTTTTCCGTTGCGTTGATAAAAATGGGTGATTATGTTTCCAGTAGTCATCTACGCAGACCGAACAGACCCGTCGTCATAGAAACGGGAGCAGGCAACAATACAAAAGAAAAACATCGCCCATCGGACGATAATTATACATCGTTTTAATTTTTCTATGTTTATTTTAAGTATCAAAATAATTTCAATATCAAGCATGTTTTGGTTGTGTAGATAATATTGTACATTAATGTATACACTGTATGTGATTGAGTTATTCTTAAGTAGACCCTCAACTACACCAACAAAAGTTGTCAAAAAACGCAACAACCTAGCTACAAACATTTCGTATACAAAAACATACGTGCAGCTTCTCCATAACATTACTGAATAAAGTTTGACAAACAGAAAATCGCAACAACAAACCAACAAAACATTCGGCTACAAACTATCTCCTGCCGTGACACAGTACATAATCAACTGCGTAATCTAGTAGGAGGGATATCTTCCTTTCCCTGTAGCTCCTTTCTCACACAAGAGACGTTGATAGTCATTCTCTACTCTATCGTTATTTTTATGGTAGGTGCTCGTCTGTGATCCAATCTCTGTTTCCTCCCTGTAAAATGTTCACAGAATAAACTAGTATCAATCACTGTAAAGAATTTTCTTTATTTGCTTTGTGTACTTAAAACTAAACGGAACTCGCATGAACAAGAAATTCCCATCGGTGGAATACAATACTGCGAGACTGCTACGTAAATAAGTACAACATAGTTGTTTGAAGTCCAATGTTAACAAATTATTGTCGAACCGCTCACTTAAATAATCAAATTCTGACCATTTAGCCATCGTTTCCAATCCTCTCAAATTTGTTGTTCATCGTCAATTGATAATCTCATTTACTCTTATCCTCGAGTGGTCTTCTGACCTTAATAATTGGTGACTCATTAGTGTTAAAAAAACATGTGTGGTGTGATATTGGACATGTGTGTAAAAATAATGTTAAAAACGGTATTTTGTACATACAGTTAAATTAAGCAGAAGAATGGAAAATTACAGTAGGAGTTGAAATTTTGAGTTAGAGCTACGTGTCAAAATAAGAAGTTACGGACAGGAAGTGCGAAATAAGACGTGGCAAAAAAGGGAGGACGATCGTCCATTTTGACCTAAGAGCTTATTGTGTTTGGACTATTTTTGCGAGGTTGTTTTCATACACTCTTCCGCAGAGGCGCGCAAGGAAGCTCACTCATGCGTAAAAAATTAAACATCAAAGAGCATATCGCAATTAGTAGTGAGAGAGTAAGACACAGGAACTCCGGCTGCCACATCACCTCTACGAGTACCAATACACCAACTATTTACGTGTCATAGAGACGAACAGCTGTTTTCTTCGACGAAGGAGACAACGGATAATCTGTGGAGATCGCTATTCTCTATGTGTAATTTCGAATCAAAATTACCTAACAAAGGCTGACATGCCTGAAAACCAAATAAACGATTACAAAAGATTCGAATTCAAACCATACGTGCGTACGACATGAATGACAAAGATTGACATGTCGATAAAACCAACACACCTTCTACAAAGTCTTAATATACAAAACATGCATGCGGTTCGGCATAAAATTTCCTCAGAATTGTTTACATGCCGAATACCAAGACAAAAAAAATCTACAAAGAATTCGGATGCAAAACATATGTGCGGTTTCGACATAAATATAGCCTAACAAGAGTCGACATGCCAAAAAAAACTCCTCAACAAACGATTACGAAGAATACGTATGCAAAGTATACGTGTGGTTTCGGCATTAAATGATCTAAGAAGCCTAACAATTATTGAGCCAACTCCAGTTACAAAATATACAAGAAGACATCGCGTAGGTCGTAACATCGATACATAAAATGTCATCCTCTTCCGCGTCTGTTACATGACAATAACGGTAGATTTATTATTTAGACAGTAGTTTACTGACGAAGAATAATAAAAGTAAAATCCTTTTGTTTAAAAATTATTGAAACGCAATTGCTTTAAAAAAAATGTAAACGTAATTTTCTGTAATGATTTTTAATGACGTCAGTCAACAGACAATGAAAAATAGTCCATTAGAATTTGATTAACAAATGAAATTTCAAAGTAAATCGAATAGTTTATGAGGATTTGCTAAACAAATGCAATTCTCAAAAATACCTGAATCGGTATTATCGTTTGAGTTATATACACAGAGCGAAATGCGAACAATGTCTATGTACGTAAATCATGGCGTAGTGATATAGACATGCAGACAAAGAGAAGAACAGAGAAGGGAGCTTGGAGAAAACGAACGAGTGAAGAAGACACACGCTGTAAATGACGAATTTACATAAAAGCCACGCACAGACATACACGACTGCCGTAAGTGCACTGTTGACTGCAGGCACTCAGGCATAAACACATACCTGTCAATATACACACAGCGATCCGCGTCGTAGTCCATTGACTAAAGCATCAATGAATTAACAATCGAATCTTCTTTCATGTTTCTCAAACAGTAATAAAACTATTTGTATTATTCAGACTACTGTTCTCATGCTGAGTGTTATTCTAACAACGTTTCGGCCGATGTAACCTCTGACCTTGTCAAACTCGTGAATATCTACGGAATTTTGAGCAGAATCCGTTTATTTCATCGACGTGTTCTGTCAGCTATGACCGAATAGAAATTTTAAGTAATTTGTAATTGTATTCTTAGTATCGCCCGTACTGAGGAATGAACCTTCAACTAACAGAAGACTGTCACTTTGAACTGATTATTACTTAACACTTATATCCGTTGCGTTACAGATTCCACAAGACTCAACTAAAGCAAGTCGGAGGTTGCATCAGCCGAAACGTTTTGAAAAAACATTCAAGATGAGAACAGTAGTCCGAATAATCTAAATAATGCAAATTATTCATCCTAATCTGAAAATTCTGAAACATGCGTAATAACTCAGAAGAAAACCTTTTCACAAGCCACAATAAAATTTGACGTGTTTTCTTTATTGTATCTTGTGTGAACCTTATAAAAAAATAACAACGGTAAACTAACTTCACCTTTCTTATTGATACCGGTATATGATACACGTACAAAACAGGAAAAACAACTAAACAAGAAACTTAAAACTAAATCGAAGAGGAAAATATTAATGTACATTTGAAAAAACTCAATTCTATTTTTCAGTAATTTAGTACACAAATAATTATTACGTGAGAGAGTGCAGCAGTTCATGCTTGGGGTATTATCAGTACATTAAGTTCAGAGGGTGCTCACTGGTAGAAGCGCATTTTTCCCATGAAAATTACTTTGCCTCATCTTGCTACAACCCCACATCAAGTGTATCCTTTCTCACCTCATTAAAACAAATTATGTCCTGTTGTCTACTGGGCTGCATGGCATTTCAATCATTTCAAACTCTAATAATCCCTCTCAAAAACACATTGATGGTATTTTTTATCAATACTGTTTTAATGCTGATGTGTAGTGTTGGTATTTGTGAGATATAGGACGAATATAAAAAAATTGAATAAAACTCCTGTATAATAAACAATTAACATTTATCGTCCATTTACAAGTGAATAAACGAATTATTGCTTAGTCCAAAGCGTCTTACTCTGAGAGAGATCTGTAACACGTGTTAATCCAGGATTGTCTCTATCTGGAATGCCCGAAGAACATAACTTTACTCTCCAAATCTCTTTAAGACAAGCGAGATCGCCAAGGCAAAAAGTTACTTCCCTTTTAATATTTTCTCTAGATAATGCATATCGTTATTATATACTTATTTCCGCTTTTCCGAATATCAGAAGCCAAATATATTTTTTCTTATGAAAAAATTCTGAGACGATGTCGCAAAGTAGATGTGTGTTCGTGGGGAGGTAGAGTTTTCACTCTACTCTGGAGATAGGAACTAGGACAGACTTTTCTACCAACCCTAGGTGGGGAGAATAAGTTCAATATTGCTAATGTTAAAAACATGGACTGGGTAAAGAAGAAATGTATTAAGATTTGAGGAAATTACTCGTCATAAAAATGATTTTCAGTGTGTCCGCAAAGGATAGTACTTAATCCGCATGTTTGAGATCCCTGAACTATTTTATTTCTCCAGCGTAGTGTATATACAAAATCCTGTTAATGAATGCTCTTGGATATTTTATTGTCTACAAAATGAATTCTATATATAAAATATATGTATCTTAAAATTCTGTATATATTATACTAATGTGTACAATCTATTAATCAAGTAAATAAAAATAATAAAAGGAAGCAAAACAAAATAATAAAATAATAATCAAAAATACAAAGTAATCGTAAGACGTTTGCTTACAAAGAAACTACTTTACTACAAACACCGATTCAAAAATAAATGTTAGCTGCGTTGAATATTTGTGAAACGCAATCTGATTGGATGATCAAAAACTGAGCCATCGTGTTTAACGTCACCGCCTAGAATGTTCACCGCTCCATCCTCCCCTCAAATGCAACTGTTTCCGCCCAGCTGTACTCAGCCAACAGGAATTGAATCACGAACGAAAGTTTTCATTCTTTGAATTCTTACATTTTTAATTCCACAACAAAAAAAACAGTTCGAAGCAGCAAACGGTAATGTGGCAGGAACATTTTTCTTCTCTTTCGTCCTTTTCTTATTTTTCCTTTTTGTACTTTCTTCTTTTTATTCTATAATGCGTCTAAGTTGCTTATTTTTCTACTTTATCTCCATCATTTTTCCTTCTTGTCCTAGTTCGCTTTTTACCTCTTCTTTTCTTCTTCTTCTTCTTTCTCTTCTTTTTTTCTTCTTCTACTACTTCTTCTTCCTCTTGTTCTTCTTTTTCTTCTTCTACTACTTCTTCTTCCTCTTCTTCTTTACTTTCCCCGTATACTTCTTTTCATTTTAAAGAATCCCGCCGATTTTACAAACCTCGCAAGCAACGCAACTTTCTTCATATTGAACTAACATGTCAAACAGCAAGCCATTATGAATGGATATTCCCTTGGCTGGGTCTATTTTTCATTTGGGCTTATGCCAGGCATACCTTTCTCCAGAGATGCATAGATAGATGCATAGATATGAATATATGCATGTGCATATATATATATATATATATATATATATATATATATATATATATATATATATATATATATATTAATATTTCATGCATCCACATAAACTTTTACAAAGAGATATCATTTTTTTATGTATCAATTTTCAGTATTTACTTCAACAGTGCTCGATACGTAAGTAGAGCTAGGTAGTAAGCTATGAAAATATATCTATGGCAATTAAGCTACACAGAGGCTCCCGGTTTTATTCCCGGGGGAATCTTCAGGCTAAAATGTCTGAAGATTCCCCCGGGGATGAAACGGGGGAGCCTCTGTGTAGCTTAATTGCCATAAATATATTTTCATAGCTTACTATATATATATATATATATATATATATATATATATTAAGGGAAGTAGGATCTGATCAACTCTGCTGGGAAGCCATGAAATAAAATACTGTTTTGTTTTTAAATTCCCGCAACAGTTTTTCATGGTAAACAACTGATGATCCCTTAAATAATGTTAAGACTAGTCTAAATTCTTAGAAGTAAACTAATATAGAAACTACAAAAAATAAATTGACTTATATGAGTGATTTTCTACTGAAAGACTTGAGACTGAAATTTTTTTTTCCTTATCTAGTTTTAATGGTTGAGAAACTTCCGAGACTATATATATATATATATATATATATATATATATATATATATATATATATATATATATATCAGTTTTGTTACCATCCACTGCAACTAGCAGTCACGATCCTGCCCCACTACGACTAACAGCCGTTACTGCTTACATCCACATCATCATCATCATCATCATCATCATCATCATCATCATCATCATCATCATCATCATCGTCGTCGTCGTCGTCGTCGTCGTCGTCGTCGTCGTCCTCATAATGATCATCAGCATCTACTATATACTATAGTCCATCAGTTCTTATACACTATAACAACATTATTAGCATTATCTTCCATCCGGCAGTTCTTTCTTAACGACGTATGTTTTTATCACGGCTACTTTGGGGTTTTTTACTGCTAGCAAGAGAGGTATTACAAGTGGCGTCACCCCCTCCCACTACAGAAAAACTAGTTTGGTAAGAACTGATCATATATGTGAAAAGGATTTGAAAAAGCTGTTGAGGTTTAATGCCACTGGTGCAAAGTGCCCGGCGTCGGTCTCAGAAAAGTCGTATTTTCACTCATGCAGACGGCGTAAGAGACTTAATTGATTAAACAAAACCAAGAGCGCATGTCGGTGATGTTGGTTTGTGTAAGGAAATCAATGAACGGAAAAAGTCATCTTCAACGTTGTGGAACTACAGCAATGTATCGCTGATGCATTTAGTTTTATTTTATACGTCAGAAATGATTTCATTGAGCTTACTTGTGTATCTATCACCTGATGCGATATAGCCTTGGAAGGCAGTTTAATAGCGATATCTTCCCATCGTGTTATCAAAGTGGTCAGATGTCTGTCTTTATGACGAATTGGTACACTGTTGTAGCCGTTCCAAGTATCAAATGCAGTCTTCCTCATGTCTGGTTGCATAGTTGTACTTAGCGCAATAGAGGTGTGTAGTACGCCCCTCGTATTGCATGGACATTGAGAGCTTGGAAATCCACAATCTACTAAAGCTAAGAACACTTTTTCTTCCAATAAAATAGCAAGCTTAGTGAGAAGTCATCTCACTCGATCAGCAGAATCACGCTATACACTAATTGAAGGGGGCTGGCTCATTGTTGCTGACTCACTGGACAAGGCAAGGTATTTTGTTCTAGGCTGTAAGAATCTTATTATAGCAGTAGACCATAAACTACTATTAAACTAATATGATGATCGATCTGTGGAAAGAATTTCCAATACACGTCTTCACAACTTTGAGGAAAAAACTCTACGACACAGCTTCCAGCTGATCCATGTTCCTGGGACAAGCAACCTGGCTGTTGATGCAACTAGTCTAATATCATCTCCTAGCAACACACATGTACCCGTACTAAGGCGCTCCTACTGGGCCCAAAAAGGAACCCATCTTAGTGATTATGTGCATGTAATTGGGGTGGAATAATCCCCAAATCTGAAGGTAGTCTTCCCAGTGATTGCCCTTTCCCATTAAGTTTGTGCCATCGTTCCCATCGATGTGTATTGTTCATTTATGTCCAGGATTGCACTGTGTTTAAAACAGTTTGTTTATTCCTATACCTAGTAATAAATCCTTAATATATACTTCAATGGATATATTAATGAGTTGGAGGGGATAGAGGATTATGACTCGTTTTGTGACATTATGAAATGTATGTTTAAATGTTCTCACAGTCATTTTATTAATGCTGTATTTCATCTGTTTCAGCTGTCCATCATTTATTAAGACAAATAAAGGGGGTGTATTGCTAAAAGAGTTCATGCTCATTTCCCTGTAGGACCGATCTAAGATCTCGGTAGTGAAGATCTCAAGAATATTGTATGGCTACGAAACGTGGACACGTGTGATAACCTTTTAGGTCAGATGTGGCCCAAAATAGTGTACATAGTTGATTGGTTAGTTTGATCATGTGACGTAGGAGAATATTTGAGGTTGGATTTTAATTGTTTACAAAATCATAGTGAAAAGATAGTTGATAAGGCGCTTAGCCCATATGCACACATTTCTGAGGATAGTACAGAAGCTATGAATTAGTTAAATAAATAAAATGTATTACAATATAACACTTTTCAGTAAAGAGATACACTATATTTATGGGGTTTCTGTCTGTCGCTCTGTTTCCTGGGGATAAAATTACAAACAACACGCTATATCAAGATTTAACAATTTTTATCGAGTAAATTTGCGAAAAATCCAGTGGTTGTATTCAGTTTTATATTAGGGTGTTTAAGATTGTGAGGTATGGATCCGCGTTGGGCATCCATAAACAGCAAAGACGGCATTTCATTTTATTTTATTTATAAATTGCAAATTATATAAAAGCGTAGCAAGAAGAAATTCTTCCTCCTTTGTCAGAAACATCGCTCATGGAATATGATGACTAAAGGACAAAATAAGGAAAACGAGAGTTATGAGGCTGCCGAAAGTAACCCAATGCCCATTTTCTACTCTCCTAAACTTGTGTACTACTCTTGCCTAAAAACACTACGTCAAGGTCAAAATCTAGCCAACTATAAGTGTTAGATGGATAGATTCCGACACAGAAAACAGCAATTATTCCCCCTGTTTTCTGGGTCGGAATCTATCCATCTAACACTTATCATTGGGTAGTTTTTTACTTTGAAGTAGTTTTTTTTAGATCCTTTCATCAAGTGGCTTCATGCTTTGTCTGGAGCGACTTATATAAAAAAAAGTGTCCACGTTCATTTTCGGGTTAGACTGAGAGTTCCTGCTCGTACTACATCAAAATCAGTTTCAACACACGACGGAGGAAACCCACAAACCTGGGAAACATGAAAAACCCCATCTATGTGCGAAGATAACTATTTACGCTACAAAGATATCTTAATATAAAAGCCAATATAAGCGACCAAAGGCAAACTATTACGGTGTATACGCGTGTGTAGATATAAACATATATGACACAAAACATCCTCCACTCGAGAGTCAAGAAATAAGTATAGATAACTATGAACGTTTACCAAGGTTTTGTATCTGTTATTGTAAGTTGAATAAAGATGCATAAGTTACATCGTTCTTTCGTGTTTTTCTTTTATTATTATTTTATTTTAGTAGGCAAAATCTATTTCTTTCTATTTTGGTAAAATGTTATGTATGAAAGAAACCTAGAAACAAAACTCACATGAGTAGAAAGTGTACAATTGGATTTACTTTCGAGAGCCTCGCTTTAGTCCTCACATTCCATGGGCGATGTTTCTGCCAAAAGAGGGAAGAATTTCTGTTTTCTGGGTCGACTGTTATTTTGAGTCGGTGGTATGTGGAAATTTTCAATCATCTCATAGTATTCGTCATCATTCAACAGTCAATCTATTCATCTCATTAACTCTCATTAGGGTCTCATTATAAAAAAAACTTATTTCTGTAAAACGTATCAATAAGAAAGGGTATTCTTCAAACGTCTTAAAATTTGTCCGTTCATTCTGAGCGTTTATTTTAAACTAAGGCGTGACAGACCAACATAGATTATGGTTGAAACTTCACTCTAACAGACCGACATATCAGAAAACGGCGCTTCTGATAGAGATCCTTGGACGCTTCTAAAATAAGATGTGTACATTCGACCTGTGTGTGACAGTGGCTCAGTGTTTAACGACATGGACTGACAACCTGGGTGTGCCACGTTCGAATCCAGTTTATTCCACAGAAACACTTTCACTGAGGATGTGGTCCCTCCTGTAAGTATCTGATGTTTTTCTAGAAATAATTCTAACTAGAATGATATCGGGGAAACCAATGCCAACAATAGAATCATCTGATTCATAAATAATAAATGAATGAACGATAAAAATGCTATTTGAAACTGAAGCGTGACAGACCGACGAGAATGTTACAACAAACTTAAGCATAAGAAATCGATCGACGAAAAAAGCATTTTTAGTGATACTTGAACGCATCTAATAAATAACATGTGCCCGTTCAGTCAGTGAGTTTAGCAATGAACATGTTATTTCAAACTGAAGCAGATGGCTCCTATACAGCACCACATAATGGAGTGTGCAGGTAACTCCACTGGACCATCTGTAAGAAACTGAATATCAGGTGTAGCAGCAAGCCCTGGGAACATCTACATGAGAGAACTGTGAGGAATGAGACAGACACCATCCATTATGACTATGAAATCCCCACAGCTACCTATCTGGAAAACGCAGCTGTCAAACCTGATATTGTCATATGGAACAAAGGAGAGAGGTAACTTTGGTTGAGGTCGGTGTCCCTAATGATGGGGGCCTAAACAGAGCTGAAAGGGAGAAAATAAAATATCAAGGTCTAATGTATGATATGAAAAGAAACTGGAACCTCAAAGAGATTTCCATCATTCCAGTTATCATAGGAGCCACTGGACTCACGAAGAAGAACTTGAAAAAGTATTTAGCAAGTATACGTGGTGAACCAATGGCAAGAGAAATCCAAACAACTGCACTCAAGCCAGAATCCTGAAAAAAGCTCTCGGTTGGAGTCTGTAAATAGTGGGTGATCGTATGGCATTTAGAAGAATGCCCTATCCGCAGCAAATGAATGAAAAGAAAATTAAAAAAAGAGAAGCAATGAAAATACTCTTTCAAGCTTAAACGTGACAGATCAAAGAAAATGCTGTTTCAAAACTTTACCGTGATAGAATGACCGACAGACAAAGTTTCTTATGAAAAATAAATTAGATGCGTCTAAAATAAGATTCGTCCATTAAATACTCGCGTTCAGAGATTCAAATGTTATCTCAAATATAGGCGTCGCAAACTGACAAACCAATCAATGGATGGAGAGAACCTTCTTTTAGAGATGCGAAGACGCATTTAAATATCTTTTTGAATAGTTTTCTTTTTCTTTTTTTTTCTCTATTTCCTTTATTTCTTCTTCTTTTTCACTTTTTTCTCTCTTTTTTCTCTCTTTTTTTCGTTCTTTTCTTCTTTTCTCTTTTTTCTTTCTTTCTTTTTTATTCTCTTTTTCTTTCTTTCTTTCTTCATCTCTTTTTTCTATTTCCTTTCCTTCTTTTTCTCTTATTTCTTTCTTTTTCCTTTTATTCTCTTTTTTCTTTATCTTTCTTTCCTTCTTTTTTCTTACTTTCCTTCTTTTTGTCTTTGTATGTATTTGTGTAAAATTTTGCACGACTTGCTGTATCAGATAAAAAAAAAATGGACGCCTTTCATCTTGTTGCAGACGTGTCAAGAAGATGGTCTGTTTTTCTTCAAGATTCTTTACATCTCACTGGCGTAATGGCGGAATCCTACCGATCGCAATAACACTTTCGATGTCGGATGTTAGTAAATAGTTTGCTTTGTACGAAAAGAAAAAAAAACGGTTTGAACGAATTACACGAAGGCAAAAAGCAGCAACAATAATAATCAACACGTGATGGACGACGAATTCGGTGGGTGCGAAATTGCGCAAAAATGTTCTCTTTTCTTCCACGTCTGAAACTTCTACGCATTTTCTTCCTGCTTCCATTTCAACCACGTTTTATTATTATTGTGATGTCGGCATATTGTTGTTATCATTATTTTGTCGGCTTGTTACAAGTGTCAGCTTATTATTTTATCTCCGATTCTCCAGAGGGTTAGACACAAGGTCAGGTGTGGTCTTGAAAAGACCACGCACTAGGATTAGCACACTCTGGCCTACAAAGAATGCATGAGCAACCCTGTCGGCATTCTCCGGTTGCCCCTCAGACGATAGTACAGCCTAGTAGGGTGACCCTATTAAGACAGGACAAAACCCATACCTCAGCTCGAATAAGCAGAGTCAGAAGAGACCACAACGGCCCAACCTCTCTCGCGCTAATCGTCGAGAACGTATTCTCGACTCGTATGGATAAAACTTACTCACGCTATTCCAGATTATTATTTATTAAGAGTTCTCACAGAACTCATCGCAAAGTCATTACAAAGTCATTACATGTGATCCTCCACTGGCAACAAAAGATGGTGTTTCTGGAATCTGAAGGATAGCAAGCCTTCCCCATATTCCCAGTACTCTCTGTTTCTTTTGATTACCGTTGTAAATCACTTTGTGTTATCGCAATATCTGCTTATCATTGATTTATCGCTGAAATCAGCCGTTGTTGAGTAACATTAAACCCCCTCAGCGTTCCAGAGCTGTCCGTGCTCTTCCGGTGGAGATCAGGATGGTGATTTCCCCTCTCAGTGTTTTCCTCCTCTTTGACCATTCATAACTATTTTGTGTGATACCAACTGATGTTGGTGCCACCATATTTCGGGGGGGGGGGGAATAATGAGATTGTTCATGCATATCTATATTGGCAGTTTCAGTTCATCTGAATAATGTCCTTCCTATATAGTCTTCTATTTCTAATTACCTGTCATTGGTCGGAGTTATCTGGTCATGTGGGTGGTATAGTGTCAATCCTCCTCTGTTTGATACGAATTTCTCCGAAACTTTTTTCCAGTTTTTTCGAGACTCTTCCTAGTGCTGCTATGATTATTGTACGCTTCCTCGTGTCCCACACTTAGATTATCATCCTCTTTTATCTTCACCCTCTGATCAATTGGGACGGCAAAATATACAAATACGCAAGCTTTTTTCTTTCATGTTTACAACACTTATTACGTCCGGTCTTCTCTCTTGGATGAGTTTGTTTATTATTATTTGTGTACTTTCATTTCCCAATACTGTGTCTGGTTTGTGAGTGTAGAATGTAGTCTTCTCTAGAATTCTTAATAATTATTCACCTGTATAACAAAAGAGTACACAGCGCCATAACAATAATTACCTGAAAAAAATAATAATTCGAACAAAAGATTCGTCAACTCCACGAATGACAAACAAAAAAAACTGAATTACAAAATATTGTCAATTAGACAAATCACAAAAACAAATTGGAATTTCAAATATTGTCAACTCGACAAAATATGAAAATAAATAAATTTTTTAAAAAGCTAAAAGAAAAATAGACTTTTCTTTGTTAATCGCTCAAATATTTCGATTTTCCATTAAACTTTACCCACAGGGGAATATCATTTAATCCATGTTCAAACGGATAGAAAGGCAAGCGAATAGTGTGTTAAAATATCGACTCTTGATTGGATAAGAATCCTAATATAAAAATCTTATCTCAGCCAATCAGAAGCGCTTTTACAATATTTCAAAAAAAAACCCGTTTGAACATTTCCCGCTTAGCTGGGGGGGGGGCGATCAAACTCATATATAAGCCAAAAATCCAGCTACCAAATCAGTCTCTTAGCTTTCTTTCAAACCTGTCAGAAGGGAACGCGCAACTAAACTGCCCCCAATGACCAGCCGAACGGGACACGAGAGACGACACTACCACACACCTGTGAACAAACAGAGGCACACTGACTTCTACAAACCAAAGAACAACAACTTAACAGCTCTTCCTAAGAAAACGTTCCATCATATACATCGCCTCGTTGCCCATTGCAACCGACTTGAAGTGTTACAATTACGACTCACCTCGAGGCTGAACTAATACAAAGACAAAAGCTGACTGACTATACAGGAGCGCAAACAGATCCCGTTTGCTGCCATAACTTTATTTTATTTTACAAAACCTGACTTTATTTTGTTTTACAGAATCTGCACGAGGTCCTAACTTACTCGTTTCTCATCATGGACTTTTATTTTTGTTAATTTTTCAAGATGCTATCTTGTTGTCAATAAAAATGAATATATTTTTGTATGGATTGCTTAGTCATTCGTTTGATATGTGTGTATCCTTCTGCACTATCTACCCGATCCAGTCTGCCAGGTTGACCTGAGATGACCTTATAATGGTTGAAAGGTTATTAAACACCAACAAATAGATCGTAATCCAATCACACCTGTTTTTATATTCCTTTTGTGTTGCTTTGCTGCAATCACCTATAATGTTGTTGTTGACCGTTTCGTCTCCTTCTCAACAGAGTCTACATTCACTGTTTACCTCTCTGTCTTGCTTTGTACGCAGTTTATTCTGATTGCGTTGTTTTATGTGGCTTCTAGTAGGGATTCCATTTCTCTATTCAAGTGTCATTTCGTTGATCCGTTTTTTAAATAACCCATGTAGCAGCTCATTTTCCTATTTTCGTTTATTCGTCTGTTTGTTTCCCGTTTCGCTACTCGCCGTATTGTTTAACTCGATGCTTCTGTAACAGTAGTAATCAATCTCTCCTTATTTTGTTCTGAATATTTTTCAAATCATTTTATCGCATCATCACCAATTCAATACTTATCAGTCTCCTTCCACCTTTTTCCTATTTACATAGAGTCGGCCAACATCATCCTTTTGATGCAATACGTTGTGCATGATCATCAGTTTTCAGATCCTTTGATCTATATATCTTAATTCTTCCTGTAGCCATTTTAGTTATAGTCCAGAGTATCTTACTAGGAAGACTGGTCAAGTATTTATTTATTTTTCTCAAGTTCTACTATTTTTTTCAATGAACTTTATTGTTCTTCGCGGGTATTCAGTTTTAATCATCTCTTTTATCTTTGTTGACTTGATTGTGTCTGCTGTCAGAATGACCAGATATTTATAAGTTTGGTGTTTACCAAATACCTTCATCATTCCTCCATTGAGCATGTTTATATCTTCTGTCGTTTCCGGTTTTTCCTTCTTCATCTCAAGAAGTGCGCACTTTTCAATTACCGAATGTCATATCGTGGCTGAAGATTCTGGTTGCGCTTATAAGTGTTTCTTGGTTCTTTTTTTGCAAGTAGTTTCAGATTTTGATTTTGAAAATTATTATTATTTACTCACTAGAATTTCTCACACAGAAAATCATCAGTGATTGATAATTGACAATAATCGGTGTTCTCTGGAGTCTAAATGATAACAGTTCTCCACAGATGTCCAGTACTCTCCACCTCTTTCAATAACCATTGCAAATGATTTTGCATTATCGCAACAGCCATTTACCATTGATTTCTCGCTGGCAACGACCAATGGTATTCTCTGGGATTCGAATGGCAAAAAGCCTCCTCTAAGTACCTTAATAATTCGTTTTTTTCATCATTGCCGTGCGTTTTAAGTGTCAATCCTCCCTTTAGTTCTAATTTCTCATAGTCTTTTTTCCAGTTTTTAGGGACTCTTCCAAGTGCTCCTACAATTATTAGTATTACAGTGATTTTCTTCATGTTCCATATTCCCTTTAGTCTTTTGACAAGTTCCATGTATTTGCCTAATTTTTCTGCCTCCTTAGTATTCACTCTGTGAACGGCTTGGACGACAAAACCTACAATTTGTCACGTGTTTTCCTTCTTTTTGACTATTATTATGTTATGGCTTTTTGCTTTGATGCATTTGTCTATTTGTCCTTACATTTCCCAGGGGATTTCATGACTTTCGTTTGTGTTTGTACCATTTGTCTGCATGTACAAAATGCAGACGTTTGCATAATCTAATGTAGACTGCCTACCCTTGCAGTCCTGCCTGCTTTTATATTATTTGGGGGATAGTTTACTGCATTTACTTATTAAATGGTTTACCGTTTCGTCTATTTCCCCACATAATCTACATTTACTGCTTACCTGGGTTATGTCTATTTTATCTTTGATATAGTTCGTCTTATCTCGTTGTTCTGTGCGTCTGTCAGCAAGAATCCCGTTTCTCTGTTTAGGTATCTTTTTCGTAGCATTGTTCATGTGTTTTCGTGCATCTCTTCGCTAGTCAGGCTTAGGAACCGTCCATACAGCTGCTTCTTTTCCAATTTTTATCTTCTCGCCTTTTTTCATTCCGATTCAGCTACTCCCTCTATTGATAATTTTGAAGGTTTGTCTTACTGCGACGATAATTCTTTCTGTGTTATGTCTTATATATTTTAGAATACTTTTTTATGTCATCCGCACAGTCTTCTATACTTACGAGCCCTCTTCCTCCTACCTTTTTTCGTAGATTATTATTATTATTAATATTATTATTATTATCATCATCATCATCATCACCATCATCATCACTATTATTATTATTATTATTATTATTATTATTATTATTATTATTATTATTATTATATCAGCCTGTTAGAATTATCAGTCTATAGTATCCCAATATTTAAAGTGGTACTTGCCATTATTTAATGAATTGGGATTGGTGAATCTACGAGTATTGTTTATTGGGTGATGAGTAGAGCAGATGGACTAACATCATTCAAGGGCGAAAAGCTACCTGGTGAAACTAAAAAGTTAAAAATGATAAGATGACTTGAAGCGTGAGAACGGAAGTGGAGATAGGGAGACATATTGGATGTAATGTAATATAGATTGAGAGTGCGTTTTGTTTAGCATAACGTCATATCAAGTCAAGACATGTCGGAAATATGAGTAAACAGATAGTAAAAAATAGGGCTCATAAACCAGTGTATTTTACTACTCGATAAAAGGATATCTATTTCACACACAAAAAAAACTTGATATCTGTGCTGTGTTTTCTATGTATTGAAAAGAGGAAAAGCTGTAACGAAGTTTTGTTGCCGCATTTTCCAAGATCTTTGCGTGATGAGCAAGCAACCCACGGTACGGAAAGTATGATATGGTTTATAAAGGGTTATAATATGTGTGTTTTGTGTTTTCATACACCCCTACCTGATATTCATATCGTCCCACCAATTCTTGTCTCATTAGTCTTAGATTGTCATCTGTTACTTCACGTTCGGTAGTGATCTGGCAAATCTAGAGTTACGAGGCTACCCCTCCTTTCCCCCCTTTAGTCCCCATGCTATACACATTCTTATCACATTCATTTCTTGTAAGAATTATATTTCAGGAAGAAATTCAGAGCACTTACTAATATGGAGTTACTTTCCATTCACTGTGTACTTTACGCTATTAATTCAGTAGGTCATATTATATAAAAATAGAGCATATAAACCGACAAAACGAAACCAATGGCTTATTAGTATTCTAGCACTATTGGTGCCAATCCTTCTTTCGATTCTCTGCTATGTTTTTTCATACATTTCTCTAGGAAATGAGGGGGTGTTGTTTGAAAAGTGTTTTCTACTTCCATTTTCGTGGCTCGCCCTTAATTCACCAAAACCTCAGTCCACACTTTGGCACTCTCTACTTGGTTCCTAACACCATATCAAGTATTGTGGTTTATATTGGGGGAACCTATTGGATCTCAAATTTACAGAGGAGTGTATGCGTTTCACTGTCTGTAAACAATATATATATATATATATATATATATATATATATATATATATATATATATATATATATATATATATATATATATATGCATATATATATATATATATGAAACCTACTGGATATATCTTTGTTGTAATTATGTGAAGAAACTATGGCGCTCTATGTTAAAGGCAGTGGGGAAAATCTCGATTTCATGTCCTAAAACTCAAGTATAAAGACCTGAAATACTTAACTTCAGTGATCTGACTGGAATCGGTGAGCCAATGCGATTCAGTCGTATAAGCGACGTTAAACCTTGTCAGTGTTTAGACAGTAATACCAGGTGCTGTAAGTAAGCACTCAACCTAAATGAACGAACGATTAACAGCCTCGCTGGAAATTCTGACCGGCGACAGATAGTGTTCATGCACGGGGATATTTTTCGAACCATTTTTTCCCCTCGCTTAACGGCATTAGACTAAGTATGAACTCCAAAAAGACTGAACAGAGATTTTAATTAAAAAAATAACGTCAAATGTCATGTGAAGGCAAAATATGATTTTATATACATAAGTACAACTATTACCCTATGAGCCATTCACTGACGTGATTAGGTAAAATTTAGACGAATAAAAGCTGAAGATTAAACGAGAATTGACTGAAAAAACGCACGAACCAACAGGCACGTCTGCTTGTTACTTTTGTATAGTTACACTATGATTCACATAGATCTTTTGTGTGGGTGTCATGGTTGTCTGATGAAGATATTTCTGACGAAGTTCAGTGGGATCAGACTCAAAATAAAGATGTCGACCGAAAAAAGCCAAAATTACCATCACACCATATACTGGTACTATTACTATTACTATATATAGACCACTGTCTATGTATACATATATCAAGGGGGCGCGAGAGCGTTCTATCCCTTAATAGACTTCACGAATGGCCTATGCTGGAAATCTCATTTCTTTGATCAATCATAACTCAAAAACCAATAAGCCAAATTAGTTAAAACTTTGCACAAAATTTTTATTTGATAGGTCCTATAAGTGTGTAGAATTTCAGGCAACCCAGAGATCCAGAAAGTTTAATCATGAAATCATGTTATCTGTGTGTACGTACGTATGTACGTACGTACGTACGTACTATGTGCCACCCTGTATCTCATCAACTATTTGATGGATTCAACTGATTTTTGGCAGAGAGGGAGAGGTTCTAGGGTCTAGTTGATGGCATTTTAATTTGAGTTTACCATATACCTTAGTTTTCCAGAAACTTCGAAAAAACCTTAAAAATGACCAGTATTCATACACGTTATTCTATATCTTATCGACCATTTGATGGATTCAGCTTATTTTTGGCAAAGATAGAGGTTCTAGTGTCTAGTTGATGGTATTTTAATTTCAGTTCACCATATACCTTGATTAGTCAAACTATTAACTATATCAGTTATGAGAAGGCATTGTATTGAGGCATTGTCTTTACAAAAGTAGTGACATTCCATGAAAAATGGCAGTATACTGAAATCATATGCCCTTGATAGGGTTAAGATGAAAATTCATATACACTAAATGTACAAAAGCAAGGAAATTCCCAAATTGTTATACTTTTATTTTCATTAAGGGTATGCGAGCACAACAGGGCTATGTATTTTACTGGTAGGCATTTTTCTTCAGCGCACCTCACACACTTCATCTACTCATGCATAGAGATTTATACTGTAGTGATGTGATAATGAAATAATTTGGTTGATATGTAGTCATACCCTTAATGACAATAAAAGTGTAAAAATTTGGGAATTTCCTTGCTTTTGTACATTTAGTGTATATGAATTTTCATCTTAACCCTATTAAGGGCATATGATTTCAGTATACTGGCATTTTTCATGGAACATATATATACAGGGTGGGCCAAAATAAGGGTCCTATCTTTAAATTTGAATAACTTGAATTTGAATAACTTCCACAAAATAAAAGTTAAACTCACCAAACTTTATGTGTGTGTAGACTGACCCTTCCGAGATTTTTTGAAATAAACAAAACAAATTTTAACCGAAAAACACTTCTTAAAACTTACAAAAACTAAAGTATTGTTTTTTACACTGTTTTGAGTTTTTTAAGCAAAAATAATGTTTTCGAAATGAGGGTACGTTCCTTAGGGCTAATACGGCTCATGCTTGCTTCGGAAGGGGTCCTTTACTTATTCTAAAAAAAAAAATTTTTAATCAATAAATAAAAAAGTTATGAATTTTTAAAAATAGGACCCTTATTTTTGCCAACCCTATATATATATATATATATATATATATATATATATATATATATATATATATATATATATATATATATATATATATAATTATTAAGCTCCAATTACATGGAGCCCTTTGGAGAATAAATAAATTGATAATTCATGGAAATTCGCCTCGTTGTACGATTCTTTCCCTTGGAAAATTGGATCTTCTTTAGAATCACACTACTTGTGTGTACATTAATATACATGGAAGTTCCCTCACGTTTAAAGTGTGATCGGATCAGTGGGCTGGTTGTTATGAAACTAGAGACTATAATTCGTAGATTCGAGTTACGGGTCGTCCTACTGGCGATGCGGTTACGTAATTCCATGCTGACGAGCGTAAAATAAAAACGCGAAACATACACACACACACATATATATATATATATATATATATATATATATATATATATATATATATATATATATATATATATATATGGGAAAAGAAGGATAAAGGTAATCCGACGTGATAGGAAATGAAAAAGGAAAAACCAAAAAGGAAGTTTTTATGTGTTCATCAACGTTTCGTCTTTATTTGTAAGACTTCTTCAGGATGATAATATAAAGAAAAATGTCATGCAAGTACGGAAATAGTAGCCACTACTGGAAAAAAGTAGGGACCAACGTCCGGACCTGGTGAAGTCAGTTGCGAAGAATGAAAATAAATGTTTAAGAAACTGAGTGAAAAAAGTGGAAGGGTGGGGGTGAGCAGGGATACTGTGGATGGTTGTAAGTGAAAAAGTGGAAGATTGGGGCTAGTTTCTTCAACATTTATTTTCTATTTATTCACCATGAATTAACCACATTTTTGAACAATACTTTCTTTTTCAAAAGTATCCGTTATATTGTAGTATTTTTATTTGTTACTATTATAACGTCTATTTTAATCAGAAAAGGTAATAAGAAAATGAAACCGACATACTTTCTTTAATAATTCTAATTCACACTTTATCTACGAGTGATCGTTTGAATACGTACAAGTTGCAAACATCTACAGTGAAAGCTGTGTTAGGGAACCGACAGGATTCGAACTTGGCATGCCCATGTCGTCATTCCACGTTGGTATTATCTTCACCACCTCCCAGTTTCCGCATTAAACGCGCAAATTGAATGGGCATATCTTAAGAATACCAGGTCTTGTTTTTCGGTTAATCTTATAAGTCTCATTCTGTCCAATTGAAATGGAATAATTCGGGTTTCTGTTTTATAGATTTCCTTTTGGAACTTCTTTTTTTATAGGATCGACCGGAAAGGCTTGACCAATCCACGACAAACATCAATTAGTTTTTGATTAATTAAAACTTGTGCCAAAGGATTGGCCTTTACGGTTGACTAACTCTTTTTCAGTACGTTTGAAACGGAACGGAAAAAGGAAGCACGTCTCTACTCCCTTGACACGTTCTTTATGAGTTCGTGACATGAAGAATTCACTCGTCCGGGATCAGGTAACCCTTTGCCATAGAATGAAATGACATTTTTCCCCCTTTTCTTTTCTTCTTTTTTTTTCAAAACTCAAAGAATCGCGATTTTTCACGCTGGCTTTAGGATTTCCACATTTGCAATTTCGGTTTAAGAATCTAAAGAATTGTATACGTGTCCATTCATCTCTATGATTGTCCTGGGTATGATATTAAACTACATCCTGTGGTTCGTCCCCAATCTGGCAGCTTTGGGGAGAGTGAAGTCACCCCTTAGTTGCCACTACTCTCAGGACTACTCTAACCCGGGGTGGTAATAGCGGTCAGGAACCCATTATGAGTTGAATATAATCGATCCTGCATAATCACGCTGACACTCTGGTTCCCGTTATATAACCGACGTTAAGCAACGTTGACCCGTATCAGTACTAAATGGTTGACCATTTGAGAATACCAGGTGCTTATGTGCTTTCCGCTTATTTCGACATTGTTTCCAGTCATCCTGGACTTCTCCTTGCCACTGGAATCGGGCAGCGCTGACTCGGGGGGGGGGGGGGGGTTAATGCGCAACCCTAGTTTCACAAGTACATGCATAGCCACCATTACACGGGGGCATCCATTGTCTTTCGAAACTGAATGAAATCCATGAATTATTCTGGTTATGACATTAAACTATGTCTGATGGCGTGATCCCAATTTGTGAGTTTGTGGAATAGTGAGTTTGTGACAGAATAAAAGCTCACTTGACAAAGGCTCACCTGACAAAATCCCACGTGACAAAAGCCCACCCGAAGAAAGCTCACCAGGCAAAAAAGGTCGCCACAAATGTTGAAAAACAACCCAACGTCCGGCGTAATAATTACAAATATTATATGTTTACATTTAGACTTTTTATTATTAATAATAACTAGCTGATCCCATGTCTTGGCGTTGCCCGGAAATTTTGAGTAAACCAATAATCGAAACTTACAGAAGTAAATTGACCGGAAACGACTGGAAAGACTTTTGTTGCCCAAAATGCTAAGCATTTATCCACGATATAAAAATATGCGTAAACAGAACTAATTGTTTTATTAAAATTCAAATGAAAAATCAAAATGAATAGTTAATGGATGAGATGACCTTTTGCAAAGTAATATGCAAATTAGTTACCTTCCGGTGCTGATCTCATACTTGTGATCAATATATTAGAAAGCTAGTCTTCTTCTTCTATTGTGAGTATGCATTTGGCGTTTTAATATCATTGTAAGTGCAACAAATGTCTTAACTTTATAAATATATAGATTTTTGCCAATGTTTCTTCCCGTTTTTAATTTCAGTTTACATTTATAAATAACCATTAAAAATAGAGGCAAGTTAAAGTAAAACATTTGGACAGAGGTTATTCATACGCCTAAGACTACATCGATTATTCATTAAATAAACGGTCTATAATAATAAAATATTTATCACTTCATCGATACAATAGTGGCACAGTCGTGAAATAATCTCTTTATTTGCAATCTTCTTAAAATACAATAATATACATGTTTCAGGGAAGGAGATGTAACAGCTAGATCAGATTAAACGCAATAATGACGTAGAACATATTAAGGTGGAATTATATGAATTTTGAACTAATGTAAAAATTGGAATTAAGAGGGCATTTTGGGATCTATCGAATGAACTCTTCTAATACATAAAATTAAGTTAGTCAGAATTTAAAAGTTAAACCTAAATAGCATTTAAGCTAACAAATAAATATTTGAGTATCGATAGTCAGTGAAGTACGAACATTTTAGAGTCTATTTTCTTAGAGAAAACCCTAAATTCAAATATACTCTATCATACTTTCGGTAAAAGAAACTTACAAAATTTCACCGTCTGTTTCAAAACAAAATTCAAAATGGTGTCTCCATCACTAAGTATATACTTATTCATGAAGGTTATTTCAGTATAAATAATTTAGGTGACCGAAATAGGAATTAGTCATAGCATAGTAAGATTTAGTTACAATACCTTAGTACACGTTTTATTATTTCTGTGCATTTTAATCAAATGAAAAAAGCAATAGTAAAACGAAACAAAGGTGAAATTAAAGATTCCGGGTAACACCGGGTCGCTACAACTAGTATTTAACATAATTTCATCTGTATAGTTATATTGTATAAAATAGTGTAAATGTTCAGTGCAATTATATGTTTGTGTTATTCAAGGGTTGAGTTGAGACCATAGTTCAAATGGAAAATCCCCAAAGAGGCATAACAGACAAAAAAAAACAAAAAAAAAAATAATAATAATAATAATAATAATAATAATAATAATAATAATAATAATAATAATGATGATGATGATGATGATAAAATCGATCCCATAGGATTTGAACTCGGAATAGTCGAACCCACCGTGTGTAATGATAATCATAAGACCAATTACGCACACTCAGACGGAATTGATCACATCTGAAGAGTGAACGGAGAACAGAAATCTCTTTGGGATAAAAAAAAAACGGTTTAGATTATAAACAGGGAGCGTCGTTGGAAGGTAAGGAAGATCAAAGAGGCGGTGTATATAAACATTTGGGCAAATTGCGAAAGTCATACGAGTACAGTGTTCAACTCGTTGCGGTTTCCGCTACTTAAGAAAAGGAACGGAGTCAAGAACATGTTTAAAGCGGGCTCGCCTAGCACACACTCCCTAAAATCTATTGAAATCCTTGACGAATGAACGCGCTAATATTTTTTTCGGTAAATTTTCAGAGCTTAAAATATGCACGCAGTGAATCCAAAAGAAATATGTTTTATTTATTTTTTATTTATTTTTTATTTATCTTTTTTATTTATTCACTAGCTGTACATACCCGGCGTTGCCCAAGTGTAGTGAAGTCATTTAAGTTTTTAAGTTTTATTTGTTTGCAAATTTTTAACTTAAGGTAGATAACTCATATCATATTCTTCAATTTAAAATGAGTTATCCCCCGTTTGTTGATTGTATTTTAGGTATTTAAAATA
Organism: Sepiola atlantica; assembly: GCA_963556195.1. Taxonomy (NCBI): domain Eukaryota; kingdom Metazoa; phylum Mollusca; class Cephalopoda; order Sepiida; family Sepiolidae; genus Sepiola; species Sepiola atlantica. Next base: position 63,354,858 of record OY744519.1, read on the forward strand.
TTTCATATTAGCAGACGCTAAGTAATTTTCTTAATAGAGTGTACCTAAGTATGTCATTATATTGGCAATAACACGGTACAACAATAACAAATGAAAATTGGCTACAAGAAGCAAAGTTTGATTTATAAACTTAAATGTTATTCATTTATTTATATACCTCAAAACAGAACCGTCAATATTTCTAAAAACTTGCATAAAAATATTTCGGATTACTCACCGTGTCAATTAAAATAGATCGCTGTTGATTTCCAAATCTTTAGAAATGTGAGGACAATTACGGAAAACACACTTTTTTGTCGGTATCCACAAAACTTAAATGTTAACATTGATGGCCACTCATGTTAAGTAGACCGAGAAACATTTCCCTCGACACTTCATAATCATTGATAGAAAAAATGAACATAAAAGAGTAGTTGTTATAATATTTGATGAGACAAAAGAAAATGATACATCATCGCCTATGATTCAGACCTGTCACGTAGATTGCAAATTCAATTCATGGAAGATAATCATACCGTAACTTGTGAATATAATATAATATTTAAAGTATCATACATACGCGACATTATACTCTTAATTGAGTTTTCTTCATTCGAATTATCTCTTTTCAGAATTAGATCATAATTAAACAAATACTATTTAATATATTTTATCTATCAATCATTTTGATCAACTTCTTTTTAATATACGTAAAAAATATCGCTTATACAGAGAAAACTGAGATGATAAAATTAAAATCGAATGACGCATACTATATCGCCCGAACTAAGGATTGAACCTTCAACCTCTAAAAGATTATCACTTAAAAATGAGTATCACTTAGCACTTACATACATTACGCTACGAGTCCTTGCTGGCAGTTCTTGTATGAATTTCAGGAGACTAAAATATTTTTTGTCTCAGATGTGTAATCTTCCTACTCATTACTATATATTACTACTTATTACTATATATATATATATATATATAGAGAGAGAGATAGATAGATAGATAGATAGATAGAGAACATTAAAATTTAGATTATTCTTAGCACTCACTCAATAGGTTAGTGTATATATTTTTAATTGATAAATTATTAAAACAAATTTATTTAAAGTTTTCATTATTATTATTTAGTTTTTTTAGCTTCGATAGATTTCATAAACAAATAAAGATGGTTTATTTACTGACGTACACACATACAAAATGCGGAAATTAACATATTTTGATGAATAAATAAATAAAAATAATTTTTAATAATTCTTACTTTAATTTATTTAATATTTAATATACCATAGTACTTATATTTAATTAAATCTTAAATTTTAAATTTTGAAATTAGATTTCAAACTTTATATGTAATTCTTAAATAAATATTACTTTATTGTAGTATATCGTTTTTATTTTCAACTTTGTCTATTTTTATTTCTATTTTCTTTAAGATTTGTTAAATACTGCATCGTATCTTAATTAATAAATGAATTCCTAAGTATATATATATATAAACAACATTTTTTTTATATTCAATAGACACATCAGCTTTTCAAAACAAAAAACAAAAGATGGCTGCTCTTTCAAGGTAACGATTTCGGAATCTCTCTCAATGGATGTGTGTAGTTGTTTTTATTTTTTGTTTGTTGCACTACGATGTATTTGTTCTGATTGAGAATCTTCTGGTTTTCTCATGAGTCCATGGAAGAAAGATCTGGGAATGACATACAAATATTAATTGCTCTTCGGATCAGTTATTGTGACAAAGTTTCCAGTTTTGAAAAAAATGATTGATAAGATGAATAAAATCTCGGTCTTTGGCATGTAGCAAATTTTGGTTAATTTATATATGCTATGTTGCTATGCGTTAACAGTCATCGAGATTTTACTTTGAAAAAGTTGGCATATATAAAGAATAGAAAGTATATTCAAAGCATATATTTTCCCGCACATATATACATATATATATACATATATATATATATACATATATATATATATATATATATATATATATATATATATATATATACACACACACATATATATATATATATATATATATATATATATATATATATATATAAATATATATATATATTTATATATATATATATATAGAGAGAGAGAGAGAGAGAGAAGGAGAGAGAGAGAGAGAGAGAGAAAGAAAGAGAATTTAAGATTATAATATCTATATGTTCATCAGTATGAATGACGGAAATAGACATAATGCCTGCAAGAAAGGAATAAAGAAAAAGTAAATGTAAAATGAATGAAAGAAGGTAACGAAAATGAATGAATGAATGAATAAAAGATTAAAACAAAGAAAGAAAAATAATTAATAAAGCAAAGAAAGAAAATAAAATAAATACTGAATGAAAATAGAAAGAAGAAAAAATGCAATAATGTGTAAATAAAGACAAATAATTAATAAATGAAAAAAAGACTGAATATAAAAAAAGAATTGATTAAAATGTCGTCTGCTTTGGTTTATCCTACATCGTTGGATGTGAAAGGCGAATTAAAAATGTACCGAGTTTCTGTCAGTGAGAATCTTACCAAATATCCTTTTGGCTTGGAATCATATATTTGACCCTAAACCGTTTCATTTCCCCCGAAGAATAGTTTATGAATCTTGCCGTTCTTTAAGGAAAAATAACGAAAAAATCGTTTTCCATTTGACTACTAAGATAGAATCGTCATTTTTAACTTAAAAACGTGTAAAATGATTCATGATTTCAATGTGTTTTTTTTTTCAAATGTATGCTGCATAACAATATTTATTTCCTTGCATAAATTATTTCATGAATCTAGCAAGAAATGTTATCTTAATTAGATAACAACATCAAAAGAGGATTTAGCAAATTTAAAATGTGCAGAAATAGAAAGCATATTACCACTCCGAATAGCTTAGGTCTTACTGCATCTGACTGAAGATGTAACAGTTCCGGTTTTAATACCGCATCTCGGCATCCGTTTTTTTTTTTAACTAGTTTTAAAATTCTAAGTTGATGCATCTACGATTAATGTTTCAAAACAATTTGGTTCAACTAATAATTGTATAACTAAACGATACTAATTAACTTTCAAAATGAATGTTAAAAATAGAAAAATAAAATTTTAAGAAATAAATAAGCTTAAATTAATTAATAGGTTTAAATATTAAAAAAATGAAAACAAAATGAAACTTTAAATAAATAGTGGGCAGCGCCGGGTAGGTACGGAGTTAGAAATTGCATATATATATATATATATATATATATATATATATATATATATATATATATATATATATATATATATATATAAAGAGAGAGAGAGAGAGAAAGAAAGAGAGAGAGAGAGAATTCTTAGCAGTTTTTGATGCATTAAAATATTAAGACTACAAATAATTATACTTTTAGAACAATTTGGTTCAGTTAATAATTTTTAAAAAAACGTTACTATAATAATTAAAGTTAAATTTAAAAATTAAATTTTAAAACATAAAACAAATATTTTGGAAAATTAATCGACTTACTTTACATAAGAAAGAGAGAGAGAGGGAAAGAGAGAAAATGGAGAGAGACTTTTAGACGGAAAGATCTTATGAAGATAAAATTATTTCAAACTGAAGCGTGATAGAGCGACCGACAGACACAGCCTTTTATAAAGATAGATGGACGCATCTAAAATAAGATATGCCCGTTGGGATGAAAATGGTAGACTGAACGATTAACGGAATGACACTCTTGTAGACAGGGGAAATAAAATACTATTAAAACTGTAAGCGTGATAGACCAACAGAAGGACAGAGCTTCTCATGAAGATGTTTGGATGCGACTGTTCAATCTGCGCGTTTACCGATAAAAATGCTATTTCAAAATTTAAGTGTGACAGACGACTGGCCGATAGATAGAAAATGCTTCTATTAGAGAATGACGTATCTCTAAAATGCTATTACAAAATTAAGCGTGAAAAGGCCGAAGAAAATTCTATTTAAAACAAAAAAGTGACAGATCGACTGACGGACAGTACCTCACATAGATATGATAGGACGCATCTAGAATAAGATGCGTCCGATCAATCTGCTCGTTTAATAATGAAAATACTTTCAAACTTAAACGTGGCAGACCAAGAGACAGGTCGGGAAACGGAAAGAGCTTCCATTAGAGAATGAACACATTTATAAGAAAAGTTTATTTAAAATTCAAGCACGACAGACCGACAGGCGGCCACTCATTGGTTCTCATAGAAATGCTAAGAAGCATTGGAATATGATACATCCGGTCAATCTGTGCGTTTCTTTTTTCTTTCTTTTTTTTTTTTTTCATTTTTTACTTTAATTCACCCTAAAAAAGCACATTGCCACTTAGATATAAAGAGCCACCGTGGATTATGGGCCAGATTTATAGGAGGCATCCTAAGTAAGGAGTTGAGAAGCTAGATGTTTGTTTTCATTACATTTTAATTGCTGCATGTCGGTACAGTCAGGGAAACATAGAGCAGGGAGGGAATTTCAAAGGCTAACAGTTCGATGAAAGAAGCTATTAGAATAGAAAGTCTTCCGCCATCTGGGGACCTCCACATTGAATGGATGAGATTTATCTAATTGTCGGGTGTGTCAGGTTTTTTGGGTGTGTCGGGTGTATATACGTCGAGGGTGGCACCAGAGCAGAAAGTCCGTCGGAGTACATTTCATTGAACTACTTGTAAAACAAGCACAGGCATGCAACACTGCGGCGATTGGACAAGGACCAGAATCTGGCAGACAGTATGAGGCCTATTAGATTACAGACTCGTTTTTGGACCCTGTCTAGTAGAAATAGAATTGTTGATGGTGCACCAGCCTAGATGTGATAACAATATACCATGCATTAAGGCGGATGGTGGCCTTGAAGGATACTGGCAGTTATGAGAAGTTTCGCTACGTAACTGCTTTTTGAAACTTAAGCGCGACAGACCATCGCCAATTATATTTCCTACTTTTCAAACTTCCTACTCCTGTTTTACTGACTGTACCGACAAACAAAAATTTAAATGTAATGAAAACAAACATCTAGCTTCTTTACTCCCCACTTAGGGTGCCCTCTATAAATCTGGCCCCTAATCCACGGTAGCCCTTACGTCTCAGTGGAAATGTGTCTTGGATGAGGTGAAGAAAATAATATTTAAAACTTTAAAAGTTTTAAATATCATTTTCATGAATAACCATTGAAAATGATATGTAAAACTTAAGCATGACAGACATCGAAAATGATATTTAAAACTTAAGCGTGACATTCTATCTAAAATGATATGAAAAATAAAGCGTGACAGACGATTGAAAATGATATTTAAAACTTAAGTGTGACAGACCGTCGAAAATTATATTTAAAATTTGCGCGTGACAGAACAACGAACATTATATTTAAAATTTGAGTGATATACCATCGAATATGATATTTAACATTTAAGCATGACAGATTATCGAAAATGATATCTAAAAATTAAGCGTGAAAGAGCAACGAAAATTATATTTAAAACTTGAGCGTGAAAGGCTAACGGACCGACGGACAAAGCATCTCTAGAGACGCTAAGGCGAATCTAAGAAGTGGGCCTTGTATCTTTCATCACTGTACGACAGGTGTCCCGATTTATGGCCGAGAAGTGTCTGCGAAGGATGAATGCCATGAAGGGGTTAAATCTTGTGAACAGGTTTCGGGATAGACTCAGATTATCGAGGCGGAAATGTTAATTATCAATTGACGCCAAGTAAAGCGGCCAAACGTGACCTTCCAACACCAACGTTTCAAACAACGAACGCCCACAGTTTGATACCTGATATTCGGATCATCTGATTTCACACCTATTTATTTCTTAGTAAGTAAATCAAGGACGAAAGGGGGAAAAAGAAACGAAAACAGATCAGCCGAAACCAGATATGTTTGCCAAGAAATTAGTGAAACCCGAAACGGAAGTTAGCCATTTTGTATGGAGCGACCTGATTTCTATATGAGCACGAGTTACTGTCCATGAACACGTCCAGACTAACCGACACAGAATACAAAAATTATAATAAAACATATGTCTGAATTTTTTAGATGAGGATTGATAATTTGTATAATTTCGATTATTCGGACTACATTTCTCATGGGTGTTATCATCACAACGTTTCGGCCGCTGTAACCTTCGGCCTTCTTCAGGTGTATCCCTTTAAACATCACTGTGTGCATGTATATATATATATATATATATATATATATATATATATATATATATATATATATATATATATATATATATTATAACCTTATCTATTATTTATAATTAATGGTTCCTATATTGTATTATATACTAGGTCTGCTTAGTAAATCATTATTGCCTAACATATGCGCTGCTTCTTTGAGCCGTCTTACTCTCCACTGTTCTTCTTTATCGATAATGTTTACTTCGTCCCATGAGGGTGGATGGTTTCCCTTTTCCCTCCATATGTGGCCAGCCATACTCATGACTTCTCCCAGTCGTTGCTGGCGGAACAAGTGCATGCTATCCCCGTAGATTAAATAAAGGGTTCGAAATTCCGTCCAGATTCCCGAGTTCGACAGAAATATTCTCGAGTTCGAAGAGATACACCTGAAGAAGGCCCAAGGTTACAGCAGCCGAAACGTTGTGATGATAACACTCAAGATGAGAAATGTAGTCTGAATAACCAAAATTATACCTAATAAAACATTGTGTGTATTGGATTGAAGGCTAATAGAATGCGTAGTAAACGGTAACTATAACTAATAGAAACATACAATCGTATGCAAATAAATGAAGAAGAAGATTGTAACACGACAACAAATATGATAGTGTGTTACTGTCGTATATATTTATTCCCTTTTTTATACATTTATATGTATAAACGTTCGTTATATTTATTACTTTTTATATCTTTTTATATTATGACACATTTGTTCTAATATTTCGTGAATAACAGCTTTTTTTCAAAGTAGAAGTATAGAATCACTAAGTTTTTTTTCTAATAAGCTCGATGTCGAATTAACCGGAAGTCTTTGTATCGGTTAGAGGTCACATCAATCACATTTATGTGTAGCTGTATTATAAATATATATTTTAATGACAGAACGATTGTGTCCCTTTCCGGGATGATTACCTCACACTACCATTAGTGAGAGACCTGGCAACGGCCACTCTGTTTAACTAGGCTAGTTTTTTAGTCGAGGCGCAATCCTTCCAATCTAACGAAAAGATGTAATTGAACGAAAAGCAACAACCCAGAAGGATCTACTGCAACCGAAATAATATATATATATATATATATATATATATATATATATATATATATATATATATATATATATATATATATATATCTGTTCGCAAAAGAATATTGATTAATTTTGTTAACCTACGCGTCTCAAGCAAGATACATTGTCGTCACAGGTAGCATCTTAATTAAACAACAACTTCCTTGTAAAACAGAAAATTGCGATCGCATCCTGTCTCTTTCCATTGCCACTGTCGAGAACTATAGGTTCTGTTTGGAAGGGAAACCAGTTGAATTATAAATAGCACACTAACAAAACATTATTAATTTCGTCATCGGGCTAAAATCCTCAAATATCCTCAACCACTCTGACAAGGTTTGAAGTGGGAAATAAGAAATGCGATTTGCGTCATTTAAATGTTGTAAGGCACATTCGAAAATCATCCTGGGATCGATATCCATTTTCTGTAGATCCCTTGGCGCAAACTGTTGTTTATCTTTATTTCGGTAAATGTTGTATATATATATATATATATATATATATATATATATATATATATATATATATATATATATATATATATAGAGAGAGAGAGAGAGAGAGAGAGAGAGAGAGAGAGAGAGCGAGAGAGAGGGGGGGAGAGTTGAAACAGTGAAAAGCAAAGGAAAGAAATATATGGGAGTGGAGGAGTAAGAACTATTCTTATTGGCTGATATCTACTGACGTGACTTCATAAGAACGGTTGAAGATTGTCACTTCAATAAAAAAAAGAAAAAAAGAAGAGTGTTGCTATGTCGATGAGCGTGGCTAAACGTTTTCGATAAGGCGGCCCAACGCGTCCGGAATAAGGTAACGGTTACTGTTTGATCCGATATTATGCGGAACATGTGAAAAATGTATTTTACGAACATTTTACTTTTCTCCTCTCTCTCTCTCTCTCTCTTTCTCTCTCTCTCTCTCTCTCTCTCTATATATATATATATATATATATATATATACATATATATATATATATGATTATTCAATAAGAAATACTTTTTAATTATCATGCACATACGTATATGTTTCATCCTAATGGAATCATTAGTGTGTTAGATAACTGTTTGAACCCCGAAGACGAGTTTTGTTCAACCCAAATCCGTGCGCTCTAGCTAATTGGCCAACATCAACAGCTATGAAACAAGCAAATAAATAAATGCTATTTATTTCATATAATGCAGACAATATAGTCAGCTATCTTAACAGTGTTAAACAGATCACGATGACAGGAACTTGTCATTTAGCTTAGATTAGACAGCTTATATTATTTCTCTCAAAGGTGCTCATCCAAAAAGTGGCTGCAAATAATTATTTAATCATAAATATTTTTTAATTATTATCCACATACATATACGTTTCATCTTAATTGAATCATCAGTGTGGAAGATAACTGTTCGGTCGATCACACGATTCGAATCCCTGGACACTCAAATCCGAACTCTCTAACCAATTAGCCGACTTCAATAGCTATGCTACAAGCAGAAATTAAATCCTATTTATGTCATATAAAGCGGGCAATATAGTCAGTTATCTTAACAATGTTCAACAGATTATGTGGATAGGAACTTCGCATTTAGTTTAGATTAGACAGCTTATATTATTTCTCTTAAAAGTCCCTATCCGAAAGGGGGCTATAAATAATGGTTCAATAATAAATATCTTATTATTATCCACATACGTATACGTTTCATTTTAATGGAATCATCAGTGCGGAAGATAACTCTGCAGCCGGTCACACGATTCGAACCTTTTATGGCACCTTATCCACTTATGTTTTGGAAAATGTCAACAACCCCTCCCACGTTGCTGACCTCCTTAGATGTTAAGATTCAAGAGGATGTCAGAGATATGGAAATGGACACACACGAGTCACATGTAAACATTTCTTCCTCTCATTTGGTTATACTTTTACCCTGCTACAAGCACCCACCACCCACCGCACACACACACACACCTCAATACACTGAGGAAGGCCGAAGAAAGCTGCCAAAAATTATGTTCTTTTAAAAGAATGTATTTTAAAGCATTTTGTATTTCTATATGTCAACAAATAAGTAATAAATAAAAAATGTATAAACATTTATATACTTCTACATTAATGTTTGTACATATATATATATATATGTGTGTGTGTGTGTGTATGTGTGTGTGTGCATAAAAGATTAATGTGAAAAAAAATAATTATATATATATATATATATATATATATCAGAAGAATACCCGTCCCAATACCAGTAAACATAATTTCCCAAACAGAAGAGTGTTGCACCACTTTCATGTCCCCTTACGAAGATAAAAAATACAGAGCTACTAAACCTTATCTGTACAACCTTACTTCAATTTTTATCGACATCCATTACATGATGTTCATTATAGAAAATGTCTAATTAATTTAAGGCTTAAGCTTAAGGAGTCTTAAGAATAAATTGGATCAATTTTGATGCAAATCTGAAAATTTGACTTTTCAAATAAGAGGTTGTTCCCATATTATGCCCTCTAAAATCCCTTTAAACTACACCAAAGAAACTGAAATTTGGGTAATATTTATTAATTGATTTCTAATACCTATTGTTAAAATTCCACAAAAATTGCAAGTATCTGAATTTTAACGAAAGATTACTAACCCATGTTTGCCACTTTTTCATGAAATTAAATTAAACAAATTATGGCCCACATTACCCGCTCTTACACCTAACAGCTGTGTTCCATAATTCATGATGATCGTTTAATTAGTTTAGGAGTAAATCCTACACATAGAAGTATATATACATATACCTATATTTATATATGACACATAAACATCTGTATTACTAATGGAAATTTGGTATATGTCTGCCTGAAGCCGAAACTATACTATTACCTTTATTAATTGTACTATTGTACTATCTTCTTAATGTTCAATTTAGTTTACTATGCTATTTCCATCCTTCCAGGCATTACCTCCTTTTGGGGGAAGAGGTAGTGTAGCATATGTTCGTTCGTCGTGATCTCATTCTCCAAAGCATTACCTTCTCCTTTGTGGGCAGTGTAGTATATGTTCGTTCGTCATGATACCATCTTTCCAGGCATTACCTCATCTTCTTGGGTGGCTGGGGGTGCATTTATTCTGTTGTAATGATGATACAATCCTCCCAGGGATTACCTAGTGATATACTAGCAAAAATATTTTTTGCTAGTTCATATTATGGAACCCATTTTATCTGCATTCGTATCTAGATAAAAAAAAAAAAAACATTGTCTAAGTATACCTATATATTTATATAGAGAGAAATGGAGAGTAAAGTTATGGGGGTAGGCTACTGATGCTGATGGCTCCTGCTTCCTACCATCTCTACGATTTACACGTGACCAATTACGGTCTACGCATCGACGATATGAAGCAGCGTCTCGAATGATGATGATGATGATGATGATGATGATGATGATGATGATGATGATGATGATGATGATGATGATGATGATGAAAGAAAGAAAAAAAGAAAGAAGAAAAGACATAACGACAGAAAACACAAGAGAAGACGAACAAAAGAAGAAATGTAACAAAAAGAAAGAAAAAGGAAGGAGAAGAACAACAACAACATCTACAACAACATGAATATCAAGGGAAGAACAAGAAAAAGACAAACAAGTACAAGAAAACAGAATTCAAACTACATGAAAAAAAGAAAAAACAGAATAACTAGAACAATAAGAACTAGGACATGAATAAGAGAAAGAAAAAGATGAATAATAATGAGAAGAAGAATTATAATGACCATCTGGGGAAAATTGGATGACAAAATATATGGTAATAAGAAATCCACGACAACGAGAGATTTGGACAAATAAATTACAAAAGTAAAGAATAGCTAAGTATATATGTCTACAAATATATGTGGATATGCTATTATATATATGTGTGTGTGTGGAAGTCGTTCCAGACAAGACACGAAGCCACTGATGTAAGAAGCTAAGAAAATAGTACACGGTCAAAACCTAGCCAACGATAAGTGTTAGATGGATGGATTCCGACCCAGAAAGCAGCAATTCTTCCCCTTTTGTCAGAAACATCGCTCATGGAATGTGAGGACTAAAAGACAAAATAAGGGAAGCGAGAGTTACGAGGTTGCCGAAAGTAAACCTACGGTTCACTTTCTACTCTCTTTAATATATATATATATATATATATATATATATATATATATATATATATATATATATATATATATATATATATATATATATATATATATATAAAGAGAGAAGGGAGGTAATAAGATACTCGTTGAATGAGATATTAATGTATATTAATGTGTATAACAATATATGCACATATGCCAAGTGCACTTATTTGTGCAAATGTTGCCTATTAGTTGACAGTAATATATTTTCTAAGTTAAGTATTGATACGAGTTCCCAGGCGAAGTGGTTTTTTCAGTACGATTGACGGGGTGCCCCTTACAATTAGTTGGAGGCACTGCATATGGAATACCTGATTGTTCCGTTAGATTAATTCTGTACAATAGGATTGATTTGAAATTAGAGTATAAACGTCAGTTGTTGCAAGGATTTTAGTAATTCTAGAACGTTATGTAGGGTCCAGACCGACATGGGTGCTTACGCTTCCTGTCCTGTAGATATACTTATAAATAGTGAGTAAGACTAAGGGAGATAATTCAGTATATACTATCAGAAGTCGCTGACTCAAAAAGCTGATAAAATTATCGACTTTATGGGGAAAGCAATAGAAACATGGAAACAATAACTTACAGTTGGAGGAGAACATCTGACAGAGATAAAAATATAAAGAGACATTTTCTATATCACTTAATTGTTATAATAGCCATTATGCCATTCAACAAAATAATCGGGAGTTGCAATGCTAGATAAATATTTATACTGAAACTATTTGCAAAAAAATGAGCTAGAAACATCAGTAAGCACAACTGGAATCGTTATCTAGAATATCGGGATGAAATTTGAAATGTCAAAGTGTGCACGACTTTAGATGAAAAAAGGAAAACTCGAAAAAAACACAAGTCATAGAACTGTCTAATAGAGAGGTGATAAGGGCGATTGGTGAACGTGATAATTATAGATACATGTTAATTTTGAAATTGGAATTTAAATGATCATAGATGAAAAAGAATGATTCAACTAAAATACCTGAAGAGGACCTGGTGCTACAACTATTTTCCTCTAAAAATCAACCAAACTAAGCACCATGAATAAATATTTGAAGATATAAAAAAAACTTGAAGCCTAATATTTTTACCAAAATGACCGGATTCGGCATTAAATAACCTGAAAAGGGTTGATATGTCGTAAAACAAAACAACAACCTAACCAAGCATCATGAATAAATATTTGAAGGTACAAAAACTTGATGCATAACATTTTTACCAAAATCACCGGATTCGGCATTAAATAACCCGAAAAGGGTTGATATGTTATAAAACAAAACAAAAAAAAACCACGGATCATGAATAAATATTTAGTGATATAAAGAACTTGAAGCATAAAACTTTATCAAAATGACCGTAAAACAAAACAACCATAGAAACAAAATTATATGTTAGAAACCTGATTAAAGGAATAAATAATCGGGTGGGAAGATTTTCGGAATCATTTATAAAGTGAACAAAAGAAGAATTCAGGTACCCGGATAAAAGAATCAGAAAACTAATGATCAAGCACAGCGCATTGCACCAGACGAATAATACTGAATAACTCTATGTACAAAGAAAAAAAGCAGAAAAAGGACTGGTAAATATTGAAGACAGCGTGATCGATGCGATAAAGGGACTAGAAAAATAAATAACACAAAGTAGAAAGAGGCTGATTACTGCTGTCAAAAGCACTACCAAGCTTAACCATACACAGAACAGCGAAACGGAGAAACAAAATGACGACGAAAGCAAAATGGGTAGAGAAGCAGCTACGTGGACGATTTATAAGATAGTCTAAATAAATAACATCAGCAGCATTTGGTACCACAGAAAATGATCGAGAAGGGTCTAGAAGTATGGAAATACCGAGAAAGAAAAACCATCACCCAGTCCTTCGCTGAAGTTCTGAGAAGGCTAATTGTCTCTCAAATTTCAGAGGGATCCAACAGGCGTTATCAACGTGAAACTAATGATAAACATCTGCTGCGAGAACGCAAAGTGATTTGCAAGTATGATCAAAAGAAACAGAGAATACTAGAAATCTGTGAAGACTTGTTGTCATTTAGATTCCAGGGAACACTGCTTATTTCTACCAGTGAGCGATCACTGATAATGCTTCGTGTGAAAAATCATAATGGTTAAGAAATAATAACTGTTAAGACCAAACCAAAGGGGCAGGTTGCCTGGGTAGGTATACTATAATCTGGCCCCCGCCTCTACCCAAAATCGCAGAGACCAATTGAAAATGATTCATGGGCATGAAAAGATGGAAAGACCGAGGGAGAATAGCACCATTATGACCTTGGCTGGAAGGGAATGGAGAGTACTGGAATCCCGAGGAAGCTTATTATCACTCAAATTCTATCGGCCGTTAGAAGCAAAAAACGCTTGATACGAGAACGCAAAGTTAGTTGCAATGGTAGTTGGAAGAAGAAGGGAGCACTTTCAATCTAGGGAGACTCCAGGGAACATGGCCTGTTTTTTTGTCACTGGTAATTACTTGTGCGAGGACTCCTAGTGCGTAAAAAATAAATCGATATTGGTCAATTGCTATTTGGCAAACGACTTCTATGTGTGTGCATTGCTTCAGCTGAATGCTAAATCTTGCATTAAGAATTTTAAACTTTCATAATGTCTCAGAACGGGCATAAATGACATCATTTATTTAAAATTATATTGGCTAACAATCTTTTTATTGGACGATTATACTTGCAAAATATATTCATTTTTTTCTCATGTATTTTATTTTGAAATGTATATATATTTAGAGTATATAATTATAACTCTTTTTAAATGCATATGAAATATGTTTTTTTTTAATTTTATATTTAAATTTACAGAACCGATATTAGTTCGCAGATTAAAAATATTCTTTTTCAATATATATTACACTATAGTATATATTACACCTATAGATCATTCTCTGGAATATATTACATATTTAAGGATCATATTCCCTATCATAAAATGAATATCTGATATCCGAATAATTAGTAAGAGGATCATATAAACTTCGTTAAACTACAATCCTCGAATTCTATTTATATACTCCATTCGCGCCGATTAATACTTTAGTATTATAAAAAAAGTAATAATAATTATTATTAACCTGTGAACTAATATAATCTATTACTAAATGAGATTTGGCATCTGTCGGTCGGAAGCCGAAACTATACTATTATTTCTGTTAAGTGTATTATCTTTCAATGCTCAATTCAATTCACTATACTATTGAGACTAATGTACTATCTTTAAATGTTCAATTCAATTTACTATACTATTCAGTCTAATGTACTATGTTTGAATGTGCAATTCAATTTACTATACTATTCAGACTGATGTACTATCTTTGAAAGCTCAATTCAATTTACTATAGTATTCAGACTAATGTACTATCTTTAAATGCTCAATTCAATTTACTATACTATTCAGTCTAATATACTATATTTGAATGTGCAATTCAATTTACTATACTATTCAGACTGATGTACTATCTTTGAAAGCTCAATTCAATTTACTATAGTATTCAGACTAATGTACTATATTTTAATGTTCAATTCAATTTACTATACTGTTCAGACTAATGTGCTATTTTTTTATGTTCAATTCAATTTACTATACTATTCAGACTCATGTAATATCTTTGAATGGTTCTAGTCAGGAGAGGTAGTGTAGTATATGTTTGTTCATGATTATACTATTCTTCCAAGCATTACGTCATACTTGGGGGAATAGGTAGTGTTGTATCTGTTCTGTTGTCATGATACAATATTTTTTAGGAATTATTTTTCCCTTTGATAAGGGGTAGTGTAGTATTTTCTGTTGTCATGATAACATCCTGTAAGAAATTACCTTCTCATTTTGGGGATGGGAATAGTGAGATACTAGCAAAATCTGCGACCTCTTTTACATATCTGAAGAGGTGATCAGTTTCATCGAAAGGACATATGAATAAAATAACAGCTAAAGAATTTACAGTCACTATTTATATCATTCTTTCGTATATGTGTCTTTTTTTTTCTGCGCTCACATGCACATATTATCATGTATTACTCTTTTATGTATATACACTTATATATAAAATAATATAGTACGTACATATTTTTCGGTATTTGCTTCAACAGTGCTCAATACGTGTGAAGAGTTTAGTAGTGGTATAAAAATATACTTATCGCAAGTAAGCTATGCAGAAAGGTTTTTGGTTCATTGCCGAGGGTAATAATCAGACCAATTGCTACCCCACGAGTTATTGGAATTTAGTTTTAAATAAATGTTATTAAATTAAAAACTAATTGTTTAACATTGTTTTATTTATTTAATTTAAATTAGCCTGTCTATTTCCTTCGAGAATGAAACACAAACAATTCTGTGTCTTTTACTTGACATTAGTATTTTATACTGAGATATATATATATATATATATATATATATATATATATATATATATATATATATATATATATATATAAAGGAACTAAAGGTATATATATGTATGTATACATATATATATATATATATATATATATATATATATATATATATATATATATATATATATATATACATATTTATTTATTTATTTTTTATTTTTTGATGTGTTGATGTTTTTTATATTTATAATATAAAACTAAAAATAATACATTAATCACTTAAATAATAGTGTCATGGATTCGTCCAAACACTTTAAAATGCAGCAACATTTTTGTAAGTAACAGATAAATTTTATTAGACAGACGAACAGCACAGGTAAAGAAAAAAAAATTTTTTTTTTGTCTCTTAAATAACTAATATAAATTAGCAAAACATTTATATGGAACAAAACGTAGATTTAGTATAAGGAACGTTTATGTTTTTGTCTTTTAAGGGAAGTGGGGTCTGATCAACTCTGCTGGGAAGCCATGAAATTAAATACTGTCTTGTTTTTAAATTCCCGAAACAGTTTTTCATGGTAAACATCTGATGATCCCTTAAAATAGTGTTAGAGACAAATTAATATAATAACTGTAAAAAATAAATTGACTTACATGAGTGATTTTCCACTGGAAGACTTGGGACTATAAGTTTTTTTTTTGTTTTTTTTAATATAGTTTTAATGGTTGAGAAACTTCCGAGACTATATATATATATATTGTGTGTATATTTAGGCTGCATTTTTTCATTTAAGAAAACACTTTTAAAATTAACAGAATTATACAGCTTAATTATACCTATTTTATTTTTTCAATTTTTCTTATAATCCTTTTTTTTGTTATAAAATTTTAAAAACATATGTTCTATATGTATCCTGAACGTTTTTATTCTTTGTCGAATCATTTTCAGGAGACAAAAGCAAATGAACAAAAGAGCTGGAGAAAGGGACATAATTTCAAAAGATAGCGGAGAAACGCGCGCGTGAAGTCAGTTAGACGCCAAAAAGAACGGACTCGCATTGTTCCTGGAAAGACGTTGACAACTTAAATTCCGCGACGTCAGAATTAGCGTTACAGGAAAAAATTGTATTTTGTTAAGCATTTTAAAATGTTGTTACTGGTTTCATAGGCAGTGTTATTAATTGTAGATTGCTGGGGTTTAATCAAAAATATCTTCAAGTATTCTTAATTTCTTTTAGTTGATTTCGGAATGTAATGTTTTCGTGTTATTAACTAAAATGTGTCTTAAATTAGAGGATGGTAGTTATGTTTTTGTAGATGTTGGTAAATTGAGCTACAGTTTACAAGATGTATGGTAGGGTGACGATATAAGGTAGTGGTTGCAAAACAAATATGTAGCTATTAACTTTATTATAATGATGGGAGTTACATTACCTATTAAGAAATAGATTATTTCAGCGCTGGTCGAAAAAAAGATAAAAAAAGAACCCACGTTCGAAGGTTTTACGGTATTGTAGAAACGTGTGATCTATTTGCGATAATAATAAAATATCTAATAGTTGACTTGTATCGAAAATAAATGTATGTTTCTATTTTTTAAAAGCCGCCTAAGGTAGTGTGTGTTCTTGGAAAAGTATAAATGCGTAATGAGTTACGTACACGGTTGCGAGAGCCGCTAGCAGAACAGATATATTGATAAGTTGTTTATTAATTAACTCGACAATCAGCTAAATCCCATCCATTCACTGTGGAGGTCTCCAGATGACGGAGAGCCTTCTACTCCAATAGCTTTTTTCCTCGTGCTGCTGGCCTCTGGAACTCCCTCCTTGCTCCCTGTTTCCCCAACAGTACCGACATGCAGAGGGTTAAAACTAATGTAAACAGACATCTCGCTACACTGCTCCCAACTTGGGGTGACACCCAAAACCTACACCCTAATTCTCAGTAACCCCTTACGTCTACAGTGGCGGCCTGCCTTGTTTGGGATGAAATATGTTCAAACGAAATTGCTATATTCCGATCTATTCTGGAATTTGGGAATATATATACGAAATAGCATACAGAAAGGTCGACAAAATTTAGTGTGTAAATGCTAATAAACAGTTAATTTGTTTTGTTTCACGTAAAGAATAAGAAGAAAAATGTGAGAGAAGATATAAAATAAGAAGACATGAATAGTTGCAGGAATGGCTTGCTGACTACAAATGACTGTCCGTGTATTTGACATCAAATCCGACATCCTTTATTCTTGGAATTCAGTTATAACGAGTGGAAGAATGACAGTGAAATTAAAGGAACCTTCGTTATTTATATTTAAAATTTAATGTAGTAAGACTTAAACAACGAAATGATAAAAGTGATTGAAGCGTAAGTAAATATATTAAGAAAATTCGCCGATATAAGGGAGTAACGTGGAAATAGATAATAGTTAGAGAGTGAAAGTGTCTGCCAGCTTCTTTGTAATATTGAAATATAATTAAAAATTAGATTATGGATAAATAAAACATATCTGCATATCACATTATCTTAAATTAGAATTAAATACTATTACGATCTGACAGTGGGGTTTATTCACATAGGAAGTTAAACCTGATTTTTTTAAAATAAATAAACAATCGTAGTAAATGGAAAATTATACGTAAAAGTTCCAATTTTCCTTATAAGTTAAAAACATTATTAATTTAGTATATATAAGATAAAATTAGTATTAAACGAAAAATTGCATAAATATAATACCTTAATACAATTTTTTAAAAGAATCAAGAACTATCCAATTCAATTCCTTACTGCGAAAAAAGGAATATCTAATGAAATAAGTACGTGCTAAATATGATCCCTAACTTTATTAAGTATAAAAAAGGTTTATATTTAAATATAAAAATATTTTCTAAAAATATTTTAAATACGACCGATAATCTTCAAAATATTGTAGATGTACTTAGGTATTAATAGGTTAGAAAATAGATAAGTCTGCGAACTGCCGGTGATTCGGGCAAAACGGAAGTCATTTAAATTTACGGTTATAAAAATATAATGAAACAAGGATAAGAAAATAGGGAATAAAATGACATAAAAAACGAAGAAAAAAGGAAATAACTGGGGGAAACAACAATGTAGTACATGTATTGTATTAGTTTCTGTAGATGTAAATCCGTTGAAACTCAAGTGTTTATAAAAAGTGCTCAATAACAAGTAGAGCTGTTCATAAGTATAATTTCTTATTTATACAAACATTATTGGTTACATATGTGCATACATGTTTCGGTTGTACTCTTCACAGACAGTCAACCTCTTCAGACCAAAGACTTCAGAGAAGTCTTTGGTCTGAAGAGGTTGACTGTCTGTGAAGAGTACAACCGAAACATGTATGCACATATGTAACCAATAATTTTTGTATAAATAAAAATGTATACTTATATATATATATATATATATATATATATATATATATATGTATGTATGTATGTATGTATGTGTGTGTGTGTTTATAATGAGTACTGATTGTAAATTTTAGGCTTTGATCGCCTAGTTTTTCATGTTTTTTTGCTTTTTTTCTTTGTTTTGTAAAGTTAGCACTGAAGATAGCCACATCAAGAAATAAATGCATAGAAGCATTTTACAAATATATTTGTGTTTGCCGAAAAACTTTATGCTGAATAAACAAATAAGTTTTATGAAATAACGTAAATCTGTCCTTTATAACATTGAAATGGTATAAAAGTACATAAAAAATATTGACTATATATATGTATGCGTGTGTTTCTGATTTTTTTAGATAAGGATTGATAATTTGTATAATTTGGGTTTTTCGTACTACTGTTCACATCTTCAGTGTTATCATTACAATGTTTCGGCCGTTGTAACCTATGACCTTCTACAGGTGTCTCTTTTCGAATTCGGGAATATTTCTGTCGAACTCGTGAATCTTGATGGAATTTCGAACGGAACCCTTTATTTAATCCACGGGGGTAGCATGCTCTCGTTCCGTCTGCTTCAGGAATTAGAAATTCTTCGTATCGCCCGCATGGTGCAGTGGATATAGTACTAAGTATAATTAAGTTCTAAGTGATAGTCATTTGAACGTGTATGGTTCAATCCTCGGTGCGAGCGATACGAAGAATTGGGAATTACTGAAGACATCTCCCAGTCATGGCTGACAGAACGAGAACATGCTACCTTCGTGGACTAAATCAAGGGTTCCGTTCGAAATTCCATCCAGATTCTTGAGTTCGACAGAAATATTCCCGAGTTTGAAAAGAGACACCTGAGGAAAGCCGGAGGTTACAGCGGCCGAAATGTTGTGATATATATATATATATATATATATATATATATATATATATATATATATATATATATATATATATATATATATATATATATATATATAACTTTGACATTTTAAGAAACCAGACAATTTGACGCGAGATTTTGTCAAATAAATGAAATATTTATTAAATTATATTTTTAATCCAAATTTTCGGTTTTATAAAATCCTATTCATGGTAATACAGACAATATTTTTCTTTTTGTTTTCGTCTTTTGTTTCATGGTCGAATTCTTACGACGTAGCCGAAGATCGACGACTTCTGATGTTATCGAAAATACTGGGTTTATTTTTATTAAATGTCCGATCTGTAGTGAAGCACGCTGGGGCGCGTATGTACAATAATGAGATAAGTGTTACTACAGTAAGAAACATCGTTGAAATGATAAACTTTGAAATTTTAGAAACTAGACAACTTGACGCGAGATTTTGTCAAATAAATGAAATATTTATTAAATCACTTTCTTTTCAAATAAAGATTTTCGGTTCATTTTACTTTATTTCATTTCCAACTTAAAATTTGGATTAAAAAACTGATTTCATATATATTTTATTTATTTGACAAAATCTCGCGTCAAGTTGTCTTGTTTCTAAAATTTCAAAATTTATCATTTCAACGACTTAGTAGTAATACTTATCTCATTATATATATATATATATATATATATATATATATATATATATATATATATATATATATATATATATATATATATATATATATATATGGGAAGAGAAGGATGAAAGTAATCCGACGTGATGGGAAAATGAAAAAGGAAAACCAAAAAATGGATGTTTTTTATGTGTACATCAACGTTTCGTCTTTATTTATAAGACTTCATCAGGATGATAAAATAGAGAAAAAATGTCATGCAAGCACAGATACATGTAGGGTAGACATATTGGGAAAAATAGAATGAAATAGTGGCCAACTGCTGGATGGACGTCCGTATTTGTTGGAGAAATAGAAATGAATGTAGAAAAGAATGAGTGGGGAAAAAATGGAAGGATGGGGTGAGCCAGGACTACTGTGGCTGATGGTAAGAGAAAGAGGTGGGGATGAGCAGGGGTAAAGTGGATGGCAGAGAGGGAGGTGAGGAAGAGGGAGGGGAGGGGGGTGTTTGACCAGATGGCTGCGGTTCAAGATTGAAGGGTAAAAAGTAAGTTGGAATGTTTGTGTATGGGGGTGTATGCAGGGAAAGGAGGATGGGTAGAGAGGAAGAGGGGGGGGGCTGTGATTTTGGTGGATGGGCGAAAGTTATGGTCTTAGAGAGCGTTTTGAGAAAATGAGGGAATTTAAGAAGGGGTATGGGAGAAAATAGTTGAGTGGGGGAGAGGGAGGATTTGTCGTGATAGGGTGTGAAATATTTGAAATATTTGGAAAATGATAGCAATGAGTGAGGGATTGGGGGGGTTGGAGGAGGGCGGTGATTGAAAGGGTGGGTAAGGAATATTTGAGATATTTGGAACATGAGAAAGTTTATTTGGACTGCAGTATTAAAAGTGTGAGGAAAAAATAAGGAGAAAATGAAGATTCAAGGAGAAAAAGAAAGGGAAAAATAAATGGGAGAGTGTTATAGAGGTTGGAGATGAAAAAAGTTTAACCATGATCAGGCAAGAGTCTTTGTTCTGTGAGGATGATCTTGCTTATTAAGGGTGATAGGTTAAAGAAACCATTACGTTGCTTGATGGTGGTGGAGGCGGTGATGAGGGCAGTTTCTAATAATCTTCGCCGAGATTTGTTGTGGATATATTTAGTGATTTTGGCTTGTTCAAATTTGAACGCATGACCATGTTCTAGTGCATGGGAGAAAAGTGCACTAAGAGGGTTGTTGTTTTATCCCATGCCGGCTTATATACTGTCCCTTGCAATGACTGCCATCAATTTTACGTGGGAGAAACACAACGTGAATTAAAGAAACGATTAAATGAACACAAAAGGGACATAAAAAACAACAACCCTCTTAGTGCACTTTTCTCCCATGCACTAGAACATGGTCATGCGTTCAAAGTAGAATTCAGCACTGGGTGGAGCCTTTTCACATCTGAACTGATGCATGAAACTGTCCTGGGTTTTCTTAAACGAGCCTGTCTTGTAGTAAAATTTAACACAGTGTATTCTTTGTCCCAGCTCCCACTGAGGTATTGGTGTACTCATGGTCGTTGATTCTGTCATGTCCTGTAAAATAAGGGCAATCGGTGAATAAATAAAGGAGATATCACATAAAGTGTACACGGGGCCCTTTTTTTTTACTCACCCTGTATATATATATATATATGAAGAGCTCGACTGCAAAACGCGATAAATGTGTTTAAACTGAGAGCTTAAACAATTAAAAGACTAATATATAAAATCCAGACTTCTACTAAAGGCTTATATTAATTGAAAGGAAAATTAAAGTATGCCGGTGTCATATTATGTAAGAGATGATTTTCAGGGGTGGTCGAGTGTTGAACTGCAACACTTTTTGTGATGATAGCTGCATAATTTTAACATGGCGTTTATCGCGTTTTGCATTCGAACTCTTCATATATATATATATATATATATATATATATAGATTTAGATTTTTCACTTATAAAATAAATCATTCAGTGAAGACCGGGGTTGTTCCAATAAAAAACAAGCTCGATGATACTCGATTACAGAGTACAGAGCATTTATATGTGATTTGGTAAGCCTTCATAAAATCACATATATATATATATATATATATATACTTAAGCTGAGTTATACATTTGTTTCCTTAAAGGTGTTTTCCTGTGTATTTTAATCATACATACTAAAATATTCCTTGGTTTGAAGATAGAGTTATGTTTGAAAAAAATAAATTTTAATTATTCTAATTAACCTTGAATTTGTATTATCTCACCAAGTGACCGATCTTTACTAAGTTTCTGTCTATCACTCTCTTCCTCTCATTGTATGTTGTTCGGCCTCTCGCTCTTATTATATTATTATTTTAGCTCCCCTTCTCTGTCTTATTCTCTCTCTTTCTCCCCCCCCTCTCTCTCTCTCTCCCCCTCCCTCTCTCCGTGCTTATAAACGGTCGAATTTAATAAAGAAAAGAAAAGAAAAGAATAAGATGGCAATAGTCCATTATTAACAAAAGCAAAATAACACAAGTAGTAAAACGTATTTCCCGTAGCTCAGAAGAAAAGAGAGAAAGGGTGGCTTATAGCAAGCAGAAAGCTACTAATTTGATATTGTGTCTTTTCTATTTTTTATATTTAACTGCCTTTGCGCGGGTCACATATCTTTCTAGTATATATATATATATATATATATATATATATATATATATATATATATATATATATATATATATATTATGAGAGAGAGGTGGAGGGAGAAGTGAGGGAGAGAACCATCGTACATAGACTTATAGTTGATCAAGTACATTATTTGTGTGCCGTAGAAACGCACACAGACATACAGATACATAGGCGGCTATCAATCGTTATGTGCGCGCATCCACGCATTTCCTTTCGACTCATAATGTACCATTTGTGATTTCTCAGTATATTTGTCTGCCCGCCATTAAAATAAGCTCTGATAAGTGGGAGTCCGACAAACTTGGACATTCTTTTCCCTAAGCTTCTTATTGATTATCGACCTGTCTTCAAAGACAAAAATAAAATCAGGAAACAGTTTCAGATCGAGGCTGGGCAGAACTCTCAGAAAAGACAGCCACGGGCAGCCGCCGGTAAGAAGATGGCGAATGCATCCACGTTGGATATGATCGTTCTAAAATTAGGAGGGGATCTGTTCAGCGGACAGGTGGCGGAAACATTTCGTCCAGAAAATATAGAGTAGTGGAAGGGGAGTATAAAAAGCACAATGTGTTCAATAGGGCTGTGTGGGGAGGGGTGATGATGGAAATATGGATCGGTCATCGATGAATAAACGAATATCCATAGAATGTCTCTTACTGTGAGTTAATTTGAGTTGGCAGTTCTTCCTTTTTTTTTCTTTTTTCTTTCTTGATGTCTGTCTTCCAGATTTAACCATCTAAATCAGAATGTTAGCGGTATTAAATGCCTTCAAGAAACTCAGAAATAAATATTGGAAGCAATTAACGTCAACATTTAGCAAGGGTTCGTTTGTAAGTCTTAAACCAAGTATTTTAACTATCGGAACCCTGTGCAAATTCAATGATTTCATTCTTCATTGAAATTAAACTGGGAAAATACTATGAAATGTAAGAATTTTAGATAATTTCATTTTATGGTAAAGTGCACGTACAATATTGATTAGTTTTTAATAACATTATTTACATAAATATTCTCTCCAATATTTACAAAATGTCAAAGTTTCATTTAATATGTATCATTTGGATTATTCGGACTACTATTCGTATCTTGAAGGTTATTTTCACAGCGTTTCAGCCGATGTTACCTCCGAGGTTCTTCATGTGCGTCTTGTCCAACTCGAGAATCTTTAAGCCGAACTCGGGAATCCGTACGAGATTTGGAACTGAACTCTTTATTTAATCCACGGGGTAGATTGTGTTTGTTATGTCAGCCATGATCGGGTAGAAGTCTTAAATAATTTCTATTTTATTCTTAGTATCGCCTGTGGTGAGGATTGAACCTTCAAACTCAACTGTGATTTAGAACCGATTATTACTTAACACATTATCCGTTGCGCCACGTTCTATGGTGAGAACAGTAGTTTGAATTATCCAACTAATACAAAGTATCAATCCTCATCTAACAAACGAAACATTGCACTTAATAAAATAACATCGATTTCCCCCACCACCGCATTAAGACATAATAGGATAATAACCAAAACCTTCATATACTAATCTGTTACACCATGCGTGTTTCCAGAAATTATGTTTTCATTTCATCTTCTTTTAATATTTATTATATTTTCTCCGGGTTCTCAATATCTCTCAAATAAACCTTCCAAAGAGAAAGTGACATCCATTTTTACTCGCTACTATTTATCTAATCTCACCGCCCTCAGTTACACCGGGTTCTTTTCTGAAATGGAGAGAATTTTTAGTTAAATCACCTAAATTATTTCATTTGTGTTTCTTAATAAGACACTGTCTTTTTTTAATTTAAATAATGATCGCTCCATTTCGTAGGTTAAGGCAATATCATTAGGCCTGTATTAATGCCCTTTGCTTATACTTTCTGTAAACATTCTGGGTTACAATTTAACGAACAGATGGGAGAAGATACAGGAAGATCGGTTTTTATTTATTCAAATATACATTTATATTAACCATGTAAGCGAAACATAACCGAGGAAGAAATGGTTATCAAGACAAACATCTGCTTTCACACGTAATTATTTTTTGGTATGCGCAAAAATAACTCACTTTTGGAATGGCGAAACTATAAAAACATTGATTCTTGCTGCTCTATTTCGTTCCTTTTATTTAATTTGTATTTACTATTTAAAAAAATAAAGTATTTTAACACTATTTTCAATATTATTTGTGGAAAATCCCGGTATCAAAACCAAATAAAACTTGCCGCAGTCAACAAGGAGTTCTTATGCAACTCAAAATCCATTCTGCTGGAATATTCTGTATTAGATACGTTATTAGGGCAATGTTTTCGATATAAAATATTTAACATGTATTTTCAAAAACACTTAGAAAACCTTTATCTCTTTTATTTCGTTTCTTTTCATGAAAAAAAAAACTATTAAACTATTTATCACAATTCCATATTTAAAACCTATTTACATTATCATTTTTGGAAAATCTCGTGCTTTAAACAAAATAAAAATTGCCTCGGTCTAGAACGATTTTTTCTTAAGCGAAATAAAAATAATTTCTTCAGGAATATTCTGTATTAACTACGTTATTAAAACAATATTTTGATTATAAACTATTTAAGAAGTATTAACAAACAAACAAGAAACCATTGATTATAAACACACCCGCCGAGACACGGTTCCATGTTAAATCCTATTTTAATCACCTAAATTACTTACAGTGAAATGGGTTCTTTTTTATTTATTTTTTCACGATTGATTCTTATTTTAATAAAAAACAGTATTTTATATTTTTCTCAGAAACTATTTAACAAGTATTTTCAAAAGAAGCAAGAACTACACTTTGCTTCGATTTTTAAAAATCCGTTAGATCGGAACCAAATGATCTACAGAATATCACGTGTTAAGAAAACATCTCCAGACTAGCAGTAGAAATAACATACATAGTTTTCGCTACAATTTTTAATTACATATGTTTTTATTAAGGCAAATACGTCGTACATTTGTAGGTAATAGTGTACGACGAAGCCAAATAACGTTGTTTTTTTAGAATTATGTTATTTACAAATATACAAGTACTTTTTCCTAACTTTTCCTTTTTAAAACTTTTTTAGTTTAAACTTTTTCCAGTTTTTTTTCCTTAGACTGCCGATTTCATAGCTTCCCAACGAGAGCAGGTTTAGACACACAGTCGCTTTTTAGTGAGGGGAAAAACACATCTCACCAAAAAGGGCCACTGGATTAGTACAAAAAATGGCTGTCTAGAAGGATTTATATCCGCCCAAAACATGTCTAAACCTGATTTTAATCACCTAAGTTACTTACAGTGATATGGGTTATTTTCTGATTTTTTTGTTAATTAATGCTACTTTAATACTTTTCTTTCAACGAAATCATTATTTCATGTTTCTCCTGGGCAGCGCCAGAACATGGGTCATGCTAGTAATACAATAAACATATAACATATATTCAGCAAGTATTTCATGTGACTCATATAAACACATATGTAACATGTTTTCGTTTGAGTAGACCATATGCGTGTAATTCACAAACGAATAACATATTTTCACTTTGATCTAGTGTTATGTTCTATTGTTGTTTTGCCTATTTTATGTGAGTATGTGTGTGTTGATTGGGTTTAAATACGACATAGTTGTCTGTCATCATCGTTGTTTATATTCATATATGCGGATGTGTTTCTTGTGTGTCTATGATTTACGATGATACCTTTTCATGGGTAACCGACAGACCGGAAATGCTCTCATATCGTTACAAAATGTTTACAATGTCACTTAATCATGGAGAAATGTTTCGAGACGAAAAACATAGATGTTTTTAAAACAATGCGTAAATAAAATTGAACAAGCATATTTCATTTGAGCCCCCTGTTTTACAAACATTTGGCTAAATAGTATTCACGCTCAGGACCGGCGGGACAGTTATAAAAGTGGGGGGGCTCTCCTAAGAAGTGGGGGGGCGGTTAAACACATGCATATATAACTTCATTATTGATGACCGTAAAGTGGGGGGGGCAAGTCAAAAAGTGGGGGGTCTTGAGACCCCCTGACCCCCCCCCCCCGGGCCGCCGTCCATGTATACACTGTAGAACAAAACAGTCTGAAAATACTATTGTTGTTCGAAATTAATTAATTACTGTCCTAAATATAGATTGTAGAGGTTTTTTTTAGATCACTCGATTATTATATCGATCTGTTTTTTTATATTGAACTCTTTATTCTCTGACTAGCAGGTTGGAAGAATCGGCAATCAGATACGGGATGGGGATAAATGCAGAAAAGAGTATGATATCGGTAAATAGCAGAGAGACTACTGTCAGTGCATACAGATGTACAATAAACGACTAGAGAACGTCAATAACTTCAAATATCTGGGTGCCATTATAACAGCAGATGGTACATCAGAGAAAGAGATCCAGACAAGAATTGGTATTGCTACGTCTTGTATGAACCGTTTGGAAAACTATATAAAAATGTCGTCAGATAATGGTCAAAACGAAATTACTGTTATATAAATTGCTGGTAATATCTATACTATCATACGGCTGTGAAAGCTGGATCATCCTAAAAGATCAAGAAAGACGAATTCACGTATTCGACATGAAGACATTGAGAAGGATTCTAAACATACCGTAGCACACTTATAAAACTAATGTATACGTTAATAAACTAGCTGAACATTGTGCGAGACGCAGCGAGCCAGCAATTATTACCATCAAACGCTGCAAACTACGATGGTTACGCCATATATTACGACATCAAACTCTAGCGAACACCATACTACAAGGTTGGGTACATGGTTCTCGCAGACCAGGACGCCCTGTGAAGCAATGGATGGACAACGTGCTAGAATGGACAGAATTATCAGTAGAAGTCGTTCGAATTGCTAATGATCGTATGCATGTAGAGAAATCTGCACAAACACGGATCTTATAACTTTTTTTACGTACACTGTAGCCGAAGCGCACTCGTACTCTATTTTCAATAATACTCCCATATTTTCAAGTCTATTTAATTTCTTCCGAAGCTGACTAATGACGCGAATGAAACATTTATTTTTTTTTTTAAATATGCTTGAATATTTGGTTTTAATTTAAACTTGGCAGTCATTTTTTTTACATATTTCCAGTCTACCAGAGAACAATTCCGAAAAGGTTTCTTTTAATTATATCTGTTTTGGCATTTAACGTTTCAATATTTTGATAGAAAGTGTTTATGGGCATATTCCATGATTAAAATGTTTCCATCGTCCGTGCCAAGAGGTTGTTTGAGTTATTTATTACCAACATTTTTAATTTAAAAGTATTTCTTCTTAATGTAACGTTAGAGATTATCTCGTACTCAAATGTTATTTGTTCACCAGTACGCTTATAGCTATTTTTCTCGTTCTCATTAAAGTATGTTGTCCAATTTGTGGCAATATATAATTGACGAATTTGGTATGTTCAACTATATCTAACTTTTTTAATAGAAAACGAACCTTTTTTTTTTAATCGGTCCAATTCGCACATTCTGTATTATAAAGATCAATGTATTGTTTAAAATACGAAACAAACGTCAGGGTTGTAATTAAATTTATCGTTAGCGCTACAGATAGCGTTTTGTGAAAATTCATTTTCATTTTATACATTTTGACCCCTATTCAATAAGTCGTATAATTTTTTGTATGAAGAAACATTGTCCCAATTTTTGTTTTCATTTGCTCTACTTGTTTTTCTTAAAATTTCTCCTCTAGACGAAGCTTTTCATTTCCATTTTCTTCTGCTATTCCATTTGTTCTATTTAGTTTTCTTGGGATTTTTCTTTTAGTCGAAGTTTTTGTTCTTGTTGATGTTTAATGGTGTCAAACGTGGCATTTTTAATTCCGTCTATTTTCATCAATTAAAATAAGCTATCGACTTTTTCGTGTTTTCTTTTTCTATTGTTACACGGTCGTAACATTTCCCACAGGAAGATACATTTTTCACTTCTTAACGACAGGATAAAAGTAAGCTTGTTCAAACTTATTTACGTTTAAACACGAAAAACGATAAAAGTCGACAGACTTCGTGTATTTTTTTGTTTTTTGTGGTCAAACGATTTAGATTTCTAAACCTCGTGTAGGGGAATGACTTGAAATCTTTTTCCCCCTCAAGAAAATAAAATTTCCTTTCTTTAATACTATTTTCTGACGTTGGAGACTTTCCATTCGCATATTTGGTGTACCTTGTGTGTTAACAATTCAGTACGGCTTTTAACTTCTCGCTGTTATTGCTCTAATTAACAATTTCTCGAGCATGCCATCTAAGTCTTTTTCAAAAATCCGACATCGCCAGTTGTAGTAATACTTATGTTGTATCCGACATAAGTCCGATTTCACGTTACCAGTGTTGTGTGCGACAAAAGTCCGGGTTATGTTGTGTCCGAATAAGTCCGAGTTCCTCGTCGTCAATTCTGTGACTTTAAAGGGCCGATAATAAATAAGACAACACGGTAATATATTTACAAGTGTGTATTTACAGAAATACAGAATGATATTTTACAGAAAGACTGATCGTCTTTCGTCGTAGGCTCCTCTATACATAATGTGTAAAAAAATCCATATGATCATGAAATAGGGTAGATCACCATCACACGATAAAAGTTATATTTTATCTCGGGGTATGTTATTATTGAAGATTAGCAATGGAATATCACGATAATTGATAATTGGAACAAATACATTGAAGACATTGCCACGGCTGTATCAAAGAAGGTTGGCTCCCTCTACCGTGCTAGTAAACTCCTCACACCTGACATTATCCGGTATTTCTACAAAGCCACCATCCGCCCATGCATGGAGTATTGTTATCACATCTAGGCTGGTGCATCATCTACTAGTCTCTCCCTCCTTGACAAGGTCCAAAAAAGAATCGCCAACCTAATAGGTTCCTCACTATCAACCAAGCTCCAGTCCCTGCCCCATCGCCGCAATGTAGCATCCTTGTGCTTGTTTGACAAATACTTCAATGGATTATGCTTCGATGAACTAGCTACTTTGGTGCCCCCTCGACGTAAATTCACTAAACTAACTCGACAATCTGCCAAATCCCATCCATTTACTGTGGAGGTCCCCAGATGTCGGAAAGCCTTCTACTCAAATAGCTTCTTTCCTCGTGCTGCTGGCCTCTGGAACTCCTTCCCTGCCCCCTGTTTCCCCGACAGTACAGACATGCAGTAATTTAAAACTAATGTAAACAGACATCTCGCTGCGCAGCTCCCAATTTAGGTTGACCCCTCTACCTTCTCCCCTTTTCTTTTTTCTCAGTAGCCTACAGTGGCGGCCTGCTTTGCTTGGGGTGAACTATGTTTTTAAAAAAAAAGGAATTTCATGCTTAGTTTTGAGAAGAGTATTTTATCTTATTTACTCCTCTGGACATCGATTAGAAATATTATGTAAATAACATTTGCTAGAATGTGTTTCATTTAACTAAATTCATATTAGAATATAGGAATTTTTGGTATAGCCTTATAATTCAAAAACTGATTCTAATAAAGAATACAAGAATACACATGACTGTGTGGGGAAATCAGTACACTGGGAATTGTGCAAACAATTGCATTCCCAACGCGCCGACAAATGGTACAAACATAAACCAGAGACAGAACTGGAAAACGAAAAAGACAAAATACTCTGGGATATCAATGTACAAACATATAAACTCATACAAGCAAATAGACCGGATGTCATAATAATCGAGAAGAAAGAATCATCTTGTCAACTCGTAGACTTCGCCGTTCCAGCAGACCACAAAATGAAAATCAATGAGACGGAAATACGAAACAAATACAAGGAACTTGCCAGAGAACTGAAAGGAATATGGAGCATGAAGAAAGTCAATATAATATCAATAATCGTAGGAGCACTAGGAACAGTCCCCAAAAACCTGGAGAAAAGACTGGAAGAAATTGGAATATAAGGGATTTGTAAGACCGTCGAAAAGGATGGCAATGATCAAAACAGCTGCAATCTTAAGGAAAATCCTAGAATGCCGAAACCAATCCGAATAAGCTACGAACGGTACCCAGTTACATGGGAGTTATAACAGGAAAAAAACCCACACAAAGAACACCACCGCACGAACCAAAGAACAGAAACTTCAAGAAATATCATAAGCCCCCATCCCCCAAAAATGATGACACCAGCATCGGCTGACACGACGCAAAATAGTCGCAAAGGGTCAAGTAGGATGAAAAGGTACTAATCAAGCCTCCACTTGAAGAGTGCGGAAAGTGCTGGGACCTTGGGGGAGCTTATTGCCACCCAAATCCCAGGGGCCAGCGAGAAATCAATAGTAGACGGTCGTTGCGATACTACAAGGTCGAAGATCGAAAAGAGGTGGAGAGTACTGGAAATCTGGGAAGGCTTGTTGTCACTCAGACTCCAGGGAACACCACCGGTTGTTGTCGGTGATAAATCACTTACGATTACTTGTGTGATAATTCCTTGTGAGCAATAATAATAATAATAATAATAATAATAATAATAATAATAATAATAATAATAATAATAATAATAATAATAATAATAATAATAATAATAATAATAATAATAATAATAATAATAATAATAATAATAATAAAAAATACTGAGAATAATACTGAAAAGAATTATATTCTGAGCTTTTGCGATTGTTTGAATAATGTTCGATAAGTATGTATGGTCAAAATTGAAACAATTTACCTGTGTAGTGTGTGAATTAGTACTGGCAGCGTCGTGTAAAGAATATACTACGGGCTTCCATAAATTTTTTATTAGCAATTGAATGTTTTAAGCGAAGACCTGTTTGTTTTACACTATGAATTGTTTTTAATTGAGTAATAAATCTTGAAAGTGTTATTATGAAATTGTCTATGTGTTTATGACATAAATGTTTTAGTCTAAGAAAGAAATGATGCGTGTAACAATCGAAAATTTGTTACTGAAATTATTAAATTAATAGATAGGTGGCGCTATTTTGAATCAATGTACAATAGAAATGATTTAGTTCGTTAATATTATTCCTAAATACCGGAATGAGTCTATGGTTAATAGTTATAAGTAACTACGGCCAAGAAATCGTATATGTAATCTGATATTCTGGAATTTTTAAGGAATATCAGGGAGCGATTATTAATTAATCAAGAAATGTTGTATACATTTTATGAAATTATTAGAAGAATGAAATAAAATAATTACGGTGATAATTGTATGAATTATCCGATGTGATTTATTTACCGGCGTTAAGTGGGAGAGTGGGAGTAGAAAAATATAATAGGAAAAAGTTTTTGTTATCATCTGTATGGAGTATATTTTTGTGAGAGTCTGTAATGGCGGTTTTAAAGTAACATTTACTGTTAGATGGTGAAAAAAGTCAAGAATTTCTTTAAACACGCTCGAGTGAATAAGGTGAATAGAGTTGTAGGTTTAGTAGTCTCTGATTCATGTGATCATTTTCTTACTCTCGTCAAAGGTACAGGAGAAAAAAACAGTCTACTTTACATATATATATATATATATATATATATATATATATATATATATATATATATAAGGTGATTCATAAGTCACTTAGCTATTTAATGTGAAATTCTAAAGTTAAAAAATACGGTAATACAAAACAGAAAGTTTATTCAACAAATGCATTTATGGGAGTTTAAAATTACAGCAAATTTTCAAAATTTCCACCTTTGTTCTGCATGCATAGCTCCATTCTTTTTTGCAAGGAATTCACAACTCTTTGTAGCATATTTGATTTATTAATTTTAACAAACTTGGCAGTGATTTCTGATTTGAGATCGTCATTGCCTTTCAACAAGTGTGGGAGATTCATCAAATTTGGCTATATGAATAACAATAAAAATTCGCTCTTTAATTGTAAATGACATACTGTCTGAAAAAAAGCACATATGATGATTTACACAAATTTAAATGAATAAAAATAAATATATATAGAAACAAATATATAAACGAACAAATTTAAAATAACAAATAGCAGTAATTAGAGAGTAAGATAACAATTATCAAAAGTGCATAGTATGTTTGTGCTTCATATGGTAATCATTTTAAATAGCTATATAAAAATAGCGCATAAAAAATGAAAATTTCTATTTGCACCTCCATAAACAAACTAATGCTGGCATATTCATTTACGGAGTCATTATATCACCAGGGCCTATTATATTTATTATTTGTCTAATCTGCTTCGATTTTAGAAGGGGTGCAGTGCTATGTAAGTTTAATGAAAAATTGTCCTGCTGATCAAAATTCCGAAAACGTCTTCGTAAACGTGATTTTTTTTACTACAGACAAAGTGCAAAAGCAAGCAATGGAATAATTTTACGTTTAACATACAGATAAAACTGCCCCTTTGCTAAACATTGAAGAAATAATTGTTGAAAGTGTTGGTGCTCAATCGATAATAATCAAGATTTTTTCATCAAACTGAAATGTTTGCCAGTTATTTATCCGGTTATAATTGTAAAGATGCTGATGTCGAAAATAATTAGAAATAGAAGATACGTATGAAATTATATATATGTAAGTGTGTGGTGGAGAGGGTTGTGTGTGTGTCTGTCCGGAGAGATAAAATACGATGCGATGCAATTTTTATGTGAATGAAGCCGAGATAATTTCGATCATTTCCGAAACGACTGTAATTTATAGCCTCCATTTCAAGATATTATCTTGAGCATTTCCTAAAATATATCAGTTATCGCCCTCCATATATACCTCTAAGTTTATTGGGATATCGAATCAATTGCAAACAATGATGGTTTCTTTGCAAGGCGGTTTCAAGCAATTCCTGCAAAGAAACAAATAGAATAACGGGGTAGATATGTAAGAAACATCCCATAATCTGACACACTCACACTAAAAAAGGGCATGGTCGTTAGTGCCACAGAAAATAATTGTGACGGTTCTAGAAGAATGAAAATAAGCGAGTAAGGAAAACACCATCCAGACCTCCACTAGAAGGGCATAAAGAGTACGGGAATGCTGGGAAGGATTATTGCCACTTAAATTTCAGAATTATATAACAGCCGTTATCAGCGAAAAAACAATGGTAAATGGCTGTTGCGAGAACGCAAAGTGATTTGCAACGGTTATCGAAAAAAATGAAGAGCTATGGAAATCTGAGGGAACTTGTTGTCATCCAGACTCCAGGGAACATCACGTTTTTGCAAGTAATTGATCACTAATAATGATTCGTGTGAGAACTATCGATAAAAAGGAAAAATATCATGATTTGATCTACCCACGTTTAAAAAACTCGCAGAGGCACCAACATAGGTTGGTACCACTGAAAATTACCCATAAGAGTTTGAGAGGGTGCAAGGCCGGGAAAGAAATAGCACCATCCAGACCTCGACTGGGATAGTCTATACAGGATTGGAATCCCGAAGAGGCTTATTGTTACTTAAATTTAAGAGAAAGCCAACAGCCGTTATCAGCAAGAAATCAATCATAAACAGTTGTTGTAAGAACGCGACGTGATTTGCAATGGTGATGAAAGGAATCTGAGCGTAGTGAAAATCTTAGATGACTTTTTGTCACTCAGATTTCAGGTAATACTACCTGTTTAATCAGAGAGTAATCATCACTGGTAATGATTCGTGTGATAACTGATAGTGAATAATAATAATAATAATAATAATAATAATAATAATAATAATAATAATAATAATAATAATAATAATAATAATAATAATAATAATAATAATAATTATTATTATTTTACTTAGTCTTGAAGATGTGAATATAGAAGAAGGTTGTCTATATAAATATATTTCTGAAAGTAATGAGCTTCTTCTTTGTAAAGTGAAAAGAGAGAGAATACTAAGAAATTGGGTGAAAAAGAATCAAAGGTTGCAAGAAAGAGGGTTAAAATTATTTTGAAAGGAACTACACAGTGTATTCTTTAAGAATACTAAATTTAAAGATAATGACAGCTGGAATTGGTTGTCAGGATTGATCTCTAAAGGTCTACTAAGAGTACTTTAATGGCAGCCCAGGCACAAACCACTCGCACTTCAAACATTGCATTGATAAAACTGCAGAATCACCGATGTGCAGATTGTGTAATGAAAAGGAAGAAACCTTAGCGCATATTATATCAGAATGCCCCATGCTAGCACATCAATATAAAAAATGGAGACACGACAAAGTCGCTAAGGTACTACATTGGAATATATGCAAACTTTATTAATTGGACCCCAATAAGATAAGCCAGAAATGGTACAGGAGAACGACAATGTAAAACTTCTTTGGAACATGCACATACAAACTGATAAGATTTTTGAACATTTCAAACTCGACTTAATTTTTCTTAACAAAAACAAGAGAACTTGCTTAATCATTGATATAGCCTGCCCCTTCGATACCAGAGTACAAGAGAAAGAACAGAGAACCAATAAGTATCAATATCTAAAATGGGAATTAGTTAGACTATTGAAATGTAAATAAGTTAAGGTGATACTCGTTGTAATTGGAACGCTTGGAACAATAACGAAAAGCCACAATAAATGGATTAAACAGATTGACGAGACAATTTCTTTCCTAATTCTGCAAAATGATTGCCTGTTAGAAACGGCGAAAGTGCTAAGGTCCAGCTTGATGTTCACAAAGAAAAATTCAACTAAAAACATCCAAAAGTTGAGACTA
This sequence comes from Sepiola atlantica, assembly GCA_963556195.1. Lineage (NCBI taxonomy): Eukaryota > Metazoa > Mollusca > Cephalopoda > Sepiida > Sepiolidae > Sepiola > Sepiola atlantica. Next base: position 63,390,866 of record OY744519.1, read on the forward strand.
CTATGAAATAATAATAATAATAATAATAATAATAATAATAATAATAATAATAATAATAATAATAATAATAACGGAGACTTGTTGTCACTCAGACTTCAGGGAACACCACCGGTTATAGTCAGTGAACAATCATTAATAATAACCTGTGTCAAAACTCCTTGTGAGTAAATAATAATAATATTAAAAAGAAGAAGCTGATGAATAGAAACAGAATCTCCAGGCAGAACATTCGAATGGAATATGAAATGGAAATGTGTGCATTACTGCAGTTTACAAGAGGGACACTTGAGACAGTGAAGGGCATGGAACTACTTAACCAAGATGAGATTAGGGTACTTGTCGACTTAGATACTTATAAATATCTGGAAGTTCTGGAAGCAGATGCCGTCAAATCAACGAAAATTAAACGAATTTGTCTTTAAAATACTTGAAAAGAACAAGAAAACTCTTAAAAACCAAATTATATAGCAGAAACCTTATAAAAGGAATAAATACTCAAGCAGTATCCCTAATAAGGAATTATAAACTATTCATGGGCTGGAGAAAAGAAGAACTCAGGCGCCTGGACAAGAACACTATGAAACTAATGACCACACACAATGCACAACACTTGAAGAAGGATACTGTCATAAACGGGATAAGGTGAAAGAGGACTGGTAAGTATAGAAAACTGTGTGGATTGCACAAAAACGGAAAATACATAACCGAAAACACAGAAAAGCTCATTATCGCTGCAAAAGGCATCGTCAAAAACAACAATACAGGAAACAGCGAAATTGGAAACAAAAACGTGAGGAAAGAAAAATTAGAACATAAGCAGCTACATGAACGATTTATAAGACTGACAAGAGAAAAGACATAAGAAAACACTTGGACATGGCTAGGAAAAGGACACTTTAATAGAGAAACGAAATCGATACCGACAGCTGCACAGAACGAACTATACAAAAGCTAAAATAGAGAAAACCCAGGAAAACAGTAAATGTAGATTCTGTGGAAAAACGGTAAATAACATAATAAGTGAATGCAGCAAACTAACCCCAAAAGAATAAAAAACAAACATAATTGCGTTAGCGACAACTAGAAATTATGCAACGGTTTGCATTTTGAACATCCAGATAAATAGTTCGTACCCAAACCAGACGCAGTATTGGAAAATGAAAAGTACAACATTTTCTGAGACATGGAGGTACAATAAAACTCATCTAAGCAAGAAGAGCGGACATGATAATATTCAACAAGTAGGACAAAATTGCCAACTTGTAGTTTTCGCCGTCACAGCAGTTCGCAAGGTAAAGACCAAGGAGGCAGAAAAACAAAGCAAATACATGGAACTTACTAGGAATCTAAAAAGAAATATAGAACATTAAGAAAATCACTATAATACCAATAATTTTAAGAGCACTAAGAACAGTCTCGAATAAATAACTGGGTCATAAACCAGTCCATGGGAAATTGGAATCAAAGGGAGGACTGACACCATACAAATCATAAGAAAATTCCTCGAATCCAGAAATAAACCCACATAACCAACGAAAGCTAACCAACCACACATAAGTTGAAATAGAACAAAAACATAGAAATTACATCACACAAGCCCAAGGGAACTGAAACTTCCAGAAATTTAATAAACAGTCACCCTCTCGAAAAAACACACGTACACACATACACACATGCACACATACATGTGGTGGCAGCAGCTTCGGTTGGTACCACACAAAATTGTTGTGAAGCGTCAATGAGGATAGAAAGACCGAAGAGGGAGAGCACCAACGAGACGTCCACTGTAAAGGTGCGATGAATAGTGGAACCTTGGGTGGCTTATTGCCACTCAAACTCCACAAAAGACTAATTGTCGTTGACGGTCAGGAATCAATGGTAAACGGCTGTTTCAGTAATGCAAAATGAATAGTGCTGGGAATCTGAGGAGATATGTTGTCACTCCAGGGAACACTAATGGTTATTGTCAGTATACAATTACTCAACCCCTTTGTGAGTAAATAATAATAATAATAATAATAATAATAATAATAATAATAATAATAATAATAATAATAATAATAATAATAATAGACCAACAAACTGTTTATCAACAATGTGGAAAATCCTAACGGCATTACTGAGAGAACAAATCTACCACTCCCTCAACAATCGTAGACTGCTCCCCGACTAACAAAAAGAATGCCGGAAAGGGGAAATATCTGCTATACACAGATCAAAAAATCCCGATGGAGGAAAAAACAGATAAAAGAACATATCCATGGCATGGATTGACCACAAGAAATCCTACGGCAGAATCACTCAAGCATGGATAATTACATGCTTAAAAATATACAAAATACCCGACAAGATTATTAATCTTATTAAGTAAGCAATGAAAACATTGAGATTAGAACTGAGAGCTGGAGGACAACACCTGACTAAGATTAAAATACAGAGGGGCATTTTCCAAAGAAACTCCCTATCACCACAACTGTTTATTATAGCAATGATGCATCTCAACTACATACCCAGGCAATATGATGGTGCATACAAGTTTACGGACACAGAACAAAGAATAAACCACCTCATGTACATGGACGACTTGAAACTATTAGCAAAAAGCAAAAAGGAACTGATAAAGCTGATAAATACGACCAGAATCTTCAGCCAAGACATTCAAATGAAATTCGGAATGAAAAAGTGTGCACTGCTAGAGATGAAAGAGGAAAACTAAATACAACAAAGAGCATGGAACTGTTCAAGCAAAAAGAGATGGGGCGCTAGGCGAACAGGATAGCTATAAATATTTGAAGCAGACATCATCAAATCTATAGAAATGAAAGAAAAGAGTGGAAAAGAATATTTGCGAAGAACAAGAAAACTCTTAGAAACGAAATTATATAGCAGAAATTTAGTAAAAGGAATAAACACCTGGGTAGTATCACTAATAAGATACTCTGGACCATTCATAGGCTTGACTAAAGAACAAAGGTACTTTGACCAGAAGATTGGAAAATAAATGACCATGCACAGTTCACTACATCCAAAAGATGATACGAACAGACTCTACGTGAAAAGAAACGAAGAGAGGAAGAAGACTGGTAAGTATAGAAGACTGTGTCGAAGACACAAAAACATGCTGGAGAAATGCATCACCCAGAACACGGAAAGGTTAATCAGTGAAGCAAAAGACACAGTCCTAATGAACAACTTAGGTAGCACCGAAACCAAAGACAAAAGGACAAGAAAAGAAAAGTCGGAAGAAAAAAAACTATATGGGTGTGTCATAAAACTGACAAGAGAAGAGACCTACGAAAATAGCTGGGCATGGTTAAGAAAAGATCACTTGAACAGAAAAACGGAATCTTTACTGACGGCTGCACAGAACAATGCGATTAGGACAAACTACATTAAAGCTAAAAGTAATAAAACCCAGGAAAACAGTAAATGCAGACTGTGTGAACAAAGAGACGAAACAGTAAATTACATAATAAGTGAATGCAGTAAACTAGCCGAAAAGAATACAAGAACAGACATGATTATATGAGAAAAGCAGTACACTAGGAACTATGCAAACGACTGCATTTCGAACACGCGGACAAATGGTACAGACATAAACAAGAGACAGTACTGGAAAACGAAAAACACAAAATACTCTGGGATATGGAGGTTAAAACAGATCAACTCATACAAGCAAGGATACAGGATGTCATAATAATCGAAAAGAAGGAAAATCCTGCCAAATCGTAGATTTTTCTGTGCCAGCAAACCACAGGGTGAAGATCAAGGACACAGAAAAACGAAGTAAATACAGGGAACTCGCCAAAGAATTGAAATGGATATGGAATATGTAGAAAGTCAATATCATATCAATAATCGTAATAACACTAGGAACAGTCCCAAAAAGACTGGGAAAAAGACTGGAAGAAATTGGAATCAAAAGGGAAGACTGAGACTATACAGCGGACGGTAATGATCAAAACAGATGAAATCATAAGGAAAATCATTGAATGCAGAAACTAATCCACATGAGGTACGAATGCTAGCCAGTCACATGGAAGTTGCAATAGGAAGAAAACAAAAACATAGAAAGAAAAACATGAAACCCAAGAAAGAAAAAATGCAAGAATTTTCATAAACTAAAAAAAAAGTGATGGAACCAGCCTCAGCTGATACCACACAAAATAGTTGTGAAGGGTCAAGGAAGATGGAAAGACCAAGGAGGGAGAGCACTAACCAGACATTAACTGGAAGAGTGCGGAGAGGAGTGGGACCTTGGGAAGGTTTATTGCCATTCAAACATCAGAGAAGACCAAAGGTCGTTGCCAGCGAGAAATCGATGGTAAGCGTCTGTTGTGATAACGCAAAGTCATTTGCAATAGTTATCGAAAGAGCTGGAGAGTACTGGAAATCTGCGGAAACTTGTTGTCACTCAGAATCCAGAGAACAACGCCGGTGATTATCAGTGAGCAATCAATGATGATGACCTCCTAGTGAGTACACATAATAATACGCTCGAACCAACATTGATTGTTCATTATCATCATCATCAGGGTCTTTTTATTTCACTCCTGATGGGGGAACCTCTCCCTGGTTTCTTTCCACCTGGTTTTATCTCTGGCTAAGCGTGGCCAAGTATGACCTAGTTGGCTATCGAGCTCGTCTCTTCACCGGTTTTATGGACTTCCTCTATGTTTCTTCCATTGCCTCTGTCGCTCTATATGTCCACCTATTGTCAGTACATCTCAAACGGTGTCCTACCCATCTATGTCGGTTGTTACAACAGAAATTTATCACCAATGGCCAATGAGGGTGGAAAGACCTAGGAGGGAAAGCACCATTCAGACCTCAACTGGAAGGGCACAGACCCTACTCGAAGCATGAAAAAAATCCAACAGATGGTATCAGTGAGAAGTCAATTGTAAACGGATGTTACGAGAACACAAAGTTACCTGCAATAGTTTCCGAAAGAGGTGAAGGGTGCTAAAAATATGTGAAGACTTGGTGTCAGACTCCAGAAATGCCACCTGATATTGTCAGTGAGAAATCACTGGTAATGTTCTGTATGAGAACTCATAGTGAGTCAAATGAAGAAGAAGAAGAAGAAGAAGAAGAAGAAGAAGGGGAAAGAGAAAGAGAAGAGAAAGAAAGAAAAGAAATAAAGAAATAATAATAATAATAATAATAATAATAATAATAATAATAATAATAATAATAATAATAATAATAATAATAATAGGAAGAAAAAAATGTGGTCAGACTACACGAACCCCATAATAAAGCATTTAACTTAAAGTAGAATTCCCTTGAAATATATATTTGTTTTGAATATAAATTTCTCCGACATTTTAATAGCAAACATAGCGTTTGCTATTAAAATGTCGGAGAAATTTATATTCAAAACAAATATATATTTCAAGGGAATTCTACTTTAAGTTAAATGCTTTATTATGGGGTTCGTGTAGTCTTGTTACAGTACTGTAGGGCCCATTATGCAAGGCACAGTAGGTTAACTAGTATCAAATAGCTAATTTTGTTATTGAAAAATAGGTTTTGTTTCTGGACTCAGAAGTGAGTCAGAGAAGAGTTTGATCCAAGAATAGTCATAATAAATTTAGACACCTGACGTGACCTTTGAGTCAGAGATCAGAGTGAGTCGTTTTTGTCCCCATCTCGTGCGTGGGAATGATGATTACGTCACCACGGAAAACAAGAACTTAGCTTTTTAGAATCAGTCTGAGCTTAGAGGCGATACCGTTCAGACCGGGTGCGAGCATGTAGCCGGCAAACTGGTAAGGCCCCGCTTTGGGAGGGCAGAAGATATCCCAAAAGGAAAGAAGATAGCCGAAGTATGAGAGAGTCGAAACCGGAATCCCCCTGACAGCAAACGAACCAAGAAATAAGAAGCTTGTGTGAAAATAAAGAAACTTGTGTGAAATTTCCCTTCAAAAAATTCGTGTCTCGTGTATTCATTCTGTCTGAGACAGACCTCTTCCTTCGATCAAGACGACACAGCCAGCGAAGACTAGACGAATCACAGGCCAAAGAAGAGAACAGAAGATAAGGTAAACCTTGAGATTTATTTGAGAACTTTTTAGGAACTTTAAGAAATGTATAATGAACTTTCCGTGATTTGATGTAAGTTGAACTGAAGCGTTTATAAATGGTAAAAGAACTCTTTCGAGACTGTGAACAGTACGTTTTTATATGTGGAATAAGATTTATAAAAGTTATATGTGAACATTATGCTATTTGATGCCGAGAGCGTTAAGAGACGTGTCGCAAGGGAAGAAAAAGGCTTGAGATGCCGTGAACAGATTCGTGGTTTTAAAAAGGCCTGAAGGGCCGTAAATTGATACGTGAAGATTTAAGACTGTGGTTACGAAACGTATAGAGTAAAATGATATGAGGAGACATGTAACGTGTATCGTTACAATGGGTTATTTGGTAGCCGTGACCTGCCGTTTCCAACATGAAACGGTTCGATATCGATCTGGTGCTGTTATGAAGTACGAACACATCGTGTGGTCCAGTAATAGAAAAAGGAAGAGAAAAAAAGAAGCGAGACACGGAGGGGAAAACTGCCGAGATACACGAAAAGAGAGACACGTTTAGTTAATTATTAAAAGACACAGAAAAAAAGAAAAGAAGAAAGAAAAGAAAAAAGACACATTTTGTTAAAAAAAGAAAAGAAAGAGGAACGCACACACAATTATTAAGTTACGCAGAAAGAGAAAAAGACACATTTTGTTAATTGTTAAGATTCACAAAAAAAAAAAGAAAGACACATTTTGTTAAAAAAAAAAAAAAAGAACGCACGCACACACACACGCAAAAACAATTGTTAAGACTTTGTAGGAAAAGAACATTCTAGTTAGAAAAAAAAGGACGATTTGCCGTAATTATGTTTTTTTTGTGTTGTGTTTTAAGAATTTGTTGCTGTAATTTTTTTTTCTGGTTTGTGTTGGTGGGGGACAAAGGTGAAAGTAATAACGGGCGAAAAAAAAACGAGGGAGGTATGTAATTAAAAGAGAGAGAAAGAGAGGAAGAATGGAAATGTTAAAAAGGGTGGATGTGCTGAAATGACATGTGCACGCGAGGACAGAATATGCGTATTTAGAAAAAAGAAAGAAAGAATGTATTAGAAAGAGAGAGACAGAGACAGAAAGAGCATAGAAAGAAAGGAATTGATATGCCACTCTGTGGCCGAAATCTTTTGTTTTTAGAATGTATATGCGTGTTAAAAAGAGAGAGAGAGAGAGAGAGAGAGAAAGAAAGCGCCCGTGGGTTTTGAAAACTGCTAAAAAGTGTTGCAGGAAAATAACGACGACAGCGGCGGGTGATCTGATGGTGTCCGGGTTGGAGTTTGACGACATGTCAATACGTTGTGGTGTCGGGCGCTGTTTTCATTTCCCTTTATCTTTTGAATTATGTTGTATTGTATTGTGGAGATATGTTCTCCATTGGTTCTGTCGGTTTCGGTTTGATTTTTTTTTGTTGTTTGGTGGAATGAATTTTTTTTTGTATTCTTGTATTGATGTATTTGTTACATGGAGGATTCCGGGTTCCTAATGCTTGAGTGAATGATATTTTACTATTTAGAGGATGGAGAAATTTAAAAATGTAATTAAAAAAAAAACAGTCTTAAATTGAATGTGACGTGGGTCAGCAAAGTGTTAGGGTTAAAGTTATCTTGTATTTGAGTTGTTTGGGGGGCACTGATAGCAGGTTTGGGTCGGTTGATGGAGACCCCGGACGGGGGTCAATTAGGTTATTTCGAAGAATATCCCTGTGCACAGAGTATGTGCAGCCCAGTTGGGTCTGCGGGATTAATAAAGTTCGCTCGCGTGGTTTTCGCAAACGAGGCGGTCATGGGTTTTGGCTCGGAGAAGAATGGGCAAAGGTTCTCGTACTCTACACGCGTTAAAACTGCGAACCGGTGGTTAGACGACAGGACAGTCGTATTGGTGCGCCACGATAACGGTGGTCGATATTGAAGTTGTGATTAATTTTCGTGACCCAGGGTTGCTCCCCAATCACGTCGGTAGACCGTGTATGGAAGTGGAATAGATTTAAGCTTTATATTTAAGAGAGGGTACCTCAGTCAAATTAATTTTGGTTTAGGGGAGAAAATGATGGACCTGGATTGGTGACCGGACGTGTTCCAGGAACGGTGGTGTCGACATTTCACCCCCGTCACGCCGTTTAGCTAGAGCCATGGGATGGGTGCCACGCCACGCCAATGGGGTTGGGAGTTAGAAACTGGGTGTTTGTTCGCTGTCATTCGCGACGGGAGCACGGGCGTGTCAGAAATGTATGGTCCATATATAGCAAGCAGCATAGCGACGGTACCTTCAGTAAGCTTCGAGGCTGACCATTAGAGAATAGGTCAATGAAGGTTTTTTTTCTTCTGTTTTTTGTTCCCCTATTTCGCGAGAATAAAACGCGCAGTTTGTTTTAATCAGTTGTGTGCCGACCGTTTGTTGAAGTTATCTAAGAAAGTGATGGTGGCCCGAAAGTGTAACATACCGGGAATTTTTGGGAAGTGGTCGAGCACGGAGAACGTGTGTGAGCAAGAGCGAATTTATGTGGTAGATCCTGCAGGAGATATAGGCGAGAAACGCCTGATGTTGATTTATGACAGGGGATGGCTTTTTTTAGCCGGTAACGACCGTAGGGAGAAAACTCTCCCACATCCCGGAAACATTGTCATGTGGTGCCGAAGGAAATTCCGGCGGGGGTGAATGATGGTAACCCCAGGAGTGCTCAGGCTCGGATTTTTACCAGTCCCAGGGTGGGGTTGGTTTTTAAAAAAAAAAGAGAAAATCTTGGGATTTTTTGTTTTTTTTGTTTATAGGGAAGGAAGGAGTGTTACAGTACTGTAGGGCCCATTATGCAAGGCACAGTAGGTTAACTAGTATCAAATAGCTAATTTTGTTATTGAAAAATAGGTTTTGTTTCTGGACTCAGAAGTGAGTCAGAGAAGAGTTTGATCCAAGAATAGTCATAATAAATTTAGACACCTGACGTGACCTTTGAGTCAGAGATCAGAGTGAGTCGTTTTTGTCCCCATCTCGTGCGTGGGAATGATGATTACGTCACCACGGAAAACAAGAACTTAGCTTTTTAGAATCAGTCTGAGCTTAGAGGCGATACCGTTCAGACCGGGTGCGAGCATGTAGCCGGCAAACTGGTAAGGCCCCGCTTTGGGAGGGCAGAAGATATCCCAAAAGGAAAGAAGATAGCCGAAGTATGAGAGAGTCGAAACCGGAATCCCCCTGACAGCAAACGAACCAAGAAATAAGAAGCTTGTGTGAAAATAAAGAAACTTGTGTGAAATTTCCCTTCAAAAAATTCGTGTCTCGTGTATTCATTCTGTCTGAGACAGACCTCTTCCTTCGATCAAGACGACACAGCCAGCGAAGACTAGACGAATCACAGGCCAAAGAAGAGAACAGAAGATAAGGTAAACCTTGAGATTTATTTGAGAACTTTTTAGGAACTTTAAGAAATGTATAATGAACTTTCCGTGATTTGATGTAAGTTGAACTGAAGCGTTTATAAATGGTAAAAGAACTCTTTCGAGACTGTGAACAGTACGTTTTTATATGTGGAATAAGATTTATAAAAGTTATATGTGAACATTATGCTATTTGATGCCGAGAGCGTTAAGAGACGTGTCGCAAGGGAAGAAAAAGGCTTGAGATGCCGTGAACAGATTCGTGGTTTTAAAAAGGCCTGAAGGGCCGTAAATTGATACGTGAAGATTTAAGACTGTGGTTACGAAACGTATAGAGTAAATTGAATGTAACGTGTATCGTTACAGTCTGACCACATTTTTTTCTTCCTATTATTATTATTATTATTATTATTATTATTATTATTATTATTATTATTATTTCTTTATTTATTTTCTTTCTTTCTCTTCTCTTTCTCTTTCCCCTTCTTCTTCTTCTTCTTCTTCTTCTTCTTCTTCTTCTTCTTCTGGTCATTACGATGTCGGCATGCGTCAGAAGTTTAAAAGAAAAATAATCAGATTTCATGCTTTTTATGGTTATCTGAGTAAAATTAGGCGCAGGGTATTAGTATTTATATCTCTATTAATCGCGCTGACAGTGAGATTAAAACGTCAAATTCATATTCAAAATAGAACGATAGATTTCTAATACACTATTCAGATGTATGCGATCGACGCCATAAGCTTAAATTATTTGCATATTGCTTTGCAAAGAAACATCTCAGTAATTCACTATTCCTTCTTATTGTTTTCTAAAGTAATGTGCGTTTTCATTTTATTATAAAATATAGTTCTACTTTTTATACCGCGGATACAATCACATAGTATTTGGTGTGAAAAGGGTCTTTCCAGTCTTTTTCTGGTCAATTTACATCTGGGGATTGCAATCCAGTCAGTTCTACATAGTAACTTAAATGCAAAGCCCCCCCCCCCCATCAACAAAAAAGAACACACACACAACGCGGTTAAGCAAAAAAATAACCTCTAAAATGTATTTCATTATGAAATCAAATTCCACCATAATGTTTTTCAATTATTTCGTAAACAAGTCATTATTTTGTTCAATTATTTGGATAAATCGTAAAAATAGATCACCCCAAAGAAAACACAAACACACTGCGACCAGGAAAACATGTCAGTAAGTTCCCCCACCCTTGTTTTTTACAAATATTTTTTATATCGTGAATAAAGAGTTAGCATTTTCAGTGAAAAGAGTCTTCCAATCATTTCAGGTCAAATTACTTCTGAGCCTTCAGAGTGTTGGTTCCCTCAATTTTTCCACGCAACGCCGGTACACGGGCTTTGTTAGTAATATATATATATATATATATATATATATATATATATATATATGACAATATTAATTTTAAGTAAATGATATTAAATTATTGTACCTACTGTGTATATATATATATATATATATATATATATATATATATATATATATATATATATATTTATATATACATATATATATAATTAAACTTGAAACGCACGTGACAAGAATTATTTATTTTATACTTTCTTGCAGCTTGAATGAATGATTTTGTATTGTTCCTAAAATTGACTAAAGTCACTCATTTTTCGCAGAGTTATACCAACTTGTGATGTTGTAAATAATTTTTAATGTTGTTATGTCACATGAAAATAAAAAATTGAGCTTCTGACATTGCTTTTGCTACTGTCGGGACCAGGGTTATCTCCCTTAGAGAAAAACTGGTTTCATGTCAGAGTTATTTCCCTTAGGAATAAAAAGGTCAGAAACCCAAATCTCGCGCTGAACACGAAATTTTGTTCGGAACTGTCACGCAATCACTAGGTCGAAAAATAAGACAGAATTTCGTCCTCATTTGCTTTTCGGTCGCCTTACAGAGATGACGGATTTTGGCTCAGTCATTAACACAGAGGATTTCACGGGAAGATGTAAGTCTGCTTCGCACATCTTTTTATCTGGTTGGGTTGCGCCGGCTTCTTTCGAAGGGAGAAGTTTCTAGGAAATATTCCGAGTCGCATGTATCATATATCCCAATCAGAGGAGTAGACGGCGTTGGTTTTTATAGTATTTCTTTGTTTTTGTCTTTTTTTAGGTGTCGCCGTCCTCCTAGATACAGTGCCTGATATTCCCAAATTGTCACCCATCTTGTACTGACCAGGTTCAACCTCGCTTAACTTCGGTGATCTAACAAGAACCAGTCTGTCGACGTCATCATGTCGTATCTTTCTTCCTTTTTAAAGGAGTAAATTTTGCATTCTTCTGTTGTATAGTAACAATGTATGTTTAATCTGATGTCTACTATATATGATTTACTGTCTTTATAGTTTTTCATAGACAGATAAAATGGCTTTGTCCACCACGGCTTTTTAACCGTTTTTTTTTTTACTTTCTGCACGTGTTCGTATTACCAACGTATTAGACGGCGCATCTTAGCAACACCATGTGTGCCGGGAATTCATGTTATTTCTCTGCCCACGAGTTGCTAAACTTGATGAAATAGAATATCACATATTCTAATTCTTCACTACCAAACAATGGATGAATAATATCTTTTGCAGTACAGTTTTTTCCCCTCTGAAATTAGAAATGTCCACTCTAACTAAACGCATACTTTAAAGAGTCTAAAATGTGTGGGCACAACATCTTGCTCCCGTGTAGAATCGCTACTACAAGGAACATATGTTTAAATTAAAAATAAATAGAAAAAAATAGCCAAATAACCTATATTTTCATTTTTATTGTTTTTTGCGGGGGAGGTATCTTCAATGATATGTCAGTAAAAATGAATTCTTTTGCGATTACTAAAAAATACTTAGTCTTACAAATGGTGGCCATTTTTGTTTTATACGAAACTGCGGCAATAAAATATATCTCACGTTTACTTTTAAGATAACCTGTTTGATAACACGTGATGTGCAGCGTATTTAATGTAATAATATTGTTCATGGTGAATTACTGTAATAAATTTTCTGCATAGCTTTGGCCCAGTGAGAGTCCCTTGCAGGAAATAAATTAACCGCATCACTGGCGATTACACTGTGATTACAATATTAAGATTTACTGGGGTTTTGCAATCAACAGCGAGATAAAAGTCTAATGACCGATGGGTTTTCTTCAAAGCGTGGCATTTTCTGAATATCAACTGTTTCTTTGTTTATAATAATATTCTCCCCCAAGGTAGATAGTCAACACATTCGGGATCTACCATAATCTAATCATACAAACGGCCTATAACTCTTCCTGGTAATCCTTTAAAAGTGTTCTACATATCAACCTACAGAAAGTACAACACATATCAATAAAACTATCTACATGGACAAACGTGTTATACACACACATACACACACACACACACACACACACACACATATATATATATATATATATATATATATATATATATATATATATATATATATATATATATATATATATATATATATATATAGTTTTGAAACAAAAATCTCAGAAGAAATGTTTACTAAAGTAAGTATTTTCGGTACTTTTTATGCTTTTCTGGTCTTTTTGACGAATGAACCATTGTTCTAGAAAATTTAAGATATGCTTCAACACCTTTATTGTCTGGATAAATAAAGAAACGTCCGTAAAAATGAATCTCTTTACTGCAAAATAAAGATATGTCTATTTATAAATGCTCTGGAATTATGAATTAATATCTATTGAGATACTGAAAGTTTTATTACAAAAAATAAACACATACACACACACACACACATATATATATATATATATATATATATATATATATATATATATATATATATATATATATATATATATATATATATATGTATATATATATATATAGAGAGAGAGAGAGGGAGGGATAGAGGGGAGAAAGAGAGACAGATAGACAGATATGGGAATTACTCGATAGTAAGTGGTGGCTCATAGTATAAAATGATTAAAAACTAATTTTATGTGATAAGGGACTTTATTCAGTCAATCTGACGTTTCATGTACCTTCTAATGCTAAGAGAGAAAACACATGTGTTTTAACATCTGATATGTCATTAAAAATGAATAAGAAAAGATAAATGACAGTGGAAAGAAAAGAAAAAGAGAAGGGAAGAAAGATGAGGAGAGGAGGAAATGTAGATAAAAGAAAACATTGATTTCTTATCACCTCCCACAATGAAAATAATTGCATCTGTCCTAATATATAACTCACTCCCTAAGCTCTGTTATTGGTACAATTTCGGCTTTCTCTAGACGCACTGAAGCACAGATTTGAATCCTGTCCGACCATTATTTTTTTTACTGTGGTAATCTTTGTTTATCTCCAGCACCGCGGTCTAAATAAATCGTTTGTTTAGTACCTGCGAAAACTTAGCATAACGAAATCACCGTAACACGTAGCATATTACAGAAAAGATGTTCCAATCGTAAAAAATATCGTTCATCGTATTTCGCTCGCGTGGTGCAGCAAGAAGATGGGTTGATATTGCGAGTAAAAACGTAAGCAAAGAATTTCAGAAAAGCTTGGGAGATGAGTTATTAATACAATTTCGGCTTTTTACCCGGTGCACTGGCTCGTTAGACAAGCGGTCTAAGACGACGCTCGCGGAAGGCGGCCCCTTTTCCGAAGAATGGGTTCAAATCCTGTACGAGTCTCAATTTTCACTTTTGTTTTCTTTGTTTATCGAAGACCCCGCGGACTAAATAAATCTTTTGTTTAGTTATATTACCCGCGAAAAAATAGCATTAACATAGCAGCGTAATACATAATATACTGTCGGAAATAATTTCTACTGTTAAGAGAGAAACAGCGAAAGAAAGCGAGAGAAACAAACAGAGAAGTTGAGGGGTATGTGATATATGTCTTTGAAAAATTAAAGACAAAAGCAATTCGATACAGACTGCGAGCTACTGGCTTATTTATTAGTCTATATGGCGCATGGTTGGGCATTTAAGAAACATTTTAATATTTTGTTGTCTTTTTTTTTCAGATATTTTTCCTTTTGAGGATTGATAATGTTCGTATGACCTCCATCTTTCTTCGGTCAATAAACATTTTTAAAATCCGGTTAAAATTCAATCTGTTTGTTTCAAAAAAAAATTGTGCACTTGTTATAGTTTGTTTTTTTAACTCCGAGTCTCAAATTTTATTTTTTGTTTTTTGTTGTTGTTCTTTTATCTCTTGAGGGGGTGTGGATTTGTTATATGTCCAGCTATATTTTAAATCCGTTTTTTTTTTCATGTATATGCGCGTGTGAGTGTTCCACTATCTAGTCACAGAAAATATTACACAGATGTGTATGCATGTTTCTATATAATGTGCTTTATCTTTGGTATTTGGCAAATGATGAATAAAAAAAGTCGCCATTTGTGTATTTCTTCAGGATTCGTTACAGAGTTTAAACTCTAACTTTCTACACGTGACACGAAACTTTAAAAATTCTTACCGTTTAATGCATAGTCAATCAACTCCCACACAAGAAAAGAAATCATTCACTGGTTGGCGGTATTTTCCCGGGGTGGTTTGATTTGTCTGTTTTACGGCATATATTTTTCGTACTGATGAGTCACCGCTTATCAAACTCCGAAGACTACTCGAGGATAAAGGTTGATGGGTTTATCGGGTGGGCTCTGCGACAAACACCGTGAGGATTTTAGATGATGGTTGAAACTGGGCAGAATTTGATTATCTGACAGGACAACTCAATAGAACTTGTTAACATTGGACTTGAAACCGACCATGTTGTAGTCAACTGGAAAGCATCCCCGTGGTATTGTGTTCCACAGACGGGTATTTCTTGGAAGGAAAAACTGATCATGGAAGTTCGGTTTAGATCCAGATACACATAGGAAGAAAGGGAAATAATTTACAGTGGTTGTAGACAAACGAGTTTTAGTATCAAGTCATTTGGTTATTTAATGCCGAAAAACTACACTCTTTCTCTAAACGATGCATTGAAGACAAGTTGCGATTTTACCGATAGTTGGAAAGTAATTGGTTCTACGTTACTTTTCTCAATGATAAACACGAAGTACGCAAAATGAAAATGAATATTTAGTGGAACTTGAACATGGAAATCGTTTCTTTTATAACTTCAACAGTTATTAGTATATCATTAACCATGCTTGTCTACCTACTTACCAAGTTATTTTTACACTTCAACACCGGTAATTTTGGAGATATTTTGATAAACAGTCGTAACTAGATACAATAAAAACATAGCTTATTCCATAGTCTGCGACTGTAACCATTAAACCAATCACTCACCCAACCAGGTGGCGTCCACGTTTACCCTCTGTTATGCAGATTCATGGCTGCACTGTTGCTGTATTTCGGCACATATTTTTTTACAAATATTTACTAATGAGTCACCACTTACCAATGCTAAAAAAATCACTCGAAGATAAGGGTGAATGACGCGGATAGCTGTTGAATGATTTTATGTAATCCAACCAATATGCGTTTACACTGTTAAACAATTACAAAGACAAATTCTTTCAACTTAGGCATGAAACCCTAATGACAGTTTGGCTGCTACAAAGAAAATAGGCTCCATTTATCGATCTAGAAAACTTCTCACACCTGACAGTATCCTATATCTCTACAAAGCCACCGTCCGCCCACGTATGGAGTATTGTTGTCACATCTGGCTTGGTGCACTATCGACTAGTCTCTCCCTCTAAAGTTCAAGGTCTAAAAAAGAGTCGCTGATCTAATAGGTTCCTCGCTATCCACCAAGCACCAGCCTCTGTTCCATCGCTGCAATGTTGCATCCTTGTGTTTGTTTTACAAGTACTTCAATGGAATGTGCTCCGATGAACTTGCTGATCTGGTGCCCCCTCGACGTAAATACACTCGACTAACCCTACGATCAGCTAGATCCCACCCATTCACTAGATGCCGGCGAGCCTTCTACTCCAATAGCTTTTTTCCTCGAGTTGCCGGCCTTTGTAACTCCCTCGCTGCTGCCTGTTTCCCTGACTGTACCGACATGCAGAAATGTAAAACTAATGTGAACAAGCATCTCGCTGCACAGCTCCCAATTTAGGATGATATCCAAAACTTTCACCCTAATTCTCAGTAGCCCCTTACGTCTACAGTGGCAGCATGCATTGTTTGGGGGTGAACTAAGCTTTTTAAAAATAAATAATAAATAAATACTATGAGAGGATTAGAAATCTCCAAATACCATCACCTCAAAACAGCAGCGGACTCAGAGAACAGCAATTCTTCCCCCTTTATCAGAAATATTAATCATAGAATGTGTAGATTAAAGACAAAATAGAAGGAAGCAAGAGTTGCATGTTACCGCAGTTTACGAATACGATTGCTTTAGCCAATATAAGTTTTTCATCATTTACTCATTTCCCAAGTGCTGGTAAATTATTTTAAATGCTTTATTTTTTTCTTACCAATGTTTTTATTCAAATCAAAATTTAGTTTTGCCTATCTAGAGATGAAATTGATGTTGTGTTATTTTGTTGCTGAACCTTGTCGCAATGTTTAGTATATGCCAAACATGGGATGGGATGGTTCTCTTTGGAAAGTTGTTAAATAAATGACATGAAATGATTGAAAGTTCAATATGTTTTATTTGCTCTGAGTTCATGAATCCTAGGCGTGAATCCAGAAGGCCGATCTCGGACTTCTATTTAACAACAACCCACTCTACGACAGCTACGGTTGCTTGAATAGATATACTCCTTTAACATAATTATTATCTTTTATTTCCACGCAACAAGAGAAAGTCTCCCCTCTTACGCTTCACGTCTCAGTCACGCGAATTCTCGTTAAGTCTCGACACAACGTTGTTTAACAGCATTCACAAAGTAACAATAAGAAGAAATCTGTGACGAAAGTGTGTTGTAATTATCTCTGGAGTCTATCAGAGTCTTTCTTTCTAAATTTCGATTATTTCTGCATCGTATGTTTCCGTCACTTATTCATCAAAATTAAGTTTAAATATTTGTAATGCTGTTTTTTTTTTCTTTTTTGCTCCTATTACATTTCTTGTGTGCTTTTTTCTTCATAAAAAACTGTGCTTAATGGAAATGAAGATAAGTAATAAATGCATGAAAAAAGTAAGCGGTATTTTTTATGTCTGGAGATCTATGAAAGTATAATTTTCCCATTCAACCCCGAGGTATCAATCATCTGTTGTCCGGACATTTAAGCTGACAAGATATGTTGAGAATCAGTTTACCGCGTAATTCACTTGTTTCCACATTTATTCATCCCCCCAGACTTACATTCATTTTCACTGTTTGATGTTGTCTTAGCTTCAGACGATGGTTTTTTACTACTTACGAATGAGAATTGAAGCTTTGGCGAATTTCTCTCTGTTTTTCTCTCGTGTGTGTCGTTTCTAAAGAAACAAAAGCGAGAACGAGGAGAAACGCAAAAGAACAACAGAATAAAATGCAAAATCAATTGATTTACTGGAGTCTCTACAGCGACAATTATGAAAAAAGGTTAGATCGACGTGGAATAGCGGGTGTGGCCTGTAAATCGGTTATTCCGAGTTCAAATCCTATCAAAAGCAAAGAATCATTTTGATGCTGAAAAAAAATTTAAACCTGGAAAGATCTGTGGATATTGCACAAATCAATTGTTTTTATTTACTCACTATTTCCGTTGCGAAGGGTTTGGAGCAACGTTGCCCCCCCCCCCTCTATATTGGGTTAAATAGTGACATGTATGGAACTAATCCTATACAATCAATCATTTACAAGAAGTATTCTGTTTCGACATTAAGTAATTTAAGACAGTTTGATATGCTGTAAAACAAACCTAACCTTAACCCGGTTAAATGTGGTATTAAAACGCCAGGAGTAGAATATTTACTCTCCTCCTTACGAGGAAAAAGTTAACAAAATGTTGGTTTAAACTGTTAAACCAAGCGTTAAATAATTTTGCTTTCTCCCTTGGTGTACTAAAAACTAAACGAAACATCCATGAGTAAAGTGTATTTCCAAGAACTACCCGTCTGCAAAACACAATACCACGGGTCTGCTTCCCAGCTGACTACAACATGGTCGGTTTCAAGTCCAATGTTAACAAATTATTGTTGAGCCGTCCTCTTAGATAATCAAATTCTGCCCAATTTAAACTATCATTACTAATCCTCAAGGTGTTGTCTCACCATCCACCTGACAAATTCATTAACCCTTATCCTCGAGTGGCCTATGAGCCATGATAAGCGATGACCCGTTAGTACATAAAAACTGTGTCTAGCGTTAACACTTGATTTTAATAAATATATAGAAATACTTTTGTTTTATTATACACATCCATTCAGACAACATTAACAAAAACACGTTCATACATCATTAAAACTAAATAAAACACATACTTGTCTGAAAATCAACATCGCTGATGGAATTAACCCTGAAATTCTGGATGTATGTTTTTTTAATCGATATATACGCTATTAGATGTTTGTATTTTCATCCAATTGTTGCATACTTCTTTTAAAATCTCTTACTAAATCAATATATGTAACGTTTTCGAAAAAGTCGAAGGAACTTGAAACGTTACTAAAAAGTTTTCAAATAAGTTTTATATGTTCTTTATAACTTATACACCTTTCGCGTATTTTACGCGTGTGAGTGTGTTCTTTATCATGTATGCTGGTTTGAGTGTAGGCGTTCAATCACTGGTTAATATATTTTAACGTATGCGTGTGTAAGTATGTGACAGAGCATTCACTACACATGTGGGAGTTGTACACAATACTGTTAACGTATCTTTTAAACAAGCACATGGTTATACAAGCGCTCCCCTAACATCTTTTACGTGTCTCTTACTTTTAAAAAGTGGGGGTGTGAGCATCGTCCTTCTTTGTCTCTTTCTTTCCCTTTTCTCTTTTACAAATGTTCATTCAATATTAAGTGCAATTTACCTGTTATTTTCCGTCGTTTCTTCCACCGCTGCCGTGATTCGTCGACAATATTCTTACTTATCTTTCATGCCGTGATCGTTGTGGCCGCGTCTCATCAGTGTGTCTAACGAACAAATCTTTATATATATCGACGAAAGGTAGTCTGAAGACATATTTTTCAAGGGGTTCAAAGGTTATATTTTCTCTGAATAAAAACAGTCATGTAGAAGAGAGAGGCCCGATTTATCTTTAACTTCAGTCTATATTATACTTTACTTACTTCTTGACTTGTTACCTATTAGATGACAATTAAAGGACTGAACAGACAGGGGTGGCTTCGCTTTCGGTCTATACCGACTTAACGTAGTTTCAGTACATTTTTTCCCACGCCTGCCTTCACTCAGTACCATGGGTAGACTCTCCCGAAACTTTTGTTTCTTTGTGCGCGACAACAAGTGACGTCATCGTGCATTCGATCTGTCGGCCTCTATTTCTGGCCTTTACTGACCCCAATGTGTCGTTTCCTTCATCTTAAGTTCACCTATCTGTCATTCACTCGTGGGAAAACAGATTCATTTCCCCAAAGTTTGTGTCAGCCCGACATGCATTCAGCTATATAATTCCGACCCCAGTCCCAAACTCGTACTAGCTGAAGTACACGTTTTCCACATAGGGCCGCCATAATGCAACACAATAACAAACAATATATATATATATATATATATATATATATATATATATATATATATATATATATATATATATATATATATATATAGCCCCCTTTACTAAGGCTGGGCACTCAGAGTGAATTTAATAACAAGCAGTACTACTAGCTTCATTGCGAGATACAACACGATTTGTTGTCGTTCATGATCACTGTTCGCCGCTTGCTGTGAATACTCGCCGACTTGATATTTACAAAGTTAAATTCCTCCTAAATTCCAAGCTAATTCCTGGTGGCCTACTGGTAAGTCCCTTGACTTTGTGATTGGAGTTCGCGCCCGCCGACCGTCGGGAATTGCACTGAAGATTGCGTAAGCATGAAACATCGATGTCCGTAGGTAATAATTAATATTTATTATTAAATATATATATATATATATATATATATATATATATATATATATATATATATATATATATATATATATATATATATATGAAAATATAGTTATGGTAATTAAGCTAAACAGAAACTTGCGCGGTTTATCCCCATACGTCAGGCTAAAATGCATGGAATTTCTATTTAGGGGATTACTATTAGGGTAAAGCAACATTTACGATGTAGCTCTAAAAAATAGTGGGTAGCATCAAATCGAAATTAAATATAAGCAACAGAACACCTATATTCGTAATAAAATTTAAAAGAAAAGAAAAATATATAATCTGGTATACACCGGGGTATAATCAGATGCTAAAAACAAAACTGAGAAATAGATTCCTAAATCTCATCGAAAAACACTTCCCCATAACTAATCCCTTACACAAAATATTCAACAAAAATAACGTAAAAAACTTAGAAATTATAATTTAAGCACACAATAAAAAAATACTAAATGAAAGCAGTAGAGAAAAAAATATAACAGAATGCGTAAAAAAGTGATCAATATAGCAACAATAAAAATAACACTAAGAAGAACTAAAATATAACCCTTACAAGTAGTTATAACTCAAAGCCTAATAGCAATCACCCAAATGGAAATGAAAAGTTAGTAATGAAGAGAAAAGCTGTAACTGCAGAACTCGTCCACTACAAAATAAATGCCTAACCAAAAGCATTGTTTATCAAGCCACAATATTTGCCAAAGAAAGTTCGAATAACAAGAAGTACTACGTGAGTATGACATCCCTATTTTATAAACCCAGGTATTACGACCACAACAGCACATTTAATAACGAAAAACGCCGAATAAAAACAGAACTTGCCAACCATTACTGAGAGATCAAAGAAAGCGGATGCTCAGCAATATTCGAATGGAAAATAGTACGACGGGGTAGTACAAACAACCGCTTACACATAATAAAATTTACTTTAGGATAATAATAAAATAGAAATTAAAAAGATTAAAAAATTAAATAATAAACATTAAATAAAAAACGAAAGTAACACCTAAAAATAAAAATACAAGCACGCACGTATTAAAATAAGGTCACCTATTAATTGACTGGTTAGCTAGCTAGACTAAACACCACGTGTATATATAATGACACCCAACAACACAAATTCCATGCGTTTTAGCCTGACGATTCCCCACAGGGATGAAATGCGGAAGCCTCTGTATAACTTAATTGCCATGAATATATTTTCATAAATTACTACCTAGCTCTATTCACGTATTGAGTACTGTTGAAGTAAATACTGAAAATTGATGCATAAAATATTATATCTCCTTATAACATTTCATGCGGTTACATGAAATAATAATAATAATTATATATATATATATATATATATATATATATATATATATATATATATATATATATATATATATATAATGAAAGGTTGTCTATGAATGGCACATCTGGTTCCTTTAGGGTACCTTTTCTGTGGGAAATGCATAAGAAATATCATGGTCATAATGTGTTCATTCTTAGTTGTTCGATTTTGCGCGAAACAATTGTTAAGAGTTACATTGAATTTTCTGGTATATTTAGCAAGTAAAAATATAAATAAAGACTTGGTTATTTGAATTTAAATACCACTGTTTACTTTATATATATATATATATATATATATATATATATATATATATATATATATATATATATATATATATATAATGGCAATTTTATATTTGTAAGTACGATACACTTCCACTTTTTGTTTATAAATTGGGATCGCCTGATCGCTGACGATGCAATGCAAAAAAGTTTTGTTTCTGTATTTCATCTGATCTCACTGTTATGTCAAACGCGAAATTAGTACTAAAATACTCTTTTTTGGCCTAGGATCAAAGTGTAATATCTGCTCTGTCTACAGATAGTACAATTCTATCGTGTTGTCTGCATTCAAGCCAGGCGTCCATATAATGTTCATAAGTCACAAACACTTACAAAGGTTTTAAAGATAGACCACCATAAGAAGATATTTTCTGAAATTACTTTAACCATAAACCCTCGATAAGCATGTTTCAGTTGGAACAAAGGTTGTACAAAAATATCGCGAGGTCTTCGTTCGCGCCAGACGTTTATAGAATGGAAATATTTGTAGGAACGACAGCAATAAACAACAGATGAAGGATACAACTGTGGAATTTCTACGGGTCCTGCTAGTGTATATATATATATATATATATATATATATATATATATATATATATATATATATAGATAGATAGAGAGAGAGAGAGAGAGAGAGAGAGAGCGATGTGTTTTTACGTCAGCTACCTACAATAGGTTTTTAAAAACTCTCAACGTTTATGTAGTTGTTCATCGTGGCCGTGAGGGTTAAGGCATCGGAATTTGAGTTATAAATATGACTTGTTCCGAGGTTTCAAATCCTGCGACCAGCTTGGATGACTATCACTGACGATTCCGGAAGAATGAACGTATACTTATGTAGATTATATATATATATATATATATATATATATATATATATATATATGATTAGATTTTACGCCATAAGTATGCATTTTTACCAAAAACATTATCGTAGCAAATAAAACAAATCGAAACTGGAAATAAAAAATTACCTTCATATTTCCGTCGACGATGCCTTACTAATGAGGGCGCTTACGGCGACGTGCATTAGTAAACAAGGCCCTCCTTAAAATGAGGGGTTAATCTCTGAGATGGCTAATGAGACCGAAAACAAAATACATGTTGAATCTAATCTTGTGTGTGTAATTTTATCACGTATACGCAATTTTTATAAATAAACATCGAATAATGTTTTCCTTTTTTTCTCGAATATTCACTTTAATCTACATGTAAAATAAAGGAACCCTAACAATAATAAACTTTTGAATGTCTTCTACTTTTTAATACGTTTTATCTTAGCACACTACCAGGGTACCACCGGATAAATACAACTTATACATATATATATATATATATATATATATATATATATATATATATATATATATATATAGGCAGCATCTTCTACTCCCTACTGACCCAAATAAAAAAGTAAACCTGATCATTTTCTACAATAAAGTAAAAACCACTAACCTTATTATCACAAATAATTCTTCTCCCTCGATTAGAGTTTTGGATAAGACAAACCTTGTTTATGAGTTTAAATGTCCTTGAGAGACTGTGTCTCGGACAACCAATGAAAAAAACATATACATAGGCTTCACTACCACGACTTTGTCGAGAAGATTGACGATGCATTTGTCTGATACTAGCGTCATAGGCCAACACTTAACTAACGACCATTCTTGCACCGATCGGAATTAAGAAAACTCCTAGTAGAAAATACCAAAATCTTAGAATATAGTACTAACAAACAAAACTTCCATATATTAGAAGCCCTATATATAAAAAAAAAACTAAAAAACTAATTAACAGAATTAACTTTAATATCATACTAAAATGCCTATAATTCTAACTATAGTTTCGTACTTATTACATAATTCCCGCCAAAACAATATATAATACTAACACATGGTCTGTACCTGATTATCCTCATTCCCCTGAAGATGGACCCTGATGGGTCTGAAAGTACTTGGGACACAAATCAAAACTATGGCAAATTCATCAGCCAATTCCCCTCCAAAACTAAGATCCTGATTCGGACTATTGAAAGGACGTACCAAAGGATATCCAGACATAAGTTGTCTCTTATATTCAACAATATATATATATATATATATATATATATATATATATATATATATATATATATATATATATATACTAGGAAAATAAAAATAATTCCCAAAACAGTGTTGCACACCTATTATGTCCCCTTTATGAATACTAAAACCAAAGTATAATAGGTCACATTCAATACGAATCTGATATATTTTAATTTTCAAATAGAGAGTTGTGGCCATATTATGACCCCTAAAACCATTCAAAATACTCCAAATCGACAGACATGTGGAAAATATTTATTAATTGATGTCGAGTAAATATTGTTAAAATTTTACAAAAATCGGAGGCAACTGAATTTTCATGAATTGCTTCCATCGCCTATCTTGCATCAAACTAAATCAAACTAAATATAGTCCACATTTGTGTATACAGCTGTGTTCTAAAATTCATAATGATCGGTTAATTAGTTTAGGATCCTATACATATAAATATATAAACATATACATATACCCAACTGCGCATATATTCTTTTATTTCAGAACTATTTTACATATTACATAGCGGTAAAGTACAACAAATATTTGTTTCTGTGTACGAGTTGGATTATTTGTGTTGCTCCAAAGAAAAACAGTATTTTTCTGTGATTTTTTACATACAATATATATATATATATATATATATATATAATAATCCAGGTAAAACATCCACAGGGTAGTAATGCAAAAAAATTCAACCGGGTTTATAAAAAGTGCTCAATATCAAATAGAGCTTTTATATATGATTATTTTTATTTACACAGACATGTACAAAATCTCCGACACTAGCATGTCGACGTTATCTATCAACAGCTATTATAAACTGAGATCTAATCAGGAAGAGTTAGAATCCGATCTTAACCGATCAGCACCGGAATCTTTTTTCCCCATGACAGCAGTTCTTTCTTAAAGTTGCGCTTTTCTTTTCCGTAAGCCTCCGGATTCTAACTCTGCCTGATGAGATCTCAGTTTATAATAGCTGTTGATCGATAACATCGGCATGCCAGTGTCGCAGATTTAGTACATGGCTGTGTAAATGAAAATAATCATATATATATATATATATATATATATATATATATATATATATATATATATATATATATATATATATATATATATATATATATATATATATGGGAAAAGAAGGATGAAGGTAATCCGACGTAATGGGAAAATGAAAAAGGAAAACCAAAAAGGGATGTTTTTTATTTGTACATCAACGTTTCGTCTTTATTTATAAAACTTCGTCACGATGATAATATAAAGAAAAATGTCATGCAAGTACGTGCACATATAGGGTTGACATTATGGGAAGAAAGGAGGAAAGTAGTAGCCACTACTGGAGAAAACAGTAGGGCTGACGTCCGGGCTTAGTGGAGTCGATAGTGAGGAATGAAAGTAAATGTCTATGAAACTGAGTGGAGAAGAGTGGCAAGGTGGGTGGGAGCAGGGATACTGTGGCTGGTTGTAAGAGAAAAAGGTGGGGGTGGGATGAGCGGGAATAATGTGGATGGCAGTGGGTGAGGGAGTGGAGGGGTGGGGAAGAAGGAGGCTCATCCCACCCCCACCTTTTTCTCATATATATATATATAAAGACCTGTCCAAAGATAGATTAGTTTGGAAGTCAATATTCAAAAGCCGTCCAATTGTGAAACATCTGTTTGTCGATTGACATTCACTTGCTCGGACATCTGCATTGAAGTCTTTGGTCGATGCAAAGAACAAAACAAAACACGTTTCGAATTTGCAACGCAACATGTGACACGGTCAGAAGATCAATGGAAAAAAGTTCGATTTGCATTGATCCGACATCGCTAAGAAGTTAGCAGATTATCACTAAAATGCGAAGTGTTTGAAGAATGATAATCACAGAAGGCATTGCTGCTTTGGTGCGCTTATATAACAAAATAAATGCTAAAGCTTATAAAGAATTATCCCAAAACTGCTCTCCTTCATTTGAGAAACGCCATGGCCCTATCAACCATGTATATGAAGGATAACACGCTGTGTCACAAGGTCAGGTTCATTAGCCTATTCCTTAATGAAGAAAACATTTTCATTATGAAATTGCCTGTTCAAAGCCTGGGTTTAAATGCCATCGAACATGCTTAGAAGATCTCCAGAGAGATAGAGAGGGGGGAAGGGAGATCTAAATCTCCAAGACAATTAAAAAACGGTAGAGTTTCTTTAAAAAAGAATCGAGCAAAGTTTCTTTGCAAGAGATTTGTACTTTAGTGATTTACTCTATCAAAAGATGTCACAGTGCAAGTTAAATATTAAATTAAACCCTCCATGTGTTTACAAGAAATATTATACTACTTACCTCTTTACTTTATTTAAATATCATTACCAGAAGGTAAAAACATTTAATTGTGGACAATTTTTTTACAGTGATGATATAAGCCGCCCGCATTGCAAAGTTATATACTAATAATTTACTTTCATTTTTTCTTTGTTATATAGCTATGTCGAAAACTGGGTAAAAAAGTACTCACTGCCTACCTGAAATCAGATATGTGGTTTTCTTCAATTAAATAATGGAGGTGAACAATGTGGCTGTTTTTACTTTACTTTTTCAAAATTTTTACAAATAGCATTTAGAGTTCGTTGTTTGAAAGATATTTAAAGAATAACGTATTCCAGTCTTTCATCATGAAAAAAATAATACATGATTTCATTTAAGATTATATTTTTGTAGTCTTACGTTTGAAAACAATTAGAATACAAACGGTACTTCTTATTTAAAAAGAATAACGAATTTAACATCGCCGTTTGTACACGTCACAATAAAACACTTCAGTAGCGGTATTGTATGTAAATTTAAGTAATGCTTATAACGAATTCTACAAAATTACAGCGTAGTGAGTGGCAATGTAAACATATCATAACGAAATAGAGAGGGAGAGTGAAGATAGGCTATCTTAGCTAATGAAAGGGGTTAGTTACTTGATGATTTGTATGAGATTGATGGGGAATAAAACAAAAAACTGAATTCTTTTTAATTAGTGTTTAAATGATGGCGACTTCAACGACAGCCATCTACGCACATGCCTTTCATGGTCGGAGATGTATTTACCAGAATGTAAGATTTTACTGGGTTTTTTTTTCATCATTTTTGTATTTTGTGTTAGGGGGTAGAAAGTAGAATTACTTTCGGCGGCGTCGTAACTATCGCTTCCCCTATTTTGGTCCTTTAATCCTCACATTCCATGAGCGATGTTTCTGACAAAGGGGGGATGGGATTGCTATTTTCTGGGTCGGAATCTATCCATCTAACACTTATCGTTTGCTGGTTTTTGACCTTGAAGCAGTATTTTATTTTTAGCTCGGTACATCAAGTGGCGTCATGCCTTGTCTGGGGCGATTTCCATAAAAAAAATAAAATAAAAAGTGTTCTACCTATACACACTGGATTATTTTCTATTAATAAAATATTTATTTAAATCGTAAATAAAAAATAAATCCAATACAGATTTTATCCTTTTTTTATAAATAAAAACTAAATATTTTTAATTGTTATCCGAGCAACGCCGAATAAATTCAGCTAATAGTAAATAAAAAAATAATAATTCTGTGTGTAAATATCAAAGTTACGTTGATGCGTGAAAAAAACAGACACGCGTGAAGTTGTCTCATAATTTAATTAATATAGATATATTTACTGATACGAATAATAGCGTTTTGAGAATTTTGTAGAGCTTAGTTCCACGATAAACACATTCCAGAAGGAATACATTATTATGTTGCTTTGCTTTTTAAGCGAGAGCTCAAATTTAAATGCAATAATCCAAGTAGACACTGCAAAAACATTCCATCAGTAGAGTTTACATTGCTTCACAGACCGTTCAAGAAATTGCTTTCTACGCAGGAAGACATTCTTCAAATCTTAAAAACGGAAAACGCTTTTGATACGGCCCCTAATATATAAACGGAATTTTTTTTTTTTTTTTAAGAAAAAAAAAGAATTTGGAATTTCTCCCAAAAGCTGTTACCAAACTTGCAAACTGCGAAACCATAAAACTGTGTTTTTATGACGTCATCTGATACGTAAACACCCCTGGTACATCAGCTGCTTGTAATTTTGACTTTCTGCAGATTCCCATCAAAGATATGAGGGGAGGAGGATATCTATCCCTCCCCACACAACCCAAGACCTTTCGCCACACGATCTACCCCCATTCAAGATTTCCCGCCAGCCGTTCATATTCCACCCGACGAGAACGTTTGCACTCTTCTTAAATGGGTCGTTACAACTAAATCTGCATATAGTATACAAGTCATACATTTAGATATATTCCAGCATCTTTTAGTCGGTCGCTCGGTCACGTTTAAGCTGTTGTTTTTAAGAAACCTTTACGTAAAAAAAAAAATATTAAACGGTCAAGCTTCACAAAAATTAGTTGAGTTTGATAAAAGCCTTGAACAGATGCTTAAAGTTTTGGTTGGATTGACTCAAGAGTGTTCAAGTTATTTAAAAACGTGATTGTAATTAACATGTCACGATTTGATATAGTATTTTCATCCATCTGCTACGTTTAAGTTTTAAATAGTATTTTCGTCGATCTGTCACGTTTTAGTTTCAAATAGCAGATTCGTCTTTCTGTCAGGCTTTGTTTAAAATAGCATTTTCATTGATCTGTCACGCTTACGCTTGAAATGGCATTTTATCGGTTTGTCACGCTTCAATTAAAAATAGAATTTTCGTTGGTCTGCCACGTTAAAGTTGTAAATAGCATTTTCGTCGGTCTGTCACGCTAAAGTTTGAAATAGCATTTTCGTCGGTCTGTCACGCTAAAGTTTGAAATAGCATCTCGTCGGTCTGTCACGCTTAAGTTTGAAATAGCATTTTCGTCGGTCTGGCACGCTTATATTTGAAATAGCATTTTCATTGTTTACCACGCTTAAGTTTGAAATAAAATTGTTATCCTTGGAATAGCATTTTCATCGTCTGGCATACTGAAGTTTTAAATAGTATTTCGACGGTCTGTCATGCTGAGGTCTTAAATAACATTTTCGTTGGTCAGCAATACTTAAGTTTTCATCGCTAAAATCATTGATAGAATGAAATCGGTGAGGATGAGATGTAAGTAATTTGTTAGACGTGTCCACGGATTTCGACAAGTTACGTCCGTCTGTAGATCGGTCGATTTGTTCGTCGCTCATAAGTTTGAAATAGCATTTTCATCGCTCATCTCGCATATTGATTGGACGCATGTTAAGAATGGGCCCGTTCTGGTTTTGTTCATTGAATTACTTCAGTGCGACTCTTGATTATATAAGATAACAATTCTGACACGAAGAATCGATCATGCAAGACAAAATTGTGGCATTTCAACCTTATGTCATGCATGCAGAAAACCAAGTTGCTGTCATCATTGCAAAAACACATGAAAGTTAACAATTATTATCTATAGCTTGTTTGCTATTTGTTGTTGTACGCGCCCCTCGCGTGATCTTTCTAGACTGAAATTGTCGTTCTGAAATCAAAGCTCCTCATTTATATTTTTAAAAGGGTCAAGAGAAAACTGGTGGAAGACAGAGGAGATTTATTCGACTTGATCTTCGTTTCAAATCACTGACCAATGGGTTGAACGTAAAGAGGGTACAGAAAGAAAGATCGATAATCACTGTTTAATCATATTTTGTCAGGGTATCTCCATTATTAATGTTCACATGTTGCGTGCTTTCAAAGAAAGAAACTTGTTTCTCGCTATCACTCTCTCTTTGAGTTAGGTGCCGTCATATCACGTTTTTATTAATTCCCACAGTTTAGTAATCCTAACCACAATAATTTGACCCCGACTGACCTTTCATTTCTTGGTATTCTCAACTGAGCGTTTTATATACTAGTGGATTTACTCGACCAATATTTAACAAAAAGACGTTTTTCTACAACTGATTGGAAAACCGTATACGGAATTATTTTTTTAAATATACGTTATAATCACGTTGACACAACAGTTCTGGTTAGATCACCCAAGTTAAGTAGCGTTGGGCCTGTCCAGTACTAAATGGATGACCATCTGGAAATACCGGGTACTGTATGTAGCCTGGAGAAGACATGGGCTCCACCAGGTTCTATCATGCCCACTGAAAAGTTATGACAGATAGAGTATCTGCCTGACTCCCCAACGACGTCCCTTGACGTTATGGGATATGGATGGATGGGTGGATGGATAGATTGGTAAAAAGTAAATTGATATTGAATTTAAAGACATCAGTAATCAAAGTTTACTTCTCAAAATGTGCTGTTACTGTTGTATACCTGATGAGAAGTGTCTATGTTGTTGTCCGGGGGGGTAAGGTATTCTCTGTTGATTCTTTTCTTAGGACGGGTAACTTTTAAAAAATCTTGAATAAAGAAGCGACGATGATTTCATTTTAAAATATATTTTATTTTTTATACTAATGGATATCCATGTCCCTAATAAGGAGTTGCTTTTTGTTGGACCAACTGCCGCTATCTGCTCGGATGTTTGTTACACCTCTCAACAACTGGACAAGCAGCGTTCTTCTTTCTATGTGACATGATTAAACTTACCAATCAGATATCTATCCTCATACAGCTGAATCTAGAGTCATACCCTGTCAATCATATTAGTGTTGCATATTGCTGACTCGAGTTCTTACATGTGATGTAACGTCGTGATCTTTTATCTGTAACGATATGCTTCGTCGCTCGAGAAGTTCTTAACATAAATGATGGTTCACTTATTTATTTTACCCTGGCCAGGGAAACATTTTGTGAACCCTAACACCAAAATGCTCCCAGTAAGTTCCATATGACGTTCGTGTAGTCCGCTCTGTTTCTAGTCTAGTCGGAGAAATAGGCCGTTCGAGCCACTTCTCGCTCGTGACGTCACAGCAACACGAGATTCCCTCTTCTTACTTTCCTCAATATACAACATACCTTGCCTACAAATTTTATAAAAGTTATAAAACTTAACCGTTACTAATATTTGCTGAAATTGCATGATTTAATACCATGGTTCACGCTATTAACTTAATAAAGACAATATAGAAATATATATGAAACACAGGGTCACAGCCGCTAGCCACACTATTATCCGCACATACACAGTTGAATGTGCCTCAAATTTCGTCTCCCCAGTCTTTCAGCCGGAGCATACCTATCCCCACGACCACATCATAACGCCTTCGGGTGCAAGAACTATCTCTTTAGCGGTGACTTTACAAGGCCTTACTTCAGCCAAAATCTACGTCTTTTTTCGGGAAATGCTATCAGTGACCACCGTTCTCTCACGAATGTTTGATTTGCATTAATAATTCCTCGACAGGTTTCCAACATTTGTTAATCAACGAAGTAATTTGTCAGACCAACTTCGAAATTTGAAATTCTACTATACCTGAGCGAGAAACTAGAAGTTTTAAAGTTTTAAAACATTTACTAAATCGAAAGAACAAAATTGCTAGAAACATTAAACAACGAACAAACTTTACTTTGAGATAAATACGAAATAAAAACACCTTAATAAGAATTATGGCAGCAGAGATGAACATAAAATAACTACTATAGTTGATGTTAGAAGAGTATGCTTAATATAATTGCGAATAAAGAGTCAAAAGATATGGAAATATCTGTTAAGATTTGACCGATGGAAGTGAGAGTTCTATATAGACATTAGAAACGAGTGACCGATCGGATGGAATGTTAATATTCTGAACTGAAAATAAAAACGAATCGCTTTAAGCACTAAGAATCGAATACACGGTTTCGTCGTGCTGAGAGCCGACGATGACGCTGTCGCGAAACTCGCTTTACAATTTAAAATCTCCGGGAAGCGACCTGCACAATAATCTCCGTAAAACTGGCATTCACCAGGATCAAGTCTGTGAACGCGTCAAGTGGAGATAAACATCCATTATTGCGAACTCCGTCGTAGCTCGGGGCTAAGAAGAAGAAGAAGAAGAAGAAGAAGAAGAAGAAGAAGAAGAAGAAGAAGAAGAAGAAGAAGAAGAATCATTATCATCATCAAATGTAAAAAACCGTTTGCTTATAAAACGGTGGTATAATTTCACATCTCGCATTTGGCTAGATGAATTTCTGTCATTGGAATGAAATACAAACCTTTCTGTGTAGCTCACTTGCCATAAGCAGTATATGTGCGTGTGTTGGAGAGACAGTCAACGGCGCATCAGGATCGTTAGCTAATTCGCCATGCTTTCTTCAGATCGTTAACAGTGTTAGCACTTGGAATCGGCATGGATGATACCATCGTCCAAACCGCTATCCATTAGGCCAATTACTCAACCCGAGTACTTATTCTCTTGTTAATTATTTCACTGTTGTCCTTAAATGGCGGGTTCTAACGAAATAATTAAATTGAATAGCCAAAATAAAATAATTTAAAATCTTTTCATTTTATGAATCTTAACGATATATTAAAGCATTTTGAGGTTGTTATTTTTTTATTTTTTTTATTTTTACTTTTGTTCACCCCAAACAAGGCAGATTGCCACTGAGAATGTAAGGGCCTACTGAGATTAGGGGCCAGATTTATGGGAATATCCTCAGTGGGGAGTTGTGCAGCAATATGTTTGTTCACATTACATTTAAATTTCTGCGTGTCCGTACACTCGGGGAAACAAGAAAACTGGGGTTTGATAGACAGTGTGAGACCTATTAGGTTAGGGACTCTTGTTTCCACCCTGTCAAAGAGGGAGAGAGTAGTGGTTGGTGCACCAGCCTAGATATGGCAACAATACTCCATGCATGGTCGAATGTTGACTTTATAGAGATGTAGAATTCTGGCAGGTGTGAGAAGTTTTCTAGCAGAAGAAGGAGTCTACCTTCTTTGCAGCAGACTTGGCAGAATCTTCTATGTATTAATTCAAATTCATTTTGCCTGTGAATGTTAGGCCGATGAGTTTGAATGTCGGACTTTCGGAACTTACTGTAAACAATGCATTAGACGGTTTGGTTAGTATGGTTTACGGCAAATCACGCCCTTTTGTTTTATTTAATGCTGAAACAGAAGGTCTATTGTAAATGAGTCATGCTATAACATTAATTGATATCTATTACTCCACCATTCACCTGTTCACGGAGTATTGGTGCACCAACCACTAGTGTCCTCCTTTGATAGGGTACAAAAAGGGTGTTCTTCTACGAACTTACTGAACTTGTACCCCCTCGGTGTAAATACCCTAACCCAACCCCGACTAGCAGCAAAAGACGACCCCTTCACTGTAGAGGTTCTCACATGCCGGACAACTTTTTACTCTAATCACTTCTTTTCTCGGATCGTTTACCTTTGAAATTCCCTACCTGCTCTCTATTTTCCCGACTGTACCAACATGCAGAAATTTAAATGTAATTTGAACAAACATCTTGCTGCACAACTCCTCACTTAGGACGCCTCTTATAAATCGAACCCCAAATCACAGTAGCCCTAACGGCTCAGTGGCAATGTGCCCCCTTGTTTGGTGTGAATAAAAGTAAAAAGGAAAAAATTAAAAGTGAATTAAAAAGTTTTTAAAAAAATGAAAACTATGTTATTTTATTCATAGCTGACTCTTTCAAAATGATTATCAGTGCGTAAATGACTACAAGTTGATCTGATCGAATTTGAACTATCGATTAGGCCAATCACGCAGCGTCGCCATTACTGGATTCTTGTTTCTATTCTTTTATGATTTCTCTTTTTTATTACGTTCTTTTTTTTTACCGCCATCGTTTGCCGCCATTTTGTGGTGTACGAACGCCTGCCAAGAAGTGCGGCAGTTTTGTTGTTTTGTTTTGTCTTCTTTACTGTTTTCTTAATCTCAGAAGCGAACAAAGCAAGTGTATGGTCTTAACGAAAATCAGAAAATAAACAAAAAGCATTTTTCTTTTTTATTCATTTCTTTTCTTTTTCTTTTCTTGCCTTCCATTCCCTTTTCTTTTCCAGGCGTAAACACGTCATCAAGATAATGTGACGTCAAAACTTACATTCTCTTAAGGAACGTAAGTATCTGCCACAACTCCTTTCACACTTACACCCACCAAAGCATGTGCGAGCCAACCGAGGCGCACGTCCGGGTAAAAGTTATATATATATATATATATATATATATATATATATATATATATATATATATATATGTGTATGTGTGTGTGTGTGTGTGTGTGTGTGTGTGTGTGTGTGTGTGTGTGTGTGTGTGTGTTTGCGGTGAGGCATGTATTCGTCTGGCTGTTACGTATGTGTGCTTGATGTATGGTGGTGTGTGCGTCTACGTGTGAGTGCGTACACAAACATCTTTCTCAATATGTCTACAAGCATAAACACAGCGCACAGCAGAACTTGTGTTTAGGATAACATGAAACGATTTTTAATGAGTAAACAATTTATTGGGTGAAATAATAAAAAGCTATGAAATATAAATATCAGAAAATGATCTATTGGCCTCATTTCAGTCTCGAGAAGGAATAGATATCTAAGGGTGCCTCCCGGAGGTGGTTATAGTGAATCAAGGGTTGAGAAATCCATAACTGCACCGGTCCTTAACCGGTATTACTTGAGTCTAGTAGCAAGGAGAAGTCCAAGTGGACTGGAAACAATGCCGGGATAAGCACATAAAACTTGTGTTATTTCGGCGGTTTCCGTCGCCAAGACGAGTTACCAGTAAAGTACCCGTCCCATGACGGTTATAGTAAATAAATATAGAATTTGTTTTAAAGTTCAATGTTTTTTTACTTTGGGGGTATAATACTATTTCAGTGCCCTGCCCCACTAAATGGTAAAGCTTACAAAATTAAATATATAATCTGCCTACATAACTAACCCTGTTGCCTACAATACATATTCCATAATTAAATAATGATAAGTTAAATAGCTTAAGATTTTACAAAGCGCAGACATACTAGTGATGCTCACACGTGCGCACTGATCATTTTAAACATGTATTATTTAATATAACTCGAAATTTGATGTAGAGCAATTCTTCTCTTTACTTAACTTTTGTATCTAACTTTTTTTAGGTTCTTTTTTGGGGGTGGGAATTTGTGTCGTCACACTCCTTATATGGTAAAGTAAACAAAGAAATAATAATGTGCCCATGTTACTCACTGTGTTGCCGAGAAAATATTTTTAAAAATTCATAATAATCGGTTCATTACTTTATGAGGTTATCCTGTACAACAATATGCTTATATTTATATACATACCTAACTTTATAGTTATGCACCCTTAAGTGTTAAAATTTACAAAGAAAATAATGTGCCCATATTACTCACTATGTTGCCTAGAATATATATTCCAAAATTCATAATGATATATCCATTAGTTTAGAAGATTAACCTGTGCATAGGAATATATATGTATATATACATATATTTTTTTATAGCGCGAGATATATATAACATGAAAACCAATCACCCAGAACAAAGCCGAACCAAGACATCAGATCTGACACAATAAAAAATGGCTCGATATCCTTTCACATAAAGCGTTAGACCAGTAATCGATAACTAAAAGAGACTTATCTTAAAACTCTATTGCAGTTTCACGATACACCCGAGTCTGATCATACGTATTTATGCTTATGGATTCAAGTCCGAATTTTAACTTGCATTAAAATTCATATCCTCTATGCTCGGGTGGCATTTGGCCTAGATAAGTGGTGAATCATGAGAAACAAAGACGTTTAATAAGCTTATGAAAACCGTGTCTGCCGTAAAACTGTAGCAAATTTAATTATATATACACACACACATATATATACATATATATATTAAATATATATATATAAAATATATATATATATATATATATATTGAGAGGGAGAGAGAGACAGACAGACAGACAGAGAGAGAGAGATATATAGTATTGAGTTGAAAGTGTTTAATCCAGGTTCAATCTCAATGGGAAGATTTACTCTAATATCAATAATTTGATATTAGAGTAAATCTTTCCATTGAGATTGAACCTGGGATTAAAAACTTTCAACTCAATACTATCTATCTATCTCTCTCTCTCTCTCTCTCTCTGTCGCTCTCTCCCTCTCTCCCTCTCTCTCTCTCTCTATATATATATATATAATTATAGAGCTATACATATATTGCAACACTCATATTTCAATGAGCTCAATGTATTTAGCGTACATATATTTTTGGATAAAGACAATAATTATTTTGTCCTCAATGGTGTCTTCAGGTATTGGGATAAATTTAAAAATCTGATTTTTATATATATATATATATATATATATATATATATATATATGTGTGTGTGTGTGTGTGTGTGTGTGTGTATATATATATATATATATATATATATATATATATATATATATATATATATATTGTGAAATTTTAGCGATAGCTATTAGAAATCAATTAATAAATATATCCCAAATTTCAGTTTATTTCAAGTATTCTACTGGGTTTTAGGAGTATAATATGGGCACAAACTATTATTTAAAAATTCAAATATTTCAGACTTGAATTAAATTAAGTGCATAGTCATTAGACACCAATTAAGTAAGAAACACTGAATTATAATTTTTTCTTCATGCATCTTAAGCTTAAGCTTTAAACTTTAGACATTTTCTAGAATCAAAATTATATACAATGGATTTTGATGAAAATCTAAATAAGGATTCTGGATGGTTTAGCATGATCTTATCTTGAATTTAATATTCGTTGTAGGACATAACATTGATGCAAAGCTGTTCTGCTCAAGCAATTAATTTTACTCGTTTTTAGACGGGGATTCTTCTAGTATATATATATATATATATATATATATATATATATATATATATATATATATATATATATATATATATATATATATATATATATATATAAATGTTTTGAGGTACAAAATTTATAGATACATTTAAAAAGAATACGCGGAAATCTCTCTAAGGCCCTTTCGACTATCATCTCGTCAGGAGAAAATCGATAGTTTTAATTAGTAATAACGTCGAAAGAAAGAGCAAATGGGGAAATTGAGTGTGCCAAAATTAACGTTGAAGCGATTAAAATTCAATTTAATTATTTCGTTAAAAGTCGATTAAAAGGCACTACGTTAGGGGATAAAAAAAAAAAAATAAAAATAAAAAAAAAATTGGGAAGGAGTTCAAAGTTCCCCAAAGAGATTAAGTGATCTTACAAATTCCTTCTGCCGGCACAAGGAAGGTTTTCGCATAGCAATAGAGACAGATTCCAATATTTTCAAATGGTTCTTGGAATCTGCTCGATGCAAGACCTCAAAACGGTCTATTTTATAGCCACTGGCACAGCTATATATATATATATATATATATATATATATATATATTATTTGAATTGTCAATTTAAAGGCTTCAAAATCACTTTCTAATGGCGATTCTACCTCGTAAACATTAAACCGGAAATTCGCTACGATTATTTTTCTTCGTGGGCATAGGAGATTAAAATTAAAAAGTATTTTTTGTATAAATCTTTTATTATAGTCGACCTTGTAGGTCGTGTAATGATGCCTTAATCCATACAAAGGCAATTAATTAGAATTTGAATTCCTAAATATTTTAATACGATTCTTTTAATTCATTTTTCAAGTAGATTTTAAAAGTGAGTTTCAAATATTAACGAAGTGCAAATTATCACTTACGTAATAAGATTAAGAATGACAAACAGTTTAATAGGTACTTGCCTGAAATTGGCACATGCAGTGAACATTTATTTGTATACTTTAATTTTCTTCTTATTGAATTAAAATTAACATAGTATTTTTAAACTAAATAAAATAATATATTATTTTTTATCGTGGCAAAATCCAAAATCTACTTTGATACTATTATTCGCATTTAGTGCGGAGGTCAAATAACGATGAATTGCACAAAATTGTTTATTATTACATATGTTCCTTGTTCTTTGTAAGTGATAGCAGGAAGACTTAGACCGTGGAATGGTTAGCTCCTCCCACTCCCCCTATAATGTAACTAATAAGAAATATCAATTAGGATGAAATATTAGAATAGATTAAAAATACAAGAACATGGACCGATATTTCCGTAAATGACTTGCGAAACAGAATTAAGTATCTGCCTTGTATTACAAAAGCTATTAACACCATAAAAATTTTGAATAGACTGACTCTACTCTATAGATAAGATTGATAAGAGTTTATAGTTGGAAAATATGGGTCCAATTTTTTTTAAACATGACAGTTTGTAATTAATAATTTATTTCAACCGCATTTGTCCTGTTCTTTAGATCAAAACTCCAATGGCACACTTAAAAATCTGATACTTTGAAAATACCATTACAAGTTTTCACTTTTAGCTTATTATTTCTTATTATTTCTTATTATTTCTTATCATTTCTTATTATTTCTTATTATTTATTATTATTTCTTATTATTTATTTGTTTTTAGTTTTTCTTCTCCTTTTATTGTTCCCGCCCTTTTCTTCTTTTGGCACTTTTTCTGTTTGAATTTGAAGTGGTCAGTACTTTACAGGTGTGTGAGAAAAGATTTGAAGAGGGGGGTGAACTTATATCTTCACACACATCCTGCTACTAAATATATTGACTTGCAGAGTAATGGTAGCACACTTTTATTTTTCCATATACTCTTATCAACATTGAGCGCATTATTTGGATCTATCCTGCAAAGAACTTCACTGGGATCATCCTATATCAATCTCGACCTGGATTTATATATATTCGCGCCATTTGTCTGTCCGTTTATCTAAACATTGCTGCGCATTTGAAAGTCTTTCCGGTGCATTCAGCAGCGTCATCAACACCAATGATGACGTGCATTGCATTTTGTAGGTGCGTCCGTATAAATGTACTCGTGTTCACTTTTTTTCTAGGTCTTCTAATTTGTAATCGTCTATACACATGTTTTAGTGTTGTATTAGAGGGGTTGTATATGTGAGTGTTTTTGTTCGAGTGTATGCGTGTGTGTTCGAGTGTGAGTATGTTTTAATGTGTGCGTGTATTTCTGTGTTTGGTTGCTGTAAGCGCCACTTGGTTAGTCAACCAATGCAGACATCTGCGAGCAATAGTTTTATTGAAAATCAATCCGGCCGTCCCGACGTTCCATACAATTCCCCTCCACATCCTTGTACTTGCGTAGTTTTCTCCCATCTAGTACATTATTAGAGAGGGCGAACTGGAGGATGGATGGGGGACAGTGGCGAGGAGGATCTGATACTCCAGAAGTTAATCCGGCCTGAAAAAGATACGCTTTTTTTCGAACAGCAATACGCATGCGCAAATAAGCGATACACTTCCTCCACCTCCTCCTCCTTCTCCTCCGCTCAGTATATTTGCAAACCACCCCTCAAATCTTCATGATTATCCAGATTTCATATTTTTGAGCGCATCACAAAATATTTCAGTCTAGAAATCTGCACTAATGAGCGTTCAAACTGGTTACATTTTAAAAAAATAATAATAATAAAAGTCGGACATTTACATTAAGATGCCGACGGTAAGGGTTAAAATAAAAAATAAAAAATAAAAACTATTATTTCTAATTGTTATATATATATATATATATATATATATATATATATATATATATATATATATATATATATATATATATATATGTGTGTGTGGGGTGTGTGTGTGTGTGTGAAAAAGACAAACAGAAAACAGGTTAAAATGCAGGAGAAAAACACAAACAAGAGATTTGACCGGTTTCGTTTGCATTAACGAACGTCTTCAGAAATTGAAGATTTGGAAACAATTTTATGTTGAAGGCACACACATGGGAGAAGGAAAAGATGATCCGATTGGACCATATAAGAAGACTTTTAGCGACATTGAAAAGAAATAAAGAAGAATATGTCATCTACTTGTCAAATCATATTTCAATGTCGCTAAAAGTCTTCTCATATGGTCCAATCGGATCATCTTTTCCTTCCCACATAGATAGATAGCTAGCTAGCTAGCTAGCTAAGCTAGCTAGCTAGCTAGTTAGATAGATAGATAGATAGATAGATAGATAGATAGATAGATAGATAGATAAAGATGTTCGCATGCCAAATCTGTTTCATCTTCGATTGTTCAATGCAAAGTGTACTCGATAAAAACATGTTTATTTTTCTTTCCAGAAAATAAAAATAAACATGTTTTTATCGAGTACACATTGCATTGAACAATCGAAGATGAAATCGATGTGTCATTCGCACATCTTTATCTCTCTTCCTGCATTTATCTTTACAATTGCTCTATCTCGTATATTGAGCTTAAATCATTTCACTATAGGTTCAATTCTCTAAAAGTATACTTTTAGTCTCATATTTATATATATATATATATATATATATATACACACACACACACACACATATATATATATATATATATATATATATATATATATATATATATATATATATATATATAACAATAGAATGAGATTCCAGCGGCTATATCTTTATTTATCAGTGAAGATAATAAATATAAAAAGAACTCCATGTAACTTAATAACATTTGCCTGAATATGTATATATATATATATAGAGAGAGAGAGAGATAGATAGATAGATAGATAGATAGATAGATAGATAGATAGATAGATAGAGAGAGAGAGAGAGCGAGAGAGAGAGATGGATGTTTTTATTAATTAGATAGATAGATAGATAGATAGATAGATAGATAGATAGATAGATAGATAGATAGATAGATAGATAGATATAGTGTTTCGGGATATGGGGGTATGTTGAAAAGAAATCAATAAAGTGCTCGATCGCAAAAATATGAGAAATTATTCATTTAAAAATTATACGGTACATACTTCAGAGACTACCATGTTTCATTGAAACAGACTGATCTTTTATTGTTGTTAAATAGGTCGTTAGAGTATGTTCAAATGATCAGCGACTCACGAAATGAAAACAAATCGAAGAATCAAGTTGAAACTACACCACACACGATCACTCCTAAATATGAATACATGATTGAAGCAGAGAAACAGAGTATCCATTATCAACAATTAAATTATTCTAAAGAATACTTAAGTTAAGATTAAACCCCATATAAACATACAGACTCGCCCCTATTGACTCGGTACTTTCTTCAGAAGGGATAATTGAGTGAATTCACCGGAAGACATTATATATATATATATATATATATATATATATATATATATATATATATATATATATATATATATATATATAATTGCTTCTATTTATACAGACATGTACAAAAAGTCGCTACACTGGCAAGTCAATGTTATCGATCAATAGTTATCAGAAACTAAGTTCTCACCAGGCGAGAAAATAATTATTGTGTTTATTATTAATAATAGCATTTACTAATTTTAATCATAGTGTTAACGAAATTTATCTCTATTTAGACTCAAATAAAAATAAAAATAAAATAAAAATAAAATTAGTTTAAACGGCTCTCATTATTTTACTACAAAATAAATAGACAGATAAACTCTGCTCTTCTTTCCTCCTCCCACACATTACATTCAAGCCCTGCATAGCAACCACCCCTTCCTACCTCTACACTTACACCCGTTCCCCATCTAAACTCATCACTTAAAACCCGGAAAATATTTTATAAATAGATTAACCGTTCAATCTTTTAACTCTTCACCTCAGCTTACAAACAGTTTTTTCAATTGTTTTATATTTGACCATGTGACCGTCCGGTTTTGAATTAGCCCCCCCCCCCACGACATTCTTTTCATTCTTCCCTAATATGAATATGTGAGTGAAATATCGGACTTTGTTCCGCCTGATTAGATTTTAGTTTCTAATAACTATTGATCGATAACATCGACATGCCAGTGTAGCGGCTTTTTGTACATGACTGTATGAATGAAATATTATATAAATAGCTCTATTTAATATTGAGCACTTTTTTATAAACCCAGTGGAATTCTGTGGGTTTTTATCCTGTGGATGTCTAATTTACCTGGATTACTATATATATATATATATATATATATATATATATATATATATATATATATATATATATATATAACAATGTTCTTTTCAATAGTAGAACACTTTAAGACAACTGCCTTTAAATAGGATTAATCTCTCAATGAATAACCGAGTTGTTGACAACGGCCGTGAGGGCAAAGACGTTGAAATATAATTCGTGTTCCGTGGTTCGGTGCCGGCGACCGGTGTAAATAATTCTTTTCTACACTGACGATTCCTGTAAGGATGAAACGTATGCGTATGTAGGTAAAAAAAATATTCATACTTATATATATATATATATATATATATATATATATATATATATATATATATATATACAATTATAAATATTTGTTTTTATCTACATATTATATGATTTCGGTATATTATATATATTTTTCGATTATGCAAAAGAAAGCCCAGATAAAAAGATGTTTTCACAGGTCAGCAGAAATCAATTTCCCTTGTTTCCTCTCACCTTCTGTATTTGTCTAAATTTTCTTTCTATTATTTTTATTCCCCCTCCCTGCTACTTTTTCTTGTTCATTTTAATTTGATCATCGATATGAATATATCTTTTTTTTCTCTGGCGTTTTATATATCTGAAGAAAGTCTATATAATACACCGTGAATTCATCTGGAATAAATAAAATCTTTGTCACATAAAAACATTTTGTAATTATCGATTGTACCATTTAGAAGTAAATGGAAATGAAACCATTGAAACATGGAGAGAAATCAATAGTTGGTGTTGTGTTCATATGCTACACGGGCAACGCCGATAGCCTTCTACTATGAATCATTTTTAATTTGTAAAACTGTTAAAATGTGTCCAGTTG
Source organism: Sepiola atlantica (assembly GCA_963556195.1). NCBI lineage: Eukaryota > Metazoa > Mollusca > Cephalopoda > Sepiida > Sepiolidae > Sepiola > Sepiola atlantica. The sequence goes on from OY744519.1 coordinate 63,433,766, forward strand.
GGAAGAAATGTATTCCTTCATTTTATGGCTGAACAAAAACAATAAAAACACAACATCAGATTTATTTAATCGTTCATGTAGTCGCCATTATTCTCTATGACCTCTTTCAACCTGACAATAAACTTTTAATGTAACGTTCATATAATTCATTACGTGTTGAATAATAAATGGAAAATTACTCATTTTAGATTCTTTTTTCTTTTGATGTAAGTCTTAATCGACTCAAATGATGTTTAAATGGATGGTAATCTGTTGGTGAGAATTCCTGTAAATACAGTGGGTGATACATAATTTCATAGATATATTATTCTATATGAGATAGTATTACATAAGACAGTTGGTGTTTTAAGCAATGTGATATCTAGTGTTATTATGGTGAGGATAATAGTGATCAACCTACCAATTCCTTTGAATTCATGATGAATAGCGCATTGATGTTTGAGCTTAGTCCCCGAGCTGGATCAGTGGTGTTTGTATCAACAACAGCTTCCAATGCATTTTGATTCAACCCTCTTGATCATATTTTCCTTGATTCATCCGGCACAAGCTGTAGTCCCCATTCTAGGATCATACAAACCACGTGCATACTATTTTAACCACTCCGCTTTCACCATAAGTGTTTCCCGTGATTTTACAGCTTAACTTACACGGTTCCTTGTTGTTAAATTAATAAATAAAAAATGGGGGGCGGGCAAAAAAAAAAAATTTTTAACCAAAAATATTTCTCAGGGTTGGGAGAGAGTAAAAAATTTTTTTAACGCATAATATTTCTTATTGTAGGGGGATAGTGCAAATTTTGAGGGGTGGGTGGGGTGTTTCAGCATCATCGTTTGGCCAATAAAACAGCTTCCATTAGGATAAAACTGATTACCAATTGTAGCTTTCTTCTTTTGAAGTAAGTCCTAATCCACTCGAATAATGTTTAAATAGATGGTAATCTGTTAGTGGGCGATGTATAAGGTAACCTTAAAGAAAATTAAATTATTGATTTCGGAATATTTCAAATATAACTGGGGCGTTAGACATATTTGAATCTAACTAAAATTACTTAAAGAAAACTAACGGAATTTTCGTTCCAAAATAATATATACATATATAGTCTAAAAAGAATCTTATTGGTATCAAATATCCACGAATGTCCCTTAAATTCTGTAAGAATCAGAGGTTATCTCGAGACTGAAAGGGGGGCATTTTTCATTCTTCACTAAGCTGCACCAACACGACGTTACCCGGTAGTATTCTTTTCTTCATTTAAAATGAACCCAAAATGTGTTTCTAAAATATAAAGATTTTGTTTTTAAATGTCATTTTGAAAGGTAAATGTAATTAGTTCAGTGTAGTTTTGTTATTAAATTATTGATTAACCAAAATTCTTAGAAAACTATAATAATTTGTTGTTACTTTTTCCGAAAAGAAAGAAAAAATAACGACACTCGCGATCAAAAATGGGACGTTAGATGTTCATTCTGAAGCTATCCCATCTATTTCGATGGACTGTATATATTTTGTAATTCTAAGCATGTATATTTTTATTGGCAGCTGCTGCTAATAAATCAAGTAAAGCTGCTTTAAGCGGTTAATCTCTTTCTCTCTCCCCTTTATCTCTCTCCCCTTTCTCTCTCTCTCTCTCTCTCTCTCTATATATATATATATATATATATATATATATATCGTTATTCCTCTCTCTCTCTCTCTCTCTCTCTCTCTCTCTCTCTCTCTCTCTCTCTCTCTGACTCTAAAAACAGATTAATCGTAAACAAAAGCTATGCTTTTTAGAGACGTCTATATTACAACCTGTATATTAATACAATTATTATATTATGTTTATTAAAAATAAATGATAAAAAAGTTTATGAATTTTTTAAACACCTCTGCAATGGATATGACTTAATGCAATCTGGCACTTTCTCTTCCAAAATGAAAACTCCATCCAATTAAATATGGAGATCGACCGGAATTAAGTGGGGTTTTTTCAGAGCATTATCGAAAGGATACCTGAGCTTTATATAGAAACTGAGGTAATTTCTGCTTTGTAGTAAAAAAGCTATCGATGACAAAAAAACGTGAGAAACAGACAGACTGTATTATATACTTTTGTTGGTTCTTGTATGCATCAAAAATAAGATGTGCCTTTGCAATATGAGCATTTAACGATGACGTTATTAGATTTCAACATTAAGCGTGACAGACCTACCGACTAAAAGAATCTATTGTAGATTTGTTTTAGAGAGCATCCAAAACTTCAATGTGACATACCGACCGATGGACAACACTTCTGATAGAGATGATATGTGCGTCTAACGATTACAATTTTATTTACAAATGTAAGCGTGACTTCCCTCTGACCGTCAAAGTCTGTTATATGGATGCTCGAGCATATCCAAAATATGATACCTCTTTTTAATCTGCGTGTTTGAAAATGCTATTTGAAACTGGGACGATACTGACGGACGGAGCCTCTTATGGATATACTTTGACGCATCTACAATAATCGATCAGCGTCTTTAGCGATGGAAATTCTATTCAAAAATCAAGCGTGACAGATCGAGGGACAGTGCTTCCTGACGAAAATATAATTTCAAAATTAGGCGTGACAGATCTACCGAAGGATGGAGAGTTATATAGATTTGCTTAAGCGCATCTAAAAACAGTCAAATAATAACTTAAGCGTTAGACCTGCCGACAAATAAAACCACCTACAGTTATGCTTGGATGTGTCTAAAATAAATTGCATCTATTTTATCTGCGCTTCAGTAATGTAATGCCGTTTCAAACTTCAGCGTGACCGACCAAATGAAAGAGCCTCTTAAATAAGATGCGCCCGTTTAACTTGTGTGAAGTGTGACAGACCGACAGATAGAGTATCATATAGATATGTGGACGCATCTAAAAATATAGTCAATATAGGAACTATTTTTTTTGAATTCTATATATGGGAATTTAACGATGAAGATTTTAATTCAAACTAAAGTGTGACAAACCTGCCGACAGATAGAACCTCTTCTAGAGATCATTGGCTGTATCAAAAATAAAATACATCCATTCTATCTGCGCGTTTAGCGATGAAATGCTATTTTAAACTTAAGCGCGACCGACCGACCGACCGAGCCGCTTGTAGATATGCTTGGAGGCATCTAAAATAATATGCGTCCTTTCAATCCGCGCGTTTTGCGATAGAAATGTTTTTTTGTTTTCAAACTCAAGCGTGAAAGACCTACGAACAGAACATCTTATATAGATGCGTGGACGCATCTGAAAATATAGTGAATATAAGAACAAAAAAATAAAAATTAAAGAAATAAAATTCTATATATGTCATTTTCCTGCTTTAACTGTTTACCTTTTGTACTTACGCAAATAATTCTTTAACAGAGAAAATAAAACTCAAGTTCGGTAAACATCACTGAATAAAAATCAAAAATGAGCATCGATTTTTTTCTTCTTGTTCTTGTTATTTGTGATGTGGTGTGCCAATAATTAAGTCTATTATGGGGGGAAATTCGATAAAAACGTATACATTATTTACGAAAGAAAATACGATATACGAAAGAAGGTTTAAATGTGGGTAGATAAAAGATGCGGTTGAGTACCGGATAAAACCGTTCCCTCTATAATTTGTCAGCGGACATTAGTCAACCCTTTATTTGTTTACAAAAAAAACACTATTGGCTATGTGGTATATATATATATATATATATATATATATATATATATATATATATATATATATATATATATATATATATATATATGCTTTTGAAAGTGATTCGCGGAAAACTCTCTAGAGCTCTTTCAATTATCATCTCGTCAAGAGAACCCGATAGTATGTAAAAAAAAAATGGAGGGTCAAAGAGAGTAAACGCTTTTACAAACAAACTCCTTCTGCCGGCACAATGAAGGTTTACGTATAGCGATAGAAAGTGATTCCAAAATTTTCAAATGTTTTTTGGAATCCGCTCCATGTAGCGCCTCAAAACGCTCCAATTTATAGTTACTGACACAGCATGGATTTTCAACCAAATGCTGGCCAATAGCAGAGACCAAAGTCGCAGAGGAAGGATGGCAAAGGGAGCCTGCTCTTCCCTGTCTGATCCTAGATGGAATATGCTTGTTTATGCGGGTCTGCAAATGCAAGGGAGTACGCCCAATATAACAAGCATCGCACTGGCATTGACAATGGTAAACAATATTACTATAATGGATAAAAGGGTACACTATCCTTCCGAAAAGAAGGAAAACATGTATTGTAGCATAAACCATGCACAGAGAAACAGAGTAGAAGCAATTGATAATGCTTCCAACAATCTGCTTACCCAGTATTTTACATTTTTACCCATATACAGGGTAATTTTAAATAAATAGGGCATTTCAGAGGACCACAAATTTTAGGGGATTTGCAAAAAAAAATGTTAAGCATATTCCATCCCAAACAAGGCAGGCAGTCACTGTAGATGTAAAGGGGTTACTGAGAATTAGAGCGTAGGTTTTGGGTGTCACCCTGAGTTCGGAGCAGTGTAGTGAGATGTCTGTTTACATTAGTTTTAGACCTCTGCATGTCGGTACTGTCGGGGAAACAGAGAGCAAGGAGAGAGTTCCAGAGGCAAGCAGCACGAGGAAAGAAGCTATTAAAGTAGAAGGTTCCCCGGCATCTGGGGACCTCCACACTAAATTGATGGAATTTAGCTGCTTGTCGAGTTGGTCTAGTGTATTTACGTCGAGGGGGCACCAGAGTAGCCAGTTCATCGAAGCACAATCCATTGAAGTATTTGTAAGACAAGCACAATGTTGCAACATTGCGGCGATGGGACAGAGGTTGGAGCTTGGTTGATGGTAAGGGAACTATTAAGTTCGCGACTCTTTTTTTAACCTTGTCTAAAGGGAAGAGACTAGTGGATGATGCACCAGCCCAGATGTAGCAGCTATACTCCATGCATGGGCGGATGGTGGCTTTGTAGAGATATAGGATAATGTCAGGTGTGAGAAGTTTACTAGCACGGTAAAGGGATCCCACCTTCTTTGCTGCAGCATTGACAATGTCTTCGATGTATTTGTTTCAATTCATGTTACCTGTGAAGGTTATGCCGAGGAGTTTGTATGTTGAACTCTCAGGTACGGTGTTATTTGCCATGAAAATCGGAGGTTGGAGAAGTTTCTCGTAGTTATTGAAGGAAATGAGCTTTGTCTTTGCAGCATTAAAAGTTACCAACCATTTAGACTCCAATTCACTAAAGCTTAGAGGTCATTTTCTAAGGATTCAGCCATTGTCTCGGATATGATCGCGTCCGTTTTTCCCACATGACGAGAGTAAAGCGTGGTGTCGTCAACAAATATACCAATCTCAGACTTAATGTCATCAGGGAGATCGTTTATGAAGATTCTGATCCAATAAAGGTCCAGGATAGATCCCTGGGGTACACCAGCATTTATATCATGTTGCTTAGATGAACGGCCATTGAGGACAACTTGGATCTTTCTTTTTGTTAGGAAGGATCTGATTATATTAAGTATTTGCCCAGTAATACCATATGAGTGTATTTTCAGGAAAAGCCCTTTATGCCCTACCTTGTCAAATGTCTTGGATATATTAAGCGGTACTGCCCTAGCTTCACCTGTCTTGTCCATTGTATGATACATGCGTTCAGAGATGACCTTTAGGATGTCCGCAGTAGATCATGCTTGTCTAAATCCATACTGGCGGTCATAAAGAAGTTTAGAATTAACTAAGGGCCGGACTATCGCTAGATTGATTAAGGATTCAAAGGTTTTAGCAAAGAGCGGGAGTAGAGTGATTGGGCGGTAGTTCTGAGGATCAGTTCTATCACCAGAATTCTTGTAGACTGGTACCACAGAGGCAATTTTCCAGTTATCGGAGAAGCACGATTTAGCTAGGCATTTGTTGTAGAGTTTGGAGATGACAGGGGCCAGTTCAGCAGAGCATTTATTTATTACTATTACAGGTATAAGACCTGGCCTACAAGCTTTGGAGGTGTCAAGGTTTTTTTATGATATCTCTGACCTTGGATGGGGTGATGACCAGGTTATCAAGTGTGGCTTCGGTTCGCAATGGGAATTTAGGGAGGAGGTGGTTTTCTGAGTCCAACATGGAGTTTGAAGCGAAACGCTGGGCAAGTAGTTCAACCTTATCAGTTGTCGTGCAAACGACATCATTGTGGTTTGATAGTGGGGGAATTGACCATTGTTCATCACACTATTGTAGATTTTCCAGAAATCGCGAGTACCTAGTTTATGTGACTGAATGCGTTTTTTGGTTATCTCTGTATACCTTCTCTTTCCTTCACCTATCACGGCCTTACAATTATTTCTTGACTCTATAAATTTCTGTCTTTTAGTAGCTGACTTATGGCGGCCGAATTTACGGAATGCTTGCTGCCTCTTAGCAATAGCAGCTGCACATTCCGAGGTGAACCATTGGGGAAGTGGGGCTTGCTAAAGAATTTTCGCATGGGGACATAGGCTTCAATGCCTGCTTTGACCCATTCAGTTAACTCATTTGCACACTGATCAGCAGGGAGTGAGAAGGTTTCCCTCCATGGGGAATCGCTGATGTGATCTCTGATGGACTCAAAATCAGACTGCTCGTAGTATCTCGTTGTTTTGAGCAACGGCTCATCAGCTTTTGGACGATTTTTAGGGTGATATAAATCATTGGCACAGTGTGATCAGCATTCCCGAGTTGGCTATGAGCTTTCGTCACACAAGTCTTGGGTATTGAGGTCAAGAACAGGTCTTGAAGTGAGGCTTGCTGGTCTACTCGATCGGGGATACGGGTCGGGAAATCGATAGTCTGAGAGAGGGAGAAATTATACGTAGAGTTGCCGGCTGCGTCAGTAAGGCTAGAGAATCCCAACCAGTCATGGTGGTGTGCATTAAAATCCCCAAATACATTATCTCGGCATTCGAGTCAAGTGAGAGTGCTCTATCTATGCTTTCAAAGAGAGAGTTTATCAGGGTACAGGCCTGGGTCGAAAGGAAACGGTATAAGAAATATAAATAAATAACGCTTGGTCATCTGATTTTAACCAATGTTCTCTGGCTAGGGGGAGGGTGTTCCAAACATAAACTTCTAGCCCGTGCATATGTTTGTCAGAGTCTTTATGGTAGAGTGGGAGGTAGTCAGTCATGTCAAAGTGGTGAGAGGAGATTGAGGATTGAAGGTTTGTTTCACTAAGTGCTAGGATATCCGGGGAGTTTGTCAGGAGAAAGGTTTCTACGTCGTTGATGTTGGTTCTAAGTCCCCGGATATTTGTGAATGCGAGCCTCAAGCGCGGAGGCGAATGTATTTTTTATTGGGTGTCTGGTTTAACAATTAACAACCTTTTTATTGATACAATCATTAATAAGGTGTCCCGGGTAACTATTATTAATAAATATTTCCCTGATCCTATTAAGTTCAGAATTCACTTTGCTGGGAGAACAGATCATACGTATGTACCAAAATATAAATAAGACCAATCTTTCTAGACCTTGGCACAAAAGAAGACCAGTTCACATACAGCCCCGTGGAAGTAGGCTTCCTGTAAATGGAAGTGAGAAAACTACCTCTTGAACTTTCCACAATGACATGCAAGAAAGGAAGACAATTATCTTTCTCACATTCCATAGTAAACTGTAGAGCCCCATGAAGGAAATTCAACTTTTTAAAGAAGGTTAACGCTTCACTTTGCGATGCAAACGTGGCAAAAGTGTTGTAAACATATCTAACATACGTTTTCGGTGTATTAAGCTTAGGAAGGATGATCCTCCCGTGAAAGCATAAAAATATACGTCCGGTGTTGTTAACAAATGTTTGTACAGTAAAGTCTGGTATTGATATATAAAGCGTGGTTGGCGCTTTTTTAATAAAAGAAGTTGATCACATCTTAAAAAACATTATTTTTGTGTAGTATTTTTTATAGAAATTTGAAAACCAAAACCATGTAAATTTTGTTTTAATAAATAAAATCATTTATTTTAAAGGCTGAGATTTTTTTACAAATATGTCTATCCACAAAGCGATTTTTTTGTTTTATTTTACTGGTATTAATCTTAGGGTTGATAATGTTTCCGTGGAAAGAGAAAAATGTACGCCTGGTGTTGCTGGTGAGAGATTTTACAGTAAAGTTTAGTATGGATGAATAGAACGTGGTAAGTGCTGCTTTGAATAAAAGGAAGTTGGTCACATCTGAAGAAAGATTATTTTCGTATGGTACTTTTATAGAAATTTAAATAGCAGAAAAATATATTTTCTAAATGAAAGATATATATATATATATATATATATATATATATATATATATATATATATATATGCACATATATATGTACATATATATTAACATATATATACATATATATACATATACACATATATATACATATATACATATATATAAATATATATATACATATATATAAATATATATATATATATATATATATATATATTTATACACATATATATACATATATATATATACAAATACATATATATATATATATATATATATATATATATATAAAGAGGTGTACTAAAAGCGAACTTTTAGGAAAGGTAAAACCTATTGTGAAGAGTATACAGCTCAATATCCAGGATAGAGCAGGTAGATATGAAAAAGAATGGAAAGGAATTAGAGAAGCAAAAGCCAAATCAAAATTCACTTTTTAGCAATCGGACATTTGCTTGCATTCGGGCAGAGTTTTGCCCTGCGTTTCTTTCCCTACAACTTTTATTTCATTTTTTCAAATTTTAAATCTTGGCCATTGCCAACTTATCTATCCCAGCGACTTCCTCTGATGATAAGATTTTGATTTTTTAAAAGCCTGGCTTAAGGAAAATTTAACTTGAATAAATTGCCTTTTTGCGGAATATACCTTGCTCTGAGCAATTGAATTGAATTTTGATTTGGCTTTTGCTTCTCTAATTCCTTTCTATTCTTTTTCATATATATATATATATATATATATATATATATATATATATATATATATATATATATATATATATATATATATATATATATATGTGCTGAGTAAGGTAAAATTGATATTCCACTTGTCGTTCGCGCTGACCATTTTCCTTTAACCATGACCTTGAACATCGATGGGAACGGTTGAAATTTTGCTGTCTGTTTTTTTTTCTTAAGTTCCTCTTTTTGTTTGCATCAATCTGATAGATTTGAAAACTACTATCTTAAAAGTAATTAAAAAATCACAATTTGTAAAAAATAAACAATTACAGGATTACAATTAAATATTTTACTGATCTAGGAAACATTTTTTTAAATATGTTTTACAGAAAGTGTTTTTGTTTTCAAAAAATTAGAACAAACAGATCCAACTATCCGCTTCGGCGCTTTAATGAATGATATTAATTTTCTCAATGAAAATATTATTACTACTAAAGGTTTACTTTAATATATTTAATATATGTCTAATCAGATTTTTCATCCAACTTCGTAACTGAACGCATTAGTAATTATTACTTGTTTATATTCCAATTTAATATTTTCATGATATTTAATAAAGAACATTCAACTTTCAAACTGGATGCGACTTTATTGGCCTTGTTAATACTACTATTACCAAGTATCTGTCTAAATTTAATATTTTCTTGATATTTTTTTAATTGGATTTTTAATTCAACATTCTAACTGGGCAAATCTTTATTATTACTACGACCTTATTAATTCTTTTCCTGTCTTTGAAGCACGCGGCTATCAGACAGCTTCTCTCATGTTCACACAATCCTTTGTATCATCATTGAACTCAATGAGATCGTTCAAGCTGCACTGGTTAGTCAGAAGAAGGCTGAATCGTATGGTCCTCCTCTCCACATTCATAGATGGTTGAAGCGGTTTTCTAGCCCCATCTGTCAATAGCAATTATAACATCCCCGTCAAGTAATACCTACTATTACCTGCGAATTCTACTAAGAGAAACGGTGCTCAGAAGCTTAATGAATGTCTTATTAATCAGCATCGGACTAAATTAATTGTTTTCTTTGTATTATTCTAATCAGATTGTTTTAATAAACTTTCTCGTCGGACGCATCTATATTAATGTTATATCCCTGTCAATATTTTCATTTAATATTTTCATTTTATATAGACGCAGAATGGGCCAATGGATCAATGAGACATAATAGGTGAACTCGCAAATTTCTTTTATTTTCTCCTAACCCAAAGTATTAATAGCTGATAGGATACCGACTTTAAGTTTCATCGTCCTTATCAATGTCTTAAATTATGAAGCACTTTTCCTATGCTGTCTTTCTTGGAGTTAATAGTTTGGGAAAGGGCTACTGGTTTACTTGCTGAATTTTTCATGATAAAGTTGTCGCATTTACTTCTTAAAAAAATTAACTTTGACTTGAAAATAGCAACAAAAAGTAAGAGAGAAGACTCTATTTAAGTGTTATAAGATTTGATTTGAGACATTACTGACAGTTACAAAAACAAATTTCTTTTCGAAGTTGAGGATACTGGCTTACCTCAGACTTTTAGTGGTGGGGGTCACCGATTCAGATCCCTGTAGGCAGGAATAGTCAGTAATTTGAATATTTTGTACTAATACGCTTGTGTTTATGACATTTGTGTGCTATATTCAGAGGATATGGAATGATAGCAAGGATTGTCTTGTTGTAAATACATGTTGCTTAAGAGAGCTTGTGTTTATGACATTTGTGTGCTACATTCAGAGGATATGGAATGATAGGAAGGATTGACTCGGCTAAAATACACGTTGTTTGAGGGAGCTTGTGTTTATTACATTTGTGTGCTATATTCAGAGGATATGAAATGATAGGAAGGATTGACTCGGTGTAAATACACGTTGCTTGAGAGAGCTTGTGTTTATGACATTTGTGTGCTATATTCAGAGGATATAGAATTATAGGAAGGATTGTCTCGGTAGAAATACACGTTACTTACGAGAGCTAGTGTTTATGAGATGTGTGTGCTCGTCTATATTTCGCCTTGTTGTCGTTTTATGAGCATGTTTTGCATTTTCTTGTCATAGTAGTTGTAGCTATCAATATAACTCTCTCCAAGTACTTATTGCTGTTATATTGCATGTTGGAACTGCTTATCATCTTTTGTTTTCACACAAATGAGTTGATTATTGAAGAGACACCATAGTGATCTATTATACCACATCACCTAAAGAATTTTACGAATATTCATACCGCTGGCTAGAACACATTATATTTTTGCACAATGTGATAAGATTTCATAAAATCAATCAAAACATTGATTCATTATACATGTGTTGCACATTTACTTAAAAAAACACTTGCTTTTTAGATATATTAATATGAAAATTCTCCTTTTTCCTTCAAAATATTTCCAAATCGACCTATTATGCTCCACCCCACCCTATATAGTTTTTAATCACATTTTTAATTCAACCGGAATTTTTTATATCAGCCGGGTTCGCCTTAACGATCATTCTGTCAACTTAGGAACTGACTTGAACCACCAGACCCTTTTTGTCGGAATGGGGAACAGTCCGCCTCGGTCCTAGCATGGACACCCTACCGGGGAATGACGATAGGTCTGTTCATGGCTATTTTTGTACCCAGCCAGATCTCCCCCCCCCCACCTTCCGGCTGTGTGCGATATCTTGCTGCTTTGGGAAGCAAGTAAATACCCCACTTTCTAGCTGGATGCATGTGTATTAGTTTTATGACATTTTTAAATACAGCTCTTATCCAAGTTCAAATCGATTCGCATAAGTGTCGGCTGTTGTTAACTTTTTTTATTGTCATTCGTTTCCGTGTGACTCAGTGTCACGTGACCGTCGCGCGAACCCTCGCGAGGTCATTTGATTATTTGTTCGCACTACTACGGCGCTACCTATCGCTTTACATGGACGTGATTGGAAGATGTTTTTATCGATTTTACCGCCTTGTGCTGACTCATGCGCTATTTCTTTTTACAGCGATTTTATAAGTAACCGGATTTAGTGACTAAGACTTTAAAAAGAAAAGGTAAACATAATATTGCATCTCTAGTGACAATTGACACCTTCTTAAAATGGTGCATGTGTTTGCAGTTTATCGTGAATCAAGAGTTGCGTAATATCTGACCTGCACTTTTGTATCCGTCATTGCTTACTTTCAATGACAAGTAGAAGTTCGAGAAGACTGGGGCGATGCTGGAATAAGCAGGGTAGCGCTTTTGTTATTTCAGAGGTTTCCTTCGCTTAGACTAGTTGTCCTTTCTTATTTTTGAGAGTCTAATCTACCCTACTATTTCACTCGTTGTTAGAACGTTGGATTCATATATTTTCCATTTGTATTAGGAAAAAGACTATATCCAACTCTACTTCCATACTTACTGCACTTGGTACTCATGAACAGCCACCCATCTAAATACTGGACAGGCTCAACATTGCTTAAGTTAAGGTATTCCATACGTTTTCATAATTATTTATACGAAAAATAATAACCTTCCTGGTATTTCTATACTTATTTTATTAAGGCATAAATAGTGTTGTTTATGATGGGCATCAAAAGCTCGCCATGGAAACTGGAACATTATTCAAGCGGTGGAAGGGACGTGCAGAAAGATGAAGCGAATATGAGTGGCCGGGGTCGATGTCAACAGTCTGACTAGCCTAATTGTAAATTAGAATCTAGAAATGTCAAAGATAGTAAGTTGAACGTTTAATGAACTTTATGAAATGAAGATAAGTGGTTTATACAGGCAATTAGTTTAAAGTTAAAATGAAGTGACTAGATAAGGTGAGTGGTGAAATTTTTGAATATTTTCAATAGACAATAACAACCAATGAGTTTAGGCAGTTTTAACCGTATATAGAAAAGCATATTCTTATAAAAGTGGAATGTCAAATTTCGTATTTAGTCTGAAGATTTCCTTTAATATAATGAAACACAAACGTTTCTGTGTAGCTCAATTTCCATAAGTATGTGTGTGTATTACTACTAAGCTCACTCTTGTATTGAGCACTGGTGAAGTAATATGAAATATCTACGTAATATATATGATCTTATAATATAAGTATTAATGAAACGGTAACATATGTGTGCATGCGTTTAGTGGGTGTTTGTGTGTGAGAGATAGATAGAGATAGAGAGATAGAAAGATATATATATACATATATATATAGAGAGAGAGAGAGAGTGAGAGAGCGAGAGAGAGAGAGAGAGAAGGAGAGAGTGAGAGGTGTAACTGAGGGGCACTTATACAATATGTACATCTTTCTCTCTCAACATCTTGTGATAAAAACTTCATAATAATAACTACTTATTTTAATTACAGTCTAAGTGTTGGCAATTAGAAACAGTTTCTTGTAAGAAATTCGTTCCAAAAAGAACGATTGTCTCATGAATGCCGATATATTTTTTGTAACTCTTCAATCAGAGAAGATAATATCGATACACGAACAAAGAATACTGAGACTGACGTTATATCGATTAAGCCCTGGAAGAAAGTAACATTGAAATAAAACCAGATCACATGTTATTTGTTTTAATTGAAAAGAACGATCTACGTTTAATTAGTCGCCAAATATGGCCTGTTTAAATATTGGTATCCACTTTAAATAACACGTCATTATGAAATCTATAATACAACTTTCGTTTACCTCTCTCTCTCTCTCTCTCTCTCTCTCTCTATTTCTTTCTTTCTTTCTCTCTCTCTTTTAAAAGAAATATCTACATTAAAATAAAACACAAATTTACCTGAGTATCGAAATCACTCCAGACAAGGCATAAAGCCACTTGGGGCAGAGAGCTAAAAAAAATACTACTTCAAGGTAAAACAAGACTAGCCATGGATGAGTATAAGATTCCTGCCCGGAAAGCAGCAATTCTTCTCCTTTGTCAGAAACATCGCTCATGAAATATGAGGACTAAAATACAAACTAAGGGAATCGAAAGTTTCCACTTTCTACTCTCCATTTACTAATAAGCACCCGCAGCATAGTCTGGTGATGAATAATGACCCCTGTGTACTCCTGCTCTATATCATTTATATTTATACTAGAACAAATGTGATCCATTGGGTCACCGACTAAGCTCCAGTTCAGTTGTCTGAATCGGGAAAAATGGGTTTGTAAAACCAGTAAAATACAAAGAAATAAAAAGACAAAATAAAAAATTAGCTTCTACCCCTATCTTTCTCCCCGCCCTCTCTCTCTCTCTCTCTTTCTCTCCCCCTCTCTCTCTCTTTATATATATGGGGGGGGCGTTATGTACGTACGTTATGTGCGTACGTTATGTGCGTACGTTGTGTACTTAAAATAATTAGTAAATATATATATATATATATATATATATATATAAAATTAAAATAATGAATTCAATATTCTGCATATTCTTAACCGCTTACGAAGTGGAAAAATGGTAAAAAAAAAAAAACAACACTGTTCTATCGCCAGTAAAATAATATAACAAAACTACGTAACTTGATAGACGAAGAGAAAACGTGTAAGACGTCATAGCCGGGCGGTAAAGGATCAGACTTTAGACATTTTCATCGAAGGTTCGATCCTTGCCCAGGTTAGCCATGCTGATGACGGCTGATAGCCAGAAACAGGTGTCCATGGATTTCTTTTATGTACGTAAAATTAATATATATATATATATACGCATTTTTTTAATATAAATATTTATTATTTTTAACCCTAGACACATGTGTTTCATGCTTACGCAATCTTCAGTGATCATTTCTGTGCTCAATATCAAATAGAACTTTTATATAGGATTATTTTTTTTATTTACACAGACATGTTCTTTCCAAATATGATCTAAGGATAAGATCAGATTCTAACTCTGCTGATGAGATCTCAGTTTATAACAGCTGTTGATCGATAACATCGACATGCCTATGTCGCAGATTTTGCACATGTCTGTGTAAATAAATAATAATCATATATATATATATATATATATATATATATATATATATATATATATATATATATATATATATACTCCTGATCAAAAATATAGGACCAATATTTTAAAAGAAACCTTTTTTAAGGATAGATTTTAAACTTCTCCCACTTAATGTTACCAATACTACAATCTAAAAGGTCATCGAAACAAAAAGCTACTTGTATGGAAGGTAGCTTTTTGCTTCCATAACCTTTTATATTGTAGTATTGGTAACCTTAAGTGGGGGGAGTTTAAAATATATCTTCTGTTTTTTTTGTTTTTGAAAATAATAAAATATTATTTTTTTCTTAGTTAATAGATAGTTTACTCATTTGACAGGAGACTGTAAAACCATTTGAAATATTGATAAATAATGCACATAATTCCAAACGATAATTGGAAGAAATTATAAAAAGAAGATGGATAACATTTTTCTTTTTGCATTAAGTAAAAACAGCCTATTTAAGAACATTAGTCCGAATAATCCAAATAATACAAATTAGCAATCCTTACCTAAGAAATTCCGAAGTTAGAAGTAATATATTTTCGAAGAAAAGTGTGAATTGCAGTGGGTTATAAGGTAAGATTGACGGAGTTGGTTTTGGTGTATGGGCGTTAGATAATTGATTGGTTGGTTTAATCACGTGACGTTGGAATGATTTGAGGTTAGAATTAGTTGGTGTCAATATTTTAGTGAAGTTAGACGGCATGCAAAGTTTTGGAGACTTAAGGGGCTTGTGGCGGGAGGTGGTTCACCCTTAAACAACTGTTTTTGCTACAGTCCACGTTAGACCATTTTCCTTATCTAGTGACCCATTTCCTTATTCGTGTTGTGTCTACCTAGATCATCAGAGGGGGAGAGGCACAGGATTTTTAAACGCCCCCTATCTAGCAGGATCGTACAACATTACATGTCTTATCTCGCAAATATTTAGAGCGTAACTCTCTAAATCAGGGATCTCAAACTGAAGGAAACAATAGGGTCATTACATGTTGAGGTTGATGCGCATCTGGACAGAGGCAAGTTCGGTGACCGGGGTTATTAATAATGAGAGAGACTCAACTATAGCAGACATAAAGACTAAGAAGGATCTACTTAAAGAGGCGCAGTTTCTTGGAATTACTTTGCATCAACTTCACAAATAGAGAGCGAACGAGTTCGTAGTGTTAGGGTTTTTTATCCTTCGTTGGAGAAAAACTTAAACAGCCGCTGTTGACCGTAACATTGATTTTGTATGTTTACCCCTTGTATGTGGCCAAATATTGCTAATGCAAAAGTATGGAAGGGGCTAGATACATATTTATTAAACTTATTAATATTGGAGGAAAATATTGATCAGGAAACTTTTTCATGCGTTGGAAATTGACCGATCCTTTTTATTTTCTAAATTAGATTACAATTGGCCTAAAATTCCTCAATTATTTTAAGGGGATAATAATTATAGGAACCCCCCTCCTCTGCGATATCGTAGTCATGAGTAAACGCCAGGTGGATTCCTCTTCATCGGTAATTAACAAAGAAAATGTAGGATTTAACTAAGTGGAAATTGGGCTTTCACTTGCCGCTCTCCCCGACAAGGGAGTTCTGTTTTTTGGCGATCCTTTCAGAAGACTCCTGGACTGATGATCCTATAGACACATTTCCGAATTAATTTTTCAAGCTGCGTGGAATCACTTTGTGGAGTTCCAGTTTTAATTGTGCGCTAATACATGCGTATTTACATTAATGAATATTATGCTCTTACCCTTGTAATCGAACATTCTGCTGAACTTTTCCGATCATCATCTCGGATCAGCTTCTGTTGTCATGACAAGCTGAAGAGAGCCGGATGCTTAAGTCCTTCTGTGATTGAAACCGACGGTACGAATGTTGTACTAGTTTTTCTGTACCAATATATATATATATATATATATATATATATATATATATATATATATATATATATATATATATATAGTTTAAATAGGGTGTTTTTACTTAATGACGAAAGAAAAATATTATCCATCTTCTTTTTATAATTTCTTCCAATTATTGTTTGGAATTATGTGCATTATTTATCAATATTTCAAATGGTTTTACATTCTCCTTTCAAAAGATAAAACTACCTATTAACTTAAGAAAAAATAATATTTTATTATTTTCAAAAACAAAAAATTGAAGCTGATTATTTCTAAATAAACTCATTGACTTCTGAAGAGAAGGATGTTTTCTTTGAAAATCCGGGATTAAAACGGATATACATTGACTCACTTCGGATTTTTTGTTGAATGTTATAAAAATAAGTATGTAACTATTTATATATATATATATATATATATATATATATATATATATATATATGATTATCTTCATCCTCTTTAAAGTATAACGATGCTTAATGCTGTATTCCCAAGATTAAGTATACTTTTTTCACGTGTTAAAATAAGTTCACCCATTATATTGACACAACAAAGAAACAGAATATAAGCCACTCAATAAAAAACAGAACAATAGAACAGGAAATAGGAAGTAAAACTTACCGGACCTTTGTTCGTGAGAAGCTCAACGATTGGCTAAGAGAAAAACAAAAAATCTGATTGGTTTACTAGCTAGCCATGTATATAAAAACACCCGGCAAAACTAACTCCATGCATTTTAGCCTGAAGATCACCCCGGGGATGAAGCGCGGGAGCCTCTGTGTAGCTTAATTGCCATAAATATATTTTTATAACTTACTATATATATATAAAGATAGATAGATAGATACTTTTAATTACTCGTAAACAATGATGTAAACATGGAATATATAATTACAATTAAGAACATTTATTTTAAACTAACTTTATCTAATTTCTTAAAAGTCTATGTGTCTGTATATAATACGTTCTGGTCGTTCAGTATCTAAGAGATTTATTTTGGAACCCACGCGCATGCGCATTAACATATTCCGAATCAGCCCACCCCTCAACCGGATGTTCATACAAAAATATCCGCCTTCTGTCGGCTACTCTGTCCGTCTGTCGGAGACTGTTTCCCTGTCCTGACTGAAGCACAATATCTATTTTTATATCAGATCGGTTTCCGGTGTGAGAAAAGAAAATGTTTTTACTTTTCAACTTCCTTAGCAGGTGTGCCTGGGGGTCACTGATGTTACGTCACAATAAATAGTTGGTCTAATATCCATGAAACTAGACGCGAAGCAATTTACATCAACAGCATGTAGACACACACGCACATGCTGGCGCGTATCGGGGATCACACTTCTTACACACGTAGGTGTATGGCTCAATAAATATCACATCATTACACATGCGTATTATGTTCACCTGTTGTCAAAACAGGCGGTTTTCCATCTCAGCTTATAGTAGTTACTGGTCTAGTGACACTGAAGATGTGTAATACAACGAAACAGTCTCCCTGTGGATGACTATATATGTCTCACGTATTCGTGAATTGAGCTCTATAGTAAGGGAAACCTTCGGTGGCCATTAGCAATAACATAGTTCATTAGCGATATCATTAGCTGTTCGTCAAAGAATAGAACTCTCTCGGCTGTTGAAAATACTTAATCATTAAAACTTCAGTTCTAACAATCTGTCGGAGGCCGTTTCTCTATCCTGAGTCAAATATAATACTTATTTTTATATCAGATCGAATTTTTTTAATATTCTTTAACTTCTTTAACAGATGTGTCTAAGGTTACTGGTATTACTTCACAAGATAGAGTTTAACTAACATACATAACACTAGACACAATGTAGTTTACTGCTAAATCACATTGATATTACGGTTCTCGTCATATGAATGAAGTCAAGTAACGTTGTGCCTTGTTAAGACTTAGATGGGTGTCGATTCAGAAATACTAACTGGTGCTGTAAAAAAAAGCACTCCGGCCAGGTATGTAAGTGGGTACTGACCATGAATGGTGGTTTAATCGGTGACAGACTAGCGTCATTCCACGGATTGGTTTGAGGCATCCGTTGCTCTCACGCTAAAATTTCACCAGTCCTATTCACTTTTAGGCTTAGAAAGAAACTTTGCAACACACAGGGTCTCATTTAGATGAATAGAGGCTCTATTATACACTGACGAAAACGGCAAAATCCTCTGATACTTGGAACTTATATATTTCGCTGTTCTTTTATAAAGACAAGGTCAATACATAAAGCAGTGCTTGTCTAGATTTATTGATTTAAGAGAATATTATTATAAAACGGACTGAAAGAGACAATTACAGAATGGTTGTTTTGAGACTACAATACGTTTAGGTCGCATCTCAAAGAAAGGTCAATGACGGTGTCGAACATCTTAAACTTTGGCCGAAGGCCCCTCAAAACTTTGAGACATTATACCTGCCAAGCTTATAGGTAAATCCAACGTTTACTACACTATACTCAACAAGATACATTTTAAAAAGTTTTTGATTTCGTTTTTTAAATCTATATTTTACACTTTAAACTATTCTTCAACATGTTATATTGTTAAATTATGGATTATAGGTACACTAGTATGAATTTTGACACATGTGGATGAGTACAGTCACGGTGACTGCTCGTATGCAAAACAAACAACGTTCTAAGTGTGTATTCTAGACAGATCTGGCCCGAAAGTTAAATTTGACGTGATGAGGTCAGAGGTTAGCAAATAAAGAACGATTAGATTTAGAGGGAGTCTGTTGTGGAAATTTGAAACGAACGGACGCTTAATAAGATGCTGTAATAACTACAAACCGTTTATAATTGCCCAGAGCGAGGATGGCGCTATATATCTGTCTGTCAATATATCAGTCAGTATCTGTATCAACATCTATCTATATATCTATCTATCTAAATAGTTAATTGAAGTAACTGTTTTTCGCCACTATTATTTAAGTGAAATTGTACTTGTCAAACGTGAATATTTATCGCTAAAACAAATCTCCAACTCCAAATATGTCTTGTATTTTAATTCTCCTTTTTATTACGTAATAAGACATTATATATACAACGATAAGCGCGGCTACTAGATAAATGACAATCCGGCCATGAAAAAAGAAAGAGGCAACAAGGAATGAACACGGAACATAGTGGCGGTCGTGAGTCCTATGAATGTCGACGGGCAATAAAAAAAGAAAGAGACGACGAAGAAACTAGATTACACGACGGAGGGAAAAGAGATTGATGAAACGCAGCCCATGTCTGACGCTGAGGTGGAAGGGAAGAAAAGGTAAGCACACATGTTTACATATAATGGCCGATTAAAGTAAAAAAGAAAAGAAGTAAGAAACTCATGGACAACTCAAATAGTAGACTATTTTCAATCAACTCCTGAACAATCAAATCAATGAACAATTTCAATTAAAGAGACAACGCAACAATATCACTTTATTCAAATACTTTTAAATGTACACAACGGATACCCGATTTACTCCTCTCTCTTTCTCTCTCTCTCTCTCTCTCTCTCTCTCTCTATATATATATATATATATATATATATATATATATATATATATATATACATATATATGTATATATACATATATATATGTATATATATATATATATATACATATACATACATATATATATGTATATATATGTATATATATGTATATATACATATATATACATATATATATAAATAAATATATATATACATATATATACATATATATATATGTATATATACATATATATGTATATATATATATGTATATGTACATATATATGTATATATACATATATATATACATACATATTTATGTATATATACATACATATATATGTATATATACATATATATACATATATAGACATATATATGTATATATACATATATATATATGTATATATATAGATATATATGTATATATACATATATATATATATGTATATATGTGTATACATATATATACATACATATATGTGTATATATACATATATATAATATTAGTACTTCATGTATCCACATAAAATATTATAAGGAAATATAATTTTTTATGTATCAGTTTTCAGTATTTACTTCAACAGTGCTCGATAGGTAAGTAGAGCTAGGTAGTAAGCAATGAAAATATATATGGCAATCAAGCTACACAAAGGCTCCCGCGTTTCATTACCGGGGGAAATCTTCAGGCTAAATGCATGGAGTTATTTTTGTCAGGTGTTTTTATATACATGGATTGCTAGTTTACCAATCAGATTCTTTGTTGTTCCCTCAGCCAATCCCCGAACAAAGGCTTTGTTGGTGACGCTCCTGTACCTATACTATTTTTTGTTAACAATTGATTTTCCTATATCCTGTTTCCTTTGTTGTGTCAATATAGTAGGTGAATTTATTTTAACACGTGGTTTCTTGTATTTCTATTTTAGGTTTTAAATTTTAACTTGATCAGTTTCTTTTTTTATTTTTATTATATATGATCCTAAGGTAAAATTATTTCTGTGTAAACAGCTGTTTGCTATTTCACTTCTAGAATTTTATAGGTTTCGGGGATCTTTAAAATTTAGGATTTCATATTTTTCATTCAGGCATAATCTACACGGGTCGTCTAAGTTTCTACATGTACTGGCCTGTCTTACTATTTTCCATTCAATTATTGGTGAGTGTCCATTTTCTTTGAGCTCCCAATAATGGTTTGCTAGTGCTGTTTTAGTTCGACGTTCTCTGTTTATAAATGTGCTTTTGTGGTCATAGTATCTTGTCTTAAAGTCTAGAGATGTCATACCCACGTAGTGTTTCTTGTTATTTGGTCTTTCGTTGGCAAATATCGTTGCTTGTATACAATACTTTTAGTTAGGCATTTATTTTGTAGTGGACAAAGTTTACGATTTATGCAGTTACATCTTTTCTCTTCATTACTAACTTTTTCGTTTCTATTCGGGTGGTTATTATTAGTGATTTGTTTATTTCTATTAGTATTGTTTATATTTTGTTCTTCATAGTGTTATTTTTGTTATATTTTCCACTTTGTTTATTTTTTTCTTCTCTGTTGTTGTCTTTTAGTATTTTGTTGCTGTGTGCCTTAATTATAATTTCTAGGTTTTCACAGCAGCTGTAGGATAGTTTTAGGTTATTTTTATTGAATATTCCATGTAGAGGGTTGGTCACGGGGAAGTGTTTTTCAATCGAACCATACCTAAAAGATAACGCCAACCCAATATACGTACACCCAAAGTCGAATCACCCCCCATCAATCATAAAACATATCCCGAATTCGATCGAAAGTAGGCTTATCAACAATTCTAGCAACGAAAGCGTTTTTAAAAACTTAATCAACATTTACAACACAGCTCTAAAAAATAGTGGTTACCATAATACCGAAATTAAATATAAAAGACAGGAAACCAATAATTACAACAAAATTAAAAAGAAAAACAAAAGAAAAAGAAATATAATCTACTATACCCCTCCCTATAACCAGATGCTAAAAACTAAACTCGACAAAAAAAATCCTAAATCTGATTGAAAAACACTTCCCCGTGACCAACCCTCTACATAAAATATTCAATAAAAATAACCTAAAACTATCCTACAGCTGCTGTGAAAACCTAGAAATTATAATTAAGGCACAAAAATGTGTTTAATAATTCGTTGTGTTCGTTATTCACACTTCTTGTTGTCAATCCCGTAAATATTTGAATCTGAGAAAAAACATTTTTATTTTTTACAAACGGAATCATTGTGTATTCCATTTACATCGCATATATCTCTTGTGATGTGATAAAGTGATCGGGAGGTACCACCGATTTGTAACACAATATATATATATATATATATAATTTCGTGTTTTGTTTTGGGGTCTTCAGAACAATAATACAGAATAAAATATTTCCAAATTGTCTTGGAAACGATCGTACGCCATATACTGCGTTAGTTTTGAATTCTTGGAACAATGTTCAAATTTCGTTGATCTCAACTTACTTGTTATATATATATATATATATATATATATATATATATATATATATATATATATTATAGTTATAAGGTAAACACATTTATGGCATATTTATTTACATATGTTCCAAGAATTTAAAATAAACAACAGTTTCGTGTACTATCGTTATGACACGATATGGATTTTTTTGCATTTGTTGATTTTTAGTGATACTCTCGATTTGTCGAGCAAGCTTTCTGGTCTCCGGTGGTAACCGGTATAATATGGCTCCGAGTGTTCTTGATTTGGCCATCCATCGAGCACTTTCGACCTTCGTGGTTGTCATCGTGAGTAGGTTTTTATTTTCAAGGATACTTTAGTTGTTATTGTTATAATTTTCTTGAAGATTTCGGTAGATAAATAACTTCGGTAGGAAGAGATGGAGAGGGAAAGAAATAGAAAAAACGCCCGAGGGATGGTCGAATCAAGAACACTAGGAGCCATATTATACCGGATACCACCGGAGACTAGAAAGTGTGCTCAACGCATTGTTTATCTGAAATCAGACATAGTTAGAGCCATGTAGATTGTTTTTATTAATCTCGTACGCTACTATTTCTGTTTACGTCATTATTGAAAAATGTCTCAATTGTTGCAATCTTTTAAGTGGGAATAAATGTTTTTTGGAAAGAAACTAAATCGAAATATATTTTATGTAAAAGAATGTAATGCAAGGGTAAAAAAGTAAATCTCGCTAGTCAGAATCAAGTATCGATTTGTAAAATTCAATGCTATCGAGAGCAAACTTGGAGAAATAAACGGCTTGAATATATTTTGAATGAAATCTGTCTTCAGTTTTACATGAAACTACATCTTTAGAGCTTCATGGATTTACTATCACTCCCAAGTCTACTCTAACCTTCAGTGGTAGTCTCTCTCAGAGTCACTTCTATGGGTTAAACATAATCTAACCTGTCCAAGATATGAAACTGCGCCCGATGCCACACACATAAATATACTTCGTTAATGACTATTTAAAGCAAGAACCATGGAAATATGTTTGAGCGAAATGCTTGGATCCAGCATTAAATAACTAAATACAGATAAAATGTTGATATGTCGTCAATCAAAACAACCAATACCTGGTCGAGTTGTGAGTTACGCCATTATCTTCTAGTACCTCACACTGTCTGTTTCCTTCTCAAACAAAGAAAAGGGCATCTTTTGCGTCGCCATCTTGGATATCATTTTCTTTATAAGTTGAACCCTGACGGGATATACTGATTACTAAAATCGAATTTTTACCTCCGCCAAGGATGTTATGTTTTCGCTCGAGTCTGTTGATTTATCACTAGGTTGTGTCCAGCCGAAAGTCCACATCGTTTGATCAATCGTCACCAAACCTGGTCAAAATATAGGTCATAGACAAACTTTACATTGATTTAATTTTGGGATATTTAAGTCAAATTCCAAGGTCACGGTCACGGTAAAAATACAATGTATGTCGATAATTTGGTTCCGTTCATCATAAGACTCACTATTAGACGCATATTGTAGCCTATAAACTCCCACATCTAATATGACCGTCATCTTGAAACATTCGGTTATGGTCAAAGTTTTGACAGAATTTTAACTTCTTATTTTTCACATGTACTGTATGGATCTAATGCTCTTTTGGATCAGTAATCATCGCACAAAATTTCAGCCTCATCAGATAAGTAGTGTTTGAGTTATCAATGTTTCTATGGCATAGCTTTGGGAAATACTGTATACAATATGGAAAAGTAAGACCCTGATGAGACTTTGGCCCATCCTTACGTTGTAAGACAGAGATATACAATCTTACGACTGACTTATGTTTTGTTGTATATATTAATGTAAAGTTATTAATATTCGATCAGAATGTGGGTTGCATCATACATATGCCTTTACACAATCTATTTCTTTTTC
Source organism: Sepiola atlantica (assembly GCA_963556195.1). Lineage (NCBI taxonomy): Eukaryota > Metazoa > Mollusca > Cephalopoda > Sepiida > Sepiolidae > Sepiola > Sepiola atlantica. Next base: position 63,458,450 of record OY744519.1, read on the forward strand.
CCAGGATTGCCAGAGAGAAGACATCTTCGCCCACCTCTAGTCTTAGCTTCGGTCTCACATCAACTGACTGTTTCAAAAATACCCCAAATAACGTGATCTTGCTCGACCAATCAGAGCTTATGGTATTTCTCAGCATTCTCTCCTTCAATATCTAACATTATGATCAGGCTTTTGTGAAAGTCTGAGCTCTCCGAGTATCTTTACCAGATTCCGTTAAAAAAAAAACAAGTGTCGTACTTGACTTCCTGAACGTGATATTATGCTAAAAGGCTCGAAGATAAAACGAATCTATGCTTAAGATATGTGAATTCAACCTAAGCTTGCTAGCCCGATGGAAATGCTATTTCAAACTGAGGCTTGACAAACCAACAAAAATGTTATTTTAAACTTAAGCGTGACAGACCGACGAAAATGCTATTTAAAACTTAAGTGTGAGAGACCGACGAAAATACTATTTGAAATTAAAGTGTAACAGACCGACGAAAATGCTATTTAAAATAAGATGCGTTCATCCTAATTGTGATGTTGGTGATGGTAATACTATATAGACCAAAGGAAATATCTTTTCAAACTTAAAGGTGAAAGACCATCAAAAATGCCATTTTAAACTCAAGTGCGAGAGACCGACGAAAATACTATTTTACATTTAAGCGTGACAGACATACCGAAGAAGAGATCGTCTAATAGATATGCTTGGACCCATCAAAAGTGACAAACCGACGTAAATTCTATTTTAAACTTAAGCGGAAAGAAAGTCATAGAAATGTGTGGGCGTGTCTTCAATGAACGCGTTTATTGATGAAATTATTATTTCAAATTTAAGCGTGACAAACCAACAAAAATGTTATTTCAAACTGAAGTGTGACAGACCGACTGAAAAATCAGCAGACGGGAGATAAGAGCTCTTCTAGGGGTGCGTCGACGTATGTAAAAAAAATTGTTCACCGAAGTAGATTACAGGATTTCTCACGATTTAGTTCTCCTCCTCCCACGCAAACACGAAGAGCACCTGCCACTTGGCGTTGCTTCCAAGACAACAGAAGAACGGAAAGAGGAAGAGGAAGAAGAATGAGAATACCTGAGCCGGTAAGAATAACAAGGAAGTATTAGGATTGAGTGAGTAAGGGGGTGGTAAGGCGGCTGTTAATTTGAAAACGTGCTTGGAAGGAAGGAGGAAACGATAACTACATCAACAACATGTAGACACACACGCAAATGCTGGCACGTAGGTGTAGAGCTTAATGAATATTACCCCCTTACAGTAAGATGCCAGCCTGTTGTCAAAGATATCGCGTTTCGATGTCAACTTGGAGTATTGGCTTCTCTAGCCACATTGAAGAACTGTGATACAGCGAAACAGTCGATCTGTAAATTATCATATTAGGGTTGGAACGATTAATCGGAATCGGGAATCGAAAAAAATCAGAACTTTGGGGGTATCGGAATCGGTATCGTAATCGGAAAAATGTATGCCTACTTTTCGATGCCAAAAACGATTCTTTTGTTGTTTTTTTGTTTGTTTGTTTGTTTGTTTGTTTGTTTTCTTTGTTTTTGTTTAAAACTTAATTTTCAATTGCTGCCACTAATGATAAAATAATATATATTTATTGATTATAAACTACCAGGTAAACTAAAATCTATACATCCCTCACCCCAAAACGTGTATTTTTACGCAGGATAAAAATATATGCTCATATTACATGGGTTTTTTACGGTAATCGAAAAGTAAAAAATAAAAATTCCAACTCTATAGCGAAATATTTGGAGGTTTTAAAAGAATACGAATCCGAATCGGGAATTGTATCAGAATATGGAATTTAGAACAGAATCGGTAATTGTATCGGAATCGAGAAAATATTGGAATCGACTAATCACTAGACCATATACAAATATATGTATACTAATGAATATAGTTCAATTAGTTCTACATTGATAGAGGAGAGTTGTCAATTTCGGTGATGGACATTATGTCTATCTAGGTTTAGATACGTAACTACCAGCGCATGGTGATAGTTATTTTAGATCTCTAGGCGTTGATAGAAATAACGCGAGCAACTGTCAATTATGATAGTTGATGTGTCGACTCTTTGTCTCTATATAAAGTAAAGTGATATTTGTTCCCTATTTTACTGACCATAATAGCTTTATAAACAAAAGTGACATAAAGAATAAGTTTAATCGGTAAGATAATGGACATATTGATTTATGTTTTTAAAAAAATATTTCTAATCACTTTTTAACTTTTTATAATTAATCTGACGAACAGTTTCTATTGTGATTACTAATGTAATAGAGGTATCTGGAGGAGATAACCCTCTTTCACTTCGAAGTCCTCTTCCTCCCATCGTAATCACATTTTATAACAGACATTTTTTTCGCTTTATACCGGTGGTCAATTATTGTGAGACTTTTTCATTGGATTCAATGATTGATGACGCTTTCATTTTCATTCTTTTAACTTTTAACCATTGTATTTTATTACCCTTACTCTTTATTAAAAAAATTAAAAACTTGTAATGTAATTCATTAACTTTTTCCCATTATTTAAAAAATTATTTTCGGTTAAAATATGTTTCGACTTTAGTGACAATATTTTCGGTTAAAATAGGTGTTAGCATTAATGGCAAAAACTTATATTTATTTAATTAAACCATGTTTTAATAAAGTAAAATATCATTACAAATATTAAGTTAATGCAAGTTTAATTGTACACGTGAAATGTTGAAATTTAAATAACTACAGAAGTAGATTTGTCAAAGACTCTTGGGCAGCGTCGAGTAGTGACAGGAATGATGAAATGTCCATTATTATTCATAAAATTAATAATTCACGAAGATGATATTCACATGAAATAATAGATGATATCTAATATTTTCATTGCTGTCGGCCATGGGTATGATTTCAACATCAACAATTCTATCTTTACCTTCTAGCCGGTTATTCTATTTGAAACTTTAATATTATAAAATTAAATAATTGAAATTGATTAAATAAACGCGGTTAGTGCACACATGAAAAAGTAGATTACAATCTCATAGCTCAATAGTAAGATTAGTATAGCTTGTTCTATGTTCAGGTGGGTGGATTTTATTATAAGTGACATTATATATATATATATATATATATATATATAATATTTATAAATAAATATTAATTATTTATTACCTACAGACATCGATGTTTCATGCTAACGCAATCTTCAGTGCAGGAAGTTAATTCTCTACGGTCAGCGGGCTCGAACTCCGATCACAAATCGCCACTGATTTGTAGTCAAGAGCGTTCCTCCGTCGGCCACAACGAATTAGCTAATAATTAAGGAGGAATTTAACTTTGTAAATACCGAGTCGGTGGGTATTTTACACGAGCAGTTGAAAGTGATCAACAAACTGTGTTTGGATCTTGCATATATATATATATATATATATATATATATATATATATATATATATATATATATATATATATATTTATATGACAGTGGCGGACAGTGGTCACTAAAATGTAAAATCTAATAAATGCTGACTTATTTCCTGTTTTTAAGTGTGAGTTGGCTATTTCTTTATAGGGCTGACAATGGCGGACAGTGGCGGACAGTGGCGGACACTGGCGGACACAGCGGACACTGTCCACTAAAATTTAAAATATAAAAGATGCTGACTGATTTCCTCGTTTTGAATTATGAGTTGGCGATTTCTTTATAGGGCTGACAGTGGCGGACAGTAGTGGGCACTAGTGGACAGTGGCTGGCACTGTCGGGCAGTGTCTACTTAAATGTAAAATCTAAAAAATGCTGACTCATTTCCTGTTTTGAATTATGAGGTTGCTAAGTAAAACCTGGGTTAGTCGTCTTCCTCCTTAGAATTATCGTATTAGAATGTTTAATCCCCCCTTCACATCGCATTCTCCCTATGATGTCATTTCAGGTTTAATTTCAGGAAATGACTTGCAGTTTTTTGGGGTTTTTTTCGAGAACGACTTGCAATTTGTTTTTTAAAAAGACTACAGGATATAATTTTTTTTCTATTCAAATTAATACATAATTAAATTGAAATTAAGTTGAAAATAGCTGAAATAATCGACCCTCTCCCAGACGAAATCTGCCCTATAGCCTTCTTCGGAGTGAATTTAAGGATTTGGAAATACGCCCATTAACTTTCTCGGTGAATTTTACATTAGAATACACTTTTAGATTTTATTTAGATTCGCTAACCTTTTTTCTATATGGCACACATACACACACATTAACAGAGAGACATTGAGTTTTATATATATATATATATATATATAGAGAGAGAGAGAGAGAGAGAGAGAGAGAGAGAGGGGGGGGGATAGAGAGATTGGGGTAGGAAAATTGATTATATTTTAGAGAAGGGATTGAAAGATAGTGTATGATCAATTAGTTTATTGAAAATCACGAGAATTTGTTTGCCACAAGAATATTTACACAATAGAAAATGTTTTTATTCTATGTGCCCTTCTTTCTCAATAACTGCCTTCACACGCTTCTTGAAACTTGCACAAGTGTTCCTAAGATATTTAGGAGATAACTTCTCCCATTTTTCTTTAGTAGGCAGCCATGAATATGATTTCACAAAATTGCTTAAGTTGGATTTGCAGAAATGCTGCATTTTTCTAGCTGCGTGTGCTGGAGTACTATCCTGTGTCTATACATAATTATTATCTGGCAAGTTTGCTTCAATCTATAGCAATACATGGTATCTCATTGATTTTGTCATCAGCTTTATTGAATGTTACAAACATTTTCTTTCCATCGGAAGATGCGACACCAAAAGCAATAACTTGAGCAGGATGTTTTGTTTTGAATGTCCCCTTTAATCTCAGCCGTCGATTTTGCGATACATCTGTTATCAGAGCAGCATTGAAAGTGAAATTCATTTGAAAAGATCGTTACAATAGATGACTTTTTCTTGAACCATGTAATAATGTTATTGCAACTTTCCAATCTCTTTTCCTTCGTAGCTGTTGTCAACACGTGTATTGGTGTTCTTGCATAAGATTTTAACTTCAAATCATATTTTACTACATTTCTAATGGCTTTGTCGACCTAAAATGCAATTACAATTTTTCTAGTGAATTTGTTTAAGATTTGAGAGCTTTAATAAAAGCTTTGGTACGTTGTTTGTTGATTCCTCCACTTCAAGACTTCCTCGTAATAGTTTTGTTCATAGTCATTGTATTTTTGACGTTAGAACCAGTCTATATGGACACGCAATTATTCTTGAAATCTATTTTTGTGTTGCGAGTGCATTCAGAAATCACACATCTTTTGACGTTTGCTTTCCTGATGACTTATATGGGCAAAATATTCTGAAAAATTAAGGATAATAGTGTTAGGTATGATGACTATGACATCAATATATGCTAGGTGTCAAAACGATTAACTTAATGCCTGCTGAGAAAACAACAACGTAACGTTCAGTTTAAATGTTGCTTTCCCACCCTATATATATATATATATATGTGTGTGTGTGTGTGTGTGTGTGTGTGTGTGTGTGTGTGTGTGTGTGTGTGTGTGATGTTCTTGCATGTATGTTCTGTTTGGGAAAATGATGTGTTTTGTCTATTAGCGTGTTTGTGGTTATTAAAGCTAAATTAGTTTTCAATTTTAATTTGTGCTTTGGGGGATAGCGTCTAGTTTTGGAGGTACGCCCCCTCAATCGTAAAGTTTACAAAAAATAATGTTACCACGTTACTCACTGTGTTTCGTAAAATACATATTCTATATTTTATAATAACTTCATTACTTTAGGAATTTACCCAGTACATACATATCATTAACGCCCATGCTCGCACACCTGTCCGGTAAAAAATTATTACATTATACAACTCAAAATTTGATGGTAAGCAATTCTTTTCGTGTATTAAATTTTTTGTATCTCGCTTATTTCTAAAATTGTATAGGGTTGAGATTTGGGAGGAAACATGGTTTACCGTGTCCGTGGTGTTGAAATATATATATATATTCAATTATTCGTAAAGATCGGTTCATTAGTGAATCTTTATTTATATATATATATATATATATATATATATATATATATATATATATATATATATATATATATATATAGTGTATGTGAGAAATTTCTGTAGGAAATCTTGAGTCAGAAAGCTCAATATATCACAGAGCAATAATAGAAGTTAAAAAGAAATAACTTAGGCCAACAATCCAGTCATTTCACGGTATAATTTATTTCCTCTCGTTAGGACGAGAATCATCAGACGTGATGCTAAGACTAGTGGTTTCAGAATGAAAAATGGGAGTAGTATTAGCAACACGTCTGGTGATTCTCGTCCTGACGAGAATAAATAAATTATAACGTGAAATGACTGGATTGTTGGTTTGAGTCATTTTTTTCTAACTTAATTATCCACGCACACATGTTTCGTCGTTTTATGACTCATCAGTGTGTCTGAACCTTACCAGATTCGAACCCAAGACCCCAGAGAATGAAACCGACTCTCTACCACTGATCCAAACTCCGCTAATTGATTGAATGCATTATTTTTATGTGCTTATTTTTAGCGATACTTTGAACGAATTCAACTATTAATACGTAAAAGCGTTATTCTCACCTAGCATTTAGGTAAAATGCTTTTTCGGATAGATAGTTGAATTCGTTAAAAATATCACAAATAAAATAAACAAATATATATATATATATATATATATATATATATATATATATATATAATAGAAAGATGATAATAAAGATAAAATATTATCTTTAAAATAATCCTATTATGAAAAGTCAATGTTCAATATACGAGATAGAGAAATTATAAAATAGAATAGATGATGAGAATAAAAATTGTTAAAAGAACAATATTTATTTAATCATAAAGTAGTTTAAACAAGCAATATGTCAATAAACTTTTCTTTCCTTAACCCATGGATTTTCAAAAATGCAAACTTTTATCATTCGAGGAGATCATCGAGATTAATCAGTAAAAATTATATTACTGTTAGCACAGAAAATATTTAAAAATTATATAAAAATATAAAAATACACTAAAGTGTTTTTGAGTAAAGAAAATCCACATCGATTGAAAAATGCAACATGTCTAAAAAGGTCAATCAAAGTTATTATGAATGCCAAGCTAGCAAACATAGCAGAAAGTGTTCCGGAAGTTCGAACAAAAATGGGTACAAATCCGGTGCTAAAGATTATTGATAAAAATATTTTTTAAAGTGCGACTCACCAGAGAAGAATATAAGAGTATAAATCTCTAAATAAATTATATAGTACGTGTATCTTAATTGTTTCCAAGATGTTTATCTAATGGAACTCCAGTGTTTATAAGATAGTGCTCAATAATAGGTAGAGCTGTATCATAGTATTTTTTATACAAATATTATTGGCTACATATGTGCATACATGTTTTAGCTGCAACTTTATTTCTATTAAAACTTCTTCTGGCCACAATAAATATACTCTCTCCAACTTTCTCATGCCGCAGTAAATATACTGTGGCTTGAGGAAGTTAGAAAGACATTTTTTGGAAATTACAAAAAATTATACTATCTTTTTATTTCCTTTATTTACAGTAATTTTTAAAAGATAAATAAATTTGTATCGAAATTATTTATCTGTATGTATCGTGCTCACAACAAAGTTATGAATGAAATGTTTATTATTATGTTTTTTGTTTAAAGTATTTTACGTAGCGAACTTTGCGAAGCAGTAGCGAGCCTGCCAAGCAAGCTTTATATATATATATATATATATATATATATATATATATATATATATATATATATATATATATATATAACGTTCCTTTATGTAGAACACTCTCTGACTGCTGCTTTTAAAAATATCCGCTTACTGACATAAATAAGTTTATTTCGCATGAATTTCATATGACTATTCATGTCGGCCTAATCTGTTAAAGCGACGGATTAAGATTATAAACAAACAACTCACGTCGATTATAAACAAACAACTCTCGTGCGACCGGCTTAAATGGTTAACTCTACACTGATGATTCCGCAAGGATGAATCGTATACGGATGTAGATGATAATTAAATATTTAATATCAAATAATTATATATATATAAGTTGGGAGGGAAATATTCGTACACATTAAAACTAATATTTATTTAATATTTCAGAACATTATACGTATACGTATGTAGATAATAATTAAATATTTATTATTAAATAATTATTTGTTGTCTCCGTTTAGCTGGGCCCTTTAATACGAGATAAGACAGCCGTCAATCTTGGCTATAATGCAACGTTCCTTCATGTAAAACACTCTCTGGCTGATGCTTATAAAAATGTCCGCTTACTGACATAAATTAGTTTATTTCGAATGATGTCGTATGACTATCCATGCCGGCATAATCTGTTAAAGCGTCGGATTAAGATTATGAACAAACAACTCTCGGGGTTCGAATCGTGCGACCGGCTTGAAGGGTTATCTTTACACTGATGATTCCGCAAGGATGAAACGTATACGTATGTAGATAATAATAAAATATCTATTATTAAATATACAGGGTGACCCAAACAAAACGGGCCCCAAATCTAATTAGGCCCTGTTTCTTAGTGTTTCGTCCGAATTAAATGAATTTTGGGGCATAACTAGTTTATTATATTCACAACATCATATCAAAACACTAGGGTATTTGGCTTTTTTTCTCCGTTCTACAGCATGTGTTCTAGATGTACTCCTTTTAGCTCCGTGCATTTCTTGAGGCGCAGAACGAAGTTGTCCATGACGTTCTTACAGACTGAATTGGGAATGGCTCTCATCTCCTCCCTGATGGCTTCCTTGAGTTCCGTGATGGTTCTGGGTTTCCTTGCGTACATTCTGTCCTTAAGATAGCCCCAAAGGAAATAATCTGGGGCTTAGGTCCGGGCTATGGAGTGGTCACTCAAAATTAGTCTTGAGACTGATCACTCGGCCTCGGAAGTTCTCTTTCAGCCAATCACGGGACAGGTTTGAGGTGTGAGAACTTGCTCCGTTTTGCTGGAACCAGAACTTGCTCATGAGCGACGGGTAGAGGGTCTGGAGCTCACTCTTGAAGGTTTTGAGGACCTCCACATACCGCTCCTTGGTGACTGTCACTGCTGCGCCAGATTCTTCGATGAAGATTGGCCCGATGATGCCTCTGACCGAGATTGCAGCCCACACCGTGCAATTAGGAGAGTGCAGTGGGTTGGTGGCTACTTCATTGGGTCTGGAGGAACCCAGAAGACATTTGTCTTGGAGTTCGCCTTTCCGTCAAGATGGAAGTGGGCTTCATCTGAGGTCCAAAGGAGGTTAAGGAAACCTGGTGTCTCCTCGATCTTATCGAGCATCTTGACTGCCATAGCGCTCCTCTGCTTCTTGTCTGAGGCTGTAAGGGTCTGCAGCGTCTGTATTCTGTATTGGTAAGCCCTGATATTGTTCACCAGCACTCTCCTGCAAGTCTCACGGGAGATACCGAGGGACTGACTTCGCTTACGCACAGAGCATTTCGGACTCTCCTGGAGAGACTCTCTCACACTTTCGACCAGCTCGGCTGTCCGTTTCTTGGGACGTGCCGAGTGGCTTTGACGATTCTCACTGGCAGCGTTGAAGTTCTCCACGGTCCCATACTTCTCGAAGTGGTCCCCCCAGTTATGAATTCTGCTTTTGGATGGAGCCTTTTCACATCCGAACTGATGCATGAAACTGTCCTGAGTTTTGTTAAACGAGCCTGTCTTGTAGTAAAATTTAACACAGTGTATTCTTTGTCCCTGTTCCCACTGAGGTCTTGGTGTACTGACGGTCGCTGATTCTGCCACGTCCTGTAAAATAAGGGCAATCGGTGAATAAATAAAGGAGATATCACGTAAAGTGTACACGGGGCCCGTTTTTTTTAGTCACCCTGTATATATATATATATATGTATATATATATATATATATATATATATATATATATATATATATATATATATATATATATATATATATATATATATATATATATATATATATATATAGTAATCCAGGTAAGGTTTGTATCCACAGGGTAAAAATTCGAAGAATCCATATTGTGTTTATATAATAGTGCTTAATAATAAAACTCGTCAGTATGGAAATTACGTAACCGTTCCGCCGGTCGGACGATCTGAATTGTAAATCCAAGTATTATGAACCTCGGCTTTTTACCATCCGGCCGTCGTGACAATTACGCTTTGAAATGCGAAAGAATTACTCATTAATTTTGTTTAATGTAAACACGAGTAGAGAGATTCTAACAGCATTCTGATCTTCAGTAAAGGAAGAGAACATCGGAACGTGGCTTACTTTGAATCTTCAATTAAATTTCTTTCAGAATGCTCAACTTAGCGGATTTATTTCATTTTATTTCTTAAGCTCACGCAAAAGAGACAAAAGCTCAATGGTAATGCTCAGTCTTCATGAAATAGAACAGAAAAAAGAGCTCAAATATAAGGAAATAAAAATGTGTGTATATGTATATATAAAGAGAGGAAGTGAGATGGTGAGAGAGCATCAAAGAGACCTCAGCAGATTGATAGATAGATAGATAGATAGATAGATAGATAGATAGATAGATAGATAGATAGATAGATAGCACCGTTTCTAAAGATATATTACTCCACTCACAAAACGAAAACATACACATGGTTAATAGATCTAGTTTTGAAATCTCCCTTTCATAGCAAGGAGAAATATTAAACGAACGTCAACCATAGTTAGAAATTCCATTATTTATTTTGTAGAATTTCTAATTAAATTCATTGTCATTCTTCTCACGCGTAGTTAATTAAGTTTTTTTCCAACTGTAGTTTTTCACTCGTTTTATAAATTTTGTCATTCTTCTTTGTATGCTTCCTAATCTCAGCATTACATTCCAATTTCCATATCTTCACACGGGAGATGACACTTTACTGCAATATTCTATAGGCGGTCTTATTAGAGCATGATATAGTTTCATTTAGCTCCCTTTAAATAATCTTTCGTGTCATCCATTCAATCATTCCATTTTTCCTCAATACAATTGATAAACTATGAGTGTTAGCTTGAACATATATATATATATATATATATATATATAAATTGGCAAAAGAAAGACATACTACTAGAATCTATGTCTGTCTGCCTGTGTCTCTCTCTCTTTATATATATATATATATATATATATATATATATATATATATATATATATATATATATATATATATATATATATATATATATTATAAACACCTTGCATTGAACAATTGAAATTTGAAATAAATTTGGACAATCGTCGCATGTTCATCACTCTTTGTTCTTCTATCTCTATATATATATTATATATATATATATATAAAGAGAGAGAGAGAGTGAGAGAGAGGGGAAAGAAAGAGGGGAGAGAGAGAAAGACAAATGAAAGTTGTGAAAATACAAAATATATTGCGTCTTCAGTTGTTCAAACCAAGGTATATTCAATTAAAGATATTGTACTTTCCTTCCTTAAGCCATGGCTTGTTTTTGTATATATATATATATATATATATATATATATATATATATATATATATATATATATATGTGTGTGTGTGTGTGGGGGGGGGGGGTTAAATAAAATTAGCACATTATTTATATCAGTTCCAAGAATTCAAACACAAGAAATAATTGCCATACGATTGTTTCTAAAACGATTTGGAATATTTTATTTTGTATGATACTTAAATGATTCCCAAAAGTTTATAACATCATAAATAGAAGTCAAGCAAGACAACCATCAATTTTTAGTATTTAACGCTGTGTTAATACTACACGTGATTCGAAACACCGAGCTCCGAGTATTTTATAACTCAAATCCCGACATCCAGAATCACACGGCCACCGTATATATAGTTATAATATGAAACAAAATGTAAGATATTGAAGAATGGCAAAAATGAATCGTGAACGAGTCCATTGTGGGTGGGGCGTCGGGAAAGAAAGACAGCGACTTGATAACTGTTAAAAAGGAGACGGTTCCGCAGTGCAAGGGAGACTTGAAAGGCGACGGTTTTAGAAACGAAGAATCTGCACATAAAAATTATGTGACGACGAGACAGCAGAGAATTCGAGAAAATAATTTAAGATACTTATAAATCTGGATTAATTTTGATGAAGATGACGCTTCTCTTTCTCTTGTTTTGCATTTATAAAGCAAAGTGGCAATCGTAAATAAATTGAAATAAATAAAACTAAAATAATTGTATCGTTAATATTACAAAATAGCGACTCTTTATTTCGCTGTTCTACTTCTTTCATTTTTTTCTTTTCTATTAAGCTCTCTTTTCTAGTCTAGTCACTCTCCTCTCTCTTTTTTTTCGTCTGTACCCTTCTTTTTTTCATCGCCTGCCCCTATTTAGCTCTTACTCTGTCTATCTCTCATACACTTTTTCTAACTGCTTACTACTAATTCTTTACTCTTTTTTCTAATTCATCACCCTGACCTTCATAGCTACTTCCTTTTCTGCAGTTTCCCCATTCTTTTTTATCATTCTCAGACCGTTACCATTCTTCCTGAAAATCAATGTCGATATCCTCTACTAACTTCTCCTTTCCCTTTTACAACACAACTTACAGTTGAAAGTTTTCCTTCAACCCTTATTGGAAAATAATTCCGAAAATTTACAAGTCTCGATTAATTTTTATTAAGATGGCGCTCTTCTGTTGTCTGCATTAATCTATTACGATTGTAAATAATTTGCAATAAATAAAATAAAAATTATCTGACCTTTATTCCGACTAAATATTAGCTCTTTTGTTTGCAGTTCGAATTATTACTATTTTTCTTTTTGTGAAGCTGCTTTTCTGGTCGCCATCTAAAATTTTGACTGCGGGACTAAAGATGCGAAGTATTCGTTAGATGTAAGCGACTCTAATTTATTGATTCTTATTGACTACTACAGATTTTTAACTTTCAAAAAAAATTATTTGTATTGATTTAATTAAACACAGTCAATATTTAAGCGTAATGTTTTCACTGATATTGCAAATAAAACATTTTTATCTCTACCTATTTTATTTTCTATAAACACGTTGAAATTCGCTGCACACAGTACGATCTCAAAGTAAGTGACTCATATTGAGTGGGCTTTTCCTCGTGACAGTAACTTAGTAGTATTCGGATTTTTTAAAATTTTAACTACTAAGTATTCTTATTCATTTTTTATTTAACTATTCATGAATATTAATTGTTTATGTCAAAAACGATTAAACAGATAAAATAGTCAGTTTAAGTAAAACAAAAAAGATAATTAATTTTATATCCAGAAAAATTGTAAACACAACACCACCTAACTTTTGAAGGGGAAAGTCATGCTACTAATCTTTATATTTATAAATTGATGAGAGAACTTCACACGTCACATTTCGAATTAGAATGTTAATAATGTTTAGAAAGTTTTGTTTAAGAATTATACGAACTCTGAATTCGTCGCTATTAGCCACCTTTTATTATAAAGGGGTGACGTTGGTTAAGTGCATAACGACGCATACTGACAACCGATTCCACAATACAACTTTCACTTAGCGCCCATTAAGTGGTCCCTCCTGCAAGAATGTCGACAACAGAATCAAGCCGGTCAACAAAGTTGTGCCATTCTGATTCATACGAATTCACTTATCATAAATTAAGGATTTAAAAATAAAATATTCGAACGTATTTATGATATTTAAATTTCAACATTTTAGAAGACAACTGAAAGATTTAAACGTAATAAGAATATTTTGAAAAAAAAACACCGGCATAGTTTTAAAATGTAAAACGATTCAAATATGAACGGAAAAGTACTCCTGGGTAAAGCCGGGTAGAAACAGTTTAGTATGCGTATACATTTATATATTTTATGTATATGATACACTCTTAAATTAATTAACCGTTCATTATGAGTTTTAAAATACATATGCTATGTGTAATAGTGGGTAATGTGGACTATATTTAGTTTAATTTCATTTCATGTAAATGGGGGGAAAGTGATTGCCAAGGAGAAAATGTTGAGAGTGTCCAATACACTGTCAACATTTTCTTCTTGGAATTTTTTCAAATGACATTTTATCTTTTATCTTTTCAAATTTTGATTTTGGTAATCATCTTACCAACTTATACATCCGTATTCCTCTGATGATGAGAATTAAATCCTTTGAAAAGCCATGGTTTTAGGAAAAATAAATCACTCGTTTTGAATAACTGAAGATGTAATAGATTTTGTCATTTTTAACTCCTATTCTCATCCTTTAATTCTCTCTCTCTTTCTCTCTTTCTCTCTCTCTCATATATATATAGATAAATATATATATATATATATATATATATATATATATATATATATATGTATGTATATATATATATATATATATATATATATATATATATATATATATATATATATAATACAAATGCACTTATGCATGTTTGTATATATTGAGTGTAATCATTTTTAAAAGCAACACGATATAAGAATTTATTCGAGTCGCAGAATATGTCATTTTTATTAAACATCCATCATACAAGTTACCTACTCACTTATTAACACAAGAAAGTTTGACATAATATCCGTTTCATGTGAGGTACTCAGTGCCTGATACAAAATACAAAATACTCTACGCCCCCCCCCCCCCCCCTCACAAGTGCCAAAAGTGCCTCAGTCGCATTTAGTGCAATGGGAGACGACGTGCTGAACGGTAAAATAACGTCTTGAGGTTGGGTTTAATTGAACTCAAAACCGCAAATTCCAATGCCCTGGTTGCCCTCGAATTATAAGATGAAGTGCCGAACTTCAATAATATTGTTATTTTGCATCCTACTCTGCTGTAAACTACCACACCGTATCATAATATCGCATATAAATTACTAATGGAGATTTGGTATCTGTCTGTCTGAAACACAAACTATACGATTACTTCTATTAATTATCTTATTGTACTATTTTTTAAAGCTCAATTTAGTTTACTATACTATTGCAGACTAATGTACTATCTTTCACTTCTCTGTTCAAGTAAGTTATAGTGACGTATATGTTCTCTTGTCATTATACCATCCTCCCAGGCTCTACCTCCTCCATTGGGGGCGTGACTGTGTAATATCTGTTATGTTGTCATGAGATCATTCTCCCATGCATTACCTACTCCTTTGGGGGCGTTGTTTAGTATATGTTCTGTTGTCATGAGACCATCCTCCCAGAAATGACATGCGTTGTTGGGAGGTAGTTCGTCATGATACCATCCTCTTAGACATTACTCCGTCCTTTAGGGTGAGCAGCGTAGTATATGTTCATTCGTCATGATACCATCCCCTAGGCTAGGTAAAAATACAAAACTGAAAAATGCTATTATAACAAGAAACTGTTTATGGAAACTCCTCGTGACGCTAGTTAAACGGAAGAAGAAAAATTAGTTCTTGCTGTGAATATAATAAAATAAAGAACCAAGGATGAGAGCTCAGTCGAACATCTTCCATGCTAAAGAAAATATTATTTCAAACATAAATCGAATAAACAAACGAAAATTCTATTTCAAACTTTAGCGTCACATGCTGTCGATAATGATATTTAAACGTTAAGTGTGGAAGATTAGCACAAGTTCTATTTAAACACGTAGTCCTGTGGTAATGTGTTTCTCAGATAGGAAATTCTTGGAAAGAAACTCTGCTCATTGAAATCATGCTTGACACTAGGCACACGGTGTAAAAAAATAAAACTTCTTTTCAGCTGTGGTAAATAAACGAGTTCTTGCTGTGAGGAATAAAGGGTTATAACTCTGTTCTTGTTTTACAAGTACTTCAATGGAATGTGCCCCGATGAACTTGCTGCTCTGGTGCCCCCTCGATGTAAATATAATCGACCAACCCGACAATCAGCTAAATCCCATCCATTCACTTTGGAGGTCACCAGATGCCGGAGACTCTTCTATTCCAATAGCTTAATTCTTCGAGCTGTCGGCTTTTGGAATACCCTCCCTGCTCATTGTTACCCCGACTGTACCGACATGCAGAAATTTAAAACTAATGTGAACAAGCATCTCGCTGCACAGCTCCAAATTTAGGATGACCCCCCTAAAATTTCACCTTAATTCTCAGTAGCCCCTTACGTCTACAGTGGAAACTTGCCTTGTTTGGGTTGAACTAAGTTTTTTTTTAAACTGCTCTCTGACAGAAGTGACGTTATTTCCCTACTTCCACTCTTAGACTCACCTCTCAATTTAGTGCGCTTACCCTCTGGGCACCCCCTAACTATCTAACAAGTTAAGAAGATATGTAAACCTTGACTGGCCAATAAGCACCAAAACTCGACCAGGGAATCCTGTCAACCAATGTGTACGGAACCGTGGGGATCGATGAGAACGCATCGTGGCGATCGAAGAAAACGCCGCCGTATTACAGCGTGACCATTTCTGCAGCGTCGCTCACTTTAAAATAATATCCGATGTTGTCGTACTTGTGTTGGCTATCACCTAAGAATCTCGAATGAGTCTCGCTATGTGGCACGGTCTTCAACGTCTCATCTGGAGACCTCCACCGACGAAGACTGTTGATCTGGTGACTAGAAACTGCCTTCAGATTAGTTTTCACCATTGTGTTCTCCCATGCTCCTTGTTATTTTTGCCAGTGTAGATTTGGATCTGACGCCAGGATTAACATTGAAACTCGTCGACATAAGAACGTAAAATTACTAGCATTATGTGCTTCCATAGTTGGGTATGAAGATTAAGCGGTGTATTATTAGTAGCCGTAATGTTTTTGCGGAACTAGGCCACGTTCTAACAGCACAGATCAACACTGTTGTATTAACCTACCTCCCTCCCCCTCTCACCGCCAGAAGGTCAGAAGGTGGGCATTGAAAAACCAGCGCACAATAGGTGTGTTCACGCTAGTTAACTGAACAGCTTTATCAGCATTCACTGGTAGGGCGCTTTGGGCGATTAAAAATAAATTCACCCTTTTCTCAAAGATAGAAGGTAAAGCCTGCGAGGGTACACCGTCTAGAAATGCACCGAACCATATCTCAGCCGACAGAAGCAAGGTCACTAACTCCAAAAGGACGTCGGATCAGTGTTTGGTAAATTCGACAGTTTTCCTTTTTTGTATGACGACTGACAATTACAGTAAGTTAATGAGGAAAGAAATAATAAATAAAATCAGATAAACCTGTCTTTTAGTCAATGTGTTATTTCAGTGTACAACTTATAATTGCGTGAATTCAGTTCAACAAGGTTTTATGTATGCAAGTAGTGTCTTTTTCCGAACGTTAGTTTTCAGTTTTCAGTCATATAATGTACAGGTTGCCCATATAAAGTCTTTTTACAATTTAGAAAAATATTACGAAGACAGTTGATGAGCTATCTTGACCAGGTTTCTGTTTTATTTTAATCGGTGATTATTGAAGTGTTTCTTTATTAACAATAAGATTTTGTATTTCAGATATTTTGTGAATGGAAGGACAACTTCTATAAAATGACTACGTCTCAAGATAAGGCACAATGTGTATCCTGGTTTATTGAGACAAAATCAGATGTGCTGACTCAGCGAAATTACAGACGTCAGTATAGAAAAGATCCATCAGCTCGTCCTTCAATTCGTGAATGACACAATAAATTTACTGAGACAGGCTCAGAGTTGGATAAAGGGTCGAGTGGGCAACCAAGAACATCTGAGGAAGACATCGAGAATCGTCATGATGTGCTTCGTGCAACTGATTATTCACATATTTCTTATATAATAAAGTAATCTCGATTTTCCCCTGAAACTGCAGTCAAAATATGAAAATAACCGAACATTTTCTATGCAAATCTTTAACACTTAACAATTACAGCAATTCCTAAAGTGTGTTTTACAAAAATATGCTTACATTTCCTCCCCGTTTACAAATTATTACATTTAATCCGACAAAACTGTTTCTCTCAAATACGTATACCCACATTGAAAGTAGCAAAGAATGTCACTCTCCTGCGATTATGTCCTCCCACGTAACTCACATAAACTGGGTTGTTTCCTTCATAGGTATAAGTATTATTTAGCCACCATTTATTATTTTATTTTAACTCATACTATTGCCTACATACTCCACTAGATTTTTTAAATAAATTACAAACGCTCCTTGATTTTCACTTACATTCTACCTTGGGTCCTGAATGTAATCAAGGAATAACGGAATATCAGAATGGTTTCATTTTAGCAGTGTCGTCTGACAATTCATAATACATTGAATCACTCTTCAGATCGCTGGAATAAATTACCGAAAAACTTAAATTGCATTCAAAATAGCGTTTTAGACTGACACCTAGGCTCATCGTTAGTAACTTATTTTTCTTAATCAAGTATTAATTTTTTTTTATTAAAACAAAAGACAAAACCGATAACTATGTTTGATCAACAGCTTTCTTTTTAAACGACCGATTTTGTTTAGACTATAACAAAACAGTAAATCGATTATTATCTTTTAACGACAAAATCTTTTTTAACTAAAACAAAACAATCAACTATTTTCTTTTTTATTATACGAAATAGAACCTAACTTCTTAAAAGATAATCTCTTAATAATTCTTAAAGACTTTTTATTAAACAAAAACCAAACAGAAAAATGTTTAATACCTTTTTACGAATGCTTTTAACTAAACCCCAAAACAAAACTGATTACTAACTCAATATCGAGTAATAACTTTAAAGTAATGTTTTTTTCCTAAAACAAAAAAGACAACTTCTTCAGAAGTCTTTTACTGTTTTCGTGTTATTAATACAAGACAGATAATCACTTAATAACTTTTAAAGACTTTTTTACTAAAAAACATCTAGATAATCGTTTACTAACTATTAACGAATGCTTTTTCTATTTATCTACCTCCCACAAGGTAAGATGTGACACAAGGTCGGGAAAGTGGAATTAGATAAGCCAGCGCTCGAGAGGTGAGCACTCTGGCCATTTAAAAATTGCCTGGGCAGCCCCGTCGGCATTCCCCGGTAGGGGCGCCTCAGACAGTAAGCAATAAACTTACTCCTCCCCAAAGAGGGAAGGCAATGTCTGGGAGGGTGCACCTCCTAGAACTGCACAGGACCAGTCTTGTGCAGTATCCATCGGAACAGATACTACACTTTGATCTTAGCCAAAAGGCCAAGAAAGCTTTTCTTTTTATAAAAACCAAAAACAAAACTGATTACTAAATTTCAACGACTGTTACTGTTAGTATGCTACCGTACAATAATAACAATAATGTATAAACAATTTGGAGGAGGGGGATAGTTTTTTCAATTATCGAATTTAGCTTCTTCTTTCTGCTTTAACAATAATTTAAAACATAAATAAATAAAGTATTCTTTAGGTGATCGGGCATAATGAGTCATCATTGTGTATCTTCAATAAACCCCATTTTGTCAAAACAGGTGATAAGCAGTGCCAACATTCTAACAACAATAAGTACTTGGAGAGCTTCATATTTATAGCTACAACTACCATTACAAGACTTTAACAGAAACATACAGAACATCAGCACTATATTAATAACTAGGCGAAATATAGAATATAACACATATGTCAGAAACAAAAGCTTTCTCAAGCTACATGTACTTTCACATATGCGATCCTTTCTATCATTCTATATCCTCTGTATACTGACTATTCTTGCCTACACGGAGCCGAATCAGTGCCCTCACAAATAAAAATCTGAGATGACCCAATAGGCCACACCTTCGAAAGGAATTGATTTTTGGTAACTATGTCAGTAATGTTTCAATCTCAATTTTTGTGGATGTTTTACAAGCCAATGTTCTTTTCTTCACAAGTAGATGAGACAACTTTATTATAAGAAATTCTGCAAGTCAACCAGTAAAACATCCCAAAGCTGGTAACTCCAGGAAGAAGAGCATAAGAAGAACTTTGAGTTGGTAGAAACTAAAAGAAATCGGTGCCTTGACCAATTAGGCCACACTGACTCATTATGCGCCACCCTTCCCTACAAATGGAGAGGCAACGTTTGGTTTTTCTTATGCAGTGCAAAACATAGAATTTTTAAATTAGGTGGGAGCGTCATAAATATACTGAAGATAGATCTGATTAAACCTGTGAATTTTTTCCTGTTCCAGTTACAATCAGTACATACAAGCGAAGTCACATGAACCATATACGTATCTACAGGGATACTGGTTTCAGCTGCTTAACAACCATGGTATTTGTGAAAATACTATCATTCATAATAGGTAACATCGACCAAAAATGACAGTTTTAGTGGGGTCTGTGTTCGCGCCGAATCGTTCAAGGTTGGAGATGGAATTCCTTGAGTTCATTTAGTTTCCCAGGCAACGCATGGACACGGGTTAGCTAGTCACACACACATATATATATATATATATATATATATATATATATATATATATATATATATATAGAATAGATATAAGGATAAAATAATCCAACGATGTGAAATTAAAATGGAATAAGCGGAAGACCTAAAAAGCACAACGTTTCGCCCAAATGTTATATGGGCTTTGTCAAGATCGAACGAAAAAATGCAAAAAATGACAAAAGACGAGAAAGTCTATAAATTATGAGAAATATATATAGTGGTAGGGTTCATGTAGAGAGGGAAGATATGTAAATATGTGTAGAATCAAAGATAAATACATAGCAACAAAAAAAGTTAGTAACGGGAAAGAAAAGAAAGAATAAAGAGTAGAAATGGGGTTCAAAGGAAGACTAATTCGAGACTCAGGGAATCAACCGGTGTCTAGATATATCTTATTTTCATGAATAATTGCTTTTGATAGGTTAGGGGAGATAAAGTAGAAGCCCATTCTCTGTTTAATTTTATTTGTGGAAAGGGCTATGAGTGCAGATTTTTTTTTTTATATTGCTTGTCGAACGCGGGAATATTTCTGTACAACTCGGGAATCTACACGGAATTTCGAACGGAATTATTTATTTAATCAACGGGGATAGCATGCTCTCGTTCTGTCAGCCAGTAATTCGCAATTCCTAGTATCGCCAGCACTGAGGATTGAACCTTAAACCTTCAGAAGAACTGAATTTTACTTTATACTTCATCTGTTATGCCACAGGTTCTTGCGATTTACATCGGCCGAAACGTTGAAAATAACACTTAAGATGAGAACAGTAGTCCGAATAATCCAAATTATACAAAATATCAATCCTCATCTCGAAAATTCAGAAACAAACTAAATGTAGTCAGAATAACTCAACTGTCCTTTTCATAATAAACTTTTTTAATTATAAAGAGACTTTATGGACACCCTGTATATAGACTAGAATAATACCTGTCCCATGACGGGTCAAATTAATTTATGGATGCCCTGTATATCTATGCTAACACAATAGATTCGATCCTATCCTGTTACATGACTTCACATTATGATACAATCTCACATTGAACAAATATATGATTTACAAAACATCATAAAAACAACAAGTAATCAATATTGCAATTTTCATTTGATTTATTGAAAGTCTTACAAATTCACCTGTGCCCGTTTTTCTCGCCTCAATGTAACTTCGATAATTACACATTGAATTGTCATTTTTTATTTACCCGGGAGTCTTTTTTCTTTTCGTTTTTATGTCTTTTGATAGCAAATTATTTTTAATAGGATTTTGCGAAGCGTAAAATAAAGCGAAATTAAAATGTAGATAAATTTAAGACGTCGTCGCCGTCAGCGATTACTACATTGGATTTGAATCTTGAAAGTTTTAGATATTTCGTTTAAAAATGATTTCTTGTTATAAATCATTGGCATCTAACGCGCTAACCCCAATACACGCACATGATACTTAAAATTAGTTGTAGTTTTATAATGAGTTGGTTCAATAATTAACGTAAACGATACCCAATAAGTCAAGGTGACAAAAAAGTAAAAGAAAACAAAAAATGAAAGTCAATATTCTCCAGGGTAACGTCAGGTAGAGACAACTAGTTAATATATGTAATAATACTAAGAAAATGATATGATAGTACATAACGTTATCACCCTCCATCCCTTTTATAAAAGATAGGATCGCCCCATCGTTGAAGATGTAATACAAAACAAAATATTTTTTGTTTAATTTCATCTGATGCCGCTATCGTGTCAAACGTAAAACTCGAACTAAAATACACTTTCTACTGTCTTCGCGCTAGAATCGAAGTGTAGTATCTGTTCTCTCTAAATATGATACAATAATATCGTGGGGACACCGTTCGCACTGGACATCCATGGAATAGAAATATGTCACACACTCCTACAAGTGTTTTGAACATAGATCATCATAACCAGATATATTCGGAAACTACATATGTTTCAGTTTGAACAAAAGTAGTACAATAATAGCATGGGGGCTGCGTTTGCGACGTATGTTAATATAATGGAAATATTTTAATCACATATAATATAATGTACAACAGATAAAGGATACAATCGTTGAATTTCCACAGGTCCCGCTAATAATATATTAAACAACAAAATGATTATGGTAAACGATGAAACGGTGTTTTATCATACAAAATGGCGTCGTACAAACATATATATTATTTTAAGATGTCTTTCTTGCGATATTTATGTATAACATTAAATGCCGAGTACACTTAGATTTGAGTCGCAAGATTTGTTGTTCTTTACTTTGTCAATGAACCAGGGATAAGGGCTATGTGTGACGATTTACGCAGCATTCGTCTATGTATATCCATATACGTTGTCACATAAAATGTACTAGTGTTTTATTGTCTGAATGAGGGTTAACTTCCGTTGTAAATTCATGTGGACGAAAATCTAAACGAAAGTCATATATAACGTATTTTAGTGTTGGATTAATTTAGTACATACATTACACTTGTGTGGGTTCAGTTTATGGCTGGTTTTATGCACGGAACTGCGTGCAAATGTGAGTTCGCAGTCATGTAATATTTAATGCTCACTTAATAATGTGTTATATGACCGCACGTTATGATAACATCTTACATTGAAATATTATATGACCGTAAAACGAAATAATATAAACACATAAGTAGTACTTTTATTACTAATATATTAGATAACATGAATTTGTGAGGATAAGTGATGAAACAATGTTATATGATACAAGATGGAGTCAAATAGATTCATTACGTTATGGCGGGAGCTGGTCGTGGTTTAAATGGATAACGACATGATCTGACGAGCTGGGTGTGCCAAGTTCGAGTCCAGTCGGTTCCATAACAATATTTTAACTTATGAATGTTGGCTACTTTCATGTGGTCCCTCCTGTGAGTACCTAATTCTAGAAAGAATAAAGGAAAACCACTGTCAGCAGCAGAATCAAGCCGGTCGAAAGAGTCGTACTATGCTGATTCATACGAGTTTAACTTCATTTGTTTTTCTTTGGCGCTTTCTTTTTTTTACCCCTTAAAACCTTCTCCTTTTCTGTAACTTTTTCTTCATTTCTTTATAGCACGGGAAGGAGATCGTTCAGGTGTGTTGGCAAGAGTTAGGAGTGGATGGAGTGAGTTCATGGAACCTCTGCCATTACTCTGTCGATTAAGGGAACAGTTTACCAGGCATGTATACGCAGTATGATAATGTATGGAAGTGGAACCTGGCCAGTAAGAGTTAAAGATGTGTGTTTCATGGAAAAAATGATATGGGAATGATACGATGGCTGTGTAATATGGGTTTTAAGGACAAGTTTATATCTGATGACCTTAGAGGAAGATTAAATTTGGCCAGTATAAGGAGATGCGTGCAAAACGAGATACTTCTTTTTTCATTTCTTTATTTAACTTCTTGGGAGGGAGTTGAAGTAAATAACTACGTGGATTGATTATCTGTGCATGTCAAGTTCGAATCCAGTCGGTTCTATAGCACCACTTTCACTTATAAATGTTGGCAACTTTTACGTGGTCTCTCCTGTAAGCACTTGATAGAATCGGGGAAGCCAATGTCAACTACAAAATCAATAAAGTCGTAACATGTTAATTAATATGAATTTACTTTATTACATTATGAAGTTTTTGCCATATATATTCGCAAAGGTAAAATAAGTAAAGCAAACGTGTGTGTGTGTGTGTGTGTGTGTGTGTGTGTGTGTGTGTGTGTGTGTGTGTGTGATTATTTTTGTTCCTTATTTTTGCAAGGAACCCAGAATCAAGTTTAGAGTTTTAGTGTTTAGGGGTTAAAGTTGCGTAACAATTTACACAACGCCGCTCTCCGTTGCGAGAAATCCACTTTTGTCTTTTTATCGGAATGAAATATGAAAATGTCAGCGAATTCATTAAGATTAAAATATGAAACAAAAGTCAAATTTATCAAACTAGAACTATTGAACCTACATGACCAAATTGTAATATATATATTAAATATTAAATTGTCCTTAACGTCAATACGGAGTTAAAGCAAAATAAATAGTTTGGGATCAGTAAAATAAATTCCAATGCTATTGATAATTTTTCCCATTCATTTATTTTTTATTATCGCTTATATTTGAATTCATGTTTTGAAACATGACGTAAATCATAAATCTATGACGTCACGCCAAAGCTTTAATTATTTTGTTATGGTAGTGTTTTAAGCTCTATTTATAAGAAAATCGAAAATAGCTTAGGTGATAGAACGTCAAGCAGAAGGTTTTAAGATTTCGGTTTTGATTTGCGGTCATGGTATCCGCTTTATTTGTTGGGAATTTATTATTTACTATTGATGCAATATTTTCTATTTCTAAAAGTTATTAAGATCTCTGATATTTCGAAATGAGATAAATTCCGCAATGTAATTATTAAGTTTAAAAAGATTGTGACTGACGGAAAAATTGTGACGGACAGACGGACAAAATCTCTGTCTTTTATTGTTTTATTGTTCCATTATTTCAGCGCACAAAAGTTAATTGCGTAAATGTTGGTGCAAACAAGAGGTTCCAATTTGTGGTTGTATAATATTGTGTTTAGAACTTTTAGATGAGAAATAAATATTTATACTGCTTGGATTATTCCCACTCCTATTCATATCTTGGTTATGAATATAATGATATAATCCTCGGTCTTCTCCACGTGCAACTTTTCGAACTTGGAAATTTTTATGTCAAACTCGGGAATCTATATGGAATTTTGATCTGAACCTTTTATTTAATTCACAGACAGATTGTTTTCGTTTCGTTTTCGTTTTCGTTTCTAGTAGAAGTGTAATTTTTTTAAGCTCCATATAGGTTACGAAGTTTGATAAAAAGATTCACAAGTTTGAAAAATGCACTTGAAGAAGGTCGGAGGTTATCTGAACCAAAACGTTGCTAATATAACAACCAAGATAAGAATAGAAGTCCGAATAATCCAAATGTATAATATTGGTTGGCCAAAAATTCTATTTGGTTTTCATGCCCCCATTTAACGCAATAAACAAAAGTATTTTTGAGTCTATTAAGAGAGAATCGCCTCATTTTGATAGGTTAGTATTCTTGCACATAAACAATGCGTACAAATCGGTTAAAAATATGCTTAGAGTATCATATTCAGACGCGTACGTGAAAAAATCCTGTATTATTTCATTGTGTAAATGACCTGTCTCCAATTTCTTTCTCCTGAATTCAAGTGTTTGTGCGTAAACAGATTTGTTCTTTGTTTAGTCTTTTGTAGTAATCATGTGTTTACAACATTTCGCCGTTTCTCCTTAAAACGACTAATAATGAAGGGTTATCTCGATTCGTGACCAACGAAGAAAACACCATTTAGAATGATTTTTTTTGTTGTTGTTGCTCCGAAAACGGAGAAAACGTCCGCAGTTTGTTGCGTGTAAACAAATGTGATCGGCCTGTTTTGACACTAACGTTAACTTCCTGCTTCGGAAGACATAAAATTTCGTTTTATTCGCACATATAACATAAATACACAGACACACGCACACGCACATATATATATATATATATATATATATATATATATATATATATATATATATATATATATATATATATATATTTGAGGAAACTTTTGACTGGGCACACCAGCGCAAGTTGGAAAGATATGAAGATCTAAGAGAACAATGCGTAAGAAATGGCTGGAAAACCATTGTATTTCTTATCGAAGTCGGATGCCAAGGTTTTATTGCCAACTGAACCTCCGCGGTTTTTAATAATCTTGGTATTTCTCCATCAGATAAGAAAGAATACATGAGTAAAATAGAAGACAAGGCTCTATCTGCCTCAGTGTGGATATGGCAATCCCACAGAGTAACGACAATCCAACAAAGTCTGGTAGTATCGTGGGATACTGTTGGGGCAATCTGAGTTTGTGGTAATTATGCTTCGGCCCCGAAACCATGTCTAAACCCAGAGTCATCATTTGATGAAAGCTATGGTGGAAGTAATGCTGATGTACAAGCAACAGTTATTGTATTAACATTTCATATATATATATATATATATATATATATATATATATATATATATATATATATATATATATATATATATATATATATATGATCAAGAAAAGAGGGAAGTGTTCCGACGTAATGGAAATTCAAAAAGGAAAACCAAAAAACATTATTTATGTATTCATCAACGTTCCGTCTTTATTATAAGACTTCCTCAGGATGAGTATCTGAAAAAAACATCACACAAGTACAAAATGTTTGGAATGGATGGTGGTGACGCCCGCCGACTCAGAATCTGCGGCCGCTCAAGCAAAAGATCAAAATATGAGATACAAATAAATGGTGGTAGTGGAAAGTGGCGGTTCGAGTATAAAATCATTAGGAAGTTGGAGAGGTATTACAATAAATGCGGAGGGTTGGAGGAAACTTTGGTTGCGGCTTGAATTAATTTAAATTATGAAAGGGAGGAGATACGAGATATGCTTATTGAATCTTTTTTTCATTTAGCTTCGAGATGAGAGAAACGGGAGGGTAAAATGTTATGGTCGTGTGATAGGGCGGTGTGGTAGGTGATTGTGCAAGGGCGAGGAAGTGGGCGAGTAACAAAGTTAGGCGTGGAGAAGGTGTCCATATTTGGCACCTACATATATATATATATATATATATGTGTGTGTGTGTGTATGAACACGCAGATATATATACAAATACACACACATACATTACCACGTTAAACCGTACCCAATGTGTGGAAAGCTAAAAATTAAAAAGGGGAAAAGGAAATATTATTTCTGTTCTGACGTTCTCGTATCCTCGTTTTAAAAAAAGTGTTCAATATTTAGAATTTTTTTAAAAATTACGTCACCAATAAATTACGTCAAGCTCTAAATTACGTCACTAATAAAGGACGATGGCCCGAATTTATATTATATTTGCATCTCGGTATGTCTCTTATGGATTTAAAATAAATCCCTATATTAAGATTAAACTAATGGCCTCCAGTTAAAAAGTAGATACATCAGGCTGTGATTATTGATGCATAAATGAATAGAATAAATCTATTAGGAATTCAACTACTTAGATGTCATGGTTCATGTCGCTATCCATTATACGCTTCATGTGACCTCTCATCAAACCCGCAGACAGTCATTCGTGGAAGATAAATGAACAGAGTTCAGAAAGAACCTGGCTCTTAGGATATTTCTCATGTTTACTGTAAAACAAAATCTCACAGAATATGAATATAAAACTCAAATTCTTATATTTTATCAAAGATCGTAAAAATGTCTTCGTCGATTTTTTTATTTTCACCACTATTTTTAATTTCATTTAGATTATCATTAAAATCATTTGCTATTTTTAACCTTATAATTATTACTTGTTAAAAAAGTATATAACTGTTAGAAAAAGAAAAAAAAACTAATTGTGCGGTAAATTTCGGTTTTGAAATCTTCATTGCCAATTAGATTTCCAGTATTTTGAAATGGCATTATTTTGAATGTCTCAATTGCGTCATTCTCTCATTTTTCTCTCGAGTAAAGTAGTTAAACCTAAGAATTACAACCTTTTTTTATAATTGAGAGCGGTTAATAGTTCTATTAGTTTAGTCAATTTTCTTTGTACACATTCCAATTTTCCGTTTCATGTCAGATGTCTTTCTATAAAGAGAAATGGGGCATCCGGGTTGTCATCAATAATCGAAGAAAAAATAGGGTATTCTTAAAATACGTTCGTTCAATCTGCGCGTTTAGCGATGAAAATTGCATTTCAAATTAAAACGTGACAGACCGACGAACATTCTATTTACAACTTCAACGTGACAAACGACGAACGGACAAAGTCTCTGATAAAGATGCGAGGGCGGATCTAGAATATAAAAACAAGAATGAAATGTTCTTTTCAATTTCGTGTTGAGAAATCACGACATTTTATTTGCATAACCGAATTCAAGAATTTTCATGGCGTTTAACATTTCAATTTGTATTTTATTTTAACATCGAATTGTCGTCACCTTTTTGCCTCCCTTTTCCCTTCGTACACCAAAATTCTTTCTCCTTCTCTCTCTCTCTCTCTCACTCTCCCTCTCCCTCTCTCTCTCTCTCTCTCTCTAAATCTCTCTCTAAATTTCTCTCTCTCTCTCTCTCTCTAAATCTCTGTTATCATCTCTTATTATTATTATTATTATTATTATTATTATTATTATTACTACAATTATTATTATTATTTCTATTATTATTATTATTACTATTATTTTCTTATTAATATTATTTTCATCTTATTATTATCATTATTTCTATTATTTTATTATAATTATTAATAATAATAATAATAATAATAATAATAATAATAATAATAATAATAATAATAATAATAATAATAATAATAATAATAATAATAATAATAATTAATAATAATAATAATATGCCACGATTCCCCTTTCTCTTTTTCCATGCCTTTCTTAAAACTAAAGAATTCCTTTTCTATTCATTCAAAGAAGTTCAAATATCTCAACTTTGCACGTTATTAAATCAGTATGTATAAATGATATCGACCTTCAAGTCAGTTTTGAGCAACATATAGGCCGCGAGCCAGATGCCCCTCTTTCAACTGTTTTGTATGGGCTTCGTAATTCGAGCATTATATTAGCACAGTTACGTTGTGATCACAAGAGAAAATGTTTGTCCCACAAAATTAACGTGTCAGATTTATTGAACACATATTAAATACATTGCGTAGATTGTACAAAGTAAAATTTAAAAGTCATTATTTACTCGCTTCCTACTGCGGAAAAAATAGACATGAAACGGGACGTGACACCTCCAGCATATGAAGGAAATATGGAACACCTAAGATGTCAAGCGTGCAACTTGATAACTATGTCACGTACAGGTGTGTTGAATCACCAACGAGTGCATGTTTTGCAAGATCAAGCACGGACAAGAGGTGGCTTCATTAGTGGCATCCCCATATGATAATCACAGAACCTGCCCCATCTATGTTATGGTCTGTAAAAGTCTGGCAAGCTTGAAGAGCCACATCCGCGCCTCTCACTGGAAACCTCCACACTAATATCACATCGATACGCTAAAAGTGCTCACATTCGAAATCGAATAGACAGCCACCATATATATATATATATATATATATATATATATATATATATATATATATATATATATATATATATATAAGATTTGATAAAATAGCAGATAAACAGGTTTCTGATTTTGCTATTTTTCGAATGTTATTTCTGCGTGTGACGAACCTCAATTCTCTGTTTTAACTTTGTTCTGGACTTCTGAAGAAAATAAAATTGTTTTTATGGTAAACTATCTGGATTTTTTGTTTTCTATACAACATAATATTAAATCTTGAAATAAATACATCTATAAGATATACTTAATACTAAAAGAATTAACCGTTTTGGCATTATTGCAAATTAACATTCTCAACACCCCTTCACCCCCCCCCCACCCACAAAAAAAGAAAATTAGATTCTACGTTTTTATTCGATTACGTGTGGATACTATGAAAACCTTGGCGGTAATACTAAACCACAACAAAAACAACAAAATTAGATTTAAATATAAAGTACATATCTAAAGTAAAACTTTGTTAGTTATTGCGTTCAATCCAGGTAATCTAGGATGTTGTTTCGTGTAAACATACGCATGCTAAAACGTGGCAGGAAGTTATCATTGGAATTCTAAAATAATCATTTTGAATGTTAATCGTTTTTCATAAAATCGTTGTAATTCATATTACTACTAATAATAATAATAACATTAATATGAACCAAACTATTGAATACATGTAAGAAAACTGTAGAACAAAATTGAAAATGAATTGTGAAGAATATTGATTTATTAGAGAGTGTTTCTAAAGTTATTATGCAAATGAAGCATCGGGATTAATGATTACGCAGTGTTCTGTTGGGGATATATAATTTATTTGAAAGTATTTAAATGTATAATTGAATTAAATAAGCGTAACGTGTGTTGATATATATATGTATATATATATATATATATATATATATATGTACAAGATGTATTCCTAAACAAATTAACCGATCATTATGAATTTTGGAACACTACTGCTAGGCTTAAGGGGTCGTATTGTGGGCTATACTCAGTTTTAGTTTCATGCAAATGGAGTAAAAAGAGGGTGAAAGCCATTCATGAACATTAAGATCAGTTCGATTGTTGTGATATTTTAACAATATGCATTAATTAATACATATTTCCCTAATTTTAATTTCTTTGGGGTATTTTAAAGGGTTTTAGGGGGAATAATATGGGCACAACCATCCATTGGAAAATTCTAACATATCAGATTTGCATTGTATTTGATCCATAGTGGTTAAACACAAATTAAGCAAGATTCTCTGAATTTGAATTTCTACTTAAGATTCTTTAAGCTAAATCCTTAAATTTGAGACAGAGGTAATCCTGTAAATAGAAATATATAAACATATACTCATATCTAACTGTCCGATATATCCTCCTCCCTCTTACTCTCCAGCTATAGCTAAATAGTATTACTACTTGTGGTCATATATACCATTTTGTATATGATGGACTATTCCAACATATGTATGCTTACTTTTCTTTATTAACATAACTGTTAATGAAGAGAGAGAGAGAGAGAGAGAGAGAGAAAGAAAGAGATGGGAGAATGATAGACACCGTATGAAATATTAGAGGGTAAGAGTAAAACAACATAAAGTGAAAGAATGGGGTGGTGATAGAAAGATAGGTAATAAGATAAGGGTCACTTGGTAAGTTAATTGCAAATTACTACTAATTAGAACAATTAAAATGTAAGTTTTTCCATACATAATTCAATCCAAAAACCAATGAATATATTAGCATATATTTTGTAAGTAAAATATATAGTAGAAAAAGCAAACATATATATATAGTATTCATTTTTTTATATAAATATTTATTGTTAGCTATATGCATACATGTTTCAGCTACAGTCCGATGCGGGCTAAGTTCCGTCACGACAAAATCTTAAAATGTAACTGCATGAAAAATTTGAATAAAAATAAGTTAGGTGTTATATGTGATCACAATATTAACAGCTTCTTCGAAATCAAATTATTGTTGATCTTATTTCTTTAATATTCAGCTTTAAAGACCTTTCTGTTAATACAAAGTTTTAGATCAAATAAAAGGACGTGATTTATTTAATTATTAGTTTGTTTATTTTACAGCTTATAAAACAGTCCGTGTGGGTTTCTTACGAGGGGATGGTTACATACATGTGTGTTTGCGGTGCGAAAGAAAGGTGAATTGGAAAAGCGAATAGACCAAATCAATAGAATAAAATAAACTTATATGGCGAGATTTTTAATATTTCGCCTTCTTCATTATCAAAATTTATTGTCAAATTCTTGTAACGTTTTTAAATAAATGTTATCCACCTCAAACAAGGTAAATTGTCACTGAGACGTAATGGCATACTGTGAATCAGAGGTCAGATTTATAGGGAATCCTAAATGGGGAGGCGTGCATCAAGATGTTTATTTACATTACATTTGAATTTCTGCATGTTGGTGCAGTCGGGGAAACAGGGAACATGGAGGGAATTCCAAAGGCAAGCTGCTCGAGGAAAAAAAGCGATTAGAGTACTTTCTGGCATTTGGGACCCTCTACAAGTAAAGAGGTTAGATCTTGCTTCTTGTTAGGTTGGTCGGGAGTATTTACGTTGAGGATGTAAAAGTGCAGCAAGTTTGTCGGAGCACATTCCGTGGAAATGCTTTTAAAACAAGCACAGGGATGGGACAGGGGCTGGACATTGGTAGACAGTATGGGACCTATTAGATTAAAAACTCTTGTTTGGACCCTGTCTAAGAATGAGAGACTAGTGGTTGATAACCATCTCAGATGTAGCAACAATACTTCATGCATTGGCGAATGGTGGCTTTGTAGAGATATAGGATACTGGCAGGCGTGAGAATTTAATGGTCAATTAGAACTGAGAACGTATCGTCGACCACAACTGGTATACCGGGCTTCTGGCGGACGACCCTGACGTTTGTCGGTTGCAATTCTGTGAAATGAAGCCTGTTCCAATGTCTAAGGATTGAGACAATGTTTAAAATATATATATCTAATAAACAATGTACTAATACGCAGCTAAACTATAGCATACACTGACTTTTGGTCCACTATTCTTCATTGACTGCCACATTGGGAATAATGTTTAAAACATAGAAATAGTTGGCTGATGGCCATAGTTAGTATGGTTAGCAAATGTGAATTAAGGTTAGCATATATAGTTTAAAACAGCATTTTTGATATTTTATCCGAATGTAACGGTTCCAGAATCTATTAGGCTTGTCAATTACGCGTTTATTTGATGTCTATCTCGGCAAAATGTTGTTCAGCTTTGGTGAACATTTGGAACGCATTTTGCTTTCTTTACTTTTTTTTCTTTTAGAAAAGTCGAAAATGATTTTTGCCGACATGAAAGGAATGTTGATTGAAGTAAATAAAAGTCAGTTGGTACTTCGTTTTTGTTTCGTTGGCCATGGCGGTATTAATAACTTCTCCCTTTGACTATGAAGAGAAACTGGGATTTGGACTTGGTATAAGGCAGTAAAGAAGAAAAAGGAAAATAAAGAAGAAGAAGAAGAAGAAGAAGAAGAAGAAGAAGAAGAAGAAGAAGAAGAAGAAGAAGAAGAAGAAAAACAACAAGAACAAGAAGAGGAATATAATGAAGAAGATAGTGAATAATAATAACAAGTAGTAGTAGTAGTAGTAGTAGTAGTAGTAGTAGTAGTAGTAGTAGTAGTAGTAGTAGTAGTATTGACCTTTCAGATACCTGAATGAAAGAACCAGGAAGCAAATAACCAGGCACAATGTACTGCACCCGAAGGACGATACTGATCTACGTTATGTAAAAAAGAAAGAAGAGAGGAGTGGGCTGGTCAGTATAGAAGACTGCGCGAACGATGTAATAAAAAGGCTAGAAAAATACATAAGACAAAAAACAGAAAGGCTGATTACCGCTGCTAAAA
Source organism: Sepiola atlantica (assembly GCA_963556195.1). Classification (NCBI taxonomy): domain Eukaryota; kingdom Metazoa; phylum Mollusca; class Cephalopoda; order Sepiida; family Sepiolidae; genus Sepiola; species Sepiola atlantica. The sequence goes on from OY744519.1 coordinate 63,491,797, forward strand.
ACACTGCAAAAATCACTGCCAAAATGAACAATACAAAGAACAGCGAAACGAGAAATAAAAGGTGTGTAAAATAGAAAAAGAAGCGGCTATTTAGACGATTCATAAAACTGAACAAAGTAATGCCGCACGAAAACACGTGGACATGGCAACGAAAAGGATACATGGACAGAGAAACGGAATCGCTACTGACAGTCGCACAAACGAACGATATAAAAGCTAAGATCGACAGCACCTAGTAAAACAGTAAATGTAGACTCTGTGAACAAAGAAACGAAATAGTAAATCACAGTCGAAATAGAATATAAAAGCAGACATGACTGAATTGGGAAAGTGGTCCACTGACAAATATGCAAGCGAATGCATTTTGAATACATGGACAAAAAGTACAAGCATAAACCGGAAAAAATATTGGAAAATGAAAGTGATAAAATCGTCAAAGGCATGGAAATACAAACAGAAAAACTCATTCAAGTCAGAAGATAGAATGAGATAATAGTTTACAAGAAGGAAAAACCGGGTAAAATAGTAGATTGCGCCGTCTCAGCAGGGTGAAGAACAAAGAAGCAGAAAACTATGTAAATACGGAAAACTGAAGAGAATATGGAACATGAAGAAAACCACTGTAATAAGAATAACAGTATGAGCACTAGGAACAGTTCCAACAAACCTGAGGAAAGCACTATAAGAAATTGGAATCAAAGGGGGGATTAACAGCACGGCACTGATGAAACAAGTCGAAATATTTAGAAAAATCATATAGTTTGAAAACCAACCCATATATTGAATCGGCAATGACCAACTATGAGAAAAATGAAATACAATAGCACTACGTTAACACAACTAGATGTATAGATGAAACTGAGACTGTTTCGATAATCTGATACTCACTCTCTCCCCCCCCCTCCAAAAAACAACAGTAACACAAACGTCGGTTCGTAACCCTGACAGAAGAAGAAGAAGAAGAAGAAGAAGAAGAAGAAGAAGAAGAAGGTATTAACAAAATGAAAAGGAAATAAAAAATAGTAAACATCTGATGGAAAATAATAAATTGTAAAAATTCTGAAAGGACTTTATTAGAATGGGTGTGCCTTTTTAGTGGAATGAGGAAAGCGGGGTGAAAATTCTGTTAAATCCAGGCCACCATAACAATTTGGTGGAACGGCTATTCTGTCGGGCGCCATTTTGCTAACCCACATTTTGTAAATACAAAATTGCTTACTGGGAACGGAAGTCGAATCTACGCAATGAACCAATTTCTATATGAACGATAAAAAGGTTTGATTTTATTTCTTCATTAAATCCGTACAAAAATTCGCAGCAACTCCACACGGTAATTGCCTTTGAGTATTTATGTATGGTTTTCAGGCGGCTGTGGTGTGGTGACGCCAGCTAACTCAACAGCCACTTTGAGGAAATGTCAAAAGTCAGCAACCAAAGTCGACGATTTTAATTTCGAAAGATTGAATGTTCAAAGATGTCAAGATGAAACAGAGTAAACATTTATCGTGGAATATGCAGTGAATTATAACTTAGCAATTATCGGACACCCCAAAACACACGTCATCGACGAATACTAAAGAGTAAGTGTAAAACAAACCCTCGAGATGTGGGCACATATCCAAGGCATGGCCGAATCCTTAATAAAAGGACGTTCAGTCTGTAGTAAAATGGAGCCAAAAATGATGGTCACATTCAATGCTATTAAGACAAGGCTCCTTTCCTTTAACAATTATAAGAAACCTTTCCCACCACTGATTGTCATGGGTTATAGTACCTTTCCCGGGAGTCCGGTGTTCAAATTGTTCGGCCTAACATTCACAAGCAACATTAATTGGAACAAATACATAGAAGATAATGCCAAGTCTGATCAAAACAGAGTTGGGTTCCTTTACCGCGCAAGAAAACTTCTACAAACCTGTTAGTATCCTACGTCTTTATAAAGCCCATGCGTCGAGTATTGTTGCCTGGTGTACCAATCACTAGTCTGTCCCTCTTGGACAGGGTGCAAGAAAGAGAGTATTTAACCTAATAGGTCCTGCACTGTCTATCAAGAACCATTCCCTGTCCCATCGCCGCAATGTTGAATCCTTGTGTTTGTTTTGCAGGTACTTCCACGGAATCTGCTCCGACGAAATTACTGAACTTGTACCTCTTAGGCGTAAATACCTTCGATCAATTCGACTAGTCTCAAAATCTCACCCCTTTATTGTATGCCGGAACGCTTTCTACTCTAATAGCTTCTTTCCTCGGACCGCTTACCTTTAGAATTACTTCCCTGTCCCTTTTTCCCCGACTGTACCAACATGCAGAAATTTAAATGTAATATGAACAAACATCTTGCTACACAACTGCCCACTTAGGATTCCCCTATAAATCTGACCCCTTATTACAGTAACCTCTTAAGTTTTGGTATCAATCTGCTTTGTTTGGGGCAAACGAAAGTCAAAAAAGAACAAGGACATAAATAATATCAAAATACAACATACATATTTTAAAAGGAAAATCGAAATGACCACCTTTTTTTCAAAACGAATTGTATTAATTCGTTTTGAAAAACATAAACACGATAACCGATTGAAGGGAAGACACCGTATTAACACATATTCGTATCGGCCACATAAGAGTGACCCACATTCATCTGCTTGTGCGAGAAGTTGAACCTCGGTGTATCCATTGCAATTAACAACTAATGATTAAACATGTATTAATAAAAAAAAATATACACATACGCGCAGCAAATATTACAAAATAACAAACATAAAAATATTATTTGACAAATAATAAGGTTTCTTAAAGAAACTAATCTGGAGAAATATATTTAATAAAAATATTTTTATAACTCCAGTATTAACAAAATAATAACATCTGACAAGAGACAAAAACCAATTAAACTGCATATAAATATTAATTATCTTATTAGCAAACAAACAATTTGAAAAACTCTCTTCAAAAGAATGACCCAAATAATATCTTAAACAACCTAAAAGAAACAAAAAAGCTTGCCAAAATCTAAAAATCAAACAAAATCACTCATGTAGTATGAATAGTCAAATTTCACACTCTTCAAACATTTGTACAAAAAAAGAAACATTATAAAAACTGACTGATTTTGAAAAAAAATTGTTTGACCTGGGATGACCTTTTAATAGTTGAAAGGTCATAAAACACTAACAATCAAACAAAAACGTTAAACAAAAAATCGAAAGTAAAACATATCAAGTATTTTATAGTTGTGTTAAAGGATTCAACTTTATTCCCAAGAACGGTGATAGAAATAGAAAACTCATTACATTCCTATTTCAAAGGTATCGGCGATAGAATCTCAAATAATCTTGAATCATCATGCTAAAAAGTGAGAAGAACTCTGAACAATGATAAGAATTTTCCAATAAAATTGATAAAATCTTAACACAGCACAAGAACAACTATATCTTATTAGTATTAGTGATTTTAATGCCAAACGGAATCATGTCACAAACAATATGCTGGAAATATTGGAAAATCTGGTAACGGACACCTCAACAGCAATGGCGCCCCCTAAAATCCAACGTGATACTGTTAGAGCTACCCAGCTAACAAAGCTCTGGTAAAAAATCCAGGAGAAGTTGGCATCAGGATCCGTCGTCCTCTGGTCAAATCTGCCTCTCTATGTGGCAAGCAAAGACGTGTAAGACGGTAAACCGCAAATCAATGGAGTGAAAGTTCTACGTCATTCCTGTGTGTGTTCTAAACAAACCCATCACCGACTTTGCATGCAACCGTTGAGCCTCGTTGCCTTGGTGTCGGGGGCAAAAGCCTTAAATCTTGTAATTTAACGAATAGTTGCAATCAATGGGGAGGACTTCATGTAGACCAGACTATGCTGAGTTACGATCTTCGTGAGCTCTATGCAAAAGTCTGTTTCGCTTAAAACAAAAACAGTAATGGCGTAATCTGCTTTATTGGAATTGGGATTATTTTTATGGCATATCAACACTATAAGTCTTTTTGAGTCGTACTATGTATTTATAACATAACCATCTGTTAACTTATTGAAAGTTATTTTATTATATCTTTAATTTCTCCTATAAGAGCTGAAAGTGATTCATGTTTTCGGTTCGAGTTGCTGCATCGTGGAACAGGCCAGAAGCTATAGCTAGCCTGTTGACAACCAAACAGTTCTAGGCCACGCTGGATGCATCATGGCTGCTGATTTTAGATAATTACCCCGTATTTGAACAGCAGATGATGCGAAGGGAAGCGGTTCAACCAGAATTTAACCTTTGACAAGGTAGTGTCACGTAGGTAGTGACGGATTTTCGTTTACAGATAGACACATTGTATTATGTTACATAACGAGGGCCGGTGTTTGAATGTAAATATTGATATACACCTTAAGCATCAAAGATGATCCCAGAACGGAAGTCACCGAAACCGACTTTTGAGCGGAGATTTTCTGTGTTTTTTTGTTGGTGAAACTTCAAGCAGAAAAGACAATCCGGGTTTCCGTCCCGGTTGCAGAAAAGGAGCACACAATGGTAGGTACAGCGGGCCAAGCTATCCATCTATCTATCTTTCTGTCTTTCTCTCTACCATGGTAACCTGTCTATTTTATGTTTCCTGCGACTGTTCTTCTCTTTGTAATAAACCTTTTTAATAAACGTCGTCATCCGAATGTATTTATCAGAAGATGAACAGAACGTTTATACACGCATCAGTTGGTGAAAATACAACACTAAGATGTCTGTTTGTATCAATAACTGTATTAATTGGTTGTTGTTGTTATAATGATTGTAATTGGTAGTTCTCGTGAATAACTTTTCTTCGTGAATAACAAATCTGAATAACTGAAAAAGTTTTTGAAGAAAAGATATAGAAAGATGAAAGACCAAATAATATGCTAACCATACCGAGAACAACTGAACAAGTCACTATTTAAAGACAATGTGTAATACCATATGATTCTTGGAACCAGTTATCAGCCGGTTAGAATGGTTCACAATTAACAACAATTAACGAATGTGTAGTTCCCTACCAAAAATACAAGAAAATATTGATCAGAATTGTTGGTGGGTTACATATTTCTACATTTTGAGGCTTATTTTCAACACCGTAGAGGCAAACCAGCTTTCCCATGACGATCATCAGTAAGTTAATTATACAGGTGTCGCAGCAGAATCCAACACTTGAGAAAAACTCAATGATCTACCGGGAAGTGCTAGGGAGCGTGGTGAAGCTCTTGACGGACGAGATCGACACCGAATGTGCTTATGTCTTTCAGCAGGACTCCGCTTCAAGACAACCCAAGCGTGGCTGCTCAACAATGTTTCTCACCACTGGTCGCCGGATTGTGGCCGCTCTCCTCACTCGACTGCCACCCCTTTGACTGTTTAGTCTGCGGCGTGATCGAGGCAAGCAAGCATGCTCACAACACGGTCGAATCTCTGAAGGCTGCCATCGTGGACGCGTTCGCCGCTACAAACAAGGGCACGGTCGTTAAAGTGTGTGACTCATTTAGCGCCTGCATTGAAATGGTTGTCTCTGTCGGTGGCGGTCATATAGAAAAATAATGTACTCTAACTGTTGCTAAATAAACTTTTATACTTTGTTTTTATTGTCTATTTCGTTTTGTTTTTGTCTAGTGTCGAATTTTGCTGCAACACTCTGTATAAACAACCATTGATCTCAACCTTTGTTAATTTGGCGGGATTAACCAATGAGTATCCGTTTAGATATTTATGAAAAAGTTACCTTTTGTCAATTTGAGGGTGGGGCATTTATTAATTATGAGGAAACAGATTTATTTAACTAGTACTTATTTAAGGTAAATAACAATTAATTCTAACTTTTGTTAGATTTTTAGCAAAAACTAATGAAGTAAATTTTAGATGTTTGTAAAATAAATGTCACTTTCGACCACTGGAGGATTCAGAGTTTTCCCGAATATTTTTTTACATCCATGCTCATATGAATTCACGAAAAACTTCTTTAATATAAATAACCATTAATCCTAATTTCTGATAGGTTTGGAGTCAAAACTACTAAAAAAATTAAATTGTTTGCAAAATAACTACCATTTTTAACCACGAGAGGAAAAAACAAAGTTTTCCTGGGAAAATGTCTCCCAGTTAGTTTTCTACGTGCATGGTAATAAAAATTCATGAAAGATTCCGTGAAAAAACAAACGAACCAATTTTGAGAAAATCATTAGACTAACGAAATAAGACGTGGACTGTGATATGAACATAAATTATTTCCAAGACTTGTGGAACTCTCTACCTATTTACTATTTTCCTTTTACCTATAGCCTTGATGTTTTCAAGACTAAGGTCAATAGGTATCTCCTGTTTTTGTGTTAATCTTTTTTAGTTCTTTTTACCTCTTTACATCAAGCGACTTCGTGTTTTGCCTGAAGCGACTTCTATAAAAATGTCTTTTCCGATTCTCTACACGGACCAAAAAGGCTTTAAGATGAGAACTGAAGTACGAACGAAATCGAACTATAGAAGATATAAAATAACTAGTAATTAACAGAACAATACATTCGATCAAGAACTCACAGAAATCGAAAAGTACAAAGATGATTCTAACATAAATTTAACTCTCGGAAACAAAATGTGTATGACCTTCTTGTGATTAGCAGATTCTATAAAGAAAATCAAAGTTGCCAATGGCAAAAGAATCAGAATCAAGGGAATCAATAAAGCATAGCTTGCTGATTCACATTCGCCATCTACGATGAAAACGTGAATCATGTAGTATCAAAGGACAGCCAAAAGTATATTGTCACCAAGCGTTTCCATGAAATTCACAACACACCTTGTTAGTCCAGAGAAGATGAATCTACATTTCACTGCGAATGAGTTTTTTTTTTAAATGCTGCTAATAAATTCAAAAACAACAAAGGCATACATGAAGTTCATACTGAATTCATAAAACATCGGTCAGATGAACTGTACTCGCAAATTGATGGACTTTTAAATAAAACAAGTGAAACCAAACAATATTCAGAAGAGATCCGTACGAGTAATCTTAATTCTCTCATAAAACAAAAACGTTGATGTCAGACCGATTATATTACTCTCAGTATTAAAAAAAGAATCATCGCCATCGCACTCAACGGCATGCGTTGGCATATAATACCCTCCCCCTTTGAACGAAGCAGAATATTAAAGATCTGCAAAAAACAGGTGTTTACTATTAAACTGACTATAGAAAAGGTCATCAGTGCTGAGAAGTATGATATCTTTCTTTCTATTATTCGATATTTTTTTATGGAAATCGCTCCAGACAAGGCATGAAGCCACTTAAAGTAAGGAGCTAAAAAATACTACTTCAAGGTCAAAAACTAGCTAACGATGTTATAAATATGGATTCCTACTCAGAAAACAACAATTATTTCCCCTTTGTCAGAAACATCGCTCATGGTATGTGAGGACTAAATGACAAAATAAGGAAAGGGAGAGTTACAAGGCCGCCGAAAGTAAACTCATGGTTGACTTTCTACTCTCCTAAAACATTTCAATACTGTAAATAGTTCTAAACACATGAATATCATCAACCAAATTTGAGCTCTATGTCAAACAACTTCTCATAAATGATGTTATATTCAATGTCAGAATTGGTAGAGAAACAACGATGGTCTTAGTCATCCTTACTATTAAGAAAATATCTAGCAGACGCTCGTAAAATCGCTACGAAAGACAACTACCTGGCCTTCGGTCTAAATTCTGGTTCTCTTCGGTCTGGGTAGGTCATCCTACCAGGCATTACATTCTCTGTCGGGAGCGGTGGTTTATTGCCGTTCCACTGGGTCGCTCCCACAGACGAATGCCGACTGTTCGATCCAGATTATTGTTATACATTTTCAGTGTACCTCCTCGAAGGAGCTGGATTCTCCACATTAAAAACCGATCTCCCGTCACACCCAGTCTGTGGAAAGAATAAGAAATATTACTTCGCCTTCGGGCTAAAATTTAACCTTATAGCTAAAAACATAATGGCGTATCGTTCTTCTATGATTCAGGGACATTCTCCCAGGCATTACCTCCTTTTTTTAAAGGTGGTTATGAGCAATCGCCTGATGTGCCATCATCGTGGAATCCCACTTATAAACCGACCTTTTGTCTAACTTTGCGAGACAGGTAAAAAGAAACTACTTCGTTTCATCAAATCAGTAAACTCATGTAACATACTAGTGTCGGCTTTGGACTGGATAATTGATGGAGATGATAAATTAGAAACATGTCCTAAATAGGCTTATGACATCTCTTTAATACGATGAGATGAATCCTAAACAAACAAAAATACGAACAAAAACGTTAGAGAATGAAAGACTATATCTATTTGAAAGCAAAAGATACATGTGCTACATTAACAGACTTGGTAACATCAGATGGAAAAGGTGTGAATAATTGAGTTCCCTAGTCGACACAGAAGATATTTAATCTCAAACAGAATTAAGTCATGGCAGTTTCACAACATTTAAAAATATATCTGAAGTACTATTTGGGCTGGTTAATCTCTGTCCCATTTGAGGGTTCTAGATAAGGTTCAGAAACGTATCTGTAATTTGATTGGCCCAACACTTTCTTCTCTGTATGAGCTGTCTCTCTCTATCTCCCTCTCTCTCCCTCTCTCTCTCTCTCAGACGTGATGTTGCTAGTCTCATTCTTTTCTATTAATACTATTATGGCATGTGTTCTTCAGAATTTTCTTATCTATTCCCTGCTTCTTTTGTTCAACTTCGTTTCACTCGTGTTTCTAGTGGTCTCCATCAATTCGCATTTTGATATCTCATTGTGACATAGCTTCCTATTCCAGTAGCTTCTTTCCAAGAACTGCAGGCTTGTTGACTGTTTTCCTTTTACATACCTTTTCAAGACTGTTTTCCTTTTACTTACCATTTCAAGACTGAGGCCAATAGACATCTCCTGTATTCGCGATAATCATTTTTGTTCTTGTTAGCTCCTTACATCAAATGTCTTCATGCCTTATCTGGAGCGATTTCCATAAAAAAATTTAAAAACTATAATTCATATGAATCATCATGGTACGACTTCTTCGACCAACTTGATTCTGCTATTGAGTTCTCAATTCTTTCTTACAGGTTTGACCCCGTGAAGGTTGCCAACATCCATGAATGAACTACTTGTCATCGTGGAACAACTGGATTCTAACCCAGGTCGTCAGTTCGCGTCGTTATCCACTTCACCACGGCCACTTACTTCAGCATATAAGTGAAGCCATACAAACTAAGTTCTTTAAAAACGTATATTGAAAGAATTCTTACAACAAAATAGAAAACATGATTCTTTCTTATCAGAGATTATTGAGGAAACTTATTCATGTGAAATGGCTCAGAATATTAATAATGAAACCAAAAGGTGTCTTCCATCCAAGTTTTGGTCACGTTCTTGAAATTTCAACAAACATCGGCTTAACAAGCACTTAAAAGCTACATCAAGCCTGCTGAAAAACCTACTGGTCAACCAAAAACAACAAGACCTATTACGAGTATTAATAATAACAAGGATAATAGAGACATTAAACTAGTACCAAATAAACTAACAGCATCATGACAGTTGAATGATGAAGAATATTTTGAGAGGATTAGAAACACTGAATGGAATGTACAAAGTTTGATTACTTATGGGGATGTCTTATGGCAAGTATTTGTTGACATTGGCGGACAGTTCTTGGAAATAAACTTTTTTCATGGAAAGTATTAGCTTTTAAAACGTGAGTTTTCTATTCTTTGTTGAGTTTGTTTTAAATAGCAAATGAACAAAAAAGCTGGAAAAAGAAGAGAATTTTCAAACAACGGTGGAAAAACGCGCATAGAAGGTTTTCCGCATTGTTTCAGGAAGTCGTTGACAATTTTAAATTCAGCAACGCTGGATGGCATTACAGTACAAAATCGCATACGTTAAGCATTTTATAATGTTACCACTGGTTTAATATGTGATGTTGTTAATTTTAAGTTGTTGCGTTTTTATGTAGATAGCTTCGAGTATTTTTTATTTTTTAAATTGGTTTCGGAATGTATAATTTTAGTGTTATTAACTACAATTTCTCTTAAGAGAGAAGGCAGTTATGTTTTTGTAGATGTTGGTAAATTGAGCTAGAGTTTACAAGATGCATGGTGAGGCGGCGGGATAGGTAGTGCTTGTAAAACCAATGTAGCTATTAGCTTTATTATTATTATGGGAGTTACATTCTCCCAAAGGGCATTTAAACTAATAAACAACATTTGTTCTTTCTAGTGGTTTTTTAGTTGGGGAGGAAT
>OY744519.1:63504563-63544563 GCA_963556195.1 Sepiola atlantica
TATATATATATATATATATATCGATAATATAAAAATCAAAAATTATATTAGATCCTATCGAGATATAGTAGATAGAGCATTTATATACAGATAATAAAGTTATCATATAGATAAAATTTGTATTAACCCATCAAGTGTTCAAAGAAGGAATATGTCATTTTGTATTTGTATTCCTTGTTTGAATACTTGACGAGTTAATAAACTTGTAAACTATGCAAATTTTATTTATTTCATCACTTCATTATCCGGATAGATAGATAGATAGATAGATAGATAGATAGATAGATAGATAGATAGATATAGTAATTTCAGGACACAACGAGGAGGAGGTAAAACAGCTGACGTGGAACTTTACAGTCTCATGCTCTGTCGGTGGTGGGTTGTTCGCTTACTTCCGCTTGAAGAAAGTTCTATCGAGTTGGTGGTAATTATTCAATTAAAAGGGTAGGCCTGTCGAAAGAGGTCTTTTTATCTCTTGTGGTTTTCGAGGCCGACGCCGGTCTGCTTAACTACCTGACGTCAGCATGCTGTGTGTGTGTTTTATTATTATTATTATTATTATTATTATTATTATTATTATTATTATTATTATTTTCACTTGAGAATGACACCGTTTATCAGGGGATGAGTTATTCCACTTGACTGCCTAGACTACCGGTTTAAGAATACTTTTTTCTTTTATTTTTGGTGCATCCATGTATCTCTTAAAGAGGCTCTGTCTGTCGGATCTCTGTAAGGCTTAAATTTAAAATAGCATTTTCATCGGTCGGTTTTACTTATATTTGAAATAGGGTATTATTGTGAGTTAACATCCTCCGCTAAATCAACCCTGATAAAAAATGAAATTCTACTTTTTTTCTAGTGGATTACGTGTGAACACCATAAAAACTTTAGACTGGGCGATAAGTTTCGCACATAAATTTAATATAAAATGATCCCCGATTTGCTGGGCCATTCTAGCGTTTTAGACCAGTTAACCTTTTTATGCTATGAGAAATAAATCTTGTGCGTTTGTTGGAAGGGGGAAGGGGCAACCTTTTTATGCAGTTACGTGTGGTTTTACGACATTGCCACTAGAACTTAGGGTTAGTGATAAAAAATTTGGTTTACTGTCCTTAAAAACTAGAATAGATCGGAAATGGGGGATCATTTTACGTTAAATGTATATACAAAACTGATCCCTCACTCTAAATTCTAAATTATTTTTCAACACGTTCTTCAGGGTGTTTACTCGTAATCACCTAAAAAGTGGAATCTCATTTTTTTTTAGGTGGATGGGGAGTCTTCGTTCCGTCAAGTTTTTTCAGGGTGTGAACACGTAATCGGTCCCTTGGTATGTAACGCTTGAGTTTCAAATGGCATTTACAGTGCTAAACGCGTAGATTGAATGAACATAATATCTGTGCTGGTTTTCTAACAGTAACAACGTTTTCAATGTCGATGTGAAAGTATTTTAAAACTAATAAAATACCTCTCTCTCCCTCTCTCTCCCTCTCTCCTTCCCTCTCTCTCTCTCTCTCTATCTATCTCTCTCTGTTTAGTTTAATCTAGGATACGGGTCAACTAGTCTTATATTACTCTCTATAAACAAGCGAACGTGTTTTAAATCATCACACATCAAAGAATTATCGATTAATGAAATGTGGAGAGGTGGCTGTGGTAAAGTGGATAAAGACGCGCACTCACGACCTGTGTGTGCCAAGTTCCAACTCAGTCTGTTCCATAGCAGTATTTTCACATATAGATGTTGGCAATCTTCACATGGTCCATCCTGTAAGTACCTGATTCTAGAAAGAATCAGAGAAACCAATTCCAACAACAGAATCAAAAAGCCGGTCAAAAATTCGAACCTCGCTGATTCGTTCGAATTTACTTTTACTTTACTTATGAAATCTTCGATTTGCATCGACGTATTAAATAAATTTATCATTTACAAACTATTTATTTACAAAATAATTACAAACAAATGAATCTACAAACCATTCAAATGCAAAGCAACATTTACAGCAGAAATAAAGATTTAAGCTTATGGCATGAAAATGTCTACCAAAATGACCGAATTCTGCATTAAATAAACCAAAAAGAGTTGATAGGCTGTAAAACAAGACAACCTAACCTATCAATTAAATCACCTTCCAAGACCTTTCTGATTCTATCACTTGAGGCTTCCAGCATGCGGTGTAATAAGGAAAAATGACTTGTTACTTTTACCACATCTAAAAACAAAACTTCTCTCCTTTCACCACCAACGCTCGGATACTCACTTTTCCTCAGTTGAAATGAATGGCTATCTCTGAGGACCACCTCAGCTTCTGGGGCTGGCCTTCACTCCTGACCTGAAATGGAAGATTTACATCAAATCTATTGCTAAGGTCGCTGGAAAAATAATTGGATCATTCTACGGCTCCAGAAAGTATCACACTCCTAACACAATCCTCTACATATTTAAGAGTCAAATACGTCCTAAGGTGGAGTAATGTTGCCACATCTGGGGAGGTGCCGCTCAAAGTACACTTTCCTGCTTGACAGGGTACACAATCTACTTCGAAATCTAGTAGGGGTATCTTTTCTCTTTCTCACAGAAGATACTTTGCTAGTCTTTCTGTATTCTTTCATTATTTTTATGGTGGGTGTTCAACTGAGCTCTAATCTCTGGTCCTCCCATGTAAAACGTTCACAACAAAAAACTCGTCTAGCTACAACCACTATAAATATTGTTTTCTTTCTTCCTCTGTATACCTAAAGCTAAACGGAACTTCCATGAGCAAAGTTTATTTCGAAGAACAACCCGTGAGTGGAACACAATACAACGGGACTGCTTCCTAGCTGACTACAACATAGTCGTTTACATTGTCGAGACGTCTTCTTAATTAATCAAATTATGTCCAATTTCAACCATCGTCATCAATCCTCAGGGTGCTGTCTAAGCGTCCACCTGAAAATCTCAATAACCCTTATCTTCGCGTTGCCTTATGTCCTTAATAAACGTTGAATCATTAGTACATAAGAAAAACTCCCCTTCTTTCTCTAGTAACGTAGTTAATTTTTCTAATTTCTACCTCTCACTCTTTTGTCGGCGTTTTCTATGCAGACTCTATTCCAAAACTGCACTTTGCTCTTTTTTAAATGGAGGTCTTGCTGCTGATGTGATGCTTAATGACTGAAGAAAAGGCTTATTATTATTATTTTTCTTTAAGTCACAGTTGGAGAATAATTGCTGATTCAAATTATTCTCAAACTCTTTCTTCAAACTTCGAAAGGCGTGAGGGGAATATAACAAACTCGTATATTCAGTTCCACCATTTTTAAGATAAGACAGAAACTTTATAAAAAAAAAAAGAATAACTGTCTCTTTATATTAACAAGAATATCTTCAACGTTTAATTCTAAAATTCTTTATCTCTTCTCACGCCCTCACGCTCAATCCGATATCACAGTGGGTTTCACATATATTGCTGTTAGTTTGTTTGATTGGCGGTTATAGAAATCGATGGCTAAGTGGTTAGCGACACGGACTGTCAATCTGAGTGTACCAAGTTCGAATCCAGTTCAATCCACAGAAACACTTTTACTAAGGATGTTGGCAACCTTCACGTTGTCTCTTCTGTAAGTATCGAATGACTTTCTAGTAAGATATCGTGGAAATCAATGCCAAATATAGAATCATCTCATTCATACGAAATGGGTGAATGAACAGAAATCAATATGTTAACAGTTAACAAATTCAAATTACTTTCAATAATGGGTTAACATTTTCAGAGGATTTAATGACCTCATTCAAATTTTCCTTCGATGGGGTCACTGGGGTACAATTTACGATTCAAATTAACGCTTATCGGGATGCCATTGAAAACAAATACTAATACTAAGATAAAACATAACTTTCTGACGGCATTTTGTATTAGGGCGTTTTACGATAATATCATGTCTGCGTTCGCTTCTGACATTTATAAACAGCAACAACGGCATATAACTTCATTCTATAAATGAAATAATCTAAAAATGGTAATATGGGGTTCAGGGCTGGGAGTGTGATTACAGGTGATTTGCATTATTTCTCGTGTAACATCTGATAGCCTGCTAGTTATATAATAAAAGACGAAATATGTTTGTTATAGAAACGTATAAGTTACCTAGACGTAGTAAGAGTAACATTTTTCGGTGAAGTTTCTACCGTCAAACAAATTTATCAAGAAACACCGGATTTGTTCACAAGGAGTTTAAAAAATAGACAATTACTGATAGTTTGGCATAAATATACCCGATTCTCTTATATTCGTTTTAACTCCAAATTCACTAGAAATTAGGACATGTTTATTTACAAATATGTACCCCGGTATGCTCAAATGTCTTCGAATTTGCAAAAGATGTATTTTTTGCAAATATCTGACATAATAAACTCTTACATGAAGATTTGGCGCTCTACAGTTAATTTTTCATGTCAACAATATCATTTACTTTGAATGCTACTAAAGCCTCAGTACTGCCTGTATTTGCTGGAATCAATAAAATTATTATGTATGTTCCATAAACTATGTGTAATCCCTGACAGTATATATATATATATATATATATATATATATATATATATATATATATATATATATATATATATATATATATATATATATATATATATACATATATATTTATTTATGTATATATAAATTAAAATACAAAACGGAAGACCTAAAACTCAACGTTTCGTCTAGCTATTGCGGAGGCTTTATCAAGAGAGAAAAAGCCAAATGTGACAAAAAAAGTTGTTTTTGTCACATTTAATTTATTTTCTATTGATTAAGCTCACGCAACAGCTTGACGAAACGTGGAGTTAAAAGTTTCCCGTTTTTCATTTTAACTCATACTGTCGAATTTATTTCATCCTTTTATAGTCACACATTCACACACACCACACATATATATATATATATATATATATATATATATATATATATATATATATATATATATATATATACTAGAAGAATATATATACGTACATATAAACTGTGTTTCTCGCTTTATTGCAGATCATAATATTGTTAATAACTTCAATAATATAAGTCGCACAAGTTTGAAATTTTGCACACTGAAAGAGTGCTCCTAAGTAGGTAAGATACTAAAATATTTTGCAAATCTATACTATATTTCTAAAGTTATAGACATTTATGCATTTGTTAGCCACTTTCACTGTTTCTCGCTTTATTGCAGGTTTGTAAAAATGCCCCAAAATCGACGTTTGACTGCTACTGAAAGGCAAAGGGTTGTAGCCGGCTTTGCAGAAGGACTGACACTTCTGGATTTAGCCAAGGAACTGGAAAGGGATAAGAGAACCTTAGTTTCTTTTGTGGAGAGGCCCAACACTGCACCAAGGAAAGATAAGGGTACAAGAAGGAGCATTTCCCCTCGTGATATGCGAAAAATACGCAGACAGATAATTAGGGAACCAAATGGCACTAGCGCCTTCATTTTTGGCAAAGCTGGCGTTGTTCCGATGTCCAGGAAGACCAGATGCAGTGTCTTGAATGAGATGGCCAGGAACGTGAAGCCCATTTCCAGGCCTCCCTTGAACAAAACCCATAAGGGAAAACGCATTGCGTGGGCAGAAAAATACATGAAAACGGATTTCCAACAGGTTCTATTCACAGATGAAGCTAGAGCCACACTTGATGGTCCGGATGGATGGACTAAAGTTTGGAGTCCTACCGGAGCTGCTATCTCACATCGCGTTCGTCGCCAACAAGGTGGCGGGGGATTTATGTTTTGGGCGGGTATCATAGGTGATAAATTAATTGGACTTTTCCGAGTGCCAGAGGGTGTGAAACTCACAAGCCAAGCATACATATCGTTCTTAGATGAGCATTTGTCACCTTGGCTGGACGACCTGCCTTTACTTCGTCTACGTCAACCGATTTTTATGCACGGCAATGCTCCATCTCATGCAACAAAGGTTACGACTACCTTCCTCGCATCTCTGGGCATCAAAGGGAGAGAGTCTCATGACTTGGCCGCCTTGTTCTCCTGACTTAAACCCGATTGAACAGCTCTGGTCAATTTTAAAGAGGAAGGTTTATGAATGAGGACAACAATTTACATCAAAAGATGCCCTCTGGAATAAAATTGCTGATGTTGCTAGTAGCATAACACCTTCCCAAATCAACAGATTGACTTCATTTGTTTATGGGAGACTGCAGAGGGTAATTTCAAGAAATGGAAGATTTGTTGATAAATGATTCAATTTTGTGGTGCATATCTGGTGATTTCTTCCTTACATTTCATTCATATTGTTACTTATGATTTAAATGATTAAAATAATTAACCCTGCTAAGTCAAAGAAATGTTATCACCTATGGACTGTATTTTAACAAACCTGCAATAAAGCGAGAAACAGTAAAAATGGCTAACAAATACATAAATGTCTATAACTTTAGAAATATGGTATAGATTTGCAAAATATTTTGGTATCTTACCTACTTAGGAGCATTCTTTCAGCGTGGAAAATTTCAAACTTGTGCGACTTATATTATTGAAGTTATTAACAATATTATGGTCTGCAATAAAGCGAGAAACACAGTTTATATAGTATATATATATATATATTTGTATACACACACACACACACACACACATATATATATATATATATATATATATATATATATATATATATATATATATATATATATATATATATATATACTATAATACATATATATATGAAGAATACCAGTCCCAAAATGGGTAAAATTAATTCCCTGAACACAACAATTTCATGTTTCTTTACGAAGATTAAAAATAAAGATATAATGATATTTTACCTTAAGCTCTCATTCCAATTTTGACCAAAGTCTATTATGATTTTGATTTTATAAAATGTATAAAATCTAAGGCTTAAACTTAAGTGGTCTCAATAAAAAATTGAAATTCAGGGATTCTAGCTTAATTGGTCTCCAAATACTACGGATTAATCCAATGCAAATCTGGAATATTTGAATTTTTAATGGAAGTTAATCAGAGAAATACATACGATATTTTCTTCAAAAACATTTTTATTTACAAACAATTGTTTCTGCGATTTATAAGATAAAAAGAAATGAGAAAATAGGTTAAAAAAATTTAAGAGAAAGAAATGAGGAAAGGATTTTAAATTTGAATAATTCCGGTTTAGGGAAAATAATTGTTAGTTATATCTTAACTTTGAAATACGTTTTTATCGATTTGTTATCGATTGCATATGAACACTGTAAACAAGAGAGGAAAGCACATATAATAAACATATTACAGCATGAAGTGTTATATGCGAAAATAGGTTAAATAAGTATTTCCCTTTGAAAAATTGTGAGTGAAAAGAAAATATGTATTAGTTAAATCTATGATGGATGCATTTTAAATTTTTCAGCCAGACTGAGAAAATTTTATAAACTGCTGAAGCATCCTCACGAAAATCGGTGATATTTTGTAGATCATGAAATATATTTTCTTGCAATGGGCAGAAACAATTGTTTGTAAATAAAAGTGTTTTTGAAAAAAATATGGAATGTTTTTTTCTGATTAAGTGAGGTTAACATGATGTTAAATTAAGAGCGCTAGTCGTACACCATTGAGCTAAAACATTACCCTTTGTCATAACTAAAAGAAATATATATAATTTATTTACACACACACACATATATATATATATATATATATATATATATATATATATATATATATATATATATATATATATATATATATAACAATAATAATCCAGGTAAAACATCCACAGGGTAGTAATCCAAAGAATTTAAACCGGGTTTATAAAAAGTGCTCAATATCCAATAGAGCTTTTATATATAATTATTTTTATTTACACAGAAAAAGAAAAGAAATTCAAATTTCAAAATTTAGGGAGTCACGTGGTTGGGACCGTTAAGAATCAAAATATGATTATATTAAAGTCCAAAACCAAAACCAAAATACAAAAAAACAAAAAATAATTTTAAATATTTTGAAATTTAAATTTCTTTTCTTTTTCTTTTTCTTTATTTCTCCATTTCATTCTTCCCAAATATGATCTAGGGTTAAGATCGGATTCTAACTCTGCCCGATGAGATCTCAGTTTGTAATAGCTGTTGATCGATAACATCGACATGCCAGTGTCGCAGATTTTGTAGATGTCTGTGTAAATAAAAATAATTATATATATATATATATATATATATATATATATATATATATATATAAATTATTCATAAAAATGGTCTATCCGTTAAGTATATCGTGTCTACATTCGTTACATTAAATAAACAAAAATATTGACACCAAAAGGATGCTTTTCAGTTATCGGTCGAGAGCATTTCAACTGAAAAGTGAAGTGAAGCGTAAACAATAAAAATCTATTGAACTTTTTTTTCCAGTACAAAATGTAATGAGATGAAAATAATTGAATATATGCTATTGTAATAAAATAAAATTGACGTTATAAGAATCGAATGATTGCCCAATCTTTGGCAATCATTTACAACAAGGGGACATTTGTTTACATAGACGCTCGTTGAATCACAAATCACTGCCTCTCTTCTTCTCTTCCCATATCCCCCACCTCTCTCTCTCTCTCTTTCTCTCTCTCACTCTCTCTCTCTCTCTCTATATATATATATATGTATATATATATATATATATATATATATATATATATATATATATATATACATATATATCCATTTTATCTCTTTATTTCTATATCTATATATCTCTCTATCTCTACTAGTACGTATCTGTAAGGGAATATTAAATACATTTCTAAACGTTCATTATATTCGTTTAAAAGTATATGCATATATATATATATATATATATATATATATATATATATATATATGCGGCACATATGCGACCTGGTTTCATTTCCTACCTTGTTCAAACAATATTGACATAAATCGACAAAACCGTCCGACAGACAAAGCTGTTGAAGACATATAACGCATTAAAAGCTCGTCATAGAATTAGTCTTTTGCTAGTCTAAGTGAATAGATGCGATTTTTTTCATTTACTACTCATATATTACCATCAAAACGGCTAAATCCTCTATATATAGTAGAGAAGAACGATCTAATGTCAGTCATTGGAATGGCTAATTTTCATATCTATTTTAAACAGTCTATAATTAATTAATATTTTATGTTATTTATTTCTAATTTTAGTGTACGATTTTATCTATACATGTGCAATAGTTTCGTCGATATTAACAGTAACTAATTAAAATGATTTAATAACAAACAAAAAATTAAATGGATAACTTAAGAAAAACTATTCTTAGCATCGCTCACCAGAATTCTTACCGACCGGCATAAGCGAGAAAGGAAAAAGGAGAGAGAGCTACTGTCTCTGTCTCTCTCTGGATGGCTATATGTTTGTCTCCCCCTCTCTTCGCCTTAATATCCCTTTTCTTCTCTACCGTTAATGACGCCGTATACTCTTTTCATTGTTTTCAAATTCACGTTTGATGTCGCTGGGATGCTGGGAACACATACTACACATTGAAATATTTATTTGCATAAAATATTTTTTTAAATACATTTAAAACAAATTAGGCACAAGGCCATCAAAAATGCAGTCATCCTTGATCTACAGTGATAAAAATGTCTATCCTATCCTATCCTATCCTACTCTTTACTAGAATCATCTCAGTCACCACAATACCACATTTACTTTACTTAAGATATCTCCAATTTTGTTGGAAATTTTATTTTTCAAAATAATATTTATGTACAAAAATTCATTGGAATAACAACGGGGGTGGAGGAAAAACAAAAAACAAAAATCCGGTTAGTAAGACCCTTCCAACTATTTCTTAATAATAGACCGCCCAATTTATTTCCGGTTTGTTCAGAATCGAAAACAAGCAGGCTAATCTGTAAATGGGAGTGGGAGAAACAAAACGGGGGCTGGAGTTTAGAGAATGAGTGGTGTCCTTCCAAGATAAATGCAATTTGGAAGAGGCCAAAAACAAAAAATTGAGAGTGGTAAGCGGGCATTGTTGAAAAATATATATACGAGGCTTGTCTAAAAAGTATCCGACCTTAGGCCAGAAAAGATATTTTAAATACCTGACGGGGTGGGGACCCTAATCCCCTTCAAGTAAGCCCTCTTGTGCTTGCACACATTTAGCCAACCGATCCATCCACTGCCGGAAACACTTTTGAAAGTATTCTTTTGGAATAGTGTTAATCTCCGCCGTCGCGTTCCCTATTATCTTTTCTCTAGTCTCAAAACGGAAACCTTTCAGTTGCGTCTTCAATTTTGTAAACAATTAGAAGTCGCAAGCAGCCGTGTTTGGACAGTAGGTAGGTTAACGAACGACTGGAATTCCATGTTTGGCCAAGAAATGTTGGATCAATTAGGATGAATGTGCGGGTGTGTTGTTGTGATGCAGTTGCCAGTTTTTCGCCGTCTACATGTTTGGTATTTTGCGCCGAACTGCGTCACGAAGACGCCGGAGAACATCTTGTACCTGTTTGTCTTTCCGGTGCGTATTCGTGAAGCACAATTCCACGGATACCAAAGAAGACAGTCAGCATCACCTTGATTTTGCTTCTCACCTGTCGCGGTTTTTTGGCCTTGGAGACTCGGGATGCTTCCATTGCAACGACTGTCTTTTTGTTTCTAGGTGTACGACGCACACCCATGACTCATCTCCAGTTATCACGGTATTCAGAAACCCAGGATAAGTGTTGGCGGTTTCCAGAAGATCCTGTTCAACTTAGAACGGAGGTCCTTTTGTTCTTGTGACAACTTAGGCACAAATTTCGCAGCGATTCTGTGCATGTTCAAATCATCACACAAAATTGCCTGTGCGGAATCTTTACTCACTCCGACCTCTTGGGTGATCTCCCGCACGGTTGAACGACGATCTCCCATCACCAAATTTCAAACCCTCTCAACAACAGCTGCATTCCGAGCAGTTTGGGGCCTGCCAGAACGCTGGTCACTCTCCGCTGATGTGCGGCCATTTTTTAATCTGTTCACCCACTCCTTAATTTGTGTTACACCCATTTCATATTCTCCAAACACCTGCTGAATCCTACGAATGGTTTTGCTTTGAGAATCACGAAGCTTTTGACAAAATTTGATGCAGTACCTTTGCCCAACAAGTTCAGTCATCTTGAGAGAATCTGTAATCCGACGAACACGTTGTGTAGCACCTCACTCAGCGACCGACAGGCAGCGACTAACACGCAAGAAGGCGATGATAAAAGTCACACATGCGCATAAAGTTATCTTCCTTCACTATGTAGAGTGGTGCCGCTCTATCGTCTCTATTTCGCACGGAAAAATAAAGGTGGGATACTTTTAAGACAGGACTCGTATATATATATATATATATATATATATATATATATATATATATATATATATATATATATATATATATATATATATATATATATATATATATAATTCGAGGTCGTTAAGTTATGAAAGCAAAGCTTACACGCCGGCTTTAAGTGTATCTTAATTTCAGTAATGTATGTGGTGATTTCCGTTGGCTTAATGGATAGGGGTGTGACTCTGTTCTAAATCTACGAACTAGGTTCGAACTCATCTGACCGCCTGAAACACCCACTCCCTGCACTGATGAGGACGTAACTCCGAAACAACTGTGTCTGTAGGTAAATACACTTTAATATTTAATAATATATATATATATATATATATATATATATATATATATATATTCTAGAATAATACCAGTCTCAGAACCAGTAAATTAAATTCCACGAACAAAACAGTTATATAGCACTTTTATGTCCCCTTACGAACTTTAAAATCGTACTAAACCTTATGCCTTGTATCCTATTCTGATGTTGATCAAAATCCATCACATGATTTTGATTCTAGAAAATCTTTCAAATTTAAGGTTTAAGCTTAAGGGGGTCTTATGAAGAAATTGAAATTCAGGGAACCTTGCTTAATTCTTGTCTAATTACTATGAATTAAAAACGATGCAAATCTGAAATATTTGAATATTCAAATGAGTGGATATGCTCATACTATGCTCCGTAATGTAAACCTGAGGCTTGGCTCTTACACCTTAACCAAACATCTGGCAAAAATCGCACTCAAACAATGCAATATATCTCGCCACTGCATAACAAACTCTTGTACTACTTATTTTTACTGCATTAAATCCATGTTTCCATTTTGTCTTTTCTTCTTTTTCTTCCTCACCCCTTTTCTAAATAAACGTCTTTTTCGCACACGACGCATATTTTTTTCAAATAGTTACATACGTGCAAAACATCTTGTTTCGCGTATTCTGTTCTTTTTTGCCGTTTTCCAATAAATTTAAAATATTTACCTTTTCTTAAGACGATCATTGATCCGAACAAAGCCGGTCAATCTCTCGTTTTATTTTGTTTCTTTCTGTGTTAAATTGTTTTCTGTCTTTTCCATACCTTTTAACTCTACGGCTTTTAATTTAATGATATAGCGTGTATTCTATCCTCATATATATATATATATATATATATATATATATATATATATATATATATATATATATAGTTATTTAGGAGAGTAGAAAGTAAACTTTAAGTTTACCTTCGGCAGCCTCGCTTTCCTTATTTGTTCTTTTGTCCTCACATTTCAATGTTTCTTTTTTTTGACATAGTTCACCCCAAACAAGGCAGGCCGCCACTGTAGACGTAAGGGGCTATTGAGAAAAATTGGGAGCTGTGCAGCGAGATGTCTGTTTACATTAGTTTTAAATTTCTGCATCTCAGTACCGTCAGGAAAACATGAGGCTGGGAAGAAGTACCAGGGTCCAGCAGCGCGTGGAAAGAAGCTTTTGGAGTAGAAAGCTCTTCGGCGTCTGGGGACCTCCACAATGAATGGATGAGATTTGGCAGATTGTCGGGTTGATCTAGTGAATTCACGTCGTTGGGGCACCAGAGCAGCAAGTTCATCAGAGCATAATTCATTGAAGTACTTGTAAAACAGGCATAAGGAAGCAACATTGCGGCGATGGGACCGGGGCTGGAGCTTGGTGGATAGTCAGGGACCTATTAAGTTGGCGACTCTTTTTTGGACCTTGTCTAAGAGGGAGAGACTAGTGAATGATGCACCAGCCCAGATGTGGCAACAATACTCCATGCATGGACGGCTGGTGGCTTTGTAGAGATATAGGATAATGGCAGGTGTAAGAATTTTACTAGCACGGTAGAGGGAGCCCATTTTCTTTGGCAATGTCTTCAATGTATTTGTTGTAATTAATGTTATTTGCGAAAGTTAGGCTGAGGAGTTTGAATGATGAACTCTCAGGTAGGGTGCTATTTGCTATGACAATCGGTGGTTGAAGAGGTTCCTTGTAGTTATTGAAGGAAAGTAGCTTTGTCTTTGCGGTTACCATCCATTCTTTACCCCAATCCATTACAGACTGGAGGTCATTTTCTAAGTATTCAGCCATTGCCCCAGATATGTGCGCGTCCGTCTTGCCCATATAATGAGAGTAGAGCGTGGTGTCGTCAGCAAATATTCCTATCTCAGTCTCAATGACATCAGAGGGGGGGGGGACATTTATGAAGATCAAGAACAGTAGAGGTCCAAGGATGGATCCCTGGTTAGACCTCTTCAAAATTGACCTTTTTCTTCAAACATATGGAAACTGCTATTATTCCCATTCTCCAAGGTCTAAATTAGCTAAATATACCAGTTATTGTGATCTTGGACCTTGGCTATGCCTGCCTCAAGAGCCATGTAATTTTATTGTTGACGTTTTTCAAAAACGCTGCAAAATATGGGATATTATGTCCTTATTTTCATTGTAGCTTTCCAGAGGTTGATGCTATAGCATTGAAAGTGGTACCAAATGAAAGCTAATAACATTTTCTTGCATATGGTAGTAAGCACAATAAAACACATGAACACCTGTGTAAATTTTAACTAATTTTAATGCACAAACAACTGGGACACTACAAAAAATCAGTTTGGTAGTATGATAGCACTGCACTGACACATATATTGCATAAGAAACTGTCAGATAGGATGTTACTAATACATGTATTATCACTTGTTCAATGTGGCTTTTTTGAAACTGTCAAATTTTTTCCTGTGGTACTCCACAACTTGTAGTAAGCAGCTTCTTTGCCTTGGGTCACTTGTGATCTGAGTTGCAAAGTCACTCATTAGTTTCACACCTCTCTCAGCCACATCATTGGTCACTTTCACTGACCTCACAAACTTCTGTGCATTCCTGTAGCTGTCATTGTCTTCCCAGGTGTCAGCAGGAGTAGTGAGCCAGTCACATTTCACTCGAAGAGCATCAAACAGAAAGTGAGACTCTGGCCCTACCAGGTCTGTGAGAACTGTAGCTGCATTGATGACAGGAAACACTGGCTTGCCTTTCCTGTAACTCTCAGGTTTCTCTGTTTCTGACAGCTTGACTGCGAGCTTCTCTTTTGCAGACTTGGTCATGCTGGCATGTGAACTGAACAAGGTGAATGGCACTAGTTCCTGGGTCAGATACCAGCGGTGGTTGTTCATTTTCTTGAGAACAGAGGTTGCCAGTTCATAGTCATACTGTTTGTATTGCAGCATGTTCTTCATAAGCTGGAGGTCATGGATAGGTGCATCAGCTGCAGATGTGGTGGTCACCCAGTGGCTGGTGTAGAATAAGGTCAGGAACTTGTTCATCCTCTCCAGCTTGAAGATAGTGTCCGTGTTGTATTTTAGTTCCTTGGAAAACATGAGCATCTTCATACAGTAAATGTTCCTGGCCATCCAGCGGGCTTGGTGAATGGCACTTGGCTTGGCCCAGTGGATACCTCGAGGAGGTTCCTCACCAAGCAGGATCAAGCACAGCTCTGCCACCTCTCTGTAATCTGCCCTCGGACTTGCTTCCTCAAGGAAATTGCTTAAGACTGCAATTGTGCTTGTCCTCTTCTGGTTCAAGTCTTGTTCAACTAGGCCCAGAACTCTTGGGCAGTCCTTAACCAACTTGTCCCACTTCTCTTTCACATTGCTGAACATTGGGTTGTCAGGACTCTTGACCTTGCTGAACACAGCCTCCCATACACTTCCAATTATTACCTCTGATATGTGATGGCGACAAGCGAAGTAGAATACCTTTTTGCCTAGTTTTTCTTCAATCAGCTTCGCTGCACCCTTGTTGATGCCACTGTTGCTTGCTGTGGTATCAAATACCAAGCCTACAATGTTGTCTGTGAGACCCCATGCTTTAATCAGTTCCAATGTAGCATTACACTGTTGGATTCCTGTGGAACTTTCTATGAAGGGCACACCAAGCAGCTTCCCTTCTTCATACTGTGGAGTACCAGAGACGAGCACTGCAAGACTTTCCACTGAGTATCTTTCACCAAGAACATCCCGTAGAAGTTTTCCATCCCAGTGTAGTGTGCAGTAATCTGGCGGACTTTCCTTGAAGTTATTCATGTAATTTTGGCACAAGTTATGACGAGTGTTTATCCTATTTCGTCTTGTAGTAGAGGCTGATATAACAAAGTCATCAAGATCTGCGCCTCCTGCCTTCAACACTGCAGACACCATGGCTGTAGTCTGGTTGTCAGAGAGTGACAACCGATCTGCAGTGCTACAAATCTCTTCACTGGTCATAACTGAGTGTGGAAAGTGTAAGGTTATCGTACTTGGTTTTGATGAACAGCTTGGTGTTGTCTCAGTGTATTCTAGACCCTCACAAGTACCAGAGCCTTGACTGTTCTCTGGGTCTTCATCACTTGAAATTTTCCCAACTTCTGCTGCTGCAGCAGTCACTGATGATAACATTCTCTCTTCTCTTTCTTCTCGGAAGCTTTTCTCTCTAGACTTCTTCTCAAACACCTTATCATGACCTGACATGTGTGCCAGGCGAGTTGTCTGTTGGTCCAAGTAGAAATTGACGTCCTCTTCCTTGGTCTCCTTTGTGAGCAGCCTGTTGCTTCTTATCTCCTCCACAACATCCTTTGCTCCAATATCAAATAACTTGTCTAAGTCCTTCAGAAAGTTAGCTCGTTTCTCTTCCTTTGGTTTGTTATTTCTTCCCTTGTTTTTAACAATTTTCCTGTACTTTTCATGGAGGATCATGAAACGGTTGACTGCATTTGGTCTAGTTAGTGTTTTAATCCTTGCCATATTCCAGAATGGCAAAATGACATCCACTGTATCATGGGCTAAAGACCTATTGTCACTGTTAGGATTATCCTTCCTCAAATGCAGGAAATACTGGAACACCTGGCGATTAGTAGGAAGTTGAGAGCCCCTGATGCTGGAGCTGGGTTGCCCAATGAGATACACATCACTGAATGACCTTGTGGCAGGAGTTGCCACCTTTCTTCTCTTTTCAGTTGGTTCATCCCGTTCACTTGTATCGCTGACCACTTTCCCACAGCATAGTTGTCTTCCAGATGCCATGTTGTCAGCAGTTCACAAATCTTAACAAATCAGCTTTAACTTACAATCTGAAATGAAGAGATAAAACATACTTAGTGATAATAAATTATATACATGCATTAAGAGTAACATTTCTGAGATAAAGTTATGTATTATATGATGGCATCCTTTCCAAGCATAAAAAATATATATGTTTGTGCATTAAAATTAATTAAAATTAACACAGGTGTTCATGTGTTTACTACCATATGCAAGAAAATTTTATTAGCTTTCATTTGGTATCACTTTCAATGCTATAGCATCAATCTCTGGAAAGCTACAATGAAAATAAGGACATAATATCCCAAATTTTGCAGCGTTTTTGAAAAACGTCAACAATAAAATTACATGGCTATTGAGGTAGGCATAGCCAAGGGCCAAGATCACAATAACTGGTATATTTAGCTAATTTAGACCTTGGAGAATGGGAATAATATCAGTTTCCATATGTTTAAAGAAAAAGGTCAATTTTGAAGAGGTCTAATCCCTGGTGTACACCAGCATTTATGTCATGCTGCTTAGATGAATGGCTATTGAGGACAACCTGGATCTTTCTTTTTGTTAGGAAGGATTTAATTATATTAAATATTTGTCCAGTAATACCATATGAGTGCAGTTTTAGGAGAAGCCCTTTATGCCAGACCTTATTAAAGGCCTTGGATATATCAAGCGCTACCGCCCTAGCTTCACTTACTTTGTCCAGTGTATGATATATGCGTTCAGAGATGATTGTTAGGAAATCTGCGGTAGATCGTGCTTGTCTAAACCCGTATTGATGATCAGAAAGAAGTTTAGCATTAACTAGGTACCGAACTATCGCTAGATTGATTAATGATTCAAAGATTTTAGCAAAGATCGAGAGTAGACTGATTGGGCGGTAGTTTAGAGGATCAGTTCTATCTCCAGAATTCTTGAAGACTGATACCACAGAGGCAATTTTCCAACTATCAGGGAAACAAGATTCAGCAAGGCATCTGTTGTATAGTTTGGAGAGGACAACCCAGCTCAGCAGAGTATTTCTTTATTACTATTACTGGTATAAGATCAGGCCCACAGGCCTTGGAGATGTCAAGGTTTTTCATGATGACTTTGCCCTGAGATGAGGTGATGACCAGGTTCTCAAGTGTGGCTTCAGTCCGCAATGGGAATTTAGGGAGGGGTGGTTTGTTGAGTCCAAAGTGGAGTTAAAGTTTACGAACGGGAAGAATTCCTGTTTTCTTGGTCAGAATTTATCCATCTAACACCTATCGTTGGCTTGTTTTAGACTTTGAAATAGTATTTTCAAGCTCCTTAAATCAAGTGCCTTAGTTCCTTGTATGTAGCGATTTCCATAATATATATATATATATATATATATATATATATATATATTATAATAAATATCTTAATAGCCACATACATATACATTTTGTCTTAACGAAGACCTTTCGGCGTGGCTATATATATTTAGCCGGTCGCACAATTCGAATCCTGGATTGGTCACCTTAGTTTTCCATCCAACGCTTTTATCGTGACAACCGTCGTTACAGCCATATGGAATAGAAGTGAAATAAATACTATCACTCTTTTTAGCGAATATATCATAAGCCGTCGAGGGCGATCGTCCTCCCAAGGGAGTAAACGCTCTCAATATTGCTTAGCTGGAAGCTTTTGATTACTTCTCTTTAATAGGGCTTGTCAGAAGGAAGGTTTAAGTAATTATTTTTAGAATAAAGAGTTTAATATACACATATATGTTTCGTTTTAACCAAGACTCATATATATATATATATATATATATATATATATATATATATATATATATATATATATATATATATATATATATATATATATATATATATATATATATATAGTACATGTGTTATATTAGTCTTTGTAATCCGTTGAAACTTCAGTGTTAATAAAAAGTGCTCAATGACAAGTAGAGCTGTCTTTTAGCATATATATATATATATATATATATATATATATATATATATATATATATATATATATATACACCGGGGGTGGACAAAATAATGGAAACACCTTATTCATTTCGCATCAATTTTAAAACACTTATAAAAATTGAAAAAAAATTACCAAAATGTTGGTTTCGTTTTTTTATTTATTTTTATTGTTATTCTGAATTAATTAGTTAAATTTATTTTTTATTTAAGATGGTGCATATTAGTGAGAAAAAATTAAATAACAGATCTATCAGATTTACAAAAGGGGCAAATTGTTGATGCCCGTATGATAGGTGCTACTGTAACGGAAGTGGCTGAGATGGTGGCCGTATCTTGAGGAACTGTCTCGAACGTGATGACAGACTATTAAAAAGAAGGGAACAGATGCTCATCTAAAGAAATTTTGAAAGAATACCGGAACTGTCTGAAAAACGTTTAGAGTGGTGTAGAAACGTCAAAAATTGGTCCCCAGAGCGGTAGCGATTGATATATCCGAAGCTTTTGACAAGGTCTGGCAAAAAGGACTTCTCATAAAAATTAATTCATACGGTATTACTGGACCAATAATTAGTATAATTATATCCTTCTTTATCCAAAAGAAAGATCCAGGTTATCCCCGACGGCCGTTCATCCAAACAACATGAGATAAATGCAGGTGTACCCCAGGGATCGATCTTTGGTCCTTTATTGTTCCTGATTTTCATGAACGACCTCCCTGATGACGTTGTGTCTGAGATGGGTATATTTGCTGAAACCACTCTCTACTCTAGCTATGTGAGTAAAACGGACGCGTATGGGATGGTTTCAATGTGATTCCATTATTTTGTCCAACCCTTATATATATATATATATATATATATATATATATATATATATATATATATATATATATATATATATATGTGTGTGTGTGTGTGTGTGTGTGTGCGAGATTTTATATATATATATATATATATATATATATATATGTTAAACAGTTAACTAATTTCGAGGTATATTTCACAAGTAAAAAATTTCAAACGGTTTAAAATAGAAAATTTAGCTCCTTATTTAACACATCACCCATCAATGCGAGAAGACAAACATCAAATGTATCATCACTCCTTACATCAACCCACAGTAAATAACAATCCGTTAACCACCAAGACAACTATAACTACAACAATCATTGTTGCCAAATCTACAAACCTCTCCTTACAGATTCCTCCATCATTCCACCCAACCTTCAATTAAAGATCAAACTTCCTACACGTGTTTCTGCAATTCGTAATAAGAATATATTGGGGGAAAATGCCACCAGTTTGCATAATCTAAAAAGCAACCAGGAACAACTAAACGCATTCATCGACCGAACGGCACTACGATTTAACTAACAATAGTGCAAGCTATATGAAAGTCATACTATTACAAACATATTTCAATTCAACACAGCCACGTAAGATTTACGAAATCAAATGGATACGCAAATTACGCACACACCAACGGACTTAATTCAGACATGCGAATTTTACATAACTACAACGACAGCTGAAAAACATAGTAATTTTGAACTCACAGGCGTGATTACAATACAACGCATTTGGAGTGAATATGCGTATTTCTACAAACATTGCACGCGAGAATAATAATCTGAAAAGATAAGAGCTAACTACGACATTGATTTCGTTTCACTCTTGACTGACGAAGGTGGTCATCGAAAATGTTCAACATATATATATATATATATATATATATATATATATATATATATATATATATATATATATATATATATATATATATATATATAAGGAAATTGTTGTTTGCTTGAAGCATTGCTGGTAAATATAAGTGTAAATTTGTAATCCGAGGCAGGAACAATGTGATATAAGTACCGGAAGGTGGAACAGATGAACAAAAATAAATGAGAAGAGGAAATAAGAATGGAATCTCAAATCAATTTATTAATATTTCACGTAAAACAGATTAAATACCAGAACAGTAAATAGAAAAAAAAGTTTACTGTCAAGCAATTAAAAAGTCCGGACAAAAGTTAAACTTTAATTTTCGAGAGCGGGACCTCTCATTATCAAAAGATCAAAAATATGACCGAGTGGTCGAATATATATATATATATATATATATATATATATATATATATATATATATATATATATATATATCCACGGACATGTGTGTCCTCGTCTTATGACTCGTAAGCGTGGTTGAACCTACACAGATATGGAACCGAGACCACAGAGTTTAAAGCTCGACGCTCTACCACTAACCACTAGTGGAAGGAATGTATTACTTTTAGAGATGTCATTTATTTGTTTATTTTATGTCGTAAGTATCGCTGTAAAACGACGAAACACGTGTCCGTGGATAATTATATGTTTTAAATATGTTTAGCTCCTCATATGGAGGCATCACATTGGTGAAGAGAAAAGTTATTCCCATCTAGCATTTAGATAAAATGTTTTTCCGTATAAATATTAATTCAAATATCGCACAGAAATCAACAAACAAATTATATATATTCAAAATAAAGACTTTCTGCTCATTAATACGTGTTTTTTTTAATTCTTTATACAATAAAATTGTGCTTGATCTCCATTATTGGTAATACATATGTTATGTTTATTCCATACAATGTTATACGGTTGAAGTCATAACGAAAAAAAAGAAAAAGAATGAGGCTTCTTGTAAATTGTTAAATAAACACTGATAATACAGCACGAAGCACTCATAAATGTTCTGTAATTTTTTTCAAATTAACAATATTTACCAATATTTATTAATTTGTTGTTTTTTCTCTTTCTGGGGAAAAGATTGAATTATTTTTTTTGAAAATCCATGGGTTAAAGGACTTTTAAATTTACCTTTGTTTTATTATTACATTCTTTCCCCCCTCTCTCTCTCTCTCTCTCGTTCTCTCTCTCTCTCTCTCTCTCTCTCTCTCTCTCTCTCTATATATATATATATATATATATATATATATATATATATATATATATATATATATATATATAAGCTTACCGCAACACTTTTTGAAACAATTTACATATTTGTCTTATTTTTCAGAGTGGTTTTCAAATTTCTATGAGAAGCTCCATCCATCGGTCTTTGCTTATGGTTTAATAGCATTTCCATCGCTAAACGCGCACATTGAATGGATGCATCTTATTTCAGATGCGTCTATGCATCTCTGTAAGAGGTTTGTCTGTCGGTCAGTCGCATTTTCGTCGATCAATCGCGCTTGTTATAATAGGCAGTTTAGTTGGTCTGTCACACTTTACTTTGAAATAGGATTTCCATCGCTAAACGTGCACATTAGCTAGACGCATCTTAATTTGAATAGATCTAAGCATCATTATGAGGTTCTTTTCCAGTCGGTCGGTCGCTCTGTCACGTTTAAACTTAAAATATCAGTTTCGTTTTTCTGTAGCACTTTAATTTTTAAGAGCGATGAAAATTCTATATGAAACTTAAGTGTGACAGACCGACGAACATAATATTAGAAAACCCGTTATAAACCGACGAACATACGGCTATAACCTTACGTGGTACAAACTAAGAAAATATTATTGCAAACTTAAGTGTGACATATCGACAGATCAGTACTAAGTATCCCATGTACTAAGGATTGAACCTTCAACTCTCATCATTGGTCTGTCACGCTTAAATTTTAAATTGCATTTTCGCCGGTCTGTCACGGCGCTTATGTGTGAAATAGCATTTTCGGCTGTCTGCCAGTGTTCATTTTGAAATAGCATTACCATTGATCGCTTTAAGTTTTAATAGGATTTTCATTTGATAAAAAGCGCATATTGAAAGTGTGCTCATCTCAAGAATATCCGTTCTTGTTTGTTTTTAACTCAAACGATTGGAAGAGAAGAGATCTTTCTTGACTGTAGCAATGTTTATTTTTGTCCAGCGTTCCCTGTTTGGGAAAGCTTGATATCCCCACATAAAACATCGACTTTGTGTCTAACTTTACCCTCGTGGGAAGGGGATTAAAAAGGGACTAGCAATTGGGTCTTCCTTGATGTGTTGCCCCTTTATGACGCTTTTCCTGACCCTCTGACTAGGATCAAAGTGTGTTGTCTCATTCTCCACTGTAAATGAATTTGTAAAAAGTTGTATTTATGAATAAAATTTACATTTTCTAAAATCAATTTCGGGATATTTTTTAAGTAGGATGGCTCTTAGAGTAAATGTGGTATTGTGGTGACTGAGATGATTTTAACCAAAAGTAGGCTAGTTAATTTAAGAATTGCTCCAATCAAGAAGGATTTATCCTCATCTGACCGAAGGACAGAACAGATACTACACTTTGAATTATGTGTTTGTCATAAGGTAAAAATATACAAGTAACAAATTAGGCATAAGGTCATTAAAAGTGTGGAGAAATCGGTGTAGTTGGTCATCCTTGGTCTAATGTATAAATTTGTGTCTCATCCAGAGTGCTCCTTTTTAGAGAGCTTCATACCACCCACATAAAACATGAACCTTGTGTCTAACTTTGACTTTGTGGAGAGGCAAGTAAATAGGTACTCGAAATGAAAGCCAGGGCCTTGGGGTGGAACTACTTAAAAAAAGAAGAAATGTTCTAACATTCGAATAAATTCTTTCTCTCTCTGCACGCTTTGCCCGGCCCCCACCTTTACTCCCGACCGGATGGACCACAACGCGCATGCCCAGAAGGAAAGAAACTTCTCTCCTGAGTGTCGTCGCAACGCCCGCGCATTGTGTCTATCAATCAACAGAGACGGCTTTATTCTTTCAGGAATATGTTTTTTTGTGGTTTGAGAAATGTCTTCGCTTTGCGCGGGCATTTTCTCATTAATGTCACTCTCTGTTACACAGACGGCCGTTCTCGCTTCCTTGTCTTGCTTTTGTTTGTAGAGACTGTTGTATTGTATGTTCGTCCTGAAAGCTTGATAAAACAGATGAGAGTCGGGGTCAACATGAGTCGCATTCAAGTGTCAAGTTTATGTATTATATTGCCTTCGGAAACATTTATTACATACTTTTATTCTCCAACTTTCTCCCCCATCTCTCTCCCCCATCTCTATCTCTCTCTCTCTCTCTCTCTCTCTCTCTCTCTCTCTCTCTCTCTCTCTCTCTCTCTCACCATTCTCATTGATTATGAGTATGTGTGTATATCTTCGTGTGCCTTTCCTATTTTTCGCACAGAATCTTTAATGTTTCGGGATTTTTGCGATGAGGATTGATAAATACGTATTATTTGGATTATTTGACTACTATTCTCATCTTGGTTGCTAATTTCACAACGTTTCGGCCGATGTAACCTCCGACCTTCTTCGGGGGCATTTTTTCGAACTCGGGAATTTCTATGTCGAACTCGGGAACCTATATAGAATTTCGAACTGAACTTTATTTAATCCACAAGGGTAGATTGGTGTCGTTCCGTCAGCCATGACTGGGTAGAAGTGTTAATTTTTATATTGTCCTTGTTATTATCGCCTGTAGTAAGGATTGAACCTTTAACCCTTGAAAGCTGTCACTAAGAACCGATTGCTTCTTCTTCTTCTTTCGTGTGAATCAGATGATTCTGGTGTTGGCATTAGTTTCCCCGATGTTTTTCTAGTTAGAGATCTTTCTGGAAAGACATCGGGTACTTACAGGAAGGACCACGAGAAGGTTGCCAACATCCCTAAGTGAAAGTGGTACTGTGGAACCGACTGGATTCGAACATGGAACAACCAGGTCTTCAGTCCGTATCGTTATCCACTTAACCACCGTCACCTACCAGTTGCTAATCAACGGCTTTAACCGCTACACGTGGACGATTCTAGTAGGAATTTTGGGAGCTTTGAATCTTATCCTGTCTAGAAGTTCTCAGAATTGATACTAGAATTTCATCACATGGATACATGTCGTAACGATTAAAGGCCTTTTATCTCTATCTTTCTTTTTTTGGCGTGCGGTCGCATCTATAACCGTTGACTTGTCACGCGTAAGTTTGAAATGGCATTTTCGTTGGTCTGTAACACTTAAGATTGTAATAATATTTCGAAAGTCTGTTACGCTTAGGTTTTTAATAGCATTTTCGGTGGTCGCTTACGCTTCAATTTGTAATTAGCATTTTCGTCGATCTGTCACATTTAAGCTTGCAATAATATTTTCTTAGTCTGTAACACGTATTCTTCGTCAGCTTGTAACGGTTAAGCTTTGAATCTTATTTTCGCCGAGCTGTCACATTTAAGTTTGAAATGGCATTTCATCGGTTGCCACGCTTAAATCTGAAATAAAATTTTCATCAGTTTGTGACGCTTACGTTTGAAACAGCATTTTCATCGATTGAATGATCGCATCTTCAAAATATCCGTTCTTGTTATTCTCAGAATCATGACGACCCGAATGTACCATTTTTGTTGTTTCAAAGATGTCTGGCATGAAACGCCGATGAAAAGAGTGACACGCGGAATGGCATACATCGGGCTGTAATCGTAAATTACTTAAGGGTTTTAAAAAGACAGAAATCTTCTTAAGTTTTCTTTCTAGCCAATTCTCAATTACTGTCTCTGTTCGTCGGTCGGTCCCATTCAAACTTGCTCTTCTTGTTGTCTTGAAATTTCTCCTTAAAATTTGATGGGAAATAAGAGTAAATCGGTTAAGCTTTTGCTAATTTCTTGTAAATAAGTTTTTTAGACAATCTCCTCACTTCATTTCTTTTAGGTTCAAATTGGACAGCTGATGACACTACACATAATAATTAATGGTTTAATTTCGTTGTTAATAATTTCTTTTTAGGTTTCCCTTTTTGGGGATCATAAGGCAAACTTTATAATCTACTATCGAAACATTGTAAAATTGTTTCATTCAATAAATACACAATTCAACATGTAAAAACATATGAGTTACATTTTAAAGTTCATGAAAATCTTTTTCAACCACCTAATTTAAGAATCCTATATTCGGAACATCAGGAAGTTTCATGGGATGTCCTGTTGACCTTACAGACTCGAGGCGTTTCCTTGAATAGTGGCGATGGAAAGGCGCTCGTAAAATCAAGTCAATTCGCGGTAGCGCGTCATTAATAGACCAACGCTGTTAAGGAAGACTCGTCTGGCGGGGCCTATCGCTCCACTCGACAGCGATGGGTTGGAATAAAAATCTGTCGAGAAAACCGGAGTATTTTTGTCCTTTGCTGACGCTGACGTCTAGGGTTTATCGCCGATCTCGTTATTGACGACGCCGCAAATGTGTCGACATAAGTCGCATCCCATAATAGTATTTTTATAGTGATTACATGTAAACAGCTTGAAAATCATAGCTCTAAGAATAACATTTTAAAAAACATTTATTTTAGAGTAAAGAATAAAGGATTAGTTTCACATATAAATTTAACGTAAAATGATCGCCTATCATCGGGCCAGGTAGTGTTTTCAAGAACAAGGGTATCCCTTTCAATGTTCATATGTCCTAATTTGGAAATAAAATACTGACTTATGTCTTAAGGAGTGTTGTCTGCGTGTATGTCCAGAGCGATGAAATGGGCTAGGCTGCAGAGAGGGAGGGAGGGGGGAACGGGGTGGCGGGCAACGCCGGATACCCTGCTAGTACATAAATAAAAGAGTAAGTTTGTTTTGTTTTTTGCTTTTGGGGCTGTTATAGAAATCTATATGCTAACAGTTAGAAAATTCAAATTAGTTTCAATAATTTTTTCAAGGAATTTCATGATTCTAATTTTCCCTCGATTGCATCTGGCGTCACTAGGGTCCAATTAAGGATTCCAATTATCGTTTACATGAGATGCAATTGAAAACCTATACCAAGATCAAACACAACTTTTCTCGAGTTTAACTTTTTTGAGGAATCCAATGGTCGTATTAATTTTGTATTACGAGACTTTACAATAATATCGTTAAGTCTGCACCGGGCATTCATGTACAGCAAATAAAATGGTAAGATGGTGATTTGGTTTGGGAACACGAGTACACAGGGTTTACATTACTTCCTGGGCAACGCCGGTGGTGACATCTAGTATTAATATATAAACCGTAAATAGTCGTGTAGTGAACACACTTTTTAAACGAACTCGGAAAAAAGCATCGTTACTTCCGCGAGATGTTTTTGAAGCGCCGAAAAAAACATCTGTCGTGTACTGAATGTAAATTCCTTGTTTTGAGGAGAAAATTTTATCTTAAAAAGTCGTTCACTACACGTATATATATATATATACATGTGTGTGTGTGTGCGTGTGCGAGGTCTGCTGTCTTTATTCGGCTCTGTGCCGATAATTAAAAGTTGATTTTCACGTTATATCTATTCGTATAACGTTAGGTATGTGTATACGATTATATTTTTGTATGTACAGTATTAATTTCTAAACTAATTAACCGATTATTATAAATTTTCAAACGCAGATGTGAGACTTAAGCTGTCGTAATGTGGGCAATATTTGGTTTAATAGTATACGTTTTATGCAAATGGAGCAATAAAGGGGTGTTTTGAAGGGTTTTAGTGGCATCATATGGGCACAACCGCCTATTTTAAAATTCACATATTCAGGTTCGCCTTGAATTTAATTGATTCATACCTTTTTTATGGAAATTGCTCTAGGCAAGGCATGAAGCCACTTGATGTAAGGATTTAAAAAATACTAATTCATAGTAATAATAAAAAACTAGCCAATGATAAGTGTTAGACAGATAGATTTCGACACAGAAAACAGAAATTCTTCCCTCTTTGTCAGAAATATCGCTCATGGAATGTGGGGACTAAAGGACAAAATAAGGGAAGCGAGAGTTACGAGGCTGCCGAAAGTAAACACAAGGTCTACTTTCTACTTTATCTGCGTTATGATCAATACCATTAGATCCCATAAGATTGAGCCTTAAATTTTAAACCTTTTCTTGAATCAAGATCATATAATGGATTTTGATTAAAGACATCAGATAGCATTATATCTTGATTTTAATGTTCATCAGGGGACTCAAAAGTGGTTCAAAATTGGTCTGTTTGAGGAATTAATTTTACCCGTGCTGTGACGAGTATTCTTCTATTTATGTTTATATACAAAGACAGTCGTCGGATTACGGCTCTTCAATTTGTCGTGTGTTTCAAGCTTAAAAACAGCAGTCGGAGATATTACTCATACGCTATCTATTTAACCACAAAACTAAGGGAAATTAAAATGTTTTATATGTTTTTACATTATCGACTATCGATAGAACTCAATTATATTTACGAAGAGCTATCCTATACGATAATGGAAACCATTACCTAGAGCTTAACCGACGGGTAGAAAGCAGAAACAAGTGTCTAAGCTCAGTGAATTTTATTACTCATTGTTTATATATATATACAATTTCTTGATAAAGAAAACTTGATCAGAGTGTCCAATTACCGGGTAAGAGTCTAATATATTTATTAATTAAAATATTTGCATTTTGGATGTCGTTATACCCATGGTTTCCTTGCCAAAAATGACAATTCATCGGTGATTGTACAGCTGCTTTGCATTAACGAATCCATTTCCGTCCCTTGCGAAAATCCGGTATTAAAAATCCGGATTTCTTGAAATAAAAAGTTGTGATATATTATAATTAGGTCTGTGGGATCAAACGTATTCTTACTAAGTGGATTTAATGAAACAATTCAATACATCCCAAAGACTCATTTATTTATGTAGCACTAACAGTAAGAGAAGAATTATCTAGTTTACATCTCCATTCTCTCTAAACACAATGTAGGCAAACCCTTCCTAAAATTGGTCGATAAAAACTTCCCACCTCAGTACTAACTCCACAATCTTTTCCACAAGAGCAAAGTAAAAGTTGCCATCCATGTGTACCTCCTAAAAACAATGGTAAGTAAAAGGCCTATTAAAGAGGAAGAAAAAACGTTTCGTAAAATCCGTATATATTAGGCTAGACTCGTCCAAGTTTACCTCAATAAATGGGTTAAATCATATATAGGAATGACACAGGGCAGTTTTAAACAAAGATGTTACGCCAATCAAACCAATTTCAGAAACAATGATAAAATCTTTAAACGAGATTTTGGAACCGGGAGAATGACAACACTCAATATAATATATAGTGGAGAGTCCTGGAAATCCAGCCATGGTATACACACGTACTAAAAATGCCACCTTTGTACGACTGAAAAGCTGAGAATGCTCCGGAAGATACACCGCTTCCGAAAATATATATAATTTCATTTCATGTCGATACAGACATGACCATCTAATTATCAGACAACGTCCACATAGGAAGTAGATTATAATAAAGCATCCATTATGATTAACAATATCTATTCGATTCACCAGGTAAGTAATGTATGTGCAGATGCACGGTATTCCATGTGCCTGAAATCTACCTTATTTCAGGATTGCTTTCTTATAGAATAGTTGCCCTAATTTCTTTTAGAATTGTGTCTGCTCTACTATTTAATCCATAGCTATACTATACTTTTTTTATATATATTTCACCCAAGATAAGGCAGGACGCCACTGTAGACGTAAGGGGCTACTGAGAACTAGGGAGTAGGTTTAGGGTGTCATTCTAAGTTGGGAGCTGTGCAGCAAGATGTCCGTTTATATTCGTTTTAAACCTCTGCATGTCGGTACTGTCGGGGAAACAGGGAACAGGGAGGGAGTTCCAGATGCCAGCAGTACGAGGAAAGAAGCTATTGGAGTAGAAGGCTCTCCGACATCTGGGGACCTCCACAGTGAATGGATGGGGTTTAACTGATTGTCGATTTGGTCTAGTGAATTTCTGTCGAGGAGGCGCCAGAGTAGCCAGTTCATCGGAGGATAATCCATTGAAGTATTTGTAAAACAAGCACAATGGTTTGATCTAAAATGACTTTAAGGCATCAGCGGAAATTTAACATTGCATTTCAAGTGCATATACTACATCTAAAGTACGTATACGAAATACTTGTAAACATTAACGTGGACTTCTTTGGCAAAAGAAAAACAAACATGATTGTTGACAGACAGACAAACACACGCCGTTTATAACATAAATACGTTGGCGGGGGTGTTCGTCTTTAGAGTAAACATCAGAAGTGTCCACAGGCCGCGATTTGTGGGGGAGGGGGTTGCTTTTGTTTTCTATAAAATTCTGTTCATAGAAAAGGAAAGTGAAGAAGAAGAAGAAGAAGAAGAAGAAGAAGAAGAAGAAGAAGAAGAAGAAGAAGAAGAAGAAGAAGAAGAAGAAGAAGAAGAAGGCGACAAAAACATCAGACAGTAAACGGCGATTGTGGTGGCGGTGGCGTCATCGTTATCGTCGTCATGTTGGGTTCCGTTGGCGGCCGTGGTGATGTCAACCGCAATTTTGACAATTGACCGCCTTGATGGTGCGCAGCGTAGTTTATTTAAACGCGCCATTTTTTTTTATCACCCGTGTTTTCTTTCTTCGACTGTCAATTAACGCTACTGGGGGTGGGCACGTTGTGTAGGTACTCGAACGACTCACTTTGGTTCGAGACCAAATAAGTTGTTGGGACAGGTGGAAATACATTCACTACGTGTGCGGTAAAAACATGGCAGATATTCTGCCGAATGAATTGCCATCGAATGAAAGAAAATGAGAATCTATTTTGTCGAAATAAAAATAACTCGTGGGTGGGGTCACGACCTTCGTTAAGAAAGCCTGTTCGATCAAAAATGACGTCATACATTTTGGTGTAGGACCCTCTTAACTTTCCAGAATGATTTGTAGCTTTTTGTAAATAGTATTAGAAAACGTTTAAAATTGCAATAAAAAAGAAAGTAAAGGAACACCATCTGATTTATACTAAAACTAAACTTATTCGATATTAATTTTTTAAAATAACAATAATTAATTAAAAAAGAAAAGTGTGTGTTGTTGCTGCATTTAAGTAAATAAACATTATGTTGTTTCATAGAATTTAGGGATTGAAATTCGTTATATTATTTTGATTGTGAACAATCTGAAAACAATCTTCTTTACAGAAGGTATTAAAATAAATGCATGCAAAGTCGAGCAAAGTCGATTATACTTTTTCAAAGTTCCAATATCAACCTATTTGTTTTGTACAACGTATGTAATTACGTGTGTTCCTATTTACTTGCCTCTTCACGATGACAGAGTTAAACACAAGGTCGATTTTTAATGTGGGTAATCCAGCTCCTAGAAAGGAGGGCCACTGAATTGGGACAAAAATTTAAATTGTTTCAATATAGAAGGATTACTCTCTCACTGACCGAGGACAGAAAGGTTCAAGTGTAGTATCAGAACAGATACTACACTTTAAATTATTGATTTGTTAAAATTATTAAAAATACTATTTAAATTTATGATGTTAAGGAACTGTAATTATGAATTTAGCGAACAAAAATACAGTAAAAATTAAAACAATACATAAATGAACAATGCATTTTGTAAGTGTAATAAAAGTGAAAAACTATTTGGAAATAAATATATAAATATTTTGCTTTACATTGTATTTCTTATCCTGAAATGAAATTCTTTTTAAACTGTTCAAAATATAACTTTAATTTAATGTTTTAATCGTTGTCTTTTTCTAGCATCACACGTAGTTAAACTGTTTTAGAATTTTATTACAAACAAAGAACTTTTTGGCACAAAAAATAAACCTTGATAATTATTTTATGCAAAAAGAAACATGTTTTAACGGACTTTCTAGTCGATAATATTTTATTGCTAAGAAATTGTTTTTAAAAATATTGTCGACAAGTGTACATAAACGTTCAATTTTATATACGTTCAAAATTAAATTAGAATTTTCTATCAGGATAAACAAAACGTTTTATGTTATGCAGACTTGTTATTGTGTAAAAGATATTTCAAACTTTATTATTAAAAAAACAAGCAAGTATTTGTTTGTTATATCATATTTTCCTATCAAGACAAGTTTGTCATCCATCTTGAATTTTAGTCTAAATTAGTTTTGTTATAGTTTTATCTTCAAATCACTATCAGACTTCCACTTCGAAAACGACATGAACAAAACCATCAGTATCTTTTTTTAAATAACAAACAATTACTAAATCAAAGATGAAATAATTTAAGAGAAAAATTACCACCGTCATATGTCTACATATAATGTGTAACCGTTCCCTCCGAATTGTCTTGTTTATCTTCTTCGAACCAACCACTGTGACGTCAGCAGAAAAACAAGACTCAATGGAATTGCTTTCTCTTTACGAAGGCCACCGCTCATCCTGATCGGAGGATTCAGAGGTAGATAATGCGAGTTCTTTATATATGTCTCTTTTCTTTTTCATTTTACTTGAATCAGCTCTCAGAGGTCAAGGGAGGCCTTACTAGTTATAGTTTTACCTTAACCTTAGTATCAAAATTCCACCTTGAAAATGACATTAGCAAAACCATCTTAAATACCAAACAATTAATAGATCAAAGATGAAATAATTTAAGAGAGAAGTTACCACCGTCATATGTCTACATATAGTGTGTAACCGTTCCCTCCGAATTGTCTTGTTTATCTTCTTAGCACCAATCACTGTGACGTCAGCAGAAAAACGGGACTCAATAGAATGGCTTTCTCTTTACGAAGGCCACGGTTGGGTTCATACTCCGAAATAGCGATTTTATTTAGGCAAAAATAAACGGTTACAGGAAATATTTAAAAAAGAAAAAACGAAGCCTGCAAAAGTTCACGTTCGACTTAGGCACAAAGCCCGAATCGTTATGGGAGGGGGTTGTTGGTCATACAATTGGTCAGTCTATGTGCACTTTACCCTTAGATAGACTCTCTCATTAATCAGAATACCTCATTCACTCTGTGGGTTGGTCCTACTTAGGTGGTCCCCAATTTGTTGAATATATTTTTATTGGAA
The DNA here is from genome assembly GCA_963556195.1 of Sepiola atlantica. NCBI lineage: Eukaryota > Metazoa > Mollusca > Cephalopoda > Sepiida > Sepiolidae > Sepiola > Sepiola atlantica. Next base: position 63,536,748 of record OY744519.1, read on the forward strand.
AAAAGCAATAGCGATGGTGACCTCATGCTTATGTCAAAACCCTCTTCTTTCAAAATAGTATTTTACTACCTCATCATTCGCACTTTCTCCTCCTCTTCACATGCAAACACACACATATAATACATTGTATCCAGCTTAACAGTAAGTACAATTGATTACTGATTATTGATTATTAATATAGCTCTATCTGAAATTAATATAGTTCTATGTTCGGTTGAGTTCCAATTGTTTAGATATTCATTTTCTTGTTATATAAATATATATACAGACATATATATTTATGTTGAAGATAGCCTTATTCAGTACTTCCGCGACCGAACGCTTCCAAAACAGGGAAAAGAGTGATAAGTGGACAGATCTGGATTTGTTTTATTAGAAGGAGTTTTCGCGTAGAGATAGAATTCGGTGAAGGCCTCTAGTTGTGGAGCTGAAGAGCCGACGCCAAAACGGCGAAAAAGAGCTGATGACAATAAACAGACCGATCATCAAAGCTTCCACATTGTGTTGGGTGTTGGTCAAGTTATGTCTGATTCGGCTCCTCAATCTCTGACTGTTTTCGAAACAAATGCTTGTTTTCTACTACCAAAGCTTTGTGTGCTACAGTCAGCTATAAAACTGAATACTCCTAATATTATTGTGAAGACAGAAACATGGTTGCATCCATTAGTTCATGATCAAAAGATTCATCTGGCTGATTACTCCGCCTTCACAATGTGAAGATTGAACAGAAAGGGTGAGAGTACTGCTGTTTACACCAAATAATCTCCCAATCTCTCTTTTTGTCAACTGCCTTTTTTTCTTTCAACCAACTGAGAGTTATAATGCCATTTTTCGCACCCCGTGTTTTGGTGATGTTTGTCTTCCTATTTTGTCAATCTACCGTTCGCCTCAAGCAGTTATTTCTAATGACACCAACTTGCTCAACGCCATAAGAGCGGTAGCTGCTAACCATCAGGATTGTCTCATTCTGGGTGATTTTAAAGCCCATCGGTCGATGGGCATCTTCATTCTGTCGTTCAGCTAATCAATTTCATCAAACGCTTCTGGGAGTAGTAGAGGATTGTTTTCATCTACCAACACTTTTCCACGCCGACTAGATTTCGAAGAGGTCACCATCCCTCTACGCTTGATTTTATATTACTCTGTTTCCCCAGATCAGTATCTGAACTTTGTATTCTAATGCTGCTTAGAAAGAGTGACTATACGGTTTTGCGGTTTCGGCTACATACATCTTTTCTGTACCACTGCCCCAATTCGGCAACAAAGAATTTCTTCGACTACCAACTTTTAAGCCTTATTCAATACTGCAAACTCCTGTGACTGGGCATCACTCATAATGAGTGATTCGGTAGACGATTTCTGATGCGCGTTCAAACATACCATTGTTCAGCTTATTAATCTAGCAACCAAATGAATGAAGCAAAGCTTTGGCTAACTAGATAAGTGAAGCAAGAAAGAACTTCAAAACAATGATTTTCAGGAGGCGTTCGAGGTTTCCAGGCCCCAAGGATACAACGCAATGTATGTTGAACGGGGCGTAAAGCTGCACTATGAGAGAAAGATTGCAGAACAGACATACTACAATTTGAATCGTTTCTTTGGCCATGTTCCAGTCAAAAGTCGTTTGAATAACCTAATTGTCAAACTGAAGTATGAAGGGACTCCTATGTGAACGAAGCTAACCAATATTGCAATATTTTTGCTAACGTTTTATCTATAATCTAAAAAGGTGACGACGGTCGAGCTTCCCTACCGTTCTTTAAAGAAACTCAACCGATGTACAACTTTGTTATTTCACAAGACGACGTTCAGCGAGTTTTTCGATAACTTAATTGACATTAGAGCCCTAGTCCAGAAGGTGTTCATCCAAAACTTCAAGCACTCTCTTTACCCATCACTAATACCTTCACTCGGCTCTTGAACTTACCCATTCAAACTGGTGACATCTTTGAAGACTGACGAACAGTGACTATTTGTCTGATCTTCAAGAAGGGTGGCAGTGAACTAAAAGCCAGTCCAACTCACTTATTTCGTCTGCAAAGTCTTTGACTCTTCTAATCAGACGTGATGTCCCATCTTCTGACTACAACATCAATTTCTCAAGTCCAACACGGCTTCGTATCTGAGAGATCCTGTTAAACCAATCTCCTAATTATTGAGAAGTGGGGCACTAAAATCATGGATGATGACGAGCAAGCAAATATTGTCTTCCTTGACTTTGCTAAGGCCGTTTATTCAATGGACCTCGAAACTTCTACTCTACAAGCTCCAGGCCCATGGCTTTCAACCACACGGATGGATCAGGGTCTTCATTGCTGTATGTACCTTTCGGGTTCAAGCCAACTGCTCTCGGTCGAATTTTTCTAATGCGTCCCCAACGGTTCGGTACTGGTCCCCTTGCTGTTCTTGGTGTCTGTCAAGGATTTGCCATAGCGCATCTCCCACAAGGTTCTTCTTTTTGCCGATGACCTCAAGATTATTACTACCAGAAGTGGCTTCAAACATCTCCGTAGATGCCTCCATTAAATCTGGAAATAGTAAAACCTTTAGGATGTGTCTGTCAATGTCAACAAATTCTACCAATCTTGGTTCTTTACCCAACACGCCACTTGATTTCGAACCTGACTGAGTGATTGTGGACAGGACGATGCAGTCAAAGAACTGTGGTGCTGTGGTCGATTCCTTCTTAACTCCCACTGCCCAATGCAATCAAGCGGCAAATAAAGCCCGCGATGTGCTGTCTCTCATTAACCGCCCTTTTGTCACCGTGATAGCCGACATTTCCTACTACTATACGTATCTCTGGTGCAACCCATTATGAAATATGGAATCCAAACTTCATCCCCCTACTTCGTTCGGGATATCCAACATCTGGAGTTAGTTCAGAGATTTGCAACGCGGATGCTCCATGGACTCCACACAAAGTCCTACGAACAACGATTGAAAGCTCTCAACCTGTACTCGCTGGAGCATAAACGGCTTCATGGAGACATACATCATTCTCCTCATTATTAACATCATGCGCGACAACTACAATGTGCCTTGTGACATTTTCTTCACACCAGCTCCGCAGAGATTGCTTCGTGGAAACTCAGACAATCTGTACCTAGGACGATTTCGGCTTAATCGTCGGAAGGCGTCTTTTTCGGTTCGGGTCGCTGCGCCTTGAAACGGGCTGCCAGAAGTCGTGTTCAGCCTGCAGACGGCTAAACAGTTCAATGCAGCGCTAGATGCATCATGGACGCTGATCTTTGTATAATTACCCCTCATTTTGGCGAGCAGAAGATGGAGTAAAACATCATGAACCAGAATTTGAATATACCTTTCGAGAAGTCCTTCACCCCAGCGCCAAGTCGTCGTCTCCACGGGACCCTGCATAAGATGTACCATAGGCGCTTCGTCCCATTAGAAGAAAAGCAGCATTCTCTGTCCGTGTTTCATGCTCTGTGGAACAGCCTAGCAACGGTAGTGACGATGTTTATAATATCAATGATTTAAAGTCGCCTTGAACAAACATTCAGACGGTATATAGATGTACACATCTTCTAAATGTCTTTTACATGACTTGTTGCACTCTGCTATTTTTTAACAATAAATTATATTCGATATAAATACATGTACATATATAGAGATAATTTTGTATTATTTCATGTACACGTATAATATTATAAGTTGATATAATATATTTTGTATAGATTTTTAGTAATTAACTGTTCAATACCTGAGTAGAGATCAGTAGCAAAGAATGAAAATATATTTATTGTAATTAAGCTACACATATGCGTCTGTGTTACATCCCTGTAGGGAATCATCAGGCACTTAGCCTTACGAATGTCTACTGGGATAAAACGCGGACGCCTCGTGTATCCTAATTTCCATAAATATATGTTGATATATATATATATATATATATATATATATATATATATATATATAGATAGATAGATAGATAGATAGATAGATAGATAGATAGATATCTTAAAATGCTAAATCTAAAAGTAACATAAACAGCACAAACATTTTGAATCTGGCATTGAATTTAAATGACAACTCATCAACCTAATCACAAGCTATATTATGGTTATAAATTATCTAACCACCGTAAACATATTAAGAAAAGTTTAACTTTTAATATATCGAGAAGAATTTTTAAACTCTCAGGTCATGATGATTTCTTTAATGGATATGAACAGCATTATTAATAAGCACTAAAACTATACGATGTAGGAATATATTTTATAAATTAACAAGGCAAAACTAAAGATAAACAAATTCATAATAAGGGCAAAAATACTGTTATCTCTTATAATACGGATTCAATCAGGGTATAAATAGAAATTATAATAACAACTCACAGGTTAAAAATAATTGTAAAAATATACTTTATAAATATTATAATAAAATAAATATGAATAACATTAATGATGTAAATACTGGTAACATAGGGGGGAATAAGCAATCTGAAAGTATGGGTTATGCCAATCAGTAAAGAAAATTAAAAACAATTAAAAAAATCGAAGGAGAAAAACAATATAGTTTTATCCACTGTACGATGTACATATTAAAACGAATTTTATAAAATAATTGAGAAAAAAATAATTAGATTAGGTGAAATATTAAACAGAAACAAAATCAAAGTCTCATATTCGGCTACGAATAATCTACAAAATATCATAATCTCTTCAAATAAATCTAATGAGATAAATAATGGTATAAATAGTTTCACAATCTAGATGAACATTTAATGAAAAATTCATTTTAAAAATTCACTAGTAATTATTTTAAATATATATATATGCAATGTTCTTATTAATTTGACACGCAGAATGAGCTTCGTAGACATTCAAAGAAGCTGTAACTGAGACGATTTCGGCTTCATCGTCGGAAGGCGTCTTTTTCGGTTCGGATAACTACACCGTAGAACAGGCTACCAGAAGCTGTGGTCAGCCTGCAGACGTACAAACAGTTCAATGCAGCGCTGGATGAATTATGGCCAATGACCTTTGGATAATTACGCCTCACTTGAGCCGTGGATGAGAGAGGATGCGTTTCTGGCGTAAAACATCATCAACCGAAATTAAAAATCTTCCTTTCGAAGAGTTCTTCACTCCAGCGCAAAGTTATGGTCTACACGGGACCCAACAAAAAATGTACTATCGGCGCTTTCGTCTTATGGTCTGTCCGTGTTTCTGCTCCGTGGAACAGCCTACCATATAAAGATTTAAAGTCGCCTTAGACAACTATTCAGACAGTATATAGACATACTTATTTCCGTTTTCTGTCCTTTCGCATAGCTTGTTACACTTTGCTATTTTTGCCAATACATTTGATTTTATATAAAGAATTAGAAGAATGCCCGTTCCAGTCAGCTATAATGAATTCCCGGAACAGAACAGTTTTGTACCACTTTTATGTCTCCTTACGAATATTAAACTTAAGATATGATAATTTCTAGAATCTTATTTAAATTTTGATAAAAGTCCATTCCATGATTTTGATTCTTGAAAATGTCCAACTTTTAACGAAATTCTTAAATATTGGAATTTTCAAATGGGAAGTTGTACCGATATTATAAAACTCCTCAAAAATACTCAAAAGTAACTGAATTTTTGTGAATATTTATTAATTGATGACTTGTACCGATTGTTAACTTTTCACAAAAATCGGAACGATCTGAATTTTAACAACAGGTTTTCATCTTTTATTTTAAAATAAATATAGCCAACATTTGGGCCCCTAATGCCTTTCAGCTGTCTTCCAGAATTCATAATGATCGGGTGATTAGATTAAGAGTGAATCTTGTACATGCAAAAATGTAAACATATAAAAATACTGATTTACCGGGTTGTTGATGACGGCCGTGTGGGCTAAGACGTCGAAATTTGAGTTGGAAACATGACTCGTATTCCAGGGTTCCAGTGGACTGTTTTTTCACTGTACCTTTGACGAGAGTAAAAAAATAACCACATGTATTATACACTACTAAAATACTCACTGCAATACTTCTATTCACTCAAGTGTGCTTGCAGCAACTTTCGCATAATTTCTTCAACATATAATAAGTACTATATTTATTCCTAGATCACTTACTTTCTCAAATACAACATCCACATAGACAGTGGTCATTATATTTACTCACAGCAAATTATCTACTCTACCCACAACTCAAAACACCGCCAGACTTTTATTTAATTCGGAACCGTTAAACAGAAACACCGCCAATTACAGATTACAGGAATATCATTCCGCTATTCCGAACACATAACATCTATACGTTATGGAATAACGGATTACGTTAAAACAAACACATCACACGCTGCATTACAAAATAATACAAACACACTTCCCCACGTAGTAAGTACACTTCTTAATTTTATCACATTAAAAATAAACATTGCATTATAAGAATCATAGTAATATTTTTATTTTAACCAACTAATACATGTTTCATTCGTCAACATTAAAAATAGATTTCTTTAAATAACATTTCCTTCACGTTTTTTTTTCAATGATTTTTCTTAATTAACTCAAACAAAAAAACGAGAAACACACCGCAAAAACCGTCTTTGTCCTTTTAATCGACCACCCACCCAAGAAAAACAAACTTAAAAACGATTTCACCTTTTTATTTCTTGGCACATACGAAATTACCAATAGCTTATTCAACATTATTACGGAACTCAGCGGTTATTTGCGTCACGAGGTTAACTTACGCTTCCAAATTATTTAACATTACATATAAACATAATATACTAATAATCATTGTCATATTATTTTTTTTAATACATGTTTTATTCTTCAACTTTAAAAGAAAATTACTACAATACCATTTTGATACGGAAACTAAAAGTTTTCTTTCTTTTTCTTTTACTCGCAAAAGAAATCAGATATTCACACATGATAACCTATTTTTATTTGTTTATATATATCAAACTTTACATTCCCCTGCCAGAAAAAAAAGAGTTCCATATTTTCTTCAATGGGCAATACAAAATTATAATTTGCTTACTGCATATCATTAGGGAACTCAGGGATTGTTTGGGTCAGCGAGTTAATTTGGGTCAGTAACTCATTTTAACAACGTGGTGCCGTCGTTATGGATGGCATCAAAAAGTGCACAAATTAGACTGACTTTTCATTGAAAAGTCAAGTTCACTGACCTTGGAAAGCTTCACGCATATTCTTGGGTCACATTTTCTTGGGGGATAGTGGTTCTCTTTTTACAAATAACCCACTACTTACAATCGTAGGGGAGGAAAACCCCGAAACATCGAGAAATCTATTTCTTTTTATTAAAAACATGCATAAATCTGATTTTACACCTAAATTACTTACAGGGTTCTTCTCAACTTTTTATTACAAATTTATACTCTAATATTTTTCAAATTTAATTTATATCTCTCGCGGGCACCACCGGGGAACGGGTCTTGCTGGTATATATATACAGTTTGTATTTTTATATGTTAATATCGTTGTATGTACAAGATTTGCCATGAAACACGTGTAAGAAAAATGAATATTAAATTTTTTTTAAATCATTATGACTGTGTGTATATATATATATATATATATATATATATATATATATATATATATATATATATATATACATATATATATATATATATATATATTCATACAAACATTTTAACTACACATTTTTAAACACGTTTCAGCTTTAGCTAGAAAACCAGCTGAGCTCATTCTGGCAAAGTTTTAGTATGAAAGCTAACCGAAAAATAAAAAATTGTTCGAAACGTTATAAGTCGTATGATCACATGACATGAGTTTTATTTAAGATTACTTTTAATATAAC
>OY744519.1:63549563-63627063 GCA_963556195.1 Sepiola atlantica
CACCAACGTTCCTAGACATGGCTAAGAAAAGGACACTTGAACGGAGAAACGGAATCTCTACTGATTGCCTCATAGAACAATGCGAGTCGGACTAACTACATTAAAACTAAAATAGATAAAAAAGAAAACAGTAAATGCAAATTGTGTGGTCAAAAAGACAAAACAGTTTATTATATAAGTGAATGTAGCAAACTAGCCCAAAAGGAATACAAGAACAGACACGATCGTGTGGGAAAAGCAGTACAATGGGAACTGTGCAAACGATTGAATTTCAAACACACAGACAAATGGTACAAACATAAACCAGAGACAGTACTGGAAAACGAAAATCACAAAATCTTCTGGGATATAGATGTACAAACAGATAAACTCATACAAGAAAGGCGACGTTAGTCCTCGATATGATAGACATCGTCACTACCTCTTGTAGGCTGTTCTACTGATCAAAAACGCGGACAGGGAATCCTGCCTTTTTTCTAATGAGGCGAAAGCGACTATGGTATGTCTATTGCTAGTTCCTGTGGGGACCACGACTTGCTGCTGGGGTGAAAACCTTCTCGAAAAGTATATATAAATTCTGGTTGATGATGTTTTAGGTCCCTTAATTGTTCAGGGTTCTTTCTTTTAACTATATAGTTTTATGTTTCTGAATTGTTTAGATGAGGTTTGATAATTTGTATTATAAAATAAAATAAAATAAAATCAATTTATTTATAAAATAAAATGAAATAAAATAAAATAAAAAATAAATAAATGAAATAAAAGTATATATGTATTATTTGGATTATTTGTATTATTTGGATTATTCGGACAACTGTTCTCATCTTGAGTGTTATTCTCACCGTTTCTACCAGGTCATGGGTGATGGAACGAGAGCATGCCATCCTCGTGGATTAAATAAAGGGTTCTGTCCGAAATTCTGTACAAATTCCCGAGTTAAACAGAATAATTCCCGAGTTCGACAAGATACACCTGAAAAAGGTCGGAGGTTACATCGGTCGAAACGTAGTGAAAATAACACTCAAAATGAGAACAGTAGTCCGAATAATCCAAATAATACATATATAGTTTTATTTCTTTATGTATTTTTTATTTTCTTAACTTCTCTAAGGGTTTTTATCACTTGTCATAACTATGTGCGTGTATATATGTTATATGTACATATGTTGTGTATATCAACAAAATATCAATAGGGTAGCTGTTTCTAAATTTTAGTGTCACTGTCGAGAGCTTTTTCTTCGACCAGCGAAGAGTTATAAAAAAGATAATGTGTTAAATCATCACAACATCAGCTGAAAAACGGATTGATTTGGTACCTTTATCCCCTCGGGCTGAATGTTTAGTGTTTTCAGGAAACCGAAGGTATGGATGGACGATCAAATAAATTCATAGTGTTTTTTAACTGAAAATATATGGGAGCCCTTCGGGAAAATTCAGATACCTCCGACATTTGTGAAATATTTACAATAAGTATTAGACTTTAATTAGGATATATTCCCCACATTTCATTTTCTTTTGAGTATTTTAAAGGAGTTTTTAAGGACATAATACGAACGCAACTTCATGAGTCAATCCTTAACATACAAATATATAACAAATATATAAACATATACACATACCTAACTTTATAAAATAGAGATATATACATACATAACTTATATATATATATAATAAAGTAAAGTCGAGTTTCCCTTATTTCATTGGCTATTTATTCCTTTAAAACAAAAGCTTAAGATGTTAATCTGTTCCGCCAGCCACTCAGGTCAACTCCTCATGCGTGTTTTCAGAAAATATGTGTTCAGTTTTTATTTATTTCAAATTTTCTTACATTTTTTCTACCTAAGCAGTTTCTCCCAACTAAGTCTGTTACAGGGGAACCATTTTCACTCTCATAATATCCACTTCTTCTTACACCCCAGTATCACTGAAGACCTACTGTTCATAAGATTATTTTTCTCCATTAACACCGTTTGTGTTTCATTTTTCATGTTACTCTTTTTTTCTCTAACCTGCTATACATTTTCGACCAAAATAATGACCGCTCCCTTCTTTCTTCCACGTTCCAGTTTCATGGAATATAAGGATAGAAGTTGTGTAATACTAACATACTCACTTTATTAACAATACTTATACATACTAACTTATTTCTTTATACGTTCATTTCGCATGTTTAACATCATAAGATTAATGTAACAAAAATTGCATTATCGGACCACTTCGGGGAAATTAAGCTCATTCAGATTACTTCTTTAGTACTCGGATTTTATTCGAGAATAGCGGATTACGCTTCAGATTATATTTCTGAACGGTTATCATTCTTCTGACTGAATAACAAAAAATGTCCGCTAATACTTTTTCTAAACTCATTTTTTATTTTATTTCATTTATCTAGTTGGGTTTTTTTTTGGCTGTTATTATTATACTTCGAGTACGGACATATAAACAATACGTTTATTTCAGTGAGCTTTTTCATTTATTTATTTTTTACAGTTACTCGATACATACATTTGCTTGATCATAACAATATTTGTCGTGTTTATTTTCTTCTTTAACACATTATACTCCTGTAGTTCAATGTTGGGACCCGGATTTTTTTTATTAAATATACTTCCCCGGGCAACGCCAGGACACAGGACCCGCTAATATATACATGTATATATATATATATATATATATATATATATATATATATATATATATATATATATATATATATATATATATATATATATGTGTGTGTGTGGGTGTGTGTGTGTGTGTGTGTGTGTGTGTATATATATATATATATATATATATATATATATATATATATATATATATATATATATAATAGTGTATGCCGTGTGTGTTTTTCTAGCTGGATACACTAATATATATATATATATATATATATATATATATATATATATATATATATATATATATATATATATATATATATATATATATATATATATATATATATATTAGTGCATGTCGTGTATGTTTTTTCATATCCTTATCAATCTCTCTTCGTGTCTGTTAATCTACCGGGTGTGGCTACCAGCTAGTTATTTCTAATTAAACCACGGAATTTCCATACATTCTTAAATCTATGAGGCAAAACGCAATTCTATTTACTATATTAAAATATTAGCTTGGTAAAAGAAATAACTCATCTATAGCTCCTTATTCAAATTCTCCTTTTTCTGCTACTTTTTTCTTTGTGTCTTATTTTTTTTTTTCTTCATCGTTTTCTTTTCTTAAGCTCACACAGAAGGTTTTCAATATTTCAACCTTTTCATGGTGGCCGTAATGAAACAAAAACAAAAAACATTACAAATTTTGTGTGATTTCGCGTTGTTGTTTTTTTTCGTCTATTATTTTTCTTTATTCCGTCATATTCAATTCGCCTAATTAACTTTCATTACTCTGCTTCTTTTTTTCTTCTTGTATTTGCAAACAAAAAATCACACATCCCCTTACCAGCGTTGGAATTCGTTCTTTCCCGATTTTTCATGTTTTACCCAAAATCTATTCAATCTTCATTCAAGAATTTTTTTTAAGATTAGTTTCTTTGATTTATTACTTGAGGTTTCTAATATGGGTCTGGGAGGATGGAAAGATCGAGTAAGGATAAAAGTATTCTTAACTGGAAAAGGAACAGAGGATTCTTGGTGGGGGAGGGGGCTATTTCAATTCAGATTCTCGGGCAAAACAACCAGTCGTTATCAGCGAGAAATCGCTAGTAACGGCTAGCACAAGAACATCAAGTGTTTTACAATAATGGAATGGAACGCATAGTACTGGAAAACTGCGGAGACTTACTGTCACTTAGATTCAAGGGGAAACCTCCGGTTGTTATCAGCGAAAGATCAATAGAAACGACTATATCTATCAGGGTTTTTTTCAATTCTGTCATCTTCACTTGATCTAATAAATATTCAATACTCCTTTGTTTCTTGCATTTGTAAACTAAAATCACATATCCGCTTAACAGTGTCAGAATTTTTCCTTTCCTGATTTTTTTTTCTTACAACAAATCTATTTGATCTTCAGTAACGATTATCGATTATTCTTTGGATATTTAAACAGATCTACGTATTAGTTTATTTCATTATAGAATCACTACATTTTGTGAATTTATTCGTATTTCGTGGATTAAACTTAAATGATGCTTCTGCAGTTCTACTTTGATATTTGTGATTTAGGGATGTTGAAACCGGGTGAGTTGGATTCAGCAAGTGACTGTGTGTATTGGCGGAGGACACACCTAGGTGGGAAACAGTGACTTTGTCATCAACGTTTCGTGTACGATGCCCCCAGCCTCATTAATGCAATGTTCTCTTCGCATCTTTGGTAACTACATGGTTGAATAGGAGAACCAAATGCATTAAACCAGCCGTGAAAACTGACAAGAATTTGTAAATCAAATATTAAATGTGAAATGGATGTGTCATCGCAGATCACAACTGACAGTTCGTTATTTATTGCGGATTGATAGTCGGTTTTCGCTTTGGGTTTTACATACAGCGCCTGATATTTCCAAATGGCCACGCATCTAAGTACTGTCCAGCCTCAACATCGCCGATCTTACGGGAACCTGTGTGTCACCAGAATTATAGCCATGTGACCAAATATCTAAATGAATAAATACGAAATTTGTGCCCATTTTTCGCACTACAGGTGAAGTCAAAATTCTCTATTTCTTTTTTATATACTGCTTACGTAAATGTGATATCGGTCGCAAGGTTAAATAATTTGCATATTGGTTTTGAAAATATTTTAATTAACTATTATTTGTTATTGTTTTTTTTTTAATTCAATGTTTTTTTTTGTTTGTTATTTTTAATATAACAAATAGTTCTGTCTCGCAATACTGTTTAATGTCCTGGGCAAATATTTAGCATTAGTGTTCAAATGTTCCTTTCTTAAGAGACTTGATTTTCAACAAGATGCGATATATTTCTAAATTACAAGTAAAAAAGAAATTGATTTCTTTTTTATTCTTTACAGTCACATTAAAAAGATAAATAAATTTGTATCGAAATTACCAAAACGTTAATGTTGATCTATCTATATGAATAAATCAGAAAGATTTTGTTTTGTGATTACAACAGAGTTATGAATGAAATGTTTATGTTTATTGTTTCAAATTAATGTTTCATATATTTCAAGCAGTGAACTAGTTAATTAATTAGCGAACTAGTTAATTAATAAGCGATCTAGTTTCTTAATAAGTAAATAAAAATAATAAAATAAAATGTTATGCCTAATTAACCGTTCAATTTTCACATGTCCTTCTAGTTTGATAATCAATATATTAGCAAGCAAATGACATTGAGGTTCCGCTCAGAGCACCCTTTCTTGCGTTGGCAGAGTTCAAAACCGACTTCACAATCTAGTGGAGAATGATATCATCTGTTCTCTACGGCCCGTTTCTCACAGAAGAGACGTTACTAGTCTTTCTCTACTCTATTATCATTTCAATAAAACGTGCTCGTCTAAGATTTAACCTTTGGTTTCTTCTCTGTAAAGCTTTCACATCAATAACTCATCTACAAAAAATTTTCCTTTCTTCCTCAGTGGACGTAACATAAAAGAACATTTCCATGAACAGAGTTTCTTTCAAATAACTTCAGATCTTTATAAAAACGTTGTCACAAGATTACTTCCCTGAGGGCTGCAACATGGACGGTCTTCAAATCTAATGTCAATAAATGCTTGTCATAAAGCATTGTCATAAGTAATCGAATTTCATTCATCCATTCATTATTTTAAATCCTCCGATGATATTCTTCATCATTTAACTACCAATCTATCTATCTAATTAACCTTTATCCTCGAATAGATTTTAGCCTTGATGAGTGGTGACTCATCATTAAAAAGCATCAAACTGACCTTGTGTGGGAAATTTAAAACATAAGAATACTGAATCTAACAAATATGTAATTTCATGCGATATTTTTTTTATTTATATACAATGGAAGAAATTAAACATTGCTTAGCCAATATTTTTCAAATTTATTTCGTTAATTCATAGGTTATTGTTACTGTAAGACAATTTGTTAGTGATAAGTTCAGGTAAACAATTACGCCTACAACTTCTCCGCTTGTGTACAATTTGTGAACAATTTCGCTTTATATTCCAGCCACCATATACAGGGAGAGTTTGAAGTACCTACTAGACACCATCTTCGGTCTCTCTATACAAGGGTTTGTCAGGACAACCTGACATGAGGATACGTCACACTACAAGTTAACCCTGACAAAATATTCAAACTAACATAGTATTCGAAGCCCAAATAAGATCCCCTCAACACGGCTATACACTGGCTCATACAAGGAATGATGCACCTTGTTCAAGTACTGTTACCTCAAGTAACAGCACTTTGCTGGATACTCCACCAGACCAGATGAATTCTTGTCCTGTAATCCGGTAAGACCAAGAGACAAAAAGATAGATATACTATAGCATATTTAACTGGTCAATTGGGGAGAGGAAAAGTAATGTTCTTCACTTATTTACTAACTCAACGTTTGAGAGGTAAAGGAAAACTTTAATGGAATATTCGAAAATCTATGTATCTCATATAGAGATTAAGTATTAGCCCAAGGAAGGTCCCCTTGATATCTGAGAACTTCGACTAAAGTAACATGAAACAAAGGAGTGATCAAGAAGTCACTGAGGGATTTTTAACTTGAATAAATTCTTTATTTTTTATTGTACCTTAATAGAATTTAACATGATATGACGATGACAATGGAGATTTGTTTGCAAAAAAGGACAAAAATTAAAAAGTTGTCAATATCAACTGGCCTTCACGTTTCCCAGACTTAACTAGCCATGATTTTTTCTTGTGGGGGTATACTAAAGAAAGAGTGTACATCAACAAACCTGAAACTGTACAGGAATTGAAAGAGGACATCAGGAATGAAGTCGGGGAATTAAATCGTAATGAAGTGATCCTGCAATCCGTCATGGATGTTTTGAAAAGGGCACGAATTTGTGAAGCTGAAAATGGAAACCATTAAAAGATGTTATTTTTTATGAATAAATTCTTTTTCATCCATAAATTATTTTTCATTTTTTTTTTTTTTGCAAACAAATCTCCATTATTTTCGTCATATTATGTTAAAATTCCATTAAGGTAACATCAAAAATAAATAATCTATTCAATTTAAAAAATCTCTCAGTGATCCTTCAGTGACTTATTGGTTACCCTATATCTATATTAATAAAATTGTGTGACCACGTCTCGTGTATCTGTGTCTGTATTTGTCGCCACTACGTGACTTACACTTTATTATTTTATTAAATACTATTAATCGATTATATATTGAATAAAAATGCAATACTGTAGAGTATATAAGAGTCGGGTAATGCTGCCACATCTTGAGAGGTGCTGCTCAGAACACTCTTCGTTGCTTAGACAGAATTCAGAATTGACTGCAGAATCTAGTGGATGATGATCTCTTCCGTTCCTTCTAGTGCGTCTCTCACAGAACAGATGTTGCTAGCCCCTCTCTACTCCATCGTTAATTCCATGGAAGGTACACGACGGAACTCAAATGTCTAGTTCCTCCTTGTAAGATAAGACAAGAACTCGTCTTCTACCACAACAAAGAAAAACTTAGCTTTCTTCATCAGTGTGCCTAGCACCAGGCGAAATTTCAACGAACAAAACTTTTTGCAAATACTTACTGTCTGTGGAACACATTGCCACGGGACTGATTCCCCGCATATTACAACTTGGTCGTCTTCAAAGCCAATATCAAAAGATTCTTATCTAGAACTGTCCCTACAAATATTCGAACGTGGTCCTGACAACCATTTCATCTCATTAACCCTTATCCCCGAACGGCATCTGGCCTTGATAAATGGTTACCATTGAGTAAAAAAGTATCAAAATAAATAAACTTCAGCTTATGTCTGACTTGTCTACCAAGTTTGAGTCATGAATGTTCAACAGTCTTCTCTTATCACCGCCCAATTATATGCGGTTACACCTTAGTTACCGTCTTATCAGTAAGAGGTGTGTTCACACTCATCGAACCATAATCTTACACATTTTTATCTGTGGGTTATCTTAAAGATAGTGTCTATCACACCAATCCCCGGACTACTCCTGACTAGAACGGAGCAAAAATCAGGGCAGTGTCAAGAAAGGACTACATCAGAGTTATTGACAATTTTTCATATCGTCTCGAGGTGATCTTATACTTGAACGAACACTGCTGTACATTCATGACTGAAACTTGGTGGGCACGTCAGATATAGACTGAAGTTTAATGTTACCAAATATGGTTGGATTGCAGAAAGGATTTGACTGTAGTGAACGATTTCATGGGTGGTATACTGGGGATCACCGTTGCTGTACTGGTGCTTAATTTCGGTAATCTAACGGGAACCGGTGTGTCAACATGATTATGTCGCGCATACTCGAAAAAGTCCGCCCATATATCATGACGCATTAAGGCGAGGTTTCCGGTTCTGGCTTACACGCATGAAATAGTGTCATAGACATTTCGCGTGGTTCTTTTAGAAAATGAAAACAGACAAAATGGTGTCGGCTTCCCTTCCATTTTAGAATCCGTTGATCGGGACAGGAAAGAGGTCGGACGGAATTACGGTGTTCTCCTTTGTATTTGAAAACTCGTGATCTGAGACGCCATATGTTCCGATACCTTTGCGTCCTTAATATTGTCACGAAACTTTATGGGTCTTACACCAAAATAATGCTCGTCGTCTACAACATATCGTGGCGAGACCATGTAACAAACAAAATGCTTTATGATAGCCTTCTACTCATATTAGTAGTTATTAAACACCGACTTTTGGCGTTGGCTAGACACGTATCCCGACACGACGAATTTGCTGGAGAACGTGACATGTGGTCCTCAGAGGGCAAGCAACGAGCGGGGAGGCTTTATATTACGAACAAGATTCTCTGGTGAAGTACCATGGCACTACGGAATTGGAGCTTCTGGCCGCAATGAGTGAGCTAGCATCGTGGTGCATGAAGTTCATGTATGTTTCACTGTCAATTGATGGATGGCTCAGCGCAAGGCAATGTAATATTGTCAACTTTGCTATCGACCTCAGATCTATCACTAGGAGTACTGAGGAGCACAAAATAAATAAATGTCCGGCTCTGATGGAGAAATATTCTTTCGTCACCATCTCCGTGAAAATGTCAATTTTATTAGATTTGCCGAGAACATAAGTAGTGATAAGAGAGAGAGAGAGAGAGAGAGAGAGAGAGAGAGAGAGAGAGAAAGAGAGAGAGAGAGAAATAAATAAATACTATGGAAAACATGAAACATTTGTTTTAATGAAAAGATAATACTGAATATATTGACAATGAACGATTCTTTTAAAGCAGTAGTTGGCAATATTTTGGAAAAGGAGGATAAAACATCTATGCAGTATATCAAAAGAGGGCAATGATAATAAATAGTAACTGGCTTTGCCGGCTTTCTATCGCTTCGCACAGTTTGCGAGTTGGAATACTTGAAACATTAAATACAAATCAAAATGTTTCTCATTTATTCGTAAAGATAGACATTAACATTTTGGTAAGATCGATACAATTTTTTTTTTAATAAGGCGTTCGAATTGAATTAACTTTAAATAAGATTTTTTTATTTCACCGTTAGTGTGAAAAATGAGCCCAACTTTCGCATGTATTCATTTAGATGGCAATGTAAATGTTTTTGGACTCGTATCAGAGTCCAAGGAGTTACCTTATCTGGATATTTAAAAACGAACAAATTTAACATGACTTCTTGTAAACCGGGTTCTTTAATCTCCTTCAGGGATAATCGAAAAAAACAATAGCTGACCTTAACAGAATTCTGTTACGGTCAGCTATTCCACTGCCCCTTCAATAAGAAAAATTATCTCTGCGGAACCCAAAGCAATTACAAACGCAGGCTGCTCATGCCAAGACAAAAACAACTGCCCCCTGGAGGGAAATTGCAAAATCGATTCAATCATATATTAAGCAACCGTCACAAACCAGAATACCAGTAGTGTAGAAAAATGTATTGGGATGACGAAGGGAAACTTCAAACAAAGATTATACGCACGCAGAATTTCCTTCAGATACAAAAACAAGGCTAATACGGCACTCGCGACCCGAATATGGCAGCTTAAAGAAGAAAATAAACCCTTCACCATCAAATGGAAAATAATTGAGAGAAAACCATCCTTCTCTCCAGCCATAAACAGATGTCCTCTATGTGACGCTGAAAAATACCACATTTCAAGGGCCATCATCGATCCGAATACAGCCTGTTTAAATATCCGCGATGAAATCTTTAAGGAATGTATCCACAAGAGACAAGCATTACTCATAAACTGGTCTGACCGATTCACATAATGTCTAGATATCCCCCTCTACTAATATAAACAAAATAAAAACGAACAAACACCTCATCAACCTATATCCACATAAATTTCAAGAGCAAAACATTCGACCGTCATAAAAATACAAAAATATTTAATTTATTTATCAGTCACTAGATTACTCTACAACTCCATTTAAACAAACTATATCCACATAAATTTCAAGAGCAAAAACTTCGACTTTCACAAAAATACAAAAAATATTTAATTTATTTATCAGTCACTAGATTAATCTACAAATCCATTTTAACAAACTCAAACATTTCATATTTCCAACAAAGTTACCTGTCATCTAGAAATTTCTTCATTAAAATCACTCCAAGCTGTGTAAAAGATTTTTAACACGATATCAACTAACGGTTCTTTCTTTTAGAACACATACCTTCAAAAACATAACGGCTAATGATACAAATTCATAATTTGGCTCACGGGAATTACAGAGAAACCTTTTCATTTATTTTTTTATTTTTTTATTTTTTATAATTTTTATTTTATTTATTTTTTTATTTATTATGTTTTTATTCTTTCTTTCTTTTTTATCCTTTTTTATTCTTACGCTTTAAATTTTAATTTAATTTAATTTTTATTTTATTTTTACTATTTTTTTATATTTTTTAATTTTTTATTCCCTTTAATCTTGAAT
This sequence comes from Sepiola atlantica, assembly GCA_963556195.1. Lineage (NCBI taxonomy): Eukaryota > Metazoa > Mollusca > Cephalopoda > Sepiida > Sepiolidae > Sepiola > Sepiola atlantica. The sequence continues at coordinate 63,560,597 of OY744519.1, forward strand.
TTTCTCTGGTTTTAAATCTCAACGGTCTCATTACACTAAATTTAAATTTAAACAAACACACACAACACACTGAGCAAATAACACGTCCCAACGAGAGTGTCATGTGACTTCACATTTCCAAAACAGATGACAACAGAAGCTGAAGAGAGCCGGATGGGTAAGACCTTCTGTGCTTGAAACCGACGGTACGAATGTTGTACTAATTTTTCTGTACCAAAATAAATAAATATATATATATATATACAATAATAAAAAAAAAATTATATATAAAGTATAATAAAATATATGTATATTATAATAAAATACAAAGCAAATAACACGTCCCAACGAGAGTGTCATGTGACTTCACATTTCCAAAACAGATGACAACAGAAGCTGAAGAGAGCCGGATGGGTAAGACCTTCTGTGCTTGAAACCGACGGTACGAATGTTGTACTAATTTTTCTGTACCAAAATAAATAAATATATATATATATATACAATAATAAAAAAAAATTATATATAAAGTATAATAAAATATATGTATATTATAATAAAATACAAAGAATATTGTGTTTTGTCTTATGTCTGCATATGCTTTGATTTTAACTTTAAGCACATTAAATAATTAAAAAGTAAATCTACTTTTAAATACACGAATAAACTAACTTATAGAATTCTCTCAAATTAGAAAGAAATCGAAATCTTTATTGACAAATGAAATTAATTAAAAAAAGATTTGATGAATATAATCTCTGAGTGAATATATTCGGTTGGCCAAAAAGTTGATTCGTTTTTTGTCATCTTCCCGGCCTATTAAAGATCGTTTTATATTCCTATTCTGCAAATTCTGCATTTAGTGTAGCGAGTATGTTGACGTCAGTGTGTAATAAGCCTCAGAACAGAGAAGTAATTTGATTTTTGTTTGTATTTCAGGCTTTGAAATGGAAGATCAAGCAGAGTACTACTGATATTTTTCTTAATTTTACTACAGAAAAAGAAAAGAAGCAACAGAAACCTGCATAAAGATATGCTATGTGTATTTGGAGAATGCTGTTACAGAGCGGGTGTGCCAGAAATGGTTTGTTAGATTCTGCAAATGGACATTATTTAGTGAGAGATACTTCTCGCTCTGACTGGCTAAAGATGATCGACGGTGACCAAGTGAAACCGTAATTGAACAAGATTGCCGTTTGACAACCAGGCAAATTGCAGACACTCTCAAGATTTCTAAATCAAGCGTGGCAAATTAATTTCATAAACTCGGTTATGTCTCTAAACTTGATGTTTGGGTTCCCTATAAAATGACTGAAGGAAAAAAAACGAACGAACTTTTTGGACAACCCAATATTTTAAAGTATTTCTCTCAGACTCAGCAACCTTCGCGTCCTGCGACGCATGAAGCAGTCAAAGTGAACCATCGTTTTCTGTCAGAAGCCAGATCAAATCTCTGTTTGATTAACTCATTATTCTTTAGTTAATTCTAGAAAGTTAATATTTATTTTCTAAGTGACATTTTAAAAACATGTTAGAATAATTCTACAAGTTTAACTTTTTTAGCTGCCGAGAAAATCGTTTTAAATTGTTTTTGTATTATTTGCGTACTTAATAATAATAATAATAATAATAATGATGATGATGATGATGATGATGATGATGATGATGATGATGATGATGATGATGATCTTTTGTTCAAGATTAACTTTAGGTTATCATCTCTCAAATAAAATAAAATTATTACTGATAAAAAATAAACTGAAATTATTGAATGTTTATTTTTTGTAGAATTGTAGTCTTCGATTTAAAATTAAACCATTTTTTAATGTATTGAGAATATTTCAATATGTATATTTTAATATATACAATTGTATATTTTAATATATATTTGAATATGTATGCCCGACTTAATTTCTCGTACATCACTTCGTACAAACACGTTTGTTTTGTTTGTATGTTTTTGTTTGTTCCTTTTTGTTTTTGTTTTGTTTCTGTTTTTCGCGGGAAAATCGACGGTCGTATTTCCATATATCCTTATGTTTGCTCCTGGATGTTCACCAGAACTATGTTCGTCGGGCTGTTACATTATGGAGTGCTCTATGTCGGATAAGAGTAATTCAACTAGTATGACTTTTGACAAGGGTTGAGCTTAGTGCGGGTTAGAGTGACACAAACTTTGAGGAATGCATCTGTTCCCAAGAGTGAATAATTAGATAGGATGAAACGAGGGTCAAATCACAAGGTAAGAGATTAAAGAAAAAAGGGACGTCAGGCGAGATGACGACGGCGTCTCTTTTTATCGTTGACAAAGAAACGAAGGTTTCATAGAGTTTCGTGTGGGAGTTTAAGCAAAGCGGGCGTGAAATAATTATGCTGTGAGACTGAAAAGTTGAACTAGATGTAAGGCAAAATGTGCTCCCAAAATATCTGTTTATCGCGTTCATCAATTTATTCCTTAATAATTGTTACGTCTGATGTTTACATGTTGTTATCGGTTTAATAACAACTAAAAATAATAAAATGGCCAAAGTAGTACATTTAACAGATTTATTTAACAACACACAAATTAAATGGAAATGTAGAAGCCGGTGGTGCGTTATGATTAAAGTCTGTGATGGAGTTATCTTTTCAACTGTCATAACTGGCTCTCTCTTTTCAAGGGCGATAACTCTGCATTCTTCGGTCTAAGGGAAATAACTCTATTCTGTTTTTAGGTTGCCCTAACAGTAATATTCTCAACTTTTTGCAAGTGTATAAAATAGAGAGTTAGTTAAAAGAAATCTGGTCTCTCTCTCTCATATAATTAATGTTTCTCTCCAGAAAAAGAAAAACCCTGAAATTCTCCACGAAAGTCTTAAGTCTTTTTTGAAGAACATTTATTGCATCTAGCTACAGCAAAGAAGCCACTGGACGAAGCATGACCACGCCAACAATACAGAGAAGGAAATGACGGCGAAATTAACGCAGCGACGAAAAGTCAAAGTGAGAGCAACAAGAGAATCGTGCAACGCAGTCAGACGGCAATAATGGGGAAAGAGTAGAAAAGGCACCCGAGAGAATCTAAGATAAATTAAACACTGATATTTGATGGACATTTGGGCTTTTCGATTAAAAAAAGATATAAAGAGACTGATGAATGTGTGTACAATCACACACACGCGTAAAAGAGTTTTAATGTGCACCTACTTTAAAGAATTAAAATAATGAGTACGCGAAAGTCGCGTCAAAGGAACTAATGAATGAACACACGCACGCATACATAATCTACGGACACGCACTCACGTATAAGGAACACACTTACACACACATACAGGGAGTAAGATAAGCGAAAATCGCGTAGATGGAACTGACGGTAAACAGGTTTTAAGACGATTTTTAAGAACTTTTATTGGTCACAACGTAACAAAGTAGCTCTGACACTATCACGTTACCACCGTCTCTTTACCACGGTAAGAAAGGGTTGGATTTTACCAGGGTAGTGTTGTTGTTGCGTCTAGATGTATTTACGCAGAAACGGGGCTGCATTATGATTGTTTTTTTGTTTTGTTTTTTTCTTTTTGTCGTGTGTTGTTGTTTTGTTTTGTTTTTCACCGAATAGTGTCCGCTTCTTAAACGGTTCACGCGCGAAAGAAGACCATTCACGTTCTTATATTTCCAACTTGGCAATACATATTCCTTGTAGACGTCAGCAGTGGATGTGGAATGGAATTTCGATTTTAATCATTCGTCGGATTGTAAGTCAATTAAGCCGAACGGATATTCTTCTACCACTTGTTACACATCTGTTTCGTAAGGAGTGGCGAATAATTTAAATAGATTTCGATATTTCCGGATGTCAGAGAAACTGGAGGGAAACTCGCTTCTCAAATCATTAACAGAGAAAAGAAAGATTTTTACTATTATATCTCTTTGGCAAGTTTGGAGATTTAAGAAAAATGGGAGTAGTTCGTTTTCTGAAATTGTGATTTCCAGTTTCAACTTTCCTTCAAAACCGGTAATTAGACCAAACATTCCAAGTACAAGTGTATTCTTTTCATGAATATGAAGATTGAAAATGCTCATGTGGGTCGTTATATCCACTAAAAAGCCAACTTGATAATGCATTGTAGATCTTGAAAGTAAGAATTATCTTGGTGTTTATTCTCCGCATCTATATAATCGTTCCAGCATTTATCCGTGGCTAAGCCATCGAATAATTGAAAAATGGGTACTTTTATAGCTGACGCACCATGTTTCCGTGATTTCGCGTCGTCAACGTTCGGGCAGGTTACGTAAGCGCTCGAAAGTTGACGATGCGAAAACTGCCAAGTACTAAATTGAAGACTGACAGCCGATAAATTACGACGAAGAAAATCAAACTAAAATACATATATACAAATAAAGAACGAACAAACCATAGCTAAACAACTGTTAGTAATTAGATGTTTATTTTTGTTCTTTTTTTGTCAAAGTTAATCAATTTTTTTTAAAATAAAATGTTATTTTGTTTGTGCACCGGGAAGTTTCAAATGATGATTTTGTTTGATTTGTTAAGCAAATTTTATGTTTCTTCAATTTTTTTTTTTACATTTTTTTTTTCAATTTTTCTCTTGTTCACATAAACACTGCAACAACTGTTTTTAAGCAATTTCTTTGTCTTGTTTCCTTATTTTAACGAAAACAAACTGTTTATAAACAAGTATTTTTTGGTTAATAGTTTAGTCAACTCTCGGGTGCTTCCAAGACCTGCCCGAACGCTGACAACACGAAGTCGGCTATAAGAGTACCGAAAAATGTGTAAGAGTGTCATATTCTACTTCAATTTGTTTTGGAAATCTTTAAGCTGGTGGTGATTTAGTCTTCATAAAATTCACTGTTTTCACGATCACTGCCACAAGGTGCTTAAAATCCAGTACATAACGCATATTGATGATAGAACAATTAAGGTTAATTAGTTTTTGATAAATGTTCTCTGAGCTATCCAACAATTGTTCCTTTGTTCTCCAATTATTGCTGATATATATATATATATATATATATATATATATATATATATATATATATATATATATATATATCCACAGACTGTTTCTTCAGTGTGACTCGACATGCGAATGCTTCAGGCTGAGATTGAAACCGGGTCGTTTTCTCGGCAGTTCCTTTCTTTATATATTACTTAAACTATTACTATATAAAAGAGAAATGGAAATCTAACTATTTATATCAATAATATTAGCAGTCAAAGAATGCACTATTCATTTTTACGAATGGATTTTTAATTATTACTAATGACAGACGGCGATTTAACTTCCTATAGTGCTCAATCAACGTAGGGTAGGGATATATTTATATATATATATATATATATATATATTCTATATATATAAAATAGTAACTCTGTCTGTGTGTGTCCTCCTTATCTTTGTGTCTTATCTTCACCCAAACTGCTGGACCGAATTGCTTGAAAATTAGCATGTGGACTACTGACCTCTCAGTGAAGGTCATAGGCTATATAGAAACATAACACTTTAACGCTGAAAACTATTTTCCCTTAGATTCAGATGAAACTTAAACCATAGGTAAATGACAAAAAATGATGTCTATTCCCAACATTTCAGCAAATTTTAATAATATTAAGATGGTCCTCTGGGGAGCACCCCGCCCCCCCCCCCCTTAGAACTGTTTTCTCTTTGATTCAAATTAAATTTAAACCATAGATAAATGACCAAAAATGATGTCTAATCCAAACATTCCAGCAAATTTTCATAATATTAAGATGGTCCCCGGGGGCACAACTGCTCTACTGAAAACTGTTTTCCCTTTGATTCAAATGAAATATATATATATATATATATATATATATATATATATATATATATATATATATATATATATATATATATATATATATATATATATATATATATATATATATATATATATATATATATATATATATATAATCAAGGAGAACACCTCTCTGTCTGTGCATGTCTGTCCTTAAAAACGAATACATACTAGGAAGTGTACTTTCAATATAATTGTATTCACCTGCACAATTTGCATGTGAACGTAATGGAAGTATTTTTGTGTCTTTGGCTGCCCCTTAAAGAAGCTAATGCCAAATTTCAAACCTGTTACACAATGAAATTAATCTATTTATTAGCGTTAGTTTAAGAGTATTAACATATCTGAATAGCTCGGCGAATAAGATATCTAGATGACAGCATCAAGGTTGTTGTTAAAGTAAACTCTCCCTACTATGATGTTGCATATGATGCTATCCTACACTCTAACATGCTAGTTTATATATATATATATATATATATATATATATATATATATATATATATATATATATAATTATAACTATTTGTTTTTTATCTACATACGTATGCGTTTCATCCTTTGTAGAGATAATTATTCATACCGGTTGCAGGATTTGAAACCTGGAACACGAGTCATGTCATAACCAAAATTACGACGCTTAACCCACTCGGCTACTATGAACAATCTGATAAATCAGCGAATGTTTAAGCCTGTTATAGTCAGCTGTCGTCAGGAGTGTTTAACTAATGAAGAAAAATAAGTAAATTATAGTATGTTATTCGATTTCAATGACCAAAACCTTATTCATTTTTTCTTGCTGAATCTAAAAATAATTTAATGTAATTTGACAATTGGTTCGCACACAAAAAAGCAACCGGAAATAAACATATAATTACCGAGATATTTCGTTTATGAAGCCTATCAGAAGACCAACAGATAACTCCCTAAATCCTAAAGCAAAAAAAAACATTTTACATGCATTATATATAGAAACCAGTTTCTGGAAGGAACCAAAAATTCCATATATATATATATATATATATATATATATATATATATATATATATATATATATATATATATGCGGGTGGGTACGTGGATACGTGTATTGTATTTTTATCTGCTTATCCATCTATTCCCACCCTCATGCCAGGTCACACATGGAATAAATTTATGGTCTACTCGACTATAGAGACAGACACCTGCGTGATCATCATTTCACTGTGTTCCTTTTTTCTCTCCTACTGCCACCACCCACCTCCCACCGTGCACCCACAATTCTTCAGTACACTGACGAAGGCCGAAGGATTACGGCCGAAAATTTTGTTCTCCCTCTTGGAAAAAAGCAGTTTTCTAAATAAGGGAAAATTGATATTCCTAACGTCAAAATATAGAAAATAAATTGTGAAAATATATAAAAATATAATTTTAACATTGATTTTTTATATACACATATATATATATATATATATATATATATATATATATATATATATATATATATATATATATAAACTTTTGGTTCTATTACTTGTTTAACCTACTTGATGATTCAATAAATATTGTTCGTTTTCAAATTTTTATTCTCATCATTCATTTCATTTGATAATTGCTCTATCTCGTCTATTGAGCATTGTCTTTTCTTGATAGGATTATTTTAAATGTAATATTTTATCTTTATTATCTGACTATTATATATATATATATATATATATATATATATATATATATATATATATATATATATATATATATATATATATATATACTTGAGTTAATTCTGTCAATCTTGTTCCAAGCTTTGAATCCTGCAACTGGATTGAATGTTTATCTCTACACTGATGATTCCGCAAGGATATAACGTATACTTATGTAGATAATATTTAAATATTTATTCTTAAATAATTACTGGTAACCCATTCTTAGCCGGGTCCTTTAATGAGTAAATACAGGAAGCCATAAGAAACTTGAATGCGTGTTTCATTTCTGTTGAACAGTGTGATTACAGCCGACTATAGATGTCTGCCTCTTGAAACATATATAGGGTTTATTTTTCATCTCGTCTGTGGCCATTTACAGTAGCCTTATTGATTAGCGCGCTTGAAATTGGAGTTAATTGTGACTCTTGTTCTAGGCTTCAAATCCTGCAACTGGCTTGAATGGTTATCGCTACACGGATGATTCCGCGAGGAGAAAACGTATAGGTATGTAAATAATATTTAAATATTTATTATTAAATAATTATATATATATATATATATATATATATATATATATATATATATATATATATATATATATATATATATATAATGAGATAAGTGTTACTACATTAAGAAACGTCGTTGAAATGATCAACTTTAAAATTTTAGAAACCAGACATGACGCAAGATTTTGTCAAATAAATGAAATATTTATTAAATCATTTTTTTAATCAAAATTTTCGGTTTTATAAAACCCTATTCATGGTAATACAGACAATATATTTCTTTTTTTCTTCTTTTTCTTCTTCTTTACATGTTCGAAGTCTTACGGCGTAGCCGAAGATCGACGATCTTCTGTTGTCATCGAAGAGACTGTTTTTTATGTCTGATCTGTAGTGAAGCGCGCTGGAGTGCGTGTGTGCAATAATGAAATATGTGTTACTACAATGATAAACGTCGTAACATCGTGATACAGACAATATTTTCCTTTTTGTCGATCTTTGGCTATAATTTTTCTTTGTTTTTTATTGTATAATCGGGAACACGTACATAAATTTGAACAAGCTTACTTTTTTTCCTGTTAAGAACTGTGGAAAAAGTTACGACCATGTAAAAAAACACGTAAATGTCGGTAGCCTATTTTAAGTGACGAAAGAGTAAGAATTTAAAAGTGCCACGTTTGACATTATTAAAAACCAACAAGAATAACAAGTTAAACTAGAAGAAAAAGACCAAGGAAAACAACTAAAACAAATAGAATATCAGAAGAAAATGGAAATAGAAGCGCTTCCTCTAGAAGAGAAATTTCAAGAAAAACAATAGGAGCAAATGAAAGAAATTGAGGAAATGGTTTTTCATACCCGACAAGAACAGATAAAATATAAGAATTATCATAAAACGCTATTTGCAGAGCTATCGATAATTTTACTTACGACCCTGGAAACGAAATTACGTTTCCATCGTATTTTAGACAATACAAATATCTTTATAATACAGACCATGTGAATGGAAATGATTTTAAAAAGTTTCGTTTTCTATTAAGAAAGTTGGGCACAATTGAACATACAAAAATCATGCGACCTTACATTTGTTCAAGTTGTTATTAACGCAATTGTTTAGCCCTAAAACGTCTCTTTTTCATTAATTAAATAAGAATTAAAGAAATTATGAATCCCACAAGGAAAGAAGACGAAGTCTACACCACTTACGCTATTACTTGTTGAAAACACTGCGATGATTTCAAATTGGCAGAATTGAGCGCTAGTAATTTCAAATTTCTAATCTTCGTACAGGGTTTCGTATCAAATACGGATGCAAAAATAGGCCGACGGGTTTTTTTAATAAACTACATACTGCACTTGGGTTAACGCTTCAACATATTGCAAAAGATACAAACATTTTATTAGTGTTTGCTAAGATTCAAGAGACATTAAGCAAAGCGAAGTGTCACATATTAGAAAAATATGTAAGAAAAATAAAATTAATACACCAACTAAATTTGATCAACCAAAAAAAAATAATGTGCCTCCTAAACCGTGTTCTGGTTGCAGCCAGTTGCATTGGTACAAAGATTGTCCATATAAAATGAAAAAGTGTTTAAATTGCAGTCGCATTGGACACAAAAGTACACACTGCAAATTTGAAAGAAAATGTTAACTTTATTAAAATTCGTAAAGGTGACGAAGCTGAAAATATCAGGTAATTTGTGCAGGTAAAAATATTAAATAAAAATATTAAGCTACACCTTGATTCAGGCTCAGATCTGTCAATAATAAATCTTCAAGCGTAGAAAAAAATTGAAAAAAAAATTTGATGAGAAAGAGAAAAATATCTAAAAGCGTCACTGGTGAACAAATAAAATTTGAAGGCGAGCTAATCTCTGACGTTATATTAAAAGAAAAAACTTTGAAATTAAGAATTTTCGTAATTAACAACTCAAACAACCTCATAGTACGGACTGGATGCAAAAATTTTAATGATAGAATATAGCCATAAACTCTTTTTGACAAAATATTGAAACTTTAAATATCGAAGCATAGACTAAAGGAAGAATTAAAAGAAACCTTTTCGTATGTTTTCTCAGGTTGACTGGGAATATGTAAAAATTATTGCCAATTTTGAATTAAAACTAAATATTCAACAAGTTTTTAGAAAGAAAATAAATGTTCTAATCGCGTTATTAAATCAGATTGACGAGGACTTAAATAGACTCGATCAAATAGGAGTATTATCGAAAGTAGATCACAGTGATTGGGCTTCATCTACATAAAAAGTAAAGAAGTCCGTGTTTATGCAAACTTCTCCGCAGTATTGAACCATGCACTAAAGGATTATTGCTACCCTCTATTGAGTCCAGAAGATATTACCGCTAAACCCATCGGAGGAAAAATGTTCAAAAGTTGATTTAAGTGATACGTACCTACAAATAGATGTGGACGAGGAGTGCCCAAAGCTACTTTGTATAAATGCCAATTTTGTACAAATTTGAACGATTACCATTTGGGATTAAGATTGTACCAGCCATTTTTTAACAAGTAATTGACACATTGCTTAGCTGACAGGAATTTGCAACAGCCTACTTGGATAATATTCTTGTGATCAGTAAAAGCACGGAAGAACACAGATCACATGTACACGAAGTATTTAAAAGAATCCAGGACTATGGATTTAAATCGAAGGTGGAAAATGCGATATTTTCATGGAAAAAATAAAATATCTTGGTCAAATTATAGACGAAGATGGTAGAAGACCAAACCCAGAGCGTACGAGTGCGATAAAAAAAAAAATATGCCAGCTCCCGAAAACGTATCGTCTATACAAAGTTTTATTGGTTGAGCAAATTATTACAATGTGTGTATTCGAAAAATGCACAATTTTCGAGTTCCTCTTAATGAGCTATTTAAAAAGAAAACGTATGGGTCTGAATGCCAGAATGCCAGGAGGTATTTGAAAAAAGAAAAAATATCTTCACATCAGAATTATTATTGACGCACTATCTCTGCCTTTTGCCCAAGATCAAAGTGTAGTATCTGTTCCGATGGATACTGCACCCCATAGACTGGTATTGTCTGGGCCTTCGGGGTTTGATTTACGCCGATCTATGGGTCTGTCCTGTGCAGTTCTAGGAGGTCCACCCTCCCAGGCTTTGCCTCCCCTCTATGGGGAGGGGTAAGTTTATTGCTTACTGCCTGAGGCGCCCCTACCGAGGAATACCGACGGGGCTGCCCAGGCAATTTTTAATGACCAGAGTGTTCACGTTCTCGGGTGCTGGCTTTTCAAGTTCCACTTTCCCGACCCGACCTTGGATCACATCTTATCTTGTGGGAGTAAGATAAAAACTGGCCTTGTGCCTAACCTCCTAAAGAGGAGGTAAATAATACTGATACTAGCTTGTACGACATATTGGAGTTTGCATATTACACAAAATGGAAGACGGATCGCTAAAACCTGCCACACACATGTCTCGTACTACATGCATAAAAAAGCATTGGGTATTATTTTTACAGTCACCAAATTTCATCGTTTAGTTCATGGAATACCTTTTGTCTTGCAACACGATTATTAGCCACTGTTAACGATTCATGGATCTAAAAAGGGATTACCGATGCATAGTGCAAACAGACTGCAGAGAAGGAATATCATTGTCTTTAATTACAATTATAAAGTTGAGTATCTTCCATCGCCAAAATTAGTAATGCTGACGGATTATCTAAACTTTTCCCAAAATATGTTGAACCCGTCAGAGACACAGTGGTTGCTTCCCTACAAACTGAGGTACAAGTAAAAAATATATTGTGCATCGCCATTAGAGAGATTCCGGTAAGACTCGAAAAAATAAAACGAATGGCGTTAGACGACGATTTTTTAAACGTGAAAAAAAAAACACCGACAAATCTCGGAAGTTTATTCAACTTGTGATGAATTAGTTATTTCTGCATCATTACAGAAAGGAATACTAAAATAATTTCATGTCGGTCACTCGGTCATTTCGAAAATGAAAAGTATCATGAGAAGCTATGTGTATTGGGCAAGTATGTTCATGCGGTGAAACTATGCAAAAGTTTTGGTAGCAAAGACACCTCCTATAAAGTCAGTCTCTGTAGGAAAACTGAGCGACCGTGCTCTAGAATTAACACAGATGTTGCTGGCTTATATGTTTTATATGTTTTGTTTCTATTACTTAATAGTCGTGGACAGTTTTTCGAAATGGACGGAAATATTAAAATGTTTAAAAAACAACCACGGAAGTAACCATTTGTTTTTTTATATGGATTGTTCGCCCGATTCGGGGTCGATGACTGTATCATATCAGACAACAGAACGCAATTCACGTCTCGTGAATTCAAACTATTCTGTCAATCATTATAGTGAAACATATCACAATCGCGCCGTACAATGCGAGAAGCTATAATCAGTCACGTTATGGTGTGATGGTCATCTGTCTTATTTTGTGACTATATGGACTCTTCTAGACAGTATTATAGAGGAGCCTACGATAAAGGATGAGCAGTCTTTCTGTAACATAATACTATATACTTCTGTAAATACACACTCTTGTAAATATACCTCCGTGTTGTCTTATTTATCATATATATATATATATATATATATATATATATATATATATATATATATATATATATATATATCATCAGGCCAAATGCATTCAACTTGATTATTTGCTGCTCAAATTAAATATGGGCGCCTCTAGGTAGCTTACTTGCCATAGATATATTTTCATACTACTACTCTTGTTTTTAGCACTGTTCAAGTAAATATTGAAAATATATACAAAATGGTATTATCACCTAATAATATTATGTGTACTAGCAAATATATACTCCCTCCGGTCGCATATTTGTGCTAGGCTGCCGCGTCAGAAATTACGCTAATATGTAATTTGAGCAGAGCTTTTTATCACTACAATTAATTTAAATAACATATTGCACATGATAAATGACAACATTAATAAAAAGAACAATTAAGTTTGCATTATTATCGTCTGCTCGCTTTTCTTTCAACCCAATCGTTTTGCGCCAAATCCACGTAAGAATTTACAAAATAATAAATAATAATAGTTTTAGTTTTCCATAGAGCAAAAAAGAAAATGTACCTAAAATAAAATTAACAATAAAAAAATACAGCGAATACGATTCTAAAAACAGTTATTTATTTCCCCAGTAAAAGGTGTCCCCCCAAGTTATCGTCTGCTCGCTTTTCTTTCCACTCAATTGTTTTGCGCCAAATCCACGTCAGAATATAATAAGTAATATTTTATGTCTTACAAAGCGGAAAAAAGGTGTATGTAAATTAAAATCAACAATTAAAAGAAACAAAATACAGCGAACACTATTCTAAAATCAGTTATGTAGTTTTCCAGTACAATGTGTTGTTTCTTTGTTGACAAAACAACTAAAATTATTATAATGTGTGTATGTTTTTTTAAATAGTAATTTTTAACTCAATTATTATTTTAATTAAACAATTTCATTCAATGAATTTGTTAAAATCATCAATTTAAAAAACTAAATACAGCGAACACTAATTTTCAAATCGGAAAAAAGGTGTATCTGAAAATTATCAATAAAAAAATCGGTACTCTTTTACTGCAGGACCCGCGATAACTTTCGAAAAAAAAAGTTTAGCTAAACTAAATTCTTTATAATGTGTGTGTGTTTATCAATTATTATTTTAATTAAACAATTTGATTCAATAAATTTGTGTTTTAAATATAATGCCTAATAAGATTAAGAAAATAAACAAACTCAGAACGTAAATCAGTAAAGTATTAACGCGCCCGTTCAGAGGGAGGTACGCTGTTTAATCAGTTGGACGTAGAGGAACGTTCCCGTTCAGCGGGAGGTACGCTGTTCAATCAGTTGGACGTAGAGGAAATAACTACGTAACTCATTTTATAAATAAATAATAAAAGAAATAATTATAATTTATAAGTAAGATTATTAGCGAGCAAAATAGCGTAAATACATTTGGAAATCTGAAGAGAACAATCATGAGTGTATATTTGCGAATACTAATTTATTAGAAATACAAAAGCAATTGATTATGTAAATTAGGAAATGCGCATAGTATTTTAAGCGTTTTTTTAATAGTATATAATGAAGCTGGCGGACTTAGTCGTAGTACTCTGATGGAGTTTCGGCTTCAGACAGACAGATACATAAACTCTATTATTAATAGATATACATAAAATAATATATGAAGCAAATGTATCATGTATGTCGCAGCATCACACATGTATATAAATGTGACGCAAATAATACTTAACCAATATTATATTAATTCATGATTATTAAAAATGAAGGGAAAATTACTGTTAATGATATATTGAAAAGTAAACTATTTTATGTTATTGTGTCTCATTTTGTTTCCCACCTATACGTAAATTTGATCATGTTTCTTTTTTTACTAAAACATGGTTTAAGTAAGAATACGTTGTTTTGGAGGAATGCCGAAACCCATTTCACTCTAAGTAATTTAGGTGACTGAAATAGGATTTAACCAATCTCTTTCTCTCTCTCTATCACTTTCTCTCTTTTTCTCTCTGTCTCTCTTTCTCTCCCTCTGTCTCTCTCTCTCTCTCTCTCTCTCTCTCTCTCTATATATATATATATATATATATATATATATATATATATATATATATATATAGTTATCTACGGAGACTTGTTTCGCCGTTACTGCAGCTCATCAGCATGGCTGACTATGACAAGACTAGAACCCTTGATTAGAAAATTAATCCTGCCATAGTGAGCTACGCTAATGAGGCGCAGTAACAGCAAACACATGGATAACTATTTTATCTATCAAAAATAAATAAACAACATATATATAGAGAGAGAGAAAGAGAGAGAGAGTAAGAAAGAGAGAGAGTCATGCAAAAGTAGACTGATTCTCTGTATCACAGCTCCGGATTGGCTAGACACAATATGTATATAATTGAGAGAGAGAGAGAGAAAGAGAGATAGAGAGAGGAGGGGAGATTTCCACAATTCTCTATTATTAACAAAATTTAATCATACCGAAGAATTTACTTATATTCAGCTGCCATCTTCAATGGCTGATGTGTAAACATAATCCAACTCTATTCAATTGTATGTGCATTTGCCTATGAACGATTCACAGAAAAGGGGTAATGTTTATCAAATTTTATGAATTAAGGCTAACATTAATTCCTCTTAACATTTCGATCATCAAATGACTGTTTAGTGGTGTTTAACTTTGGAGTTAACTACTGAATGTGCAATCGATACTAATTGGATATTTAGTACGCAGGAGTATTTTTGTAGGTGGTGTTAATTAGTATTATTTACACAGTGTTTTGAGTATTTCTTATACAACATTCGTATCCTTAGGCAACAAAGAAGAAGAAGAAGAAGAAGAAGAAGAAGAAGAAGAAGAAGAAGAAGAAGAAGAAGAAGAAGAAGAAGAAGAAGAAGAAGAAGAAGATGTGGAAGGAAGTCGTTCGAAAGGGTATGGCTTGACTATCTACGAAAGAATTCAGAAAGGTGCCCGTCCTGAATCTATGCCTTCTCATCAATTCAATTAGGTGAATGTGTCGATCAGGCCCATGTTTATTTTCGATATTCTTTTTTGTTTCTTTGTTTGACTTCAATCTGCATTCTTTCCATGTAGTTTGCAGTAGTCTTCAACTACGGATGGACAAAATCTAGAGAATGGTTGACTGTTCTTTTCAACTTATTATACGCCTTCCAGTAGTCATCAGATTCAACTGCGGTTACTGGCAAAAGGTATTTTGTTTACAAGAGCATCATATGTTGAATGTCCAAGCTGGGTGTATCAGAAATGTTACCTGGCAGGAATAAAACGTAGTTGACACAGACACGTACCTGGCCGAAAGAAACAAAGCACGGTTTATTGTCGGAAATAAAATTATTGTTAATTGGTTCAAAACTACCTGCAAAGATTATTCTATCTACAATGATTATCTGCAGCTGGGAATATCCCGGCTAAATACCGCTAAATACCGCTTAATAAACGCCATGACAGCAAATGGAGAAATCCTTAAATAAGCGTTTACAGGTGGATGCGTGAGTGTCATAATCTATTATCTAAACTAACCCGAAATTGAGATCGACAGTCGACTCCGTCAATTTCTGTGTCCTTCTTCCCCACTAACCCACACGCATTCACCGCCACCGACAATAAAGATATATCATTATATTTTTATACATCAGTGGTTGTTATCATTCGTTTGATGACAGCATAAATACAACACATCAACAATAAAGCATCTCTGACTGCGAAATTGTAACCTCCTGAAGTCAAGAGCGGCTCGACGACCCTGCCGACGTTGGATTGTTGACTGCTGAATAGGCTTTCGTCGATTTCGACCGTGTGCCCTGTGCCTCCGATTTTTGTGGGTGGGTGTGAAGTGTTCACTGTCAATGTACCATAAAATGTTTGTTTTCGGTCTGTGGCCTTGCTGCAAGGTGAAATGCCCGATTCGCAATGAATAGTCTGATACGTAGTCATTTCGTTGGTCTACGGTTATATCAGTTTCATTATTTGCGCCAACTCTATTGTCGACTTTGTAAAAGAAACGTGACCTTCCTTATTGAGTAAAAACATTCGGTATTTTGCTTCACCTCCAAGTGTTGCTTACCCTTACTGCATATAAATATATCGTACTAAAGCAAAGTTCACATTTGGCATTTTGTAGGACGGGTGTCAGCTGGGTCCGATTAATTTTTGCAATGCATTGTAACAGTTTTCTAACGTTTGCTTTTTTACAATTTTGTTTTCGTTGCTTTCCAATCAGTCTGTCACGCTTAAGTTTGAAATAGCTTTTTCTTCTATCTCTCACATTTATTTTTTTTAAAGGATTTCCGTCGGTCAGTCACGAAATAACATTTTCGTTTCTTTATCAAATTAACTTTTGAAAGAGCATTTTCGTTGGTCTGTCACACTTAAGTTTGAAATAACATTTTCGGTTTTTTTTCAAACTTATTTGTTAAATAGCATTTGTGTCGGTTTGTCACGCTTATGTTTGAAAAAACATTTTCGTCTTTCTCTCACACTTATTTTTGAAATAGCATTTTCGTCCGTCTTTCATACTTATTTTTGAAATAGCATTTTCGTTTGTTATTAGCGCTTTAGTTTGAAATAACATTTTCGTCGGTCTGTCACGCTTAAGGTTTGAATAATATTTTCTGTCTCTCACGCCTATTTTTGAAATAACATTTTTGTCGGTCTGTCACGCTTAAGTTCTAAATAACACGTTCTTCTCTCTCACGCTTCTTATATAAATAGGGATCTTGTCTGTCCGTCCGTCTGTTTGTCTGTACGTTCGTCCGAATTTTTAAAACGTAATAAACACATTTCAAAATAATGGAGAATACTGCTAATTTCATCTAAATATGAATAAATGCGAATCTTTCCTAAGTATATTAACATCAAAACCTTTAAGTCTTACTTAAATATAATGATACAGTATATATAGTAATCTCTAAACTACGTCAAAAAACAGCTTTTCCCCATTTGCATATTTATTTTATTTTTAAGTTTCTGATAAATCAATATTCTCTGATATATATTTATAATTGGTATTGTCAAATTTTATTATATATTTATAATATTTTCCTCGATTATAATATTATTATACTTATTAATACAATTAATTAAAAAGATTTCATAATAAAAAACGATAGCGTTTTAAAAACATTTTAAAACTTTCAGTTTCAAGAGAGATCATTACATGAAAACTTCCGGCGCTAATGTTAAAACAACAGATACTACACTTTGATCTTAGTCAAAAGGCTAAGGCGCAATAAAAAAAATATTCTTTTTGTGACTAAACATTTTTAAATGAATAAAAAAAAAATCGATTTAATCGGAATTTATAAGTTTAGTATTAGTCCTGTTGTCATAAGACCGTCCTCCCAGGAATTGCCTCCTTCTGTCGCATATATTTGCTAGTATTTTTGAAATAACGTATTCGCCGATCTGTCAAGCTTAAATTTCGAATAACATTTTCATCGCTAAACGCTCCAATTTAGTTGACGCATCGTAAGAATATTCGTAATCGCTTTGTCTTGTCTTCATTGATTTACGTGCTAATAAAAAAAAATATTTCTACTTTTGTCGAATATTAAACACATTTTCTCTTCTGAGGGTCCACGAAATAAATTTCTCAGGAGTTTATAAATAATTTTTTTCTATGTCGCTTTTGTTGTCTAGTGACATTTTATAATGTGTGTAACTGTAAAGGCTTATTAAATATCATTTAGGAGGCTAATTATAAAGTTATAAACGTTTACAAAACGCACACTCACATCGCAGAGGCAAATGGATCCTTGAAATACGCGAGTTCAAATTTCATTTTCGCAGATGGTGGATTAATTTCTTTTTGCCTTCATATGTATAAATGCAAACTTGATTTCATCAGTGAATGGTTTCCGTTCTCTTTTTGTTGTTTTTTTTTTGCTTTTTAATTAAACGAATGAACGCCGAAGCCGCTGACAAGCGTATCTAATTTCTCAAAATAGCAGTTATTTACTGTGATTAGTTTATATTGCCCGGTATAGAAAACCAATAGGTTTTCTTATTAATATTATATAATCGTTTTTATTCATTTCCATTTTTCAGCTAATCAGAGTCCTTTCCGCGACGATGTTTTTAATTCATCTCTAGTTTTCCCTCCAAAAATATTGTAGTCTTCAGCTTCAAATATTTGTATAACTTTCCCCTCCAGAATTAGTTAAATAAAGAGAGAATAATATATTTTATAGCCAATAAAAATCTACAATTTAATAATTTTAATATTTCTATTTTCGATTATTCTTTATAAATAGAGAAATAATCTTAGTTTAACCAGTCTAAAAATAATAGTTCGCTAAAGTATGTAACAACCCGGTTCTCAATTACTGTAAATAATCTTTTGTGTCATTTTCTTTTTTTATATAGTCTTTTTGTTCGAAATAATTAACTCTTTAGTTGAACACGTCGAGTAAAACACGGTATCGCCATTCTCTTGTGTGCATTGTACTGATTTACTGCTGATACTACAACCGTAAAAACAATATTTAACACAATCTGTTGAATTTTTAGAAACTTTTTTGTCTTTTATTTGAACTTTTCTTCTACACTGGTGAAGAGTGACTTGAAATATACAGACGAATTTAAGCCATTCTATGTACTAGTCAATAACGCGTTATTTTAAGCTAATTACAGGTTATGTTATCAATCCAAAGTGACACACCCCGACGTATCATCTTCCTTATTGCACCCACCAGAGCTGGGAACATGTCCACTGCCTGTCGCCTGAAGCCCCTGGGTTGTGCGGTAATATCTTCACTTGTGGGAGAGAACTGATGGATCTGATCAACTACTCAGAGGTAAGTCATTCACTTCTAGCCATGTACGTCTATGGTATCGTTTGCACACCGGTTTCCCTTAAATTCCTGAAATTAAGCGACGCTGAACCGAGCCAGTACTAAGTGGTAACCTTTTAGAGAAAAAAAACAGGTTCTATGTAAATTGATCTACAAATCAATCATACACAAAAACTTGTACGATTTCGACATAAAATGACCCAATAACAAAAACAATATCAGCTTCTCACATTCTCACATTAAGCCGAATCTTTGTCCCAACCAGCCCTAGTGGAGAAGCAGATAAATAACCATACGTCTAGGAAGGCCATTTGATTTTAGTTTCTTCTTCCATTGTAGATCGACGCCATGGAATCGTTAATAAAATTCCCAATCTTTTTCTGAAATCCAACCAAATAAACTTCATTTTATGTCTGACATCCTCACCAATTTTCAGTCATGAGTTACCGAGAATCCTGTTTTATCACTGTTTAATGATATGTGGGGACACTTTTGTGAGCGTCTCATCAGTAAGTATGATCCTAAATCGGCTTCACACTCACCGGACTTTAACGCTCTAGATTTTTATCTGTGAAGTTATCTCCAAAATATTTTCTGTCAAAACAATACTATTGCTGAACTTAAGAGGGCCATCACAGCCAAATTGAGAGCAGTGCAAAATGAGGAGCGTGTTAAGGTTATTTTCATGGTCTGATGTTTATCTACTCTATTTCGTGAGTAGGTGAACTATTCAAGACACTATGAATAGAGTTACGACTAAGTGTCGTGGCAGTCATTGATGGCAGTCATAGTCACAGTATCGGACGCAGACATTCTGTAACATACTATTCTGTACTTCTATAAATACACTCTTGTAAATATACCACAGTGTTGTCTTTATTATCATTGGCCATTCAAGGTCATAACAGGTATTGACGTCGGATCCAGGTGTTTTCGCGACACAAAGATCCACATTCAGAGAATATCATTGAACGGCGATAAAACAAGGACTTTTGGCCATTCATGACTAAAACTTGGTTGACAAGTCACATATAGACTGTAGTTTATTTACATCAGATATGATTGGATTACCGAAAGGACTGAGAATTGTGTTAAAGATTAATTGGGTGGCTGGCATTTATGTAATAGCGCAGTTAAAAGTATGTTGTTATGATAATTAATGTTAACATTTAGATCAGATTGTCAACCGGGAAAACAAAACGTTCTCATACTTATAATTAGTGTTGAATCACAGTCAACGACCCATCTATAGTCCAGAGACAATCGTATATAATTTCTTAAAACGCTAATGTTGAATTTATGTGAATAATTTTCAGTATTGTTATATTTATACATTTTAAACCGTTTTATAATAATAATCAGGTTATTTTTGTCAGTTCAAATGTTACTATTTGAAAGATGATGATGATGATGATGATGATGATGATGATGATGATGATGATGATGATGATGATGATGATGATGATGATGATGATTTTTTTGTTTTTTTTATTAACTTTTTTTCCGTAAATGTGTCTTCATGTATGTGTGATAGTGCACTTTGAACCTCATGAAAATGAGGGAAACACTATCCCTGTGACAGGATCACAGGTAAACTAAGCCTGGGTTTGGTATTGCCACAAACAGAAAACCATGATAAATGCCTATAATTACAAATAAACGCCGTGGGACTCAGAAGAAAGATCTGTGTGTCATGATAGGCAGGTGCTCTCTCGATGGCCAACATGGAGGATCCGGTCCGCATCCTGCGAATGTTGACTCCTTTAATTTCAGGAACAAGACTACGGACAAAAAGCAGGTAAGTAACCCATCAAATTCCAAATATGATAAGGACACTGACCGAACACAAGAAAGCATGAATGAAAATAACAGACCAAAAAGCCATAGAAAGAAATGGACTACAAAACAGAACAGACTGGTAATTGAATGCTACTACAAAAGCCGCTACCCCACAGAAAGAGGATACCGTAAACGAATGAAAGATCTATAGGACATTTCTACTGACTACCATACAACGGCACAAAGGATAGCAGATCAAGCAAGACAGATACTTAAAAGAGGGTGGTTCTTGGAGATAGAATTAACGGAAATTATACAAAAGATAAATGGCGTAACAGATCTTGACAAAAACTCCCAGGAAGAAAACGGGAAAAACATAACACAGAAACTGAAGAGGGCGAAGATGACGAAATTATAGAACTATCTGAGGAAGAAGCAAGAGAAGTGGAAAACATCATACGATTAATGTCCGAGATCAAAACAAAACTCCCATCCCTAAGAAACGAGGATTGGAAGAAGTTAAAAGCTGAAACAGAGAAAGTAAACAGAGTACTCACGTACATCCTAACATACACTATCACAGATCTAAACAACTTGATATATGCGGGGGCAAAATCAATAAGCATGAAACTAAAAAGAGAAAAGAAGACTGGCCAAAAGATTGGATGGACGAAATATGGATGGGAGATCAGGCTGGAAACCCAGATCACCAAACTTCAAAAGGAAGCTAAAACCGTAAATAGGATGAAGGAGAACAGTAAACGATGGAAGAGCAGAAATCCGAATCGCAAGGAAAGACTAAATAAGAAACATGAAAAACTAAAAAAGAAAAAGATAGCAGCAAAAGAAGGAAGATTGAGACGATACAGATACAAATCGGAACAGTACAAACAGAACAGGGCCTTTGAAAAAAATGGAAGCTACTTTTACAAAAACGTAAACAGAGAAAGAACAACAACAGAACAACTGAACCCGACAGAAACAAAAGATTTCTGGAGCAAGATATGGGAAAAGGCTGAAGATCACAACATAAATGGCTGAAACACATTAAAAGATAAACGTCTAGAAATTGAAGAAGGAACGGAAACAAAAATTAATAAAGAAACTATTAAGACAACACTAAAGAAAATGGCAAACTGGAAAACACCAGATAACGATGGAATACATGCGTACTAGTTCAAAAAATGCATGACCCTACATGAAAGGCTAGCATAGAAACTGAGAGGATGTATCCATAAAACAGACGTACCAGAGTGGATGACCAAAGGACGGACAACGTTCATACAAAGAGACGCCAATAAGGGAACAACCCCAAGCAATTACAAACCGATAACCTGTTTACCGATAATGTGGAAAATCCTAACGGCACAACTGAGAGAGCAAATTTACCATTCCCTGAACAGTCGTGGTCTACTTCCCGAGGAACAGAAAGGATGCCAGAAAGGGAAAAGAGGGACGCATGATCTGTTATACATGTATCAAAAGATTATGAAAGAAGTTAAAAGCAAGAAAAAGAACATATCTATAGCATTGATTGACTACAAGAAAGCGTACGACAGAATCCCTCAAGCATGGATAATTGAATGCTTAAAAATGTACAAGATACTTTACAGGAGTATTAATCTCATCAAGAAAGCAATGGAAACGTGGAGATTAGAACTGACAGCTGTAGGACAACATTTGATGGAGATAAAAATACAGAGGCATTTTCCAAGGAGACTCCCTAGCACCACTACTGTTTATCATAGCCATGATGCCACTCAACTACATACTCAGGAAATGTGATGCCGGATACAAATTCACAGGCAGAGAACAAAGAATAAACCATCTCATGTACATGGACGACTTGAAGCTATTTGTAAAAAGCAAAAAGGAACTGTAAAAGCTGATAAATACGACCAGAATCTTCAGTCAGGACATTCAAATGGAATTCGGAATAGAAAAGTGGGCATTGCTAGAGATTAAACATTGAAAGCTGGAGACGACTGAGGGCATGGAACTACCCAACCAAGATCAGATGAGCGCGCTAGGTGAACAAGACAGCTATAAATATTTGGGGGTTTTGGAAGCAGACACAATCAAATCAACAGAAATGAAAGAGAAGATTGGAAAAGAATACCTCAGAAGAACAAGAAATCTCTTAGAAACAAAATTATATAGCAGAAACCTAATCAAAGGAATAAATACTTTGGCAGTATTATTAATAAGATATTCTGGACCATTTATAAGGTGGACTAAAGAAGAACTCAGGCCCCTTGATCAGAGGACTATGAAATTAATGACTATGCACAACGCATTACATACAATACATGATACAGACAGACTCTAGGTGAATAGAAACGAAGGGGAAAGAGGACTTGTATGTATAGAAGACTGTGTGGACGACACTAAAAAAAGAGCTGGAGAAATACATTAACCAGAACACAGAAAGGCTGATCACAGCAGCAAAAGACACCGTCCCCACAAACAACACAGTAAGCATCGAAACTTGACACAAACAGACAAGAAAGGAAAAGTGGGAAGAAAAACAACTACATGGACGCTTCATAAGACTCAGAAGAGAAGAAACCAACGAAAATAGCTGGACATGGCTAAGAAAAAGAAACTTGAACAGAGAAACGGAATCTTTACTGATGGCTGCATAGAACAATGGGATTAGGACAAACTACATTAAAGCTAAAATAGATAAAACCCAGGAAAACAGTAAATGCAGACTGTTTGGACAAAGAAACGAAACAGTAAATCATATAATAAGTGAATGTAGCTAACTTGCCCCAAAAAAATACAAGAACAGACATGATTGTGTTGGGAAAGTAATACACTGGGAACTGTGTAAACGATTGAATTTCGAATACGCAGACAAATGGTACAAATATAATCCAGAAACAGTACTTGAAAACGAAAAATACAAAACCCTCTAAGATATTGATATACAAACAGATAAACTCATACAAGCAAGGAGACCTGATGTTATTATAATCCACAAGAAGGAAATATCTTGTAAAATCGTAGACTTCGCCGGTCCACAGAGTGAAGATCAAAGACACGGACAAACGAAGTAAATACACAGAACTAGCCAGAGAACTGAAAGGAGTATGGAGCATGAAGAAAGTTAGCATAATACCAAAGAGCACTAGGAACAATCCAAAAAACCTGGAGAAAAGACTGGAAGAAATTGGAATCAAAGGGACCATCGAAATCATACAAAGGACGGCAATGATCAAAGCAGCTGCAATCTTAAGGAAAATCCTCGAATGCGGAAACCAACCCGCATAAGCTACAAAGGATAACCAAGTCACAAGGAATTTACTACGGGGAGAAAACAAAACCGCACGAAGAAAACCACAACACGAACCAGGGAAAAGAATCTGCAAGAAACATCACTTTATAATCTCCCCCCCCCCTCTCCAATAAATTAAACCGACTCAGCTATCACCACACAAAAATGAACCATGGAAAAGAAATTACAAGAAACACAATAAGCTCCCTCGACTCGAACCCCACCCCACCCCCAAATCGTCTTTAGTTTTTACGGTTAAGTTTGAAATATTAATTCGTCTCTCGTTTTTACGCTTAAGTTTGAAATATTAATTCGTATCTCTTTTTACCGCTTAAGTTTGAAATATTAATTCGTCTCTCTTTTTACCGCTTAAGTTTGAAATATTATTTCGTCTCTCTTTTTACCGCTTAAGTTTGAAATATTATTTCGTCTCTCTTTTTACCGCTTAAGTTTGAAATATTAATTCGTCTATCTTTTTAACGCTCAAGTTTGAAATATTAATTCGTCATTCGTTTTTACGCTTAAATTTGAAATATTAATTCGTAGCTCTTTTTTAACGCTTAAGTTTGAAATATTAATTCGTCACTCGTTTTTACGCTAAAGTTTGAAATATTAATTCGTCTCTCTTTTTAACGCTTGAGTTTGAAATATTAATTCGTCTCTCTTTTTAACGCTTAAATTTGAAATATTAATTCGTCTCTCATTTTAACGCTTGAGTTTAAAATATTAATTCGTCTCTCTTTTTAAAGCTTAAATTTGAAATATTAATTCGTAGCTCTTTTTTAACGCTTAAGTTTGAAATATTAATTCGTCACTCGTTTTTACGCTAAAGTTTGAAATATTAATTCGTCTCTCTTTTTAACGCTTGAGTTTGAAATATTAATTCGTCTCTTTTTTTTACGCTTGAGTTTGAAATATTAATTCGTCTCGTTTTTACGCTTGAGTTTGAAATATTAATTCGTCTCTCTTTTTACCGCTTAAGTTTGAAATATTAATTCGTCTCTCTTTTTAACGCTTAAGTTTGAAATATTAATTCGTCTCTCTTTTTAACGCTTTAGTTTGAAATATTAATTCGTCTCTCTTTTTTACGCTTGAGTTTGAAATATTAATTCGTCTCTCTTTTTAACGCTTTAGTTTGAAATATTAATTCGTCTCTCTTTTTTACGCTTGAGTTTGAAATATTAATTCGTCTCTCTTTTTTACGCTTGAGTTTGAAATATTAATTCGTCTCTCTTTATTACGCTTGAGTTTGAAATATTAATTCGTCTCTTTTTTTACGCTTACGTTTTAAATAGCAATTTTTATCTCTATAACGAGTAAGTTTTTTAATATTAAATTATAACACTTTTGTTTGAAATAGTAATTTATCTCTTTGTTAAAATGACGGCTTAGTTTTAAATAGTAATGTGTCTTTGTGTTACACTTTAGTTTTAAATAGTATGTTCGTCTTTATTTTAAACTCAAGTTTGAAATAGTAATTTCTCTCTGTGTTACACTTAAATTTGAAATAGTAATTTTTCTGTAAGGTATAGTATTTTTACTATTTATTTACGCTTAAGTTTTAAATTGCGATATGTCCTTTAGCGCTTATGTTTGAAATAGTATTATCTCTAATAAACACACTAATTGAATCGACGCATTTTAATGATACCCCTTTTTGTTAATATATAGATTTTACTTTTGTGCATTATTGTTCAACATAACAGTGTTTTTTTAATATCTAAAAATTATATTTACGGATTGACTTATAGGACTATAAATGAATATGTACTTTAAAAGTATTTTATGTTTATTTCTTTTCAGCTCATTTCGTTCATTTGTTCAGTTTCAGTGAGTGACACATTGTTGAGAAAAATAAGGGTTTAACAGCTGCACGAGAAATGTAAAAAAATAGAAAAACGACCTTTTAGAGCTGAAGAAGTGTCTTGACACTTCCGGTTTGTTACGCTTGGTAGCAATGCGTTATAACCAACTTATTTCAACTTTTATTAACAAATAGAAACCTAAACGGTCTGCAGTTCTCGGTAAATAACGTAAGGGTCGATGATAATCGTTAGTTGAATTGTTAAAGATTTTAATAAACTAACTATGAAGAAGTTATGCCTTGAGAATGAGGTCCTTTGTACACCTAATATAAGGAACACAGTTTGCGTGCAAGTAACGTGGACTTTTTAAATAGAGTTGAGTTCAGATTTTTATTTGAGCTCTTATTTCATAGCATTAAACTTGCTACATTTTATAAAAAATTGTTCCTGTTTTATCTTTTTTGTTTGTTTGCTCGTTTGATAGATATCCGATGCTTATTAGTTGATATTAAGTGATATTAAGTGATATTAAGTCTCCAGCACCTTCCTCGGTATCATCTAATAACACGGTAATGATGTGAAAATACGATCTACATACAGAACAGGTTTGGTGCTGTACCTCTTCTAATAAATAGTCTCCAAAAAAGATCTTTAAACTGCAATTCATCAGAGGAGTAACCTTAAAATTACAGTGCAGTTGAATATGATAGCAGGATTATAAAAGCGATTGCATCTTTATGATGTTTGTAGAAGATTGCTATCTTCGATGTATGTATAGAAAATGAGGCTGAATGCATACGCAGAAAACTGAACGAACAAAGTGAAAGAAAACTCAATCTGTGAAGATTTTTTAGTAATACTTTAGTTGCACTTCGAAGTCGTTAAAAAGAACTCTATACTTGCTATAGATAAAATATAAATAAACTAGCTGTCCCGTGTTCCGCCGTTGCCCGAGAAAGTAGATTAACTCAAGAAATCTCATGCCCAATATTAAACTATTGAATTATTGGTTGCTTATGATTGTCCGGTGCGAACAAAGACTCCACAATGTCAATTTAAAACAGCAACCAGAAAAGTATAGCATCGGAGCATCAAGTACCGGATGTTTATTAGATCGAGCAGGTTAGGTAAGACCGAATTTTGTCAGTGTTTTACCATTCATAATATAAATCCTATCTTCGATATGAACCAGAGCCATATTGAAGATGTCGTCTGAAAATGTTATATCAACCTCAGAAAGTTTATTGCGTTCCGTAAGAAGGACTTCTTCATTATATCCTTTTTTATGTGCATTCCGACGTTGTTTTGAATGAGAAACTCCACATGTAGTCAACATGATGGCAAACAAATGTTTAAAATTACCTGCATCTTCAGATATAGGTGCTTCCTGTAGAGTAGCATTCCAGTGATTAGCATTATAATGTGGTGCATGTGCACGACATGCATCCTTGAATGTATTTATAACCTGAACATTGATAGTTTTTAGATCATTAAAGCTATGTGCACCTGTAACATGTTGTAGAATCAATCTAAAACAAAGAAAGAAAAAGTATCAGTATTTTTTTTTACTTTCACATCGATTATATCCCCCAAAATAAAAATCCGATTCTACTTTCTTTGGCGATTACATGTACACAGCCTGATAAAAATATCCGGAAAAAAAAAGAATATAAAAAGTAGATATTTTAGATTTTAGAGTGGTGATCACTTTCCTATATAAATTTAACGTAAAATGAGCACTCACTTCCTGGACAGTAAGCGGTAAATGGATATGTGTAACCAACGTATTTATTTTAACTTTGTCTTTCGAAAACATTTTTAAAACAAATTTATGAATTGTATTTGGTTTCAGAAAAAAAACAATTTTCACTTTCGGCTACAGGTTGGTTTTACTTTAGGGTTAGGTTAGATATACCTACAGCGTATCTAAGACTGTCCCCCCTAAAATAAAACTTTAAAAAATGCAAGTGTTTTACCGCTTAACAAAAGTTTCTCCTGATTTGTATTTATTTACATGTTTTAATTTATTCTTAAAGGATGGCCCCCAAGACTTTCTCGTACGAAAAAAACTCAACTATTTTCAGCGCATTATTTTATTGTAAAAATACATCACCACAAAAAAAAAGAAGAAAAAAAGAAGTAACGCATCCAATACAGAATAATCCCGAATAATTTGTTTTATTTCGCGTAAGAAATCTTTTTAGAATAGGACAATTTTTATTTAGCTTGGAGAGCAGGGTTTTTCACAAATAATATTGAAAATAGTTTTTTAAAAGTATATTTTTTAATCAATGTTGTTTTTTGGTTTAAAATCAATGTTATTCTGCCTAAGGAGAAATCCTTCTAGACTGACGCAATGTTTATTTATTTGGAGAGCAGGGTTTTCAAGAAATTATATTGGAAATATTTATTAAATAATTTATTTTGTAATCAATTATTTTGTGTATCATCAATATTTTCGTGTTTGTTTGAAAATACATTTTAAATAGTTTATATTGAAAATATTGTTTTAATAACGTATCCAATACAGAATATTCCCCAAGTAATTAATTTTTTCGACGAATAAGAAATCTTACTAGACTGAGAAAATGTGTTCTTGTTTGGATAAATGTTTTCCTGTTTGTTTTAAAGTACATGTTAAATAGTTTATATTAAAAGTGTTATTTTAATAACGTATACAATGCAGAATAATAGCGAAGAAAGTATTTTTATTCCGCTTAAGATAACCTGGTAAACTGAGGAAATACATATTTTGTTTATATTTGCTTAATAGTAGTTATAAATAGACCTGTAGACGATTAAAAACACCAATGAAAAATGCGATATTTTTCGAACGTCAAAAATGTATTTACGTGTGAAAGCAAATGTGGTCACTTTTAATGCCTGTCGCAATCTGTTCGATAAAACGTAATCCGTTAACCCCGAATGTTTACAGAAGGTATAAACGTCAGGCTTTCAGAATAAACGAATGATATTCCCTTAATCTTAAATAATTAGGTGATGTATCCGAAATTCCCTTCTATCAAGAAATAACCCGGTGTTTTGGGTAGCAGTTAACGTAGTTACATAGTAAAAAAGGAGGCCACATTTTTGTTGGAAGGTTTTTTGGGGAAAGCTCACTATTTTAGATAAAATGTAATAAATATTAAAAGAACAAATAATGCATCATTTCTGGAAACACGCATGAGTGGCTAGGATAAATGTATTGGGGAATAGATTATCATATGAAGTTTTTGGTTATTAAGTTAAAATATACGTTTCTTTCGTTCGCTTTTAATAATTTTTTACATTGTTTTTGGCCAGACAGCTTCTCCTAACATAGTTATCCATACAGGAATTTGGAGGTATATTCCCTCTCACACACAGATCTACTACAACCATATTACATTGTGAGGTCTTATTTATTCCCAAACTATTACTTACTAGAAAGTAGTTTTTAGCTAATTACACAACAAGATTAGGCGATTTGGAAAAAAATCGTACTTAAAGTGCTTTTTTTGTTGGTTGCTGTTTTATTTTTATATTGTGGGGTTTGCATTCGAGCCGGACAACTATACGCAGCAAATACTTCAGTAGTTCATTATCGGGGCAAGGAATTTCTTGAGTTACTCTATTTTCTCAGATAACGTCGGGAAACGGGTCCGCTAATTATTTATATTTGATTGACATTTGATGAGATGAAAGGGAGTTGAACGCTCGCCTAACCTTGTAAATAAACACACCCTTGCATTCAGAAACGACTTGACATAACTTTATCAAGTTAGAAACGAGCATACATAGTAGACATAAAAGGGACTCTAATGGGTAATCGTATATTATTTTTTCAGGAAAGCAAAGAGGACGTACACCCTTGAAAATAAAGGTACTAATAGATTCAAAACCAACTCGACATATTTTTATCAATTTGGAACATTATAGACATAGCGGTCTAATAGATTATGTTTGATTTATTTGTAGGTGAACAACAGGGAGTGCGAACACCTCCCCCTCTTTGAAAAAAAAATGTACCCATGGAGTCAAAAACTATTGGAAAGATTCTGATAAAATTTAGAACATTGATAGGAAACATAAAATGGAGTTTTGAATGTTATAATCTTGAAAGGAATTGTTTCTTTAGGAAAAGAATAATTAACAATACTTTTAATAATATTTTTGAAATATGACACTCTTTTTTTGTTGAAAATTGAGGGTTTTTTTACATAATTAAACCACTGGTACTTACCCAGATTAGGACCCAAGCTAAAATCAACTTAACGTCGGTAGTTTACGGATGTTTACGTAAACGATCGGAAAACGTCAATCAAAATGCGAGAAAATAAGAACACGACAAGTTAATATTTTACTCGATTGAATCACGAAAATCTCTAATTGGAAATAAAAATTGATCCAAGCTATAATGAATTTTAATGAACACTAACACCGGTTTAACACTTGTTCAGTGAAAAAAAGATTTTCATAGAGAAAAAACATTTTATAATCCTAACCCTAACCCTAACACAGTTCTAACACTTGTTCAGTGATATTTTTACTTCAAAAAACATTTACGTGTAAAACAAAAAAAAATCCAGTTGTTCATCCAGCCTAGTTTTGGGACGCATGCAACCGACTTTTCATTCGGCCTTTTCTGGCCGTCTACGTAAATATCCGGAAATACGTACGCAAGTCGATTTTAGCTTGAGTCATAATCTAGACAAGTATCACACTATGAACAGGTCAATTACGCATACATTGTTTTTTTACTCATATAAAAGAAAAATGTGTGTTTTAATACCGACGAAACAGCTGTCTGGAAGTATAATCAAATGTTTTAAACAAAAAAATCTGATTATATTCATTTGTATTTGAGCTCAAGTATTTATTGGCTATGATATATAAAGTTATAAAATTACTATTGAGCTTTATTGTGTGACCTTAAAGAATTAAAATAATATTGTGTAACCTTAAAGAATGGAAATAAGATGCGTTCACTCGATCTGCGCGTTTAGCGATTAAAATATTTCAGACTGACAGACCAACAAAACTGCTATTTCAAAATTAAGCATGACATTCTTGTGAATACTTAAACCTGACAGACCAATGAAAATTATATTTCAAACAAAAAACTATTTTAAACACACACGTGATAGACTGAAGAAAATTGGAGTTTTTAAATAACTTAAAAACTCTAGAGACTCTAGAGTCAATCCAACACAAATTATAAGCATATATTCAGGATTATTGTCATCATCTTCGCACGAATATTTTATGAAACTTGTCTGTGTAGTTTTTTTTTAAATATTGAAATCTATTGAAACAAACTTGAACGTAACAGACTAAACTGCAACGTGACAGACCAACGGACAGGTATAAAATTTATCTTATAGAGATTCAAGGACGCATCTAAAACCCGAAACATAAAACCTGAAAGTGAATTTTTGTTTTATTGGATTTCAGTTTTCATTATTACATTGAGCGCAATTTTGGTTGAACGCCATATCATCCATTAAGCAACCGGAAGTGAAGTCGCCTCTGCACCGGAAATTAGAACGCAAGAAGCAACGTCAAGGCGAGAAAACCTTGGGATCTCTGTCTGCTTAGGGCTATATACAATACCATGGTGTAGTACAGAGGGGTTATTTTCTCTGAGCGTCTTTTCATTTTTAGTATCAGCACTGCAGAGAAAGATGTACGTTGTGCAGCCTAAAGAACATTATATAATTATTTTCACATTTTTCCAGTGCTTGTACGTAATTAATAGGAGCTGAGAATAGTACCCCAGGTATTATCTGGCGGTATATCTAAGATAAGGTATTGTTCATATTTATCAAACATCCAACGCAGTGAACCTAGCGCTTTTTGACAGAAAAATGTTTTTTTAAAATATGTCTTTATTTACTTGTTTCCTACTACAATAAGATGTGACATAATGTCAGAAGGTGATTAAAACCAGCACCACCGAGGGAGGTACTGTGGTCAGATACAAAAACAGCACAGAACGGACCTGTTGGTATTTTCCGGTAGGGGCGCCTCGGGCGACCGGCATTATCCTCGAAGGACGGGGTAATGCCTGGAAGGGTTCACTTTCAAAGACTGAACCAAACCACACTTCATTCCGACAAAAGAGGGTGGTCAAAGGAACATGACAGTCTCGAAGTTTCCAGAATGGTACCAACGACGTATTCTCAACTAGTATGAGGAAGGCTTTCGAAAAGTCTTCGCCTTTTCAGCATTCGATCTTCACTGTGTTTTCTTTTTGGAAGGGAAGGATCAAGGCCAATCAAGAAGAACTCTTGTGTCTATTTACATTATTTACATGTTTCTACTGTCGTACTAGACACATGGCCAATTTAATATAGATAGAAGTTGGTTAAGAGATATTCTAGTGTAAATTCTACCTAAAGGTAGTGAGTTCAATCTCTACAAAAGCAACTTAGGAATATGTATCTGATACATATATGTATATAAAATACATGGAACGTGGAATGATTAAATAAAAGATTACGTTTCAAATTTTAAGGGACTTACTGGACAGTCACACGAAGAAGAACGGGGAATACAACAGTTGACACAGTGTGGAAAATCACAGCAACCAATTAAGGGAAAATAATCCAAAATGTGTAAACAATATAAAGGCCTTTTTTAAGTCTCATAAAACAATTGATACCCATTTGAAAGTGTAGCCTACACAGGGAGTCAGTAGTGAAGCAAAGGTTGCACAATCTCAAGCGCACCTCTCTTGAATTGACACTGCTTGAGTCCACTGTCAAGGATAAGGATAAGTCGACGGGACGCAATGCCGAGATAAGCAGAGAAATACAGGAGGTTTTCTTCTCTTAGACTAATTTCACAGTCAAAATCTGTGAGTCTCGTCTACCCTACTATGTAATCCATATTTGGAGAGAGAATATATGGATTTATATCTTACCAAAGATTATTAGTGAAAGTGAAGCAGTATCCGGTGCATAAATCGAACCCGGTACGCGCCTGTAACCACTACATCAAACCACTTCCATTCACCAATATAAATAACGCCGGTATTGTAACGTACTTAGATATTCACATTCATATACTGATGTAAATTAATTAAAGGAATAGACACTTAAGG
Organism: Sepiola atlantica; assembly: GCA_963556195.1. Lineage (NCBI taxonomy): Eukaryota > Metazoa > Mollusca > Cephalopoda > Sepiida > Sepiolidae > Sepiola > Sepiola atlantica. Next base: position 63,593,905 of record OY744519.1, read on the forward strand.
GTCTTTAAGACCCCCTTCCTCCCAGCCTGTTCCCAGCCCTGAACCCCATATTATGATTTTTATTTTGTATTTAAAAGTTTGTGAAATTTTTTTGCTAACTATTTTCAAGAAAAGCCTTGGTGGAGACATATTGGCCGGAGGAAGACCGATAGAAAAATAGATATAAATATAGTCATTGTTACAAGTATTACATTTTGAAATAGAAGTGTGAAAATGCGATTTAACGATGTCACTATATGTTGTCATCCAATAGAGAGTAATAATGTGTAAAAATAAATAAATGAAATGAATCGATAAATAGATTCGTCTCCCTTACACCTGTGTCTATTTGGTACATTTTGGGAGTTTACAGAGCTTTAAAGACTTCCGTTATGATTTTTTGTTAAATATATTTACCCTTAAATAATTTAGTAGTACTAATATGTAATAAGAAACAGAAACAGCAGTAGACTTGGGAAAGCTTTATTCAGCATACAGTGTCGATACAGTGTTAGTTCCGTATTTATAACATTAGTAGAAGCAGAAGAGTTCTCCAAAGGGGGAGATAATCAAAATAAGGGAAGCTACTTTCAGTTACTTATTACACAATATTTGAATCTGTTCATTATGTGTAATAAGTCAAACGATATAATCATACGTCTTCATTACGTCACGTGTTACGGTTCAATAATAATCGAAAATATCACAACAAACAAAATAGTTACGCAAGTGGAACACGGGTCTAATTACACAACCCACTGTGTAATAAATCAATATTGTCAGGAAAGAAATCGTGTATGAAGAAATAATAAAAACAAAAATAAGTATTCCGGGCAAATTTCTGTATTTTTTATGTTATAATATAAGCTATATAAACTATACAGTGGTAAAAGGGGCAGGCTTTCGTTGACATTGTTTTTGTGTATTTGTTTTTAAGGAAGCAAAAGTATTATAAGTTAAGTAGATGAGTGAAAGCGTACCAGAAAAATACTACATCGCCCAGGAATAAGAAGAAGACGCTTACATCCTAACAATTAATATTTAACCGCGCATATCATGTAAGGGGTACCATTTCATTTAGTTGCTCACAAAATATTAGACAAAATGAATGTTAATAACAAAATAGCTGAATAATTGGAGTGTAAACACATATAATTGTTTATCCGATGTTTGAAATAGATAGCAAATTTGCGAAACATTTTTATTACTTGTTGCCTAGAATACATATTCCTTAATTCCTAGTGATAAGTTCAATAGTTTATGTTTTTACTACGCCCATACGTATTACTGACGCTCACCGATCCTTTTATCAATATATTACTTAATATAACTCCAAACTTGATGTAAAGCAATTTTTTCTCTATTAAATTTTTTGTATCTAACTTATTTTAAAAGTTTTAGGGGCGGGATCGAGTTTGAGTGGGCGTACCTCCTAAATAGTAAAGTTTACAAAAAAATAATGTGCACATGTTAGTCACGGGGTTGCCGAGAATATATATTCCAAAATTCATAATGATCGGTTGTTTTTTTTTTAAATAAATGAATAAAAATCAAACACTTTATACAAATATTAATATTTGCAAAAGAATAATGTGCCCATGTTACTCACTATTTTTTAGAATGTATATTCTAAAATTCATAATTATCTTTTAAAGAGTTTTGGGAGACTAGTTTCGGTGAGCGCACCCCGTAAATGTTAAAGTGTACAAAAATTATGCACCCATGTTACTCAACGGGTTGCCGAGAATATATATTCTAAAATTCATAATGATCGGTTCATAAAAAAATAATAAATATTTTTTTGTAATTTTTATATATATGCCTCCCCCCCCCCCTAAATATTAACATTTGCAAAAATAATGCTTTTATATTACTCAACGTATTTTTTAGAGTACAGATTAAAAAATTCATAATTATCCGTTCATTAGTTTAGAAGATTACCCTGTACACACATATACACACGCTAATAAATAAATAAATAAATGAATTAAAAAAAACAAAAAAAACAAAAAAAACAAAAAAAAAACAACAACAACAACAATTATAATAATAATAATAATAATAATAATAATAATAATAATAATAATAATAATAATAATAATAATAATAATAATAATAATAATAATAATAATAACTGTTCACAATTTATAGAAAGCTTGAAGAAGGGGATGGTTCCCGAAAATTTCCTACAGACTATCAAAAAGAAAACTGAAATTCGGATTTACTTTACTTTGCTTCTAAAATCGTCCAATAAATTCAGCACGAAATTATAAGTTGCACGTTTATTTATTTTTTCTTCATTCTCAGTTTTTTATTCACTATTATTATACTTCTTCTCCAACTTGTGCACTTATGATTTCCTGTTGACTGATTACACCTATATACATATAAATACACACACACACACACACACATATATATATATATATATATATATATATAAATATATATATATATATATATATATATATATATATATACCTAATTTTATAAATCTAGAGATACCGTAGAATACAAAGGGTATGACAATCAATATTTTGTAATCATGCTCCAAATATTCAACCAATAATTATATTGTGTACATAAGTTTTAGAATTTTTTAATAATCTTATCTTGAGCAAAAACAAATTATAAATTCGTTATAGGTTAAGCTAACAATGAAATTGTTAAATTATCACAAACAGATAAAACAGAAATAACTAACAAATTTGATATAACTTTTTATATACTTGAATTATATACCTACTCTGAAGAATGAATTCATCTTTTGAAAAAAATATTTACATTTCGACTTTTGAATCCAATTATTATAGCCTGGCATAAAAAGGGAAAAAAGTATTTTAAAAAAGCTGCGTTTGTGATCATTTCAAAATTTCATTGTAAGTTTTACCTGTAACGAAATGATAAATGAAATAAATTGTGCTGAAAATCAGATTATTTTAAAAGAATTCTGAAACATATGTACACAATAATATTCTACGTATTCCAGTCATTTTTACTTTGTGCGCATGTGCGGTTCACCAAAAAGCACGATGTTAACATGACCTATTTTCCTACAGTATTTAATATTTCCGTCGGTGGTGTAATGGTTACGGTTAACGAACAAAGACTAACAAGTCCCACTGAATCATAAGAATTTTTTTAACGATAACTCAAATATGCATCGAAGGGATGCGGGGTGAGGGATAAGACAGAGATGGTACTTTTAATAGAAATATTTTACACTTTTGTCACGGGCAATGGACACAGGTGGTGCGGAGGTGAAGAGGACGGGGGAGAGCGGGGAAGAGACAACTTTGCTCAGGGCAACGGGGAAGAGAAGGGGCTGGGGAGAGGGGGCGACTGAGGAAAACAAAGTTAGTACTATTAAAAGAAATACGTTAAACTTTTGCTTCGGGCAACGGGAGCGGGGTGAGGGGCAGAAATGAAAGGCGGGGGACGAGCAAGGGGGAAGACAGTAGGCGGGGAAGAGGGGCGACGCCGGATACCCCTGTTAGTCTATTATATAAAAGGCAGTTGTCTGTGTGTGAAATGAGCGTATGTGTGTATGTCTGCAAAACGCTCCCGAGATACTCGAAAGATAACCGTAAAGTTGACGTTTTATGAATCGCATAGTTTCCGGGCGCATAATATCTTTGGAAAAAACATGGATTTCTTCATCCCGAACAAACCCAAAACGTGTGACGGGGAGCCCTAAATGTGTTCGATATTCGATCTATCATACGCTCTGCGCCTGCGCGCATGCAAGACACAGCCCAGATTGAAACTGCGTTTAAGTGACCTATTTTTCGTTAATTTTATACTCTGTTCATGTGGCGTAGTCGGTAACGACGAAGTACCAAGAACTATAGGTTGATGAATCGATCCCCATCGACTCCAAGAATTTTTGGCTGAAAAACATAAAATAGTGACTACAGGAAATTGAAACTGGAACAGAACTACGAATTAATGAAGAAACGATTAAGACAACCCTACGGAAAACTGGAAATCACCAGGCCACGATGGAATACATGCATACTGGTGTTTTAAATTCACGATCATACATGAAAAGCTAGTGCAGAAACTGAGAGGATGTATCCACAAAATAGACGTACCACAGTGGATGAATAAAGTAAGGACAACGCAAATACAAAAAGACGCCAAAAAGCTAACGATCCCAAGCAACTGCAGACCAATAACCTGTTTACCAACAATGTGGAAAATCCTAACGGCACAACTGAGGGAACAAATCTACCTGACCCTAACCCTTACCCTAACCCTAACCCTAACCCCAAGATACAAAAAAGAAGCCGGAAAAGGAAACGATGGACGCATGATCTGCTATAACTAGATCTAATTATCCTGAAGGAGATAAAAAGCAGAAAAAAGAAGATATCCATGACATATATTGACTACAAAAAAGAATACAACAGAATCCCTCAATCATGGATAACTGAATGCTTAAAAATGTACAAGCTGCCCGATAGGATTATTAATCTCGTTAAGAAAGTTATGGGAACATGGAGACTAGAATTGCCAGCTGGAGGACAACACTTGACTGAGTTAAAAATACAGATGGTCATCTTCTAAGTAGACTCCCTATCACCACTACTATTTATCATAGACATGATGCTACTTCATTTAAGAATAAACCACCCCATGTACATGGACGACCTGAAGCTATTTGCAACAAGCAAAAAGGAATTGGAACAGCTTATGAATACGACCAGAATCTTCAGCCAAGACATTCAAATAGAATTTGGAATAGAAAAGTGTGCACTGCTAGAGAAGATAAGTGGGAAACTGGAAACAATAGAACTGCTTAACCAAAAGAAGGTGAGGGATAGCTATAAATATATGGGAGTCCTGGAAGAAGACACTATCAAATCTACAGAATATATATATATATATATATATATATATATATATATATATATATATATATATATATATATATATATATATATATATATATACGTCTTAAATAGTTCATTTCCCCCTCCCTCAAGATATGTATTAAATATGTTGTCGCTCTCTCTCTATGTATATTAAAATGGTGAGTGTGAATTTCTCTTTGTTCATTTATTAAAATGTAATCACCTCGCTTGGATGTTTGAAAAGACCATAGAGTCGAAATAAATTATTGTATCGGTAATTATGTGATTCCGTGTTACTTTATTTTATTTTATTCTTGCTCTATTTATTACATTGAGCTCTCATACCTGGATTTCCTTCTGGAATTTATTTCACTCTAACACAATATATATATATATATATATATATATATATATATATATATATATATATATATATATATATATAAACGTGTGTAAATATAGAAATATACAAATATAAAAATAAAAAATGTAAGATATAAAAGATAAAATATAAAATATAAACGTAAATAAAATAACTAAAATATACTTAAACATATTGATAAAGCTCCATATATACGTATATAGATACAAAATATACACGTCCTGCATATATGTATAAACAACAAGACGAATAAAATACACGAGGAAAAAATTTCATAAAAAATAATAAAAGCACATAAAACATGACATATTATGTACAAAGTTTAGAGTCATATAACAATGCAAAAATCAATAGCGAGAACTTATCTTTAGAGGTGCTTATCAAAAGGGGGGGGGGTGCTTAGTCTTTATGTACCTTATTACTTAACCGGATCGTTAAAGTATAAATTCAAATGTTTCATTTCAAACTAAAAGTGGTCGGTCCTTTACAGAGTTCCCCAAAAGAAACCATGCCATCGGTTAAAACAAAAATAATATGTTATAAATCTACTTATTTTAATTTACTATATATATATATGTGTGTATATGGGTGTGTGGAGTGGTTTGCAAAATACAGAAACGTTTGTGTTTCATTTCTTGATGATTTTCCCGGATAATGTAACACAAACGTTCATGTGAATCTTACTTGTCATAAGTATATTTTATACTACTGCAAAGCTCTACTCCAGTATTGAGCACTGTTAAAGTAAATACTTAAGATATACACGTACGTAATATATTATTTTCTAATATAAGTGTACATGAAACAGTATATATATATATATATATATATATATATATATATAAATAATTGATCAAGTTCAAATATGTTAATAAAATTAACATGAAACCAATATTTATATATATATAAGGGGTTGAGAGAGCTTACATCATGTTTACTCATTAAAGATATGCACAATATATGTTGAACGTAATTCAATCATTCTTCAAGCATTTAATGGGGAATGAACTCCCGAACAATAATTTGCAGATTGATCAGATTGCACATTGTTCTAAATTACAATTAACCAAGTAGCATCAACAGGATGTACTTCTTACCGCTGCTAATTGAAATGCGCATGCGTGCATACGGGTTGTTTACAGACGACCGCGGCTAATCGCACGCCATTGTTATTTACATGAGAACACCGTCAAGAGCAGAAAAGGAGATGACGTTACATAAATTTGGATAAATTAATTATTTTGTAAATTAATCTTATGTCAAGATAAGAAAAATCTGATGCCAATGAATATAACAATTTTAGACATGCGCCTCAAAATAAGTCGACACTTTAGAATTTGAAATCATTCACTTTTTATTCTTGTAATTACTTTTCGAAATATATTCGATGTTTATTGATAACATTCTATTGTTATTCAGGATGACAATTTCTGAATATATCAACTTAGATCTAATTACCAGATTATCAGATATAATCTTCATGTATATATATATATATATATATATATATATGGGTGTGTGTATGTGTGTGTGTATGTGTGTAAGGAGAGGTGCCAAGCGTTGCACGAATCCCACACTCGCTTCCAAGTTCACTATTTCAAACCAATGTGGTCTATTGTAGACAAAATACTAAATGAACACATTAGAACTTTCTTACACAGTTTAATTTAGAATCATTTTGTTCAAACTTTAGCGACATATGTATAAATGGATTAAGAACTTTATTTATTGCACTATCAACATTAAGAAACTTCTACTGACCACAATTCTCTATGAAGATGGTCTTTTCATTGGTGGAACCTCGAAGAACGTACTGAAAACTCAAGAAAAACGAAGTCATTCACAAACGTCGATGATTAAACAGGCTGTCTATATAAAGTTTTTTTTTTTGAAGTCTCAATGATTTTGATAGAACTAGGCCGATTACAGTGCTTGCTATTCTCAGACTGCATTTTGATCATACCGACGTCTTCATCTAAGAGTGTTCAAGTCAAATTTGATAATATTTTATATTCTTTCATTTCAGACTGATTTGAAGTATTAGATGGCGGTTAAGTGCAACGGATAGATATTTCTGTGTACTATTGAGGAAATCATAGACAATTGGAAATCACCGAAATAGTGGATGATTCGTTGCCGGATTAAAACATTCGGGGGTTTCAGCTGCAGCTCAATGCATTTTGAGTATCCTGAAGGCCGTGGGGTGTGCTAGAGAATTGTGACGGAGATGGAGATATGGAAGCAGTGCCATGCATGGATATGGTCATAGCAGACGTTCTGACTGTATCTAGACAACGACATTCGTTGAGAAGTTGCAACAAGAGATGCGACAAAATCCAGACACGGCAATGTGGCCTTGGCAAGAGATGTAGGCCTCTGAGTGGGAACTATGAAGAAAGCGTTGAACGAGGAACTTCACTACTCCTCATACAAAAGTTGCAAGCACCAATTATTCAGCGCCATGGTCAAGAAGAATCGCCCCACGAAAGCCAAGAAACTCCTAAAAACTATTAAACACCCAGTCAAGTCGTGGATGCTCTTGTTCTTCTCAAAACTAGTTTCACAACACACAGAACAATATGCTGCCTCAAATATTTTAAAAGAGACCCAGACTCAATTCAGGTGGCTTTATTGAGTTGCTGTATACTGTTGTCAAGTGTCGGGTGTAGAGAGTGGGTGTGGGAAGGCCATACGTATAACAGCAGGATTCATCTTCGTGTCACACCTCTGGGTAAACCAAGAAGTGGCTGATTAAGAACTTCAATGACTTTACCAGTCCCAACATCTGGCCCCAACTCGCTTGATTGCAACCCTATGGGCTATAATTGGTGGTATGCAGTTGAGAAAGATCACCGCCTGCAACACCAAGGTCGAGCTGATTTCTAGGATTAAGCTGGTGTTTGTGCGTCTTTTGAATGGCACTGTGAAGGCTGCATGTTACAGGTTCAGGTCATCTGAGAAATGCACTTTTATTTCTTTTAGAATACATCAAGTATTGGCCAAGATATGATGTCTTTCTTATCTTTTTTTTTTCAAAAAGTGTCAGATTTGTCGCGAACAAACTGTACATATGTTTATGCACTTAATCAAAGAGTATCTGTAAACAAACCCTCACTTCTATAGCTGCTCAGCTTAGAAAGTGGGATGTAGCTGCGGTGAAGGGGATACCAGAACAGACTGGCGACCACGGCGTGCCAAGTTCGAATCCATAGCACCACTTTAACTATTGTTGTTGTCAACCTTTGCGGGGTCCTTCCTGTAAGTAATTGACTCTAGAAAGAAAATGGGAAAACCAATGCAGTAAAAAGCTGTAGTATTTTGAATGATACAATATATGTTTTAGCTGAGAATGTTATATGTATACATATATGTATATGTATATGTATACATATAAACACACAAGCATACATCGAAACGTAGTTATATATATATATATATATATATATATATATAACTACGTTTCGATGTATGCTTGTGTGTTTATATGTATACATATACATATATATTGTGTGTATTTAGGCAGCATGTTTTCATTAATGCATGTGTTGTTGAAAACGACAGAACTCTTCTGTTTAGTGATTCCTTTTTTATTTTTTCCATTCGTTGAATGATCTTTTTAACGTTGAAATGGAATGAATTGATGTAGGATCCGTGTGTTTGACTAACGTTTTCAATTCTCTCCGGAATCATCTTCATGTCTTTAATGGCAAAAATGAATAAAAAAATGCGAGTGAAAGAATGGAATTTCTTCTTTTTTTTTAATACGCCGGCAAACCGTTAACGTAAAAGACGGACGTCTACATTTTGAAATGTGACGATTGAAACAGTTCTTCGCAAATACAGCGTTAAGTCCACACAACAACTATTACAAATCTTACACAGCAAACAACCTGAAAATAAAACCATTGCCTCTCTAGACGTAGAAAGTCTATTTACTAACGTACCTGTAAAAGAAACAATAGATATAATCGTAAATACTATATATAATAACCCATCTCTCCCTCCACTTAAAATAAATAAAACAATTCTTAAAAAGCTACTAATAATATGCACGACTGAAGTACCTTTTTACGACCATATGGGAAACATATATACGCAAATTGACGGAGTTTCTATGGGTTCGGTTCTCAGCCCGACTTTTAGTGAATTTTACATGTCCAACCTTGAAAACATAACATTCAACACAATTGAAAAACCTCCTATTTACGTTAGATATGTTGATGATATACTAATTCTAGCCAATAACACTAAACAAATTAATAAACTTAAAGACTGTAATAAAAATGGACGCCGAATATAACTTAAAGATAAGCTTTATTTAACCATTTGTTGCTTACTGAGACAAATAGTGTTTTAACATTCATTCTTAATATACACGAATGTAGGACATTCCATTATTAATTAAAGGGGTGAGACGGGCATCAATTATCTTTGATACTACATTCTCCCCCATCCACTTTCTTATTCGTAGGGAACAAAATCATCCCATCGACCTGGCCTCCTGCGGGTTCTTTGAGGGCGTCTTGGTTGTTCGTGCCCGACATCCATCTCTAATCTAGGCTCCTCGGGACTTGACGACGTTTCAGGACTGTCTTGTGTGGCTGGCTTAGGGCTAAAATATCTTGCTCCAAAACGCTCTCGTTTTCTTCGGCGCTTCGGTCGCTTGGTGTCTGAAGATTGAGTATCTGTCTCAAATATTGGGTGAAACCGCTTTCGTGGTACCAATCTGACGTCCGAACTAGAGTCAGAGACGACTCTGTTAGAATATTCAGATTCGTTTTGTTGGGACTCTGAACTTGATGTATCTGGCATACGATCACCTAAGTGGGTCGGACTTGTTCCACGAACCGGAGCTGTATATCCATCTGAAGCAGTTCTACGTTCATATACATTCTCTGCCGGGGCTAGATCCCTTAAGGAGACAGTAGATTGCCTTCCTTCCGAATTTCTGACCAGTGCATACTGAGGGTTCGCTTCGATTAATTCTACCTCGCTTACCAATGGGTCATGTTTACTGTGACGAACATGGCGTTTTAATAAAACTGTGCCAGGTTGTGCACGCCACGAGGGAAGTGATGTACCTGCTGAGCTTCGTCGTGGGAACGAGAAGAATCTCTCATGTGGGGTAGCGTTTGTCGCTGTACATAATAGAGTCCTAATAGCGTATAAGGCCATGGGGATGAGACTTTCCCAATCGGAGATCGGACTATTGCGATTTGCGGCCGCCAACTGTACTGTCTTCCATATTATGCCATTGTATCTTTCGCACTGTCCGTTTCCTTGAGGATTGTGAGGAGTTGTTCTACTTACAGCTACTCTTCGTTCATGCAGAAACTGCTTGAGTTCGTCCGACATAAAAGCAGATCCACGATCTGAATGTATATATGCAGGTACTCCAAAAACGGCAAAAATGGAGCAGAGGCCTTGAATTACTGTTGCAGCCGTTACGTCTGGGCAGGGGATGACGAACGGAAATCTTGAGTACTCGTCTATTATTGTGAGCATGTATTTATTTTAGTTTTTAGAGGGTAAAGGACCCTAAAAATCCAGGTTAAGTCTTTCAAAAGGCTGTGTGGCCTTAATGAGTGTTGCTGGAGGAGGTTTGTAGAACCTGGGCTTATTTTCTGCGCATATCCGACAAGAGTTCGTAATTCTTTTTACGTCTTCAACAGAATATGGCAAGTTTCTGCTCCTTACTACGTGAATCATTCTTGTGATACCTGAGTGACACAATTCCCTGTGTATTTACTGAAGATCATCTGAGCCAGTTACCAGGCCACATACCCTTGAAAGCGCGTCAACCGCGACATTCTCCTTACCAGGGCGGTAAGTGACGTCAAATGAGTAACAAGAAAGCTCCATTCTCCATCTCGCTATTTTCTCGTTTTTTATTTTACTCGTTGTTTTTAGGTTAAACATAAACGAGACCGACTTTTGGTCAGTGATTAATTCAAAATGTCGGCCGATTATATAATGCCTCCATTTTCATAATGCCTCAACTATGGCGTACGCTTCTTTTTCTATTGCCGAATGTCGTCGCTCGGATCGCGAAAGTGTTCTTGAAAAAAAAGCTACAGGACGACCGGATTGTCTCAGTGAGGCAGCTATCGCACAGTCGGAGGCATCCGTCTCAACTAATAGAGGGATAAAAGGATCCACAACAGAAATGGCAGACTGAGCAATGTTCCTTTTCATGTTTTGAAATGCTCTGATGGCGGAACAGGACAAAGGAAAAGTAGACACTTGCGTCAATGGGTGTATTTTTTCTGAAAAAGACGCAACCCATTGGGAGTAGTGGGCGAACATACCGAGGGCTCGTCGTAAAGAGGGCATGTTTCCAGGGATTGGTAATTCCATTAGGGGTTTCAGTCGCTCAGGATCCGACGTCATGGTGCCATTTTTGACAATGAATCCCAATAGTTTGATGCTTTTCAAGTTGTAGGAACATTTTTCACTGTTCAAAGTCAGATTATATTTCTTGACGGCAGCCATGAATCGTTTAAGGTTGTCGTCATGTTCAGCTTAGTCATGTCCGCATACTATGACATTGTCTATATATGCAACAGTACCCTTCAATTTTTCATTGGAGATTATTTCATCTATTACCCTCTGAAAACTCACTATTATTCCTCGATTTTAACCTCAAAATCACAGAAGACGGTTCTATACAAACCAATTTCTATAGAAAACCTGCCTGTAAAAACTTATTTGTTCATTTTAAGTCTGCCCTGCCCCTTAAAGTCAAACTAGACTATGCCCGTATTGAAATTACCCGCATACAGAAAAAATGCTCATCTACTGCCAATAAAATCAAACACATCAAAGATGTCCATCAAACCGTAATTACCAACGGCTACCCCGCTTCCACAATAACCCACCTCAGCAAGACCAGACCACGCAGACACAACACACTCTCCAACACATGCTTCCTAAAACTACCTTTCTTTAATGACAGAATCGCTAATGCCATCCGCAGTGCAATACACAAAGAAAAACTATACATTTAACTCATCCACACCGGCACCACCTTACGTCAATACCTTTCCAAAAAACACACTACACACACCCACGAACCATGCTCCCTAGCCAATTGTCCCATTCCTACCACTGTAAATTAAATATTAGATCCTATATTATTATTTATATATATATATATATATATATATATATATATATATATATATATACGTATAACAAGTAATATATATATATATATATACGTATAACAAGAAATATATATATATACATATATATATTATATATACGTATAACAAGAAATATAAACATATATATATATATATATATATATATATATATATATATATATATATATATATATATAAATAATAATATAGGATCTAATATTTAATTTACAGTTACACAACACTCATCCAGAACTTATTACGATCTATTTCATTTACTTCTGAATACTTAATCCTCAACACTTCCGGTTTAACTCCCAGCGCTCCTGGCATTTTCTTTTATTTATTTTTGACAAGGAGAGGATAAAACTCTCGAAATATTTCAAATTGATCTCTGATCATCCGGACAATTACAGACTAACACTCTTGCTGTCTATGTAAGTTCGTCTAGAAAAATAAACAAACCTTTTACGATCTATATTCGACTTATTTTCGGTTTTGTTTTGTTTTTGTTCTTCACAACTTCTTGCGATCCGGAACTCTGCATTGCCTTCAACCTTTTTAAAACTTTTATTATTACTCCCAACAATGCTTCAAGCAAACTACGAATTTCTACTATATATATATATATATATATATATATATATATATATATATATATATATATATATATATATAGGCGGCAAGTCATTATTTAAACGGCGTTATTGAATGATACGAGATTTTCGCGTTTGTTAATTTATATATGATATAGCATGTTTACCAGATACCACCGGATATCAGAAAGCTTGCTCGACGCATAGAGAACATCACTATAAACATCAACAAATACCAAAATTCCGTGTCATGATTATATTGTTCATGCTTTTGGCAGTGGTGTATACAGGGGTCATGATTTAGAGATAATGGGTCAGAGGTGGTTATTTGGTTTATGAGTTTTTATTTTCCTGTAAATATATCCGAGTTGATAATCTCCAATAATTGTTGGTAGTGTGTGGGAACTATTTTTACGTTGTTTACTGTAATGATTTTGTTGAAGAGTTTCCTCGGTGAATCTGTATGATTTTTTGTGAGTTTTTTATCTTAGTGTTGTATTCGGTTTTATTCAAGACGACATAAATTTTGGCTTTGTCTCCGATGCGGATTGTGATGTTGGGGTTATAAGATGGATCTTTGACTGCTTGTTTTAATTCGGGTGATAGTAGTTTTTTTGCTTGGTGTTAAAGCGTTTTTTTATCGTTTCTGCTTTTAGTAGGTCGTAGAAGTTGGGATTGGTTGTTATTTCGTTTTGGTTCTAGAGTTTGTATTTGTTGATATAATATTCCAAATTTCTTTTATATAGTTATAGTCATATATTTGGTAAAAGTGACAGTTGGGGCCTAGGTTTTAAAATTGTTTTAGTTGTTCGGTAAGTTGAATATTTGAGAGATTTACGTATTTGGGTTCAGTGTCGGGTAGAAATATTGTTCCTTTGTAGAGATTATTTGTTTTGTTGAATTTCATTTTTATGACACAAAAACTCCACTAACGCACTGGGCATACAAATGAATAGTTTTAACCACAATTTCGACTTTCGAACTGCACTCTCCTTAATACTGAATCCTCTCTCTCCCACGCCACAAGTACATCGAAAGCGCTCTCACTCTTCTTTCATCGCCATCTATGTTAATCTCATGCTTGGCTCTTACTTCTTAACCAAACTTCTTACAAAAACGCACTCAAACAATGTAATGTACTCTCCTGGCGAATCAACTCCGACTCCAGCTAAGTACTGCTTATTTTATCGCTATTGTGTGTGGGGGTCCAGAGAGAGGAATGGGTTGGGTGGAGAAGAAAGGTAGGTGTGGGAGAAAGGGCGAGACGGGGGAGGAGGAACAAGAAAATAGAGACACGGACAGAGAGGGGTAAAGAGAGAGAAGTGTTAATAGTAATATGTTACAGTTTTGCCATGGTTAGCCCACTTATAATATATCGAGCAGGTTCTCTGTCTGTCAATCTATCTGTCTGTATGTCCGTCGGCGAAAATTTTTGTAAACGTAAGGGAGGGGGCGGCGGGTAATTACTATTTAATTAATTTCCAAGTCAGAAGACTAAGAAATACATTAGGTACATCTTAACAACTAGATAAACAATAAATAATTTCGACGCCGAGGTCGTGATTTGAACTCGTAAGCATAACGTCATACGGTAATTAGGACGAATTTGTCCGCCGCCCTACCAAAGCAAATGTGACAAGTTAAAAAGAACGATTTTTATTTAACTACTTACGCAAGAAAAATGATTTTTTCAATATTTTTTTTACTTAGCAATGAATGATCTTAAAACGAGCTACGTATCAAAACTGGTTCTTCGTTATAGTGTGGAGTCAGCGTTCGCCCTCGATGTTTTAAGGGGATGAGGGGCAGCAAAAAAAAATTTTTTTCCCTTTTTAACAAAAAATGTTGGGAGACAATTTTTTTTTTTAACTAAAAATATTTTTGGTCCGAAACAAAGAAAATCAATGTCTCACCACCCAAGAACGTGGCAGTCTAGCAAAAATAGACTCCCTAACGGTCGTCTATTTTCGATAGTCCATTTATAATATAACGAAGTCTGTCCGTTTTGTAGAATTTTTGTAAACGTAAGAGGGCAGATAAATACTATTTATGTATTTTTTAAGTCAGCGAGAATCTTTGTAAACGTAAGAAATACATTAGGGCACATCTTAACAACTAAATAAACATTAAATAAATTTGACCCTAGGTCGTGATTCGAATTCGCAACCACGGCGTCTCAAGTTGATGATTGATGATTGATGAACCTCTAACGACTAAGCAAACATACAAAGATGATACAAATTGTTTGATTTAAATACTTACCTCTGAAAAAATGCCTTTTTTCACTTTTTTACTTAGCGACAACGAATGATCTTAAAACAAGGCTATGTAATGAAGAAATGCTTTTTTCCGGGTTTTCTTTTAATTATTTAAATAAATTTATAATTATTTAAAAATAAAACGTAATTCATTCCAATTCAAAGTAAATAATATTAAAAAATAAATTATACTTTTTTTGGCAAATTATGTCAAAATTGCTAACTCATTCTTCCGGAAATTTCGTCATTGTAAGCTGGGTAGGGGTTCACGTAAATTAATGTTTATATTTGTAGACTCATTCTTCCGGAAATGACATAATTGTGAGAGGATTTTTCACATTATTGTTTTTTTATTTTCATTACGTTAAGACAAGGTGTTTTGTTGGAAATTGGGGTAAAGCAACGCATATTCCGGCCATTACTAAATGGGTGACCATTTTGGAAGAATAACAAAACTGGTTCTTTGATATGACGTAAGCGCGTACAATAGCATATTTAAACATGAGTATCAAAACTGGTTCTTTGTTATGACCGAGGCGCCTTTTTCTCGGGGGGGGGGGCTTTTTTTTGTTAACTAAAAATATTTCTTTGGGTGGGGGAGGGTAAAAAAATTTTAGGTGGGGGATGAAATTTTTTTAACTAAAGATATTTCTTTGGGTTGGGGAGAGTAAAAAAATTTATTTTGGGGGAGTAAATTTTTTTTAACTAAAAATATTTCTTTGGATGGAGGAGGGTAAAAGAAATTTGGGGTGGTGGGAATTTTTTTTAACTAAAAATATTTCTTTGGGTGGGGGGGTAAACATTTTTGGGGGGAACTTTTTTTAACTAAAACTATTTCTTTGTGTGGGGGAGGGTAAAAAAATTGGGGTGGTGAATTTTTTTTTCTCTTACAAAAAATAAATCTTTTTAGGAGGGTTGGCGTGGGTGAAAACATTTTTTTATGGGAGTGAAAGAATTTATTTTTTTAACTAAAAATATTTTTGGTCCGAAACAAAGAAAATCAATGTCTACCCACCCAAGAAATATGACAGGGGCGCCATTGGTTTACAGGTAAGCGTTCAACTCTGACGGGGCAGTCTAGCAAAAATATACGACCGTAGGGAGTATATTTTCGCTAGTCTATTATATAAAGGAAAGTTCTCTTGTCTGTCTGTCTGTCTGTCTGTCTGTCTGTCTAGCGAAACCTAAGACACTATGAATGATATACTTACAAACATTACATACTCTGATTTAGTATGACGTTGAACAAGTTGACGCTAAAAAAAATATTCTGCAATATTCATTCATTTGTGGTCAATAGGGACTAAATCAACTACTGTGGAGTTATAAAAAATGTTATTTCATTCAAGTAATTCAATAAAAGCGAAATAACCATATAAATTAAAATTAAAATGGCCATATAAAAGATAAAGATTTGGTTAGTGGTGCATATTCATTCCTAGGCAGAACTATAAAGTTGGAACGCAAAACTTTAGTTGAATGACAGAAATCTATGTTAATAAGTATAAAGCAACGTGAAAAATACTGAAAAGAAACACAATTAGGTATACATTGAATAAACAGCAACAGTGGGAGTAACAGTCACCGTTTCCAATTAGTTAGGAAATTCGATTTGCCATGACACCAGTCAATTCCGGAGCAGATCCACAAGCAGATTATCTCAAGCGTTGAACATTGCGACTTGGAGTTCTGGGATGGTTGACTACTGCATGCATTCACGATAGACGACACGTGCGCATCATTCCTAAGAACTTCCAGGGGACATAACGAATAAATAGGTAAACACCATTACGTACATGTCAGACAAGTTCTAATCAGTTCTTGAATTTCACCTAGATTGCCGATGTTTCAACGATGTCGTCCTTCCAACTATCTCGTGCCCCCATACCTATTATACAGCGTGGTCGCTAAAAAAAAAGCGGGAAATTTAAGCAAGAGCTTTAATTCAATTTCTTCGGCAATCTACTCATGATTTCATTGAACCGGATAATTGGCCCTCAAAAGCCCGGACTTAAATGTCATGGATTACTGTGTTTAGGGCTTGTTATTCGCAGAAACTCAGAAATCTCGACGCTACATAAACTAGATTGATGATTTGGAAACGTGCTTGGCAAGGGCTTGGAATGATATCCCACACGTTATTCTTGAATACGCCACACGAGCTTAGATTTCCAGCTTAAGACGTGCACGGGCGACATTTTGAGCATATGTGTGTATTATAATATTAGTCTTTAAAAAACTTTATAAAATTTACTATTTGTAAAAATAAATTACCGTTTTACAAATGTCCTTCTTTTCTAGCGATCATCCTGTATTTTAATAAAGGTATTTGTCTGCAAAAACAACGCACGGATATATATTCTGTTCTCTGTGGCAGAGTGCTGATCTATTACTTATTGGTAATTTTTTTTTAAATATCCATGATGCTTTTTTTTATTTCAAACTTGTTAAAATATTATTTTACGTTCAATTTTTATCGTAAAATTAATTAATTTTTACTTTTAACATAGTCTAAGTTTTACTTATCAGTTCTTGACATGGTCGATGGTTTGAAGATCCAAAAAGTAGCTCTTAAATAGGCACTAACTAATAGTCATCTAATTTATATATTTTTGACAGATTAGTGGGTATCTTAATTTTAAGAAGAAATAATTGGATTAATTTGTATTTGTGTAAAATGTAAGGCTTACGCTTGAAGGGTTTTAAGAATAAATTTAAATAAAAGGAATCATGATTAATTGGTGTTTAATGACTATAGACCAAATTCAATGCAAATCTGAATCGGCTGCTAGTCCATGAATGGATAACCCACTATAAAATTATTGCTTTAATTAAACAATATTTGCATATCAACTATTTAAGCCAATTATGCCGGTAAATGTCAATTTAATTCTAAAATATTTTGTTTATGGAACACAGGATAGATATCTAAAAACGTTAATATCTTTGCTAACTTTTTTATACTTTTTTCCTGAGGAGTTAATCTTTTGTTTCAAGGCCAATTTACACCAAATCTGCTATTAAAAATTATTTCTTCTGTGAATTATTTATATCATTTTATTATTTAGAATGTGTTAATGTTACGAGATATTATAATCAAGCATTATAGAATTACCGTTTCCATCTTTTATAGAACCGGAACTTAATTAGTAAATACGTATATTGCTTCTATTTTAGGGTTGAAAAACTGTAATAAAGCATAACTTTGTTCAACTGTTTTTAGTCTTTTGTAAATAAATCTTGATTAAGGAATTACTTGCACCCTGAATTAAACAGGCCAGCAAACAGGAAACACAGAAGAGTTTTGTAGAAATTTTGAGAGAAAATAAAACTCGACTAAAGAAAGCAAACTCTGTCAAGTAACAGCAGACACGAATAAATAGAACAACGTTTCAAACGCGACTCGAATTCGCATACACTACAAAAGAACCTTCCCACCAACTCCGATATTAACAGCATCAGGTGCAAAAACGGAACATGCTGAATGGTAGATTATTTTATTGAACCGCAAAGCGACTCATTCAAATAGATTTTCTGCCTGAAATGTTTGCATATCATTGATTGTGCAAAACGAATTATTTGCATAACTTGACACGTCTCGCTTCGCTGTCCCGGTTGTTTGGAAAGGCTAGGGTCTCCATTTCCACCACAGAGTGAGCATATGAATTGTCTGCACTTTGACCGGCGTGAGTGTCCCCTATCACTGAGGCAGTGTTCCAATCATCTCGCACTAAAATCTGGGGAAGTACTTCCTCTGTTTTCCCCGATGAATCATGCAAAACACACACGTGTCTTTTTGTTGTGCCGTTCACTTTCACATTCATTTTTTGTTCGAATTTTATTTTTCTATATTTAAACGATAATTGTTTTAGAAAGCATCAGCCGCCAGCGAATGTTGTTTAACAGTATCGACTCTGTAATTAACAAAATCTCAAATCAACAGGTTCTTTCGGCAAATCACGGGAGCAAACGCGTTCACCTCCGAATTCTGCGCACAATATAAAAATCCAGACACCAGGGTTCTCTTTCTGTTCTCCGGTTTTCTTCCAGTCTCAACACACGTGAGTGCGTTTCTAAAAACCAGCTTTGACCGCTAAAGCGAAGACCCTTGGCAGACGCAGCAAGAAGCATTTACAACACAGCTAAACAACACAGCGATATTATATATACACTGCTTATCGAACTCACGTACAAACAAGTTCGTGCAAGTACTCTCACGCGAAAAAAAAATCAAAAGGCAACACACTGACATCTTTATTACTTTATAATGCCAACCCAATTTACACACACTGTCACACACAAACTCGCATGGCGACGGTCGAAATAAACATCTTCTTACGGAAACCTCCGTCTTCACTCGGAACGATCTAAGACGCTATGACCTCTCATTCCTTACCAATTCTTTATTTATGTTTTTGTAATTCTAACAAGTTGTCAATAAAAATTGATATGTTTGCTATTCTTTCTTTTTGCCATTGCTTTACCTTTATATGATCCTGCTCGGTCTGAATAGAACTAAGAAGTGAATTGACACACATAAAAATAAAACACCGGTGGCATGAAAAATAGCATCTCTACTTTCGTAATGACAATGTTTCTTTTCTTTCTTTTTCTTTTTTTCGGGGGGGGGGGGGGGTATGCGTATATTTTTTAGGGCATTCAGAATAAATAATAGGAGAAAGAAAAGTTTTTGTTTTTACTTTCAAAAATAGATTAAAATAAATAAATATAACAATTTTGTAAAACGCAAGATTTTTTTAAATAAAAATAATGTCAAAATAACCAATTTTAAAAAGCAAGATACAATGTTCTTTAAAATATGAAACAAAACTTGCAGCGACTTTGATGCTTGATATAAAATACAGTTTAATTCCAACATACTTCAGATATGAACATACGAATGAATCTACAATCAATACAGACCTTTTTCATTTATTTCACTAAAAGATAACATATAATGAACGATTAAACGTTAAAAAAAGCGGGGAATGTAAGACTCGAATTGTGCGTTGTGTCAATCTATTTATTATGATGCAAAAATGGCGAGTTTCGTTTGGTGGGAAAATAAAAGTAGGTCTGAGAAGAAGAAGAAGAAGAAGAAGAAGAAGAAGAACCTACTCTAATGAAAGAATTTACTCACATAGATAATTTGGCATATGGTAAGTAGCCTCTTTCGTCTTGGGATTATTACTCACCTCTGCAATATATATATATATATATATATATATGTGTGTGTGTGTGTGTGTGTGTGTGTGTGTGTGTGTGTGTGTGTGTGTGTGTGTGTGTGTGTGTAACTGAAGGTCTTGTTCTGACCGGATTTGGAGTGGGGTTGAAAGTCCAAATATACACCGGAAATGAGGGCAACCATTTTTATTGAAGAGATCATATGAAAGGAATTGGTAGAAAGCTGAAATTAAGATGTTTATTCTTCCTTTCCTGTCATAAATGTTACACCCCAGATGCTGGGCCAAAGTTTTCGAAACGTGAGGCTGAAGGAGAAAGATTGAGAGAGAAAGAGAGAAAAAAGACAGCAGGAAGAGGAAGGGAATAAGATAGATGGAGTATGTGTATCTGTATGTATTTGTATATGTGTATTTGCGGATGTATTTCTTTTTAGGTGCGCTTATATATATATATATATATATATATATATATATATATATATATATATATATATATATGTGTGTGTGTGTGTGTGTGTGTGTGTGTGTTTGTGCGTGTGTGTGTGTGCGCGCGTGTGTGTGTGTTGTAAAACAAAAAAAGCAAAAAAGTCAAAAAAATGGCTGCGAGATGAATGTGTATATGTATGTGTGTGTGTCTACTCGTTAAGGTAGGCATCTATGAGAAGGGAAACTCTGATATAACACCTGCGGCGACTGTTGCTTTCAATAATGTAGACTATTTTTAACGTCAGGGTGACAGTCGCTGAGAGAGTCAGATTAGTTCGATACAAAGTCTTTTTCACTTCAAGCACAGGGATTGCTTAAAAATGTCAATGCTTTTGTGTGAACATGTATATCACTGTCAGTGTATATGTATGTGCGTATACGAGGGACTATTGCATCACTTTCGCTAATAGCCTTGGGAAAGATAGGAATCCATATGATCATGAAACTTCAGCTATGAGAATGTATGTATGGAATCTTGGACGTTTTCGTCAATGTAAGTTTCACGGGGGGAACTTTTTCGCTAATCTATAATAAAAAAAATAACTTTCATTCAATTTAAACTACCATATCAAGCGCTTTTTTCACTTAAACTCTTATCTAATTTTTAAAACATTAAAGAAATAATTAAAAATATACAAAGTACATTTTTTTTTCCTGAGTAAAATTGATATTGTAGACATTTTTATTGACTTTGAGTTGAGGAAATGACAAATGGTTTGTAAAATTACAATCTTTAGACAAAGTTCGTTTAAGGTGACCAATTTTAAGTTGAAAACTGAAAATTAATTTCATAGTGAATTTAATTATTTCATACGATCGCCTTAACATCAGGTAACTAAAATGCCCGATCATTGGCCAAAATTTTATTGACCGAAACGTCTGTTTACCGTATGTATGTATGATATGTTCTGAGCGGTTTGGTGAGGTAGTGGTTACCGTTGAAGACTATGGACTCAGCGTGTTGTGTTCGAGTACTGCCGGTGCTACTCCACCACTTTCACTAATACTCTTATGAAAGGTGTGAACCTATATATACTACCTCTAGCTATGGATTAAATAATAAGGTAGACTAACCTAGGCAACAAATCAAGGAGAAGGAAAACATCGATTTAATACCCGCAATTATATAAGTCTAACAGTGAAACAGGAGACCTTAACGTAAGCATCTAATATTAACACGGGGATCATCAGCTGTTTACCATTTAACTGTTTCGGAGATTTGAAAACAGGACAGTTATATGCATGGCTCTCCAATGGTACAGATCAAACTACCATTTCCCCAATCAAGTGTCGAAATAATTCAGCTTAAAATGTTACTTATATATACATAAATAAATAATAATAATAATAATAATAATAATAATCAAAATAATAATAATAATATACTACCCTTAAGACTACTATATATATATATATATATATATATATATATATATATATATATATATATATATATATATATATATATATATATATATATATATATATATTTCCTCTATTATATAATAATCATACTTTCGTCATATATATATAAAGGAAAGATAAGGATGAAATTTTATCTTTAAAATAATCCTAACTTGAAAAGTCAATGCTCAATATATAAGAGAGCAATAAAAAGATTAAATGAGAGACGAAAATCAAAATTGGAAAGATAACAATATTTATTGAATCATAAAGTAGTTTTAAAAAATTAATATATAAATATAAATATTTATTTATATATTACTTGCTTAAACTGCTTGATTGTTCAATAAATATTGATTTGAAATAAATTTGTATTCTCATCTTTCATTTCATCATCATATATATATATATATATATATATATATATATATATATATATATATATATATATATATATGAATGAATGAATGATTCTGATTGCAAAGAATTTCTTTATATAATTACGGTTTGTATTATTTTTATACTTATACAGGGTGGGCAAAAATAAGGGTCCTGTTTTTAAAAATTCATAACTTTTTTATTTATTGATTTTTTTAAATTTTTTTTTTAGAATAAGTAAAGGACCCCTTCCGAAGCAAGCATGAGCCGTATTAGCCCTAAGGAACGTACCCTCATTTAGAAAACATTATTTTTGCTTAAAAAACTCAAAACAGTGTAAAAAACAATACTTTAGTTTTTGTAAGTTTTAAGAAGTGTTTTTCGGCTAAAATTTGTTTTGTTTATTTCAAAAAGTCTCGGAAGGGTCAGTCTACACACACATAAAGTTTGGTGAGTTTAACTTTTATTTTGTGGAAGTTATTCAAATTCAAGTTATTCAAATTTAAAGATAGGACCCTTATTTTGGCCCACCCTGTATATATAAATTTATATATACATATATATTCATATATCTCACTATATATATATGTAACTATATATATATATGTGTGTGTGTGTGTATATATATATATACCAATACATATATACATGATGTATATATATGTACATACATATATATATTATAATGTATACATATATACGCAATGTATTTCCTACAATAATATAAAGAAATATTTATTTCCTACAATATATATATGTATATATAAATATATATACATATTTACATATATATGCATACATATATATACATATATACATGTATGTATACATATATATACATATATATATATATACATACATATATATATATATATATATATATATATATATATATATATATATATATATATATATATATATATATATATATATATATATATATATATATGAATGATTCTGATAGCAAAAAAAAAAATACATTTAATGGCCGGATAAACCAAGCAGTTAAAAATACCCATAAATCTTTCAACCGGAAAAGTCGAACAGTTTTAAATGAAAAATAAGCAAGGATATAATAAAGAAACGAAAAGAAACAAACAAATAAGTAGGCATTGGCAACTAACGTTACAATAAAAAAAAACACTGGCAAATGCAAACAGCAAAAAAAGGGAATTGTAGGGATAAATACAAATTGCACAAATCAACCATCGTATCATGTGTTGGTCCCTACGATTGAACGATCTCCAAGAATTGCTATATATTTTCAATGTGTAACCTTCGCCCTTGTCCTTTGCAACTCCACTATATTTTGACTACTATTTAATATTTACAAATCGCAGCATGCATACAAACGATAATATCCCTAAATAAATAGATCGAGTTTATTTCAGTATAGCATTCGGACCTGTCGAAACATTGATATGTAGATGAAGGCCATATACATCATCATCATTATTATTATTATTATTATTATTATTATATCAGCTCTGCTTATTGGGCACTTTTGGATTCAGTAAATACCATCAATAAAATTACTAATTTAGTAATATCTTTCATGATATAGATATTCTAGCAGGGTTACGCGACGTTGTCCGAGTGAAGAATTTACATAAAATAAGAGTTTCAAACAGTGTGTGTGGCATAAGAGAAAAAGAAAAGAAAATGGTCAGGCAACAAAAAACCTAATGAATTCCAACAGTTCTTTCTTTTTGAATTATTCATGGTTATAATACAGATTCCCATTTCTTTACACAGTTCCTTTGTATTATCATTGAACTCTGCAAGATCTTTCAAGCTGCACTGGTTGTGTAGTAGAGGACAGATGAGGTATTGATGCATAGCATGGTCTTCCTTTCTACATTCACAAATAGTTGAATCGGTTTTGTAGCCCCATCGGGCCATAGCAGCTTTTGATCGCTCCATTCCTGTTCTCGTGCGGTTTATTATCTTCCACTTAACACATGGTGATTCTTGGCCAGGGTAAAGAGCTTAAAAAGGGTGGATCACCAGCTTTCTGGTCCTTAGCAGAAGTCTGTTTTTTTTATTTCCTGAAATGTTGTTTCGGGCTGAACATACGGACGAAGCTTTTATTTGACTTCAGTCGTTGGATTGCGAAGTTATGTCCTTGAAGAAAATGGCTTCCATTACTTTTGTGATCTCTATGGGCTGGCAACTTCAGGTCTCACATCTGTAATAGTGTATACTGTCTAATAATATTTAAAATTTATTGACCTCATAGACAATATTGTCGAATAATATAGATGGTTAAAAATGAACCCCACACAGTATCTATGATACCTGGTATCAAAGATTTACACAATAATAACATCCACTTTTAATAGAGATGTGATAGAACTGCCTGTGCGGGAAACATGTTGAATATATATTTTTATTTTCCCAATTTCTGTGTTGGGAAATCAGTAATAATTGCGGGGAAAAAAACAAAGTTATTTTTATTTATTTTTTTATTAAATTATCTTCACAGGCGACAATAGTGTCGAAATATTTACTTAAAATTTGAAACTTGTTTTAAACTGGTGTGTACACAATAAAAACGTAAAAAGTAAACGATCTCAAAGATTTTAAAACTTACTGTTCAATTTTTAGAGGGCAGATCAGTTTTCTATGTAATTTAAATATGAAATGATCACTCTGGTTTACATTCTGATAAGAAATTTATAAACGGGAAAATTTAAGTACGGTAAAGAAATTTTACGTTAAATTTACATAGACAACTGAACAGAAAAATAGTATTTTTTAACTTTTAGTTGTCTAAAACATTTCAAAAGAGAATTAAAACAACATTCAGTAATTTTTTTATAATTGGGAGAATGCGTCATATGCGTTCGCGTTTTCTTACGTTTTAGCGGATGGAGAATTACGTTAAACTTACATCGAAAACCGACCTCTAATGATTAAACAGTAAGTTATTCAAATCGTTTTTAGCCGAACATACACCCGCAGAGAAATGTGACTTGATTTTATATAATACTAGCAGGAGCCGTTTCCCGGCGTTGCCCGGAAGAGATATAATTTAAATTTGAAAAATAGAAGTATTAGAGTATAAATTCTTAGAAAAGAAGTTGAGAAGAACTCTAAAAGTAATTTAGATGATTAAAATAGGATTTATACATGTTTTAATAAAAAAGAAATAGATTTCTATTTTTCGGGTACTACTCCCCCTACGATTTTAAATAGTCGGTTATTCCTTAAACAGAAAACCACTGCCCTCTCCAAAAAAAAAGTAAATGTGATCCTAGAACATGCGTGAAACTTTCCATGGTCAGTGAACTTCACTTTTCAATGAAAGGTCAGTATAATTGGTCCATTTTTATGCCATCATAACGACGGCACCACGCTGTGAAAATGAGTTGATGACCCAACAACCCCTCAGTTCTTTAATAATATGTAATAAGCAAATGATTATTCCGTATTTCCCATTAAAGTAAAATGTGAAAATCTTTTTAAGTGGGGAGGGGGGGGTGATAAAGAAGTTGAAAAGAACCCTGTAAGTAATTTAGGTGATTAAGATAGGATTTATGCATGTTTTTAATCAAACTAAATAGACTTCTATATGTTTCGGCTTCAAACACCCACCCACGCACGATTGTAAGTAGTGGGTTATTTGTAAAAAGGAAAATACTGCCCCACCCCCACCCTTCAAAAAAGGAAATGTGATCCAAGGATATGCGTAAAGCTTTCCAAGGTCAGTGAACTTGACTTTTCAATGAAAAGTCAGTCTAATTTGTGCACTTTTTGATGCCATCCATAACGACGCCAACACGTTGTGAAAATTAGTTACTGACCCAAATTAACCCCGTGACCCAAACAATCCCTGAGTTCCCTAATAATATGTTGTAAGCAAATGATTATTTCGTATTGTCCATTAAAAAAATGTGGAAATCTTTTGGGGGTGAAGTTTGATATATATTAAAAATATAGAAACTGGTTTCTTGTGTGAATATTCGATTTCTTTTGTCGAGTAAAAGAAAAAAACAAGAAAAGTTGAAGTATGAAACATGTACTTTGTTCAATAATAATATTTTTAACATAGTTCACCCCAAACAAGGCAGTCCGCCACTGTAGACGTAAGGGGCTACTGAGAAAAAGAGTAAAAGGTTTTTTTTGGGGGGGGGGTAACGTAAATTGGGAGCTGTCCAGCGAGATGTCTGTTTACATTAGTTTTAAATTTCTGAATGTCAGTACCGTCAGGAAAACAGGGAGCAGGACGGTAGTTCCAGAGTCCAGCAGCACGAGGAAAGAAGCTTTTGGAGTAGAAAGCTCTTCGGCATCTGGGGACCTCCACAGTGAATGAATGGGATTTGGCAGATTGTGTGGTTGGTTTAGTGAATTTACGTCGTGGGGGCACCAGAGCAGCAAGTTCATCAGAGTACAATACATTGAAGTACTTGTAAAACAAGCACAAGGAAGCAACATTGCGGCGATGGGACAGAAGATGCAGCTTGGTGGATAGTGATGGAACTATTAAGTTGGCGACTCATTTTGGACCTTGTCTAAGATAGAGAGACTAGTGGATAATGCCCCAGCTCAGATGTGGCAACAATACTCCATGCATGGGCGGATGTTGGCTTTGTAGAGATATAGGATAATGTCAAGTGTGAGAAGTTTACTAGCACGGTAGAGGGAGCCCACCTTCTTTGTAGTGCCCTGGAAAATGTCTTCAATATATTTAGGAGAAGCCTTTCATGCCAGACCTTGTCAAAGGCCTTGGATATATCAAGCGCTACCGCCCTAGCTTCACCTGCCTTGTCCAGTGTATGATATATGCGTTCAGAGATGACCTTAGGATATCTGCGGTAGATCGTGCTTGTATAAATCCGTATTGATGATCAGAAATAAGTTTAGCATTAACTAGGTGCCGGATTATCGCTAGATTGATTAATGATTCAAAGATTTTAGCCAAGATCGGGAGTAGACTGATTGAGCGGTAGTTTAGAGAATCAGTTCTATCTCCAGAATTGTTGAAGACTGGTACCACAGAGGCAATTTTCCAACTATCAGGGAAACAAGATTCAGCCAGGCATTTGTTGTAAAGTTTTAGAGAGGATAGGGTCCAGATGAGCAGAGCATTTCTTTATTACTATTACTCGTATAAGATCAGGCCCACAGGCTTTGGAGGTGTCATGGTTTTTTATGATGTCTTTGACCTGAGATGGGGTGATGACCAGGTTCTCAAGTGTAGCTCTAGTCCGTATTGGGAATTTAGAGAGTCCAAAGTGGAGTTAGAGGCGAAACGCTAAGCAAATAGTTCAGACTCATCAGTTGCCATGCAAACAACATTGTTCATCACACTATTGTAGATTTTCCAGAAATCACGAGTACCTAGTTCATGTGACTGAATGCGTTCTTTTGGTTATCTCTATGTACCTTCTCTTTGCTTCATCTATCACTACTTTGCAATCATTTCTTGCCTCTATAAATTCATGTCTATGATTCTGACTATGATTATTATTATATTATGTTTAATATGTAATGTTTAATAATTTGGAAGCGTAAGTTAACTCCGTAACGCAAATAACCCCTGAGTTCTGTAATAATGTTGAATAAGTCATTGGTAATTTCGTATGTACCAAGAAATAAAAAGGTAGAAAGTTTGTTTTTTGTTGGGGGGACGATAAAAGAACGAATACCGTTTTCGTAGTGTGTTTCTATTTTATTTTTGCGTTTTTCGAGTTAAAAATATAAAATCGTTAAATAAGTGTGAAGGAAATGTTATTTGAATAAATCTATTTTTAAGGTTGGCGAATGAAAGATGTATTTGTTGGTTTAAATAAAAATATTACTATGATTCTTACAATGTAATGTTTATTTTTAATGTGATAAAATTAAGAAGTGTACTTACTACATATGGTAATGCAGTGCGTGATGTGTTTGTTTTAACATAATCCGTTATTCCATAACGTATAGATGTTATGTGCTCGGAATAGCGGAATGATATTCCTGTAATCTGTAAATAGCGGTGTTTCTGTTTAACGGTTCCGAATTAAATAAAAGTCTGGCCTTGTTTTTGAGTGGTGGGTAGAGTAGATAATTTGCAGTGAGTAAGTATAGTGACCACTGTCTATGTGGATATTGTATTTGAGAGAGTAAGTGATCTAGTAATAAATATAGTACTCATATGTTGAATAACTTATGCGAAAGTTGTTGAAAACACGCTTGAGTGGATACGAGTATTTCAGTGGGTATTTTAGTAGTGTACGATGCATGTGGTTATTTCCTTACTCTTGTCAATAGTACAGGGGGAAAAACAGTCCATTTTATGTATAGAGAGAAATATAATATATTGTTCTTCCTTTTATTAGGCTTACTATCGAAGTCATATATATATATATATATATATATATATATATATATATAATGCTCTATTCACGATAAGAGCTAATATAATTCTTTATCATTTTATTATCAATTTATATATATATATATATATATATATATATATATACATATTATTCAAATATATTATAAAATAATTTATTTTATGAATATATTTTCAAAGGAATAATGAAAAATTCATGATACAATAAGTTATGCTGAATATTGAGAATATGACATTATTATAGTTAAATAAGAGTTGAAATAACCAAATATATTGTTACAGACTGAACATAGTTATTTTTGTATTTTCATAATATCTGAAATAAACAAATGTCAGGCCTTTAAATTCGAACTTTTCAAAGCTAAATATGTTTAGTCTGTAATTATATATTTGGTAATTTTCACTCTCATTCAACCATATATATATATATATATATATATATATATATATATATATATATAGGTCTTTATTTTTATTATTCATACAAGCTGACCCGTGCCCCGGAATTGCACAGGAAAGTTGAATAACTGAAGAAATTCTTTGCCAAATCTGTAAATATTGAATTATTTAGTGTTTATGATTGACCAGCGCGAACACAGACTCCATAATGTTAATGTAAAACAATAGATGAAACAATTAATGCAATACATGGAGTAATAACACTCTTGTCATGGTTAGTTGTTGTAATCTTGCCATTGAGATGCACACGCATGTTTGTAGATAATGTTACAGTCTTGATGTACTTTCTACAAATATTACAATTTAACGCAAGCATTGAGCTCATCGGCGGGATTATCTATATGGAACAATGGGAAGTATTTGTCAGAAGTCTGCTTTTTCTTGTGTTGTGCAATACCATCACGAACAATTGATGCTTGCTCATGAGGTTGGTATCCCAAAGTCGTTTTGGATGGTACACTGCACATCTAGTGAACATAATAACAAACAAATGATTCAAATATCCAGATGTAAAGTAACATCCGAGTCATTAGCATCCTGTAGTAGTCCATGTGCACTACATGCATCCCTGCATGTATTCCTAACTGGACCAGTGATAGTATCGTGTTCATTGAAGCTCTGTAGACCTCTAACAGGGTGTAGAAGCAGTCGCAAATAAAGAAGCAGAAAGTATCAGTATTTTTTGTTAGTATTTAGTGACGTTTCTTGTAGATCCTAGTTTAGTCAAATAAATTTTGATATACGTATGTACCTGACGTTTCGCTGTTAATGTGGGAGATTAATTAACTTGTTTAAAGAGAAGTATTTTCATTGAATGTGTCTTCCGGATATAAATATATAAAGAGGGTGCTTATGCAGTTTACTGACTGGGCTGAAATAATAACGTTATAATTTAGGAACCTATTATAACATTGAGAGGTTGGTGGTTAATTAACTATTCTGTACTTACACCTACCAATTTAATAAACAAAATATACCATAAAAATTCAATTTAAATTTAAAATCCTCTCTAAAATATAGCCCGGTCCGTAAACTGAATAAGCAGCATAAAGAGGCAGATAAAGTATTATATAATATATCTGATGTTATTTGTTACTTTTCAAAATATAAATAGCGTTGAAGTGTAGTGTTTGTTCGACTGTACTTAATCTGTTCCCTCGTCGGTGAGTGAAGGAGAAATCCGTATAGACTGCGGCCATTTTTATTTTTGTCTAAATCGAGAGTGTCTCTGTTTGGAGAGATGTATTTCCCCCAAATTAAAGACCGACCATGTATCTAATTCTGCCCTCGTGGAAAGACAAGTAAAGAGGAACCGCATCAATTGTAAAAGTGCTGAATAGTTAAAAGTCGAAACATGGTTTAAGAAAAAGTAAGAAAAGGTCTTATATTAACATTGAAATAGAGGACAAAGTTAGACAAAAGGTCGGTTTTTAATTTGGAAAATCCATCTCCCCACAAGAAGGTACGCCTCGGATTGGGACAAAAATAAACATTGCTGCAATCTAGAAGGAGTTTTCCTTCTAGCCGGGGGTATTACCCCATAGACCGGTGTTGTCTTGGCCTTCGGGTCTTGATTTACGCCGGTCTATCGGTCTGATCTATCCTGTGAAGTTCTAGGAGGTGCACCCTCCCAGGCTTTACCTTCTCACCCTTTGAGAAGGGGTTAGTTTATTGCTAATCGCCTGAGGCGCCCCTACCGGGGAATGCCGACGGGGCTGCCCAGGCAATTTTTAATGGCCAGAGCGCTCAAATTCTTGAGCGCTGGTTTTTCAAATCCCACTTTCCCGACCTTGTGTCACATCTTACCTTGTGGGAGGAAGATAAATACAATCTAAATAATAACATTATTATTTCAGCTAAACTGCAGGAGTACCATGAAGAATATTAAGTATACTACAGTTTAAAATAAAATCTATTTTGGAAAGTAAAAATTAAAAAAACGAAAAGTAAGAAATGTGTAAATTGAGTATTTAATTAAAAAAATATAAATAAAAATAATCCTGTCCTTGTTTTTGCGCACGGGACTAAAATTAAACAATCAATTGTTATATTATTTAATTTTAGTCTCGTGCGCAAATACTTTAGTGTGCTTGTAGACGGCGAGAGGCGGTGATAAAAAGTTCCACTCCATTTTTTGTTAAGCGTTCATATTGTGTTTTTTTGTACAAATAAAATGGAAGGAAGTTTTAGAATACGATACTTTTTAGGTTTATATATATTAGTTAAAAAGTAGATTACAAAATTAATGGTAAAGGTTATCGTTATATTATATTGGATTGAAAATTGAATTGTTTTGTTTACCTTTCACGTAAAGAAAAGAAAATGATAACTGCTTTGAAAGTCAGTAAATAATTATTTTATTGTTAAGGCATGAATACACATATCAAAAGTGTGAGTAATGTCTTATGAAAAGAAGTCTATTTAAAATATATATCGGCGAAAATGATAAAAATAAATTGAAATGTCCATTGTTCAAAAATGTAGTTGCCTGTCAGCATGTGTGTTGGCGAATGTGTTCGTTTAAAGAGAATGCATTTATTGAATAACGTGTAAGTATTATGCAGCCAGAATTTCAGAATAGAAATTCCAGATTCATGGATCGGACGGTGCGGTGAATTTTTTCCTCTCTATAAACAAAGCTCACGGTGTCGATGGGGGTGAATGTGGGGACTAATTCTATAGGGATGGGTAATCGTAGCTACCCTTTCTTTCGAAGATGTTTTTGTGAGAGGTGGAAATCTCGGAATAATTTTAATGTTTTTGTTAGAAATAGAAATATAATTATTTTCTCGTTGAACACGATTTAGAAATTGCTGTTGACGGTGAAGTGAAATGTGTAGCCTATCATGCATGTGGTTATTTTCTTACTATCATCAAAGTGACAGGGGAAAACGCAGTCTACTTTATATATATATATATATATATATATATATATATATATATATATATATTCTTTGTTATTGTTTTACTGGCGATAAAGAATATTGCATTAAATCGCCCTTTTTTATAGGACGTGTAATTATTTTTATTTTCATATGTATATTTATTAATTACGCACATATAATTCTTTTTATGTGTACGTAAAAATTAACAAATATATATATATATATATATATATATATATATATATATATATATATATATATATATATATATATATATATATATATATATATATACCTATTTACAAGCCTCCATATGAGGGCAGTGTTGGGAAAACGTTGATTTTTAAGAAAAAATTATTAAAAAGAAAAAATTTCTAACTATTAATAATTGTTGCCGGTTTTTTTCTGTCAAATTTATTTCTTCTAATAATAATTAAAAAATAATGAGATATTGTCCCTACGTGTATTTCTAAGACTAAAATAATGAGGGAAATGTGTCAGCTAGTCACCCTTTTTCTTCCCCTCCTCTCTCGTGTAATGTTATAATTTTAACAAATAGTGGGGCGCAAAAGTAGAGGTTTTATTGCTGATTTAATAAGAAAGTGCAACTTGCCACTCCTGTTTCGCATGGACAAATAGGGTCGCTTTTTTCCTTGTCTGCTGCAAACAAACAAAAGGAGTGTGCTCTGTGAGCGCCTGCCTAACTAGCGTTCCGTAAACACTTAGTAATATTATCAATAGTTTTACAAGAAAAACAAAGCTATATTAGATAAAAAAAGAGGTACATATTGTTAGACAAAATTAATAAAAT
>OY744519.1:63632063-63664563 GCA_963556195.1 Sepiola atlantica
GAATTAATGTAATTTTAAATTACATTAATTCTTAAAGAATAAATTACTAATTTATTGTTACGATATATGTAAGACTTTCTTACATGTGTCGTAACAATACATTACATTAATTCTTGTAAAATAAAGCTAAAAGAGTATTTCTTATTTTAAGTGTGAAAAAGTAAATTAACGTCAATGACTACACTGACAATATTCATTGAAAAAAAGTTAAAACATAAAAATTATTTATTAATAAATAAATAGAATTCAATTTTGAAAGAAAATTTCATATTTTAATTCTATTTATTTATTAATAAATAATTGTTTTAAACTTTTTAAATAATATTTATTAATGAAAAATGACAAAACAAATACAAACTTACGTTTTATCTTTCCAAATAACTGACGATAAATTGTGAAATTAACGAAATTGTTGAATCTTAGAAAATAAAATTTTGAGGACAGTGTGGAGGGAGTGAGTGGTGGTTGGTGAGCTAATACCGCCTGTTTATTACAGAACAGGGCTAACATACCTTTTCAAGGCAATGGTTAGTAGAAATTATCCAATTTTTATCCTTTTTTATTTCAATTTTTTTTTCAAGATTATAAAAAAAATTATTACGTTAATTATGACACTTTCATGTATGAAAAAGAAATATAATTACATCGCATTTTATATTTTCGCAGAAACTCTTATGATTAAAACACAAAATATTTTTTGAAATTATATTTTTGTGTGAAAATATTGATTAAACAATGCTTTATTCAATGATAACATTGTCAATTCAAGAAATCAATGTTTCTTCGAGTTATAGTGATTTTATTAACATGGAATTTAAGGGCTTTATACGAAATAATTTTTAACAAATTTTAAATTTTAAACATCTACAGTGCTTTATTTTCATAAAACAAGTTTTAAAAATTCATACATGTTTTTATTAATACATTAAAATATAACTTTAGTAAAAGTGTATTTGGTTTTCAAATAATAATACATTTTCGCTAAAATTTAAAAATAAAATAATAGTTTCATTATAGTACGTGATCGTTGATTAATAAATACTGAAAAGTTCATTAAAATTGATTAGTTTCCTGAATTTTTGGTGAATTTTAAGGTGAAGGGAGGGTTAAAATGTTTTACATTTTGGGAATCGGTGATTGATTTTGCACGTACCAAATAATTACTTTATAAAAATATGAGAAAAAGATTAGTCACGAAAATTGCAGAAAGACATTTTTCGGAATGCATACTTATATATAATTTTATATAATATATATAATTTTTATTTTTATTTATTTCGATTGCGGTGAACTGTTGTGCGTTTTTCAACTTTTGTAGTCGGATTTTGCCATAGAATCAATAAAGCAAATTTTGCTTCTTTTATTATTTTTTAAATCTACCTCGATATAATTGGTAAGTTTTTCAGAGAATTCGCATTTGGTTTTAAACCGGAAATCATTTTACTTCATTCGCTGATTTGCATTTTTTCTTCCTTTTTTTTGTTGACTTCTTCTGGTTTTTCTCTTCATTTTTACTTTTCCTCTTCGTTCTTTTTTCTTTTCCTCTTCTGTTGCTTCTTCCTTTACCTTAATTCTTTCTCTTCTTACTTCCTTCGCCTTCTTCGTATTACTCTTCATCTTTTTCCCCTGTTTTCTAATTCTCTTTCTCCTCCTCTTTCTCCTCCTACTTCCTGTTGACGTATCCGCCCATATTTTGGCATATCCCCAGCCACCCTGAGAATCGACTTGGAATCATCACGTCAGTATTTCTAAAGCAGAATTTCGTGCTTGGTATCTTCGCGCACGTGTGTGCACAGGCACTTACAAACATACACACGTATATACATATAACATACACGTGTACACATGCACACTATATATATATGTGTGTATATATATCGAATCCTTCACTGCACTACACCGATGATTGCGTAAGCATGAAACACATGTGTTTGTAGGTAAAAATTAAAAATATTTATATAAAATATTGTTTATCCCCCTTTCAAACAATAAATTTATAATAAGTTGTCATTCTAAGCGTATTGCAAAATGCCGGCCTCCCGCCGTAGAATAATGTTGATTAGTTTACTGTGTTTGTCTCCGACTTGACATTACATAAAACTTAATTATGTTCTTTCTCATGCTAATCTATGTTGGCTTAGCGGTAGAATATCAGGCTGCAGAGTCAAAGGTGACTTTGTAACTAGATTCGAATCTTACGACCGGCAGAAAGTAACATCTCCTACACTGAAGATTGCATAAGCATGACACACATGTGTATGTAGGTAAAAATAAAAATAAAATAATA
The DNA here is from genome assembly GCA_963556195.1 of Sepiola atlantica. Lineage (NCBI taxonomy): Eukaryota > Metazoa > Mollusca > Cephalopoda > Sepiida > Sepiolidae > Sepiola > Sepiola atlantica. The sequence continues at coordinate 63,634,351 of OY744519.1, forward strand.
TATATATATATATAGATGCGATAAATGTATGTAAGTAAAAATAATATCTATATACGATAATTTATATATATATATATATATATATATATATATATATATATATATATATATATATATATATATATAGTCATGAACTACCGGCGTTGCTTGCGATTGAATGAGGAACCATATGTCCACCTCTTTCAGTCCATAGCACTATATAACCTTTTTATATTTTTACATTCTATAATTTAAAATTTTGAGGTGGGGCCCAGAGATATACTCATTAATTCGGTGGGATTTAAGTAAAATGACTTTTATAGAAATAATTCTCGGTACATGTATATAACTTTTAACCCCTTCCCGCGAGACACACCGGCGTTTCTTGGGAATTAATCGGGGCCTGTTGCACTCTTGATCCAGACTTTAAACTATTTTTTAAAATAAAAAAGAAGAAATTGTATTTACATGTTTCGTGCACGTGCGAAAATATTGCGACGTCGAGCGCTTTGACAATAATTCCATAGTTGACGTCGTGAGAATATGTGTATAAAAGACAACAAAACTAATGAGCAGCAACTTCAATGGCATGAGCACTTTCGTCGAGGGAGCAGCGACGTTTCTATTCTACTAGGGGCCAGCATGGCATGATCGTCTAGAATTTTAGCTGATCCCTGAGTTGCACCAACCTATTTCATACTATTTAATGTAGGGGTATAGTTAGAGGTATCGTAGTGCCGACACTGAAGAAACGCATATTATTTTGTAAGGAATAGTTCATTTAAAAATCTATACTAATATGAGCGGCGTCTGTTTGCATGTCGGTATGTTTATGTGTCTGCTTACTGCTTACTAGTTTTAGGTAATATGAGATAGGAACTTTGGTAGGAGTGACCCTCTACGTATGCAGATTAACGTAAGAGAGTTTATATCTGTTTTTTTATATAAAAGGAATCGCCTAGGGAACATGCACACATACACACACACACATTCACGCACACGCATGCACACACACACCTTCGACTGTGCGTCGAGATGGCATGGCTCTCCAGAATTTTAGCTGTCCCCCGAGTTGCACTCACGCATTGTTTAATGCGGGGGTGTAGTAAAAGTGATCGTTTCGGATTTTCTAGTAAAAAACTATGCTGTAAAAAATAATTCATCTGCTCTTCTTGTCCATAACAGAATCAGCAATAAACCTTGGGCGTGCAGCAACGTCAACGGAAGACGGTAAGCAATCAAAATATTCCGCTTTTCGTCGACAGATTTGTGTTCAAACCGATCGCCGCGGAGACGAGTGGAGTGATAGACAACCCACGCGGTACTTGCTCACCGGCCTTTATCTGTAAATGACGCGTCACACCGGGAACCGTCGTGAATTGACTTGACTATACGAGCGCCTCTCTATTGCCACTATTGGTGGAAATGCCTTGAGCCTCCTCTCGGCCTGCTAAGTTAGCAGAACATACGATGAAACTTCCTGATATTTGCATATTGGTTTTAGAAAACGACATTTTATTCATTAACTATTATTTGTAATTTATTGAATAAATTTTTTTTTTAACCATAGTTCAGGTCGCCACTGTAGACGTAAGGGACTACTGAGAAGAAAGAAAACGGAGAAGGTTGGGGAGTCAACCTAAATTGGGATCTGCGCAGCGAGATGTCTGTTTACATTAGTTTTAAATTTCTGCATGTCAGTACCGTTGGGGAAACAGGGGACAGGAAGGGAGTTCCAGAGGCCAGCAGCACGAGGAAATAAGCTATTTGAGTAGAAATCTCTCCGACATCTGAGGACCTCCACAGTGAATGGATGGGATTTAGTTGATTGTCGAGTTGGTCTAGTGAACTTACGTCAAGGGGCACCAGAGTAGCCAATTCATCGGAACACAATTCATTGACGTATTTGTAAAACAAGCACAAGGATGCTACATTGTTTCGTGGCAAAATCAATGTCAAAAACTGGACCCTTACGTTTATTTTAATAACCTTATTGTTTTCGGACTAAAACAAGTGTGTATAAGTATGCAAACATCATTTGACTTTATAGTATTTTATTCAATTTAGAAAACTCTATTTTTAAGAAATTATTTAATCTGTGCATATCAACATAAAGAAATATAAGATCAGACTAATGTGCTCTTTGATCGTCTCTCTTTTTTTTTCATTTTACTTTGGTATGTTCTCAGAGATAACACTTCCAGGGGATAACACTTGATTGATTTATAAGATACATAGATATCCGAGTGTTCATTTAAGATGTTTTCTACTTCTCAAACTTTAAGTAAGTTAATCAATGTAGAATAATATTTTTTCCTTTCTCCAATGAACCAATTAGTTATTTTATAGTTTAATTTTCTTGTGGTCTTTGTTTGATTTTGCTGGATTCCAGAACCAAAATTCATTTTATCTGGTGGTGTATCAAAGTGTTGTTGTCATTAAGATAAGGTGCACAATTCCTCGTATGGGCCAGTGTGTAGTCATTCTGAGTGGATCTTATTTGGGCTCTGAATACTATATTATTTTTAATATTTGGTCAAGGTTTACTTGTAGGGTAAAGTATCCTCATGCCAATTTGTGCTGACAAACCCCTGTGTTCAGAGAGACCGAAGACATCCGAGGATACGATCTAGTAGCCATTTTTTAAATATTTACTTCAGTGTAACTTCTTAGAAATCAAGCTGGAGCTAACACTTGATCTCTATATAAGATACATAGATATTTGAGTGTTCTATTAAAGTTCTCTTTTACCTGTCAAACGTTGAGTTAGTAAAGAAGTGAAGAACATTAATTTTCTTCTCCCCAATTGACCAGTCAACTATGTTATAATATATCTTTCTTGTTGTCGTTTTGGTTTTACCGAATTCCAAGACAAGAATTCATCTAGTTTGGTGGAGTATCCAGCTAGGTGCTGTTACTTGAGGTAACATCACTGGAAGGTGTATTATTCCTTGTATAAGCCAGTGTTGGATTGGCCATACTGAGGGAATCTTATTTGGACTTCGAATACTATGTTATTTTGAATGTTTGGTCACGGTTCACTTGCCGGATGAGGTATCTTCATGTCAGTTTATCTTGATAAACCTTTGTACAGATGGGCCGAAGACACTCGAGGATTGTGTCTAGTAGGTTATTCAAACTCTCTATATTTGTGTATAAATGAGAATCGTGAAATCTGACAGCACACCTAAAGTTGCAGGTACAGGCCAGTATAATACGTTGCTTTCGTAAACTCCTCGGCATCTCCTGCAGCGACCATGTCAACGGCGAGTAAATATGAAACAGGCCAAAGACAGACACGTGTTTCTACCAAGACAATCATACAAAGCAGAGTGCAAGAAGTGAGAAGGAAAGAGATAGACATCGAAAGAAATTGGAGGACAGCATATGAAAATGTTCCAGCCTACAATTGAGCGACAGTCTCTGGAAGTCAGAGGACAGATAGATATAGTGACCTGATTGCCATGGTTATCTGTCGTGTCAGCCACAATCAAACAGACAATTGTATAAATGAAAGTGAAGGTAGAAACAAATATTGAGAAAACTATTATTATTTAGAATTAGGTTAATTTGTATATAAGGGCAAATTAGAAAGCAAATTAGAAAGCAATACAATGCAGAGGTGTAACGGATAGACACAAACTGAAGAAAATTAAGACATATAATAGTGGAATGTGTTAAGCAGTTTCCACCTTTTTATTAATACAATATATATATATATATATATATATATATATATATATATATATATATATATATATATATATACTTCTTCCTCAGGTGTGTGTTCAACCTTAATTCAAACGTTCAATAAAGGTGACAGCGACCTTTATTGAACGTTTGAATTAAGGTTGCACACACTTTGACGAAGGGATATTTTCCCGAAATATCATTATACGGAACTTCTATCAGAGCACCTTGACGAAAGTATGATTATTATATAATAGAGGAAATATATATATATATATATATATATATATATATATATATATATATATATATATATTGTGTTAATAAAATGGTGGTAACTGATTGACTCATTCGACCATTATATGTCTATCGATTACACTTCTGTATTGTATTGCCTTCTAATTTGCCTGTATATACACATTAAACAATGTTTCAAGCAAACTATATCAATCTTTTAAGTTAATTTGTTTTAATGTCAACTTTTGAAGGCTTCATATGAACACACGTGCAATCCATTCCTCATAAATTTCTTAAAGTGGATTAAAGAACCCGTCGAATTATTTATTTCCTCACCAATTTATCCGGCCAGGTGATTAGTCGCAGAATAGATCCCTTAGAACCTTTCTTTTAGGCTGATCATTGGGACAGAGTTCATAAATGCTTCTGCACGCCATCACGTCACGATCCCAACTTCTATTTAACTCGAACTATTCCAAAGGTACCTTACCCCCAACACGTGATCTAGATCAACCAATCAGACCCCTTGATATCTCTCATCTCCAATTTTGTATGTGACACTTGTTTATATTTGCAATCAGGATTGCATATCTGTGCTAATTATTATAATAATCTGACATCAATATTATATTAAATCTTAAATTAAAAATAACGTTAGAACAAGACCTAAAATTACAATTCGAATATCAATATACTCTGTATATCAAGTTAATTATATTAAATAATCATTTTATTTTTTCTTTGCTATTTTTAATTAAAAATCTATCAGATCTTAGATTAGAAAGACGCTCTTCACTGGTCTGATGATTAAAATTCAGACTAAAACTCATAGATACCGCAAACAAATGCATACATATTGATTGCTCCATCTTCAGAGGTGATTGCCGTCCTGTCTATCAACATTTCTGCTGTCAGCTCTCCGATTCTTCTCCCATGGCTACGTAGGTGACTCTTCAAGCCAGCAGCTGATTTACATAAATTAAATCAAAGGTTACATGTGAAGTCAAGTTTCTTCACCGGCTTGACCTGGTTGTCTTTGTTTACAACTTTATGCTTCTCTTGGCCAGTAGTTGACCTGCATTTTTGTTGCATATTACACAAGTTGTGTTATCGGGTCTTAGAGGTAAATGTATATGAGGATGTCTTTCACATGACTTCAGGTACTTGACAATAGAATACGAGCACGTGTCTCACATTTCCAACTAGCTTTACTAGCATCTAGATTCTTCACAAACCCTTTTGTTTAAGTTGTGTATGTTCCAAGTTCTTCGCCTATGATACCTCACGACATCCCGAGACAACTCTTCGCCATTCATTTCTTTTTCAGCTATCTCTTCCTAGTTTTCAACATTTATAGTGAGCTCCTTTACATTGTTGTTTACACAATCCTTAAGCCATTTTTTTGGTTTGTGATGTGAGCGCTTATCAGCGGTTAGTTCGCCATAAAATAGCTGCTTTGGCAATCTGCACTCATCTATGCGGACATACATACATACATACATACATACTTACATACATACATGATGACTCTAACGTCTTGTCAGACGAGTGCCACTCCTTCATACAGAAAAGTGTAATTGTCTGAAGGAGTGTCTGTACTGAGATTGTAAATAAAGAGATCTAGCTTCGTACGACAGCTAAAACACTCTCTCAGTTCAAAATATTGAGAACCAGTAACAAGCGAAAGCAAGATAGCCAGTAACAAATCGAAACTGCAGACCAACATGATATGTGGAGTGGCTGTTCTACTTTTAAAAAATAAAAATTAATTTTTTAGGCGTTCGTATATTTTGAGGCATGATCAGAGGTCATAGAAATTAAAATTTAGTCGAGAAAATACAAATCCCATAATTTTTCCGGGATGGCTCGGTTTCTCAAAGAGATACAGATAAATTGAAACTAAAATTTCAAGGCGTTCGTTTATCTTGGGGCAGAGTCGGGGATCATAGAGAGGTTTTTTAAGACGAGAAAATATAAATCAAGTTCTCTTTTCAGAGTGTACTGTGATCACAAGCTGACCAAGTTAGTCAGAAAAAAGTTTACTCGGTGGCAGTCCTTCAGGCTACGTGTTTCTTGATGGAAAGCCAGATTGGCTTATCAGAAACGGACTGAATTAAAACAGATAGAATGAGAGACTAATTCGGATCTACTTACCAGAAGGGAGGGTACAACAAATTCCCCAAAATCATAATTACGAAAAGCCAATGAAGCGCACGTTTTTAATACGAATTAATTTCGTGTGTTTTGGCTGTGGTTTTTGTGTTTTTTTGTTTTGTTTTTGAAATTAAAACAGGGCTCCGCACACATAGAAAAGTCGAACAAAAATAAACATTTCCTTAATGTTGCACATATATTAATACCGTTAATACGAATTAATTTCGTGTGCTTTGACTGTTTTGGCTTTTTTTGTTTTGTTTTTTGTGTTTGTTTTTAAATAAAAACAGAGCTGCACACACATCGAAAAGTCTAACAAAAATCAAAACGTGTTTAGTATTGCACATGTATTAATACCATAACTACATACATACATATATATATACAGAAGGTAGAATATCAATTTTGAATTTCCCCATTTTAATGTGGTTTTATTAAATCATTTTTTCTTTGACAGTTTTAATTCTAAATTTATCAGATCTTAAAAATAAAAGCGAAGCTCTGTACTGGTCCTTGGACCAAAACCCCAACCTTTTGTTGTGCATCATACATACATACATACATACATACATACATACATACATACATGTAGTAGACGAAGTACCAATATTCCCCATTCTAATTTGGTTTCATTCTCATGTCCTTGTTTTTATCATTTTCTTTGGTTCCATCCGGTCACAAGCGAATCGAACCGAGTTATTTTCTCCAACTTATCGCTTGTCGTATCTCATAATAGAAACTCGTATAAAATCGGTTGGACGCAAAACTTGGGCAATTGATTCAACACTAATTCTACATCTATTTTCGCCCAACAATGTGCTGAAATGATGGCTACAGCGAAATGGAGAATATTTGCAGGCGCACTCAGCGTCACCCGGGAATTAATGGGAACCCCAATGTATACATACTCCCAGTCCCGAACTTCATTTTTATTCTTATTCTTTTATATTAATAATATTCAACTTTAAAAAAAATGTCGTCTTTCCTATTTATGGAAGTCCGGCGCGCACGCAGACCCCATGATATTATTCTTAAAAACACTTTTTTATGAATACCACCATTAGATATCTTGTAAAATTTTACTGGAGAAAATTTCTGTTCTTCTTGGTATAAGGCTTTGTATATATATATATATATATATATATATATATATATATATATATATATATATATATATATATATATATATATATATATATATATATATATATATATATATATATATACGGGCCCAAATTCTAGTATATATTATATATTAAATAGTTTTGAACGCCAATACATAGTTAAAGCAAAATAAATTGTTTTGGACTATTAAAAAAAATTGCCAACGCTATTGATAATGATTAACTATACATTTATGTATTTATTTTATGATCGCTTATGTTTTAATTCATGTTTTGAAATATGACGTAAATCATAAATCTATGACGTCACGTCAAAGCTATAATCATTTTCTTAAGGGAATGTTTTAAGAACTATTTATAAGGAAATGCAAATCGCTCAGTTGGTAGAACGTCAGACTAAAGATCTCAAGATATCGGTTTGGATTCCCAGCCATGGTGGCCGATTGTGTTGGGGTAAGAGGTGAATGGGCATTGCAAGTAATACCAGATGAAAAAATGAATACCAAGAGAACGAGAACTGATTCCGATAAAAGACTGACCAGCGTGGAATTATTTGGATAATAAGAAAGGCGCCAGCTGATAACGAAATTTGTTAGGCCTTCGTATATTTTGAGGCAGGATCTGAGGTCATAGAAATTAAAATTTAGTCGAGAAAATACAAATCCCATAATTTTTTCGGGATGGCTCGGTTTTTCAAAGAGATACAGATAAATTGAAACTAAAATTTCAAGGCGTCCGTTTATCTTGGGGCAGAGTCGCGGATCATAGAGAGGTTTTTTTAAGACGAGAAAATATAGATCAAGTTCTCTTTTCAGAGTGTACTGTGATCACAAGCTGACCAAGTTAGTCAGAAAAAAATTTACTCGGTAGCAGTCATTCAGGCTGCGTGTTTCTTGATGGAAAGCCAGATTGGCTTATCAGAAACGGATTGAATTAAAGTAGATAGAATGAGGAACTAATTCGCATCATCTTACCAGAAGTAAGGGTACAACAAATTCCCCAAAATCATAATTACAAAAAAAACAATGAATGGGGATTAGGGAAAAGAAACAGGTTATGAAACTAAGTGATAGATTTCCGTTATGGTATAATTCTTTGATTTAAAAAAAGAAATGAACGCATCGGTATCGCCCTAGAAGAGCTTCATTTCATAGATTCGCAGGGGCATGAACTCGTAGGAGCGACACTGTAAAAACGTATATTATTTTGTAAAAATTAACTAATATGACTATCTACTTAATTATTAAAAAAATAATTAATTTAACAAAATATATACTAATATGAGAGATGTATGTTTGCATGTCGGTATGTTTGTGTGTCTGCTTACTAATTTTAGGCAATACAAAATAGGAACTTAGAATTTGGTAGAAATTACCCCTTACGTATGCAAACTAATGTAAGAGGGTGATATCTGTTTTCTTATAAACGGAACACCCAAGGGTACATGCACATGCACACGCACACCCCTTCGACTGAATCTTTTGTTCTTATTTTTTGTGTTAATGTGATATAGACCATATAAATTACGCGAAATTGTGCTGATTCTAACAATTGAAGTAAACTTCCGGGATTCAATTGTCGGTTGAGTCGTACCAAAGACTAAAAATATGGTACTTAATGCCACCTTGCGAAACACCCAGCATTATATGGTGTGAATCAAGGATAAGTGGGGCAATCCAGGAAAGGATGTTTTTTCCTCCTCTACATCTTGATTTAACAATCAATGAAAAAGGAGATTCCGGGTCGCCCTCAACTATGGTCCACTTACTTACTAGCAATTGAAATGTTTTGCAAACTTAAGCGTGACCTTCCAACTGATAGACAGGGCCTCCTATAGAGATGATTGGACACATCTCAAATTAGATGCGTCCATTCAATTTGCGCGTTTCGTAATGAAAATGCTATTTCAAACCGGAGCCTGACTGACAGACAGACAAACCTACCCACTGACTGGCAAACCAACAGACAAAGCCTCTCATACAGACGCATGGACGCATCTAAAGATCACATGACCCTCCACAGAATGCGTTGATAACCCTAGCAAGCATTGAACTTCGCACCTTTCACGAGTAGATGACGTGTCGTCCTCGAGTACGTGGCGCTCTGTCCGATTGCTTACGTCGTCGGGACCTTTTAACCGGACCTGTCCACCTGAGAAAAAAACATTGACGTTCGAATACCTTTAATCTCAATTTTGTTTCCATCTCAGGCTTCATCGGGGCAGCAAACTATTATAGAATAGCCAAGAAGCTGCGGTTTCTTTTCTCAGCATATCAACAAGTCTCCAACTCAGTTCAAATCGTGCTTGTCTTCAAGCAGTGTAAAAACATGTCCATCAACATGGATCGATTAACCTTTAACCAACCGCGACAAATGTGCGGAAATGTGCGCGGTAAGTTATTAATAAACTGTCAACTTGAACGATGTATATGTATTATCTAGAAAGGTAATAATCTGTGTAAACAAACATATCATGCGAATAAATACTCATTTTACTTTCTTTGGTACGCTCTCGTATCTCTATAAAATATTTCGTTCCTATGTCACGCTTCAGCTTTCATCGCTAAACGCGCAGATTGAATATAGGCATCATAAGGGAAGCTACCGTTCAGTCTAGAAAGACAATAGATACCCCCTGTTACGGTGACTGCGTGAAGAGTTTATTGTGAAGTATCGGTTGCGCTATCCTCAAGCTTACTTCTGAACTGGCATTGCTTGAATCCAGTTGCAAAGGGGAGACTAGAACGACTGGAAACAATGCCGGGGTAAGCAGAGAGCTTAACTCCCGTGATTTAGCGGAAACCGGTGTGTTAACGCGATTATACTATATAAAAGCATCATTAATGAAAAGAGTATTTATAATTGTATTACACAGAAAGGGTTCAAGTAATTATGCAACGAATTTTATATAAGGTTTTTGATAAATTAATTGGAATTAAACATAACATTCTTGAGTTTATTTTTTCATAACTAGAGAGCTCAACCCATGAGTGGGTAGCAAAAATTGTCATCCACAGACACGGCTCATGAGTGTGGCTAGATGTGACGAGTGTTTCAGGCTGTAGTTCGTAACCCGACCGTTTGGTCAGCAGTCGAAATTTCTTACCTTGACGTTATCACGATCGCTACGAAGTAACAGTGTATGTACGCATCAAATGTTCATGTAAACAAACATCAAACGAACACTTCAAAGCGGTTACGTGTCTTTATCAATTATTCCAGTGTTCTCAGATTCTTGAGATACATAATAAATGAAATGTACGCCATTAATAATATGTTATTTATTTATTATCCAAGCTTTCGACTCACATAAGTTATCATTGGGATGTAAAGAATATCTTGAGGGAATATCTTTACATCACAGCATAGCAAAGACTAAAGAGTAACTTCTATGGGAACACGTTTACTCTCCTAAAAAAATCAAACATAACTCATTAGACTCGCTATAATGTTTCCTATTATTTATTTTTAGTGGAAAGTCTGACCCCTTTGTTCTCCGTCAAAAATAAATCTGAGAGGTGGGTGTATTTATTGCTTGTCGACAGAAGCTTTCTTATTGACGAAGCGACTCTAAATGCAGATTGGCCCTTTTGGGAGAACTGGACGTTCACAATATTAAAAACCGACATTATGCAAGTAAATATGGAATAATCTGTCTCTCTCTCTCTCTATATATATATATATATCTTTCTCTTTCTCTTTCTCTCTCTCTTTCTCTCTCTTTCTCTCTCTCTCTCTCTCTCTCTTATTCATGGCCGCACTTGTAATGCTTTAATAGGATAAAAGAAAGAAAAGCATAACAGCCAACTAATTTGACCTAAATAAAATATTTTTAGTACAGATACATATTATATCCAAAGGTGTTGTTACTACGTATAGCTGTATGTAGTGATCTTCATGACATCAGAAATATTGACATTTCTAAAGGGTGTATATTAAGGTTTGGAGCTTAAGCTCCTCAAACCCCTAGTGTATCTAAAAATTGTTTGAAAAAAATTGAAAATTTGATAATCTTTCTTTATTTTTGTTTAATATCTATCGTTCAAATTTCTAGCAAATCGAATAAATTTTCAAATGAGGTGCGTTTTTTATAGACACTCACGTCCCTTTGAAATACTAAAATTGTCTTGATTTTATATAGATCTTTATTATTTGATCACCAGTACCTATGGTTAACATTTCATCCAAATCGGAAATATTTGAATTTCCATGGTGTGTCACGTTTATGATCCCCAAAACCATCAAAATATATGCACGCTATCATTAAAGCGACCCGAGTGATTTACTGATTAAAAATATGTTATCGGTTTTGCTAAGAGATGAACCATTGAAAAATTATGCCTGTGCGCAGAAAGACACACACATACACTTTGTTATATATACACACATGTGTGTATATATATATATATATATATATATATATAGAGAGAGAGAGAGAGAGAGAGAGAGAGAGAGAGAGAGACATATAAACAGACAGAGTATATTAATAGTATACAACGTGCATTTATTTGAAACCTTCAAAATAAGTAATAGAATTTCATATTGAATGCAGATGTTTAATATCTTTCTATCATTTAATCATAACTAATATTTGTCCTTGACAAGAATTCAGATTTATAATGACCTTCACCAAAAATTGATTTCATCACTTAACAAGTTGTCTAACCCCATAGGGCACACATTATCCCACGCTCGGCAAGCTGTTTAGTGTTGCGAAAAACGAGGGAGCTGAGAAAGTGCAAATTAGTTTTGATAATTTTTATCTAATTTTAATAGCAACTCGTTAACTTTCGAGTTTAATTTTTGTGAAATCTCTTTCTGCTTACTCTAATTTCACCATATGCTCCATCCAATTCACCGGTTCGTTTAGTCATGTAAGTGATGTAAGTAAACGTTGACTCGGGTTAGTTTCTCGGTTACATAAGTGAATCGTCTGATGAGTTGATTGATTTTATTACTTTCTTATCTACTAGCAGTATTGCCCGGGTTCTCTAAAACAAATATATATATATATATATATATATATATATATATATATATATATATATATATATATATATATATGATTATTTTTATTTAGACAGACATGTACAAAATCTGCGACACTGGCATGTCGATGTTATCGATCAACAGTTATTATAAACTGAGATCTCATCAGGCAGAGTTAGAATCCGATCTTAACCTTAGATCATATATATAATTATTTTTATTTATACAGACATGCACAAAAAAGCCGCTACACTGGCATGTCGATGTTATTGATCAATTAGAAACTAAGATCTCATCAGGCGGAAAAGTCTGATTTTTCACTCAGATGTTCATATTGGGAAAGAAGTTGAACATCTGAGTGAAAGGTCAGACTGTTTCCGCCTGATAAAATCTTAGTTTCTAATAACTATTAATCGATAGCATTGACACGTCAGTTTAGCCGCTTTTTGTACCTGTCTGTATAAATAAAACAAGATAATTGTATAAATAACTCTATTTACTATTGAGCACTGTTTTATAAGCCCGGTTGAAATTCTGTGGATTTTTATCCTGTCGATGGCTACTTTACCTGCATTACTATATATATATATATATATATATATATATATATATATATATATATATATATATATATATATATATATATATATATATATATATATATATATATATATATATATATATATATATATATATATATATATATATATTATAATTGGTTGAAAGTTATTTCATGCGAGTAAATGTTCATTTGAAATGTTGAGTTCTCAGATTGTAGAAAGTTCCGAGTGAGAAATGTTACGAGTGTTATAAGTTAATGTGCGTAGGCGTTTGTTTCATGTAAATGTTACACGCGTGTAACAGAATTCGGCATTGTGTGAGTGTCGCATTTTGTCAGTGTGTGTAAGCATATGACAGTGTTTTGGAGTCATTTATGTATGAATTGTGCGTGCTGCTTTTGTCAATGTGCGTGTTTGCGTGTGTGTGACAGTGTGTGCGTGAGTTGAGAATTTTTATTTTCTTCTCCCTAGTCTCTAAAGGGACAAGGAAAGCTGAGTGTACTATTTTTTGCTTTTTTGTAAATATTTCCGTGGGAGCCGGTTTTGTACGAAAAATGTCATTTCTTTTTTCTTAGATATATGTCTGGGGGCTTGGCTTGTATGTTTTCGCACACATAGTTGGTCAATTAATCTGTACAGGATTGGGATACATGTCAATGTTATATAACCTTAATTTATGAAAAATAGATTCTGGTTAATTTTATTGAACTAATTGTCCATGCATATGCGTGTATACGTATGTGTACGCATGTGAGTAATTGATCGCATGAAAGTGTGTGCGAGCGTGTATGTAGGAGCGCGTGTGTTCGCGTATAAGAGTGTGTCTCTGAGTGCGTGTGTATGTTGTGTGGACTTGTATCACGAGGTGACGCGTGTATCTATGGGTATGTTCATTTTTATTAACAAAAATCTGATACTCAGAACACGAGACGTGGGTGTATAAAAGATGTTGTCACACGCTAAATTCTGTTCTAAAACATTACATTATAGAAAATACCTTAATGTCACATTTTTCATCAAATGAAATGGTTTTGATTCCAGTCAGTTGGGTTGAACGTACTTTTAATTCTTAGATATGTTTGAAAAGATAGGTTATAAGAAGATAACTTTTTTTTTTACTGATGGATCGATGCTTATCAACGCGTGGGATTCACTCGATGATAAGGGTCAAAAGGATTGTTGGTTTAGACGATGATCGCCGCCACAAGATGATTGGAAACAGTGAGTGGAATAGAAAAAAGATCATTTAAGAAGACTTGATTATCCAAGAGGACGGCTCAACAAGTATTTGCTTACGTTAGACTTGGTGAATACGACCATGCGTTAGTCGGCTAGGAAGCAGCCTCTCGGTACCCTGTTCCACAGACGGTATGTTCTATGAAAAAAACTTTGTTTGTGGAAGTTTCGTTTGGTTTTTGGTACAGAGAGAGAGAGAAGGGAAAGTTATTTGCTGTGGTTGTAGCTAGACGAGTCTTTGCTGCGAATGTTTTACAGGGGACAGTGATTGAAACTTGGTCAAGCACCTACCATGAGCATAACGATACAGGCTAGCGACATCTCTTCTGAGTGAAAGTCAGAGATGGTTTTGTGACCGGGTTCGAACCCTTCAACCAGCAATAATTGTCATCTCCTACACTGATGACTGCGTAAGCAAGAAACACTAGTGTCTGTAGATCAAAAAATAATTAATATTTATTTATTAAAGATTTTGTTATATATATATATGTGTGTGTGTGTGTGTGTGTGGTGTGTGTGTGAGAGAGAGTTAATTCGATGAAACAACTGTGTTTATGCAATAATGCTCCATAACGTAGAGCTATATCTTCGTATAATTTTTTATTTATACAGACATTATAGGTTTAGCCTTATCAGTGGTTAGCGAATAGAAAGGGATAGAGAAAGTGTAAGGAGAATAAATAAAAAATGTGAATGTTAGACGAGTTCTTGCTGTGAATGTTTTACAGGGTGAAGGCAGGGATTGGAGCTTAGTCAAACACCTAATATGAGCATAGCGATACAGGCTAACAACATCTCTTCTGTGTGAAAGAGGCTGTAGGGACGAGAAGAGATCATCCCCTACTAAATTGTGAGGTCGATTTGTACTCTCTGAAGACAAGTAAGAATGCTCTGAGCAGTACCTCCCCAGATATAACAGCAGTACTCCACTATATTGGCTGGGAGCAAAATGCAGTTCATGTTCTGATACTACACTTAATCTTTTCTGTCCTCAGCCAGTGAAGGATAAATCCTTCTATACTGAGGCAAAATTTATTTTTGGACCAATCCAGAATGTTCCGTTTAGGGAACTGGATTTTCCCCACATTTAAGACCGGCCTATTGTCTAACTCTGCTCCCGTGGGGAGGCAAGTAAAAAAAGGGTTTGTTTTAAAATAAAACGCCATAGTTATAAAGCGCGTAAATAAAACGGCAACGTTGTCTGCGGCGACGATTATTATTAATAGAAAACAAATCCAACAGAAACACATAAATTATGAAAATGAAAATGTTTGCTTTCTATAGATTCATTTCTGTCTGTAATAGAAAAAGGAAAATGATATTAGACACAGAAGAAGAATTATTAGACCCACTGCGCATCATATGGAACTCATCACTTTCTGTGTAGAAGAAGAAGAAGAAGAAGAAGAAGAAGAAGAAGAAGAAGAAGAAGAAGAAGAAGAAGAAGAAGAAGAAGAAGAAGCAAGTTCTTCTTCTTCTTTTTCCTCTTCTTCTTCGGAGTCACTGTCGAATCTTTTCTCACTTATGGTTCGTAAACATAAAGCGACTTGCAAATAAAACGACTTGCAAATAAAACGACTTGCAAATAAAACTATTGTAAACGTACACTCCGTTTGGTCCAAACAAAGGATAAACTTGTCGTGTCAACAATACTCAACAAAGCAACGCTCTGTAGTCATCTTCCAGCCATCCCAACCACCGGGCAACGTAGGCGAAACAGTAAGCGATATGTGACTGGGATACAAAAAAAAAACGGAATTCGTAGGAATCAGTATGTGGCGACGCTTTGATTTGCTTGATTGTGTTTTGTTGATCTTATATTCTCTGAATCCTTCTTGAATGACGTACTCATAAGACGAACCACGTGAAGGTGGTTTCCAATATCCGTAGTGAATGTGACGTTATAGATCTGACATGATTCGAACGCGACTACGCCGAATCTTCAGTCGCCGCCGGTATCAACTTCAGCACAGCCTGTGTGGGGTATGGATTTTAACGGATCGTCCAATGAAGATATACATTGGTCAATTGGTAGCTGATGATGGACGCCAGATAAATGATTTAAACTAATTAAGGATCCCAACAACATCTAGCAACGGTTTGTAAGGCTGACACGGGTTAGAAGAAGAATGTATTTTTGTAACTAAAACTACATTAAATTTCTCTATTATATTATGCCAAATCCTCAACGATTTTCTTCAGTATTTAGAATTCGTATCTTGTTTTAACATTATTACGATTGTCATTATCTCCATACATCTAGTATTATATTTCATTTAAAAGCAGACTCTACCATCAGTATATATTTTAAAAACTCAATGTTTGTTATATATATATATATATATATATATATATATATATATATATATATATATATATACATATACATATATATATATATATATATATATATATATATATATATATATATATATATATATATATATATATATATATATATATATATATATATATATATATATATATATATATATATATATAACTTGTTACAAATATCCAGGGGGTATGAATCCGAAGGAAGTTGAAACCGGGTTTATGAGAGTGCTCAATGAAAATTCAGAGCAAAATATATATTTTTTGATTTTATTCCATTAGTTGCGACAAAACAGGTTTTGTTTCATTGGTGCGGATAGCTACCAATTCATCAGGCCGGCGAAAGGAATTCAAATGGCATAAAGTTTTAAGTTCACTTTAACGGGAGATTGAAAATTGAAAATACATTGGAGGGAGAGGGGGATAGAGTTGGGGCTTTGTCTATAACGGCGACATGGGACATGAGAGGGGAGGGGGGAGGACCTCAACAAGTCGTGTTTCAAATTATTACGTGGGAGGTTTTGCACGTGTCAGTGCTGCGACGATCTCAATCTCGGCCGGGGCGGGAGGAGGGAGATGGGGCGACGGCCAGAGTGAGTCAAATTCAAAATGAGAATAAAACCATGATTACAACCGTCATTCTTATTTTATTTTAATTCTAATAAGTAATTATCATGTGGATAAAAATGTTTGATAATTTTAATTTAGGGTATTAATTGCTACTTTTGCATTTTATTTATTTTATTTTAATGTTTTGTTTATTATTTGTAGTGAATTTTGTTGTGATTATATTTTTTTAAATTGTGATTATATTATACCGAGATCAATACTAGTGGAATCTTTTATAAAAGAAGTTTTCTGGTGTTACCAGTCATATCACCAACAAAACCGATTATGACAATGGCAATGCCCGCCAACCATACCCACGACAGTCGCAGCGACAACAGCCATATGTAAAAGCCTTAATAAAAATAAAAATAAAAATAAAATTAAAATAAAGATAAATATAAATAAAATTAGAATAAAAATAGAAATAGAAATAACAAGTTTGTAAGAATATTAATGATAATAACAATGCAAAAGTAGCAATTAATACCCTAAATTAAAATTATCAAACATTTTTATCCACATGATAATTACTTATTAGAATTAAAATAAAATAAGAATGACGGTTGTAATCATGGTTTTATTCTCACTTTGAATTTGACTCACTCTGGCCGTCGCCCCATCTCCCTCCTCCCGCCCCGGCCGAGATTGAGATCGTCGCAGCACTGACACGTGCAAAACCTCCCACGTAATAATTTGAAACACGACTTGTTGAGGTCCTCCCCCCTCCCCTCTCATGTCCCATGTCGCCGTTATAGACAAAGCCCCAACTCTATCCCCCTCTCCCTCCAATGTATTTTCAATTTTCAATCTCCCGTTAAAGTGAACTTAAAACTTTATGCCATTTGAATTCCTTTCGCCGGCCTGATGAATTGGTAGCTATCCGCACCAATGAAACAAAACCTGTTTTGTCGCAACTAATGGAATAAAATCAAAATATATATATATATATATATATATATATATGTGTGTGTGTGTGTGTGTGTGTGTGTGTGTGTGTGTGTGTGTGTGTGTGTGTGTGTGTGTGTGTGTGTGTAAATTATAACTAAAAGGTAAACTTTTAGAGAGTTGGACCTATTGTGAAATAAGGAAAGCTCAATATACTGGATAGAGCAAAAATATAGTACGTCAATGAAAATTAATAAGACCTGCAAATGGAAGCAAATCGGTATTTTCAGTTGTTCAAGACCTGAATGGAATCGCCGTCGTTGGATTTTTATACAGATTCCTCTGGATTTACCAATATTTCTGAGCTCTACGTTTTTTGGATTTCGTTATTGGTGGTTCCCTTGCCCGTTTGAACTTTTAAAAGAATTTTTTTTAATTTTTTTAATTTTTTAATTTTAAAAGAAAACTTTTTCAAATTTGGAACTTTGACAGTCCTATCCTGTCAACTTATCAATCATAATTTTTCCTCTGATGATAAGATTTTAATCTTTGAAAAGCCTGGTTTAAGAAAAGAAAGAGATGAAAAATAAATGTTTTTATTAACTAAACTGCTCCTTGTTTTGAACAACTGAAAATACCGATTTGCTTCCATTTGCAGGTCTTATTAATTTTCATTGACGTACTATATATATATATATATATATATATATATATATATATATATATATATATATATATATATATTCTTTGTGGTACAAAACTTTATTATTGCTATATACTGACCATATTTATTTTTAAACATGATGAAATTAAAAGATAAGAGAATGAAAGGGCAAGCTGACCGGTTTCGAACCTCGCTCATCACAGTTAGACCGAGGTTAAGATTAAGAGAGAGAAAAAAATCTATGGGTAGTATAGCGAGGGAAAGGAGGAAAGAAAAAAGTTTTTTAAAAGTTTGTTTTTATAAATTGAATCAAATAGAAACTATATTAAGTCCGAGAAGATTTTCGTTTTGTTTACAAAGAGGTCGGAAAGACTTAATGTAAATAGTTTCTAGAATCTTCAGATGAAAGGGAGAGTGTGATTTACTGAGAATGGAGAAAAAGTCAACACTGAAATTTGAGGCATAGGAACGGTTATTTATGAGATGTTCTGCGATTGAATAACCATATGTATTATGCAAAAAATCCATTGGTAAGTAATTTGCCTGATGAATTTTTGTGGGCACGTGTTGTTTGACCCGGATGTCCAATCTTTGCGATGTCCGCCCAGTGGAGTGCGAACTGGAACTACATTTAAATAAATAAATAAATACTTACCAACTGATGTTTTGCATAATACATATGGTTCTTCCATCGCCGAACATCTCATAAATGAATGTGTCGCTGTCATCGCTCACAGAAACCACAATTTCAATAGCTTTTAACAAAAGACGCTCTGAAACCAAAGCCGTCTTTAGGGCTGCCAGTAACCACTGCAAAAGGGTTGTAAAAAACGCAAAAGAAAAATATGCCCAATCTATTCAATCCAGAGTGGCCGTGCAGAAGCTTGGTTACCACGATTGGCGTATTACAATCAGGGTCCAGAACAAAATCATGTCTTCTATTCCAACTATCATCAATGGACCAGAGGTGGTTTCCTCGGCGTCTGACAAAGCCAAACTTTTTGCAAATAACTTTGCATCATTTTTCACCCTTTGCGATCAGGTCCGCCTGCCTCCTAAATCCCCCCATGACTGTAAACACCCTGAGCGACATCCACAATATCTGTCCGGTAGGTTCCAAACTTATCCAGAACCTTGATGCCAACAAAGCAACTGGTTCTGACAACATCCCAATCATCGTGATTAAAAAAACTGCAACCTGAACTAGCTCCCATTCTTACAAAGCTGTTCAATCGTTGATTAAAGGAAGATGCTTCCGAACACATTAGAAAACCTCGTCAGTCTGTCTAATATTAACAAATACTGGTGGCCGTTCCTCTGCATCTCAGTACAGACTAATCAGTCTTTTGTGCGTCATGAGTAGGTTGCTTGTATCTGTGATTAACCAAGAAGTTGTTAATCACCTCAGCAAAAACAGCCTATTCAGCGACAAACAATATGGTTTTCGTCCTGCAAGATCAACAGCCAATGTGCTGACTGTCCTATCACATAGGATCAGTGAATTTTTTGACGGAGGATTCATTTCTAGAGCAATAGCTCTTGGTATATCAAAAGCTTTTGACAGGGTTTGGCATAAAGGTTTACTTCACAAGCTTGCTAGCTATGGAATATCTGGAAATGTACTCTCAACCATCAAATCTTTTCTCTCTGATAGGTTTATAAAAGTAGTCGTTAATGGACAGAAGTCTGAGGTACACAGTATCAATGCCGGCGTGCCTCATAGTTCCATTCTGGGTTCAACCCTCTTTCTAATCTTCAAAAATCATCTCTCAAACTCAATTCTAAGATCATTCGTCGACATTTATGCTAATCACACAACCTTCTATGGAAATATCTCGAAAAGCATTAATGATCAGGTTCTTTCTGGCTCTCTTTATTCGAACCTGAAGCAAATCGTGCAATGGGGGGAAAAGTGGCTGGTTATTTAATGTGTCAAATACCAAGCTCCTCTCCTGTCACCACCAACGCTCCGATCCCCACTTTGTCCTAGTTGAAATAAACGACTCTCCCCTTGAGGAAGCCCACTGCTTTGATAAGCTCCTGGGACTGACCTTCTCTTCAGACTTGAAATGGAAGACTTACATCAAATATGTTGCTAAAACCGCTGGAAAAATGGTTGAATCATTCTTCTGCTCCAGAAGGTATCTCACGCCCGACGCAATCCTCTACCTGTACAAGAGTCAAATATGTCCTAAGATGGAGAACTGCTGCCACATATGGGAAGGTGCCGTTCAGAGCAACCTTTCCTGCCTTGACAAAGTTCAAAACTGGCTTTGAAATCTATAGGGGGTGTCTTCTTCTGTTCACTACAGTCACTCTCTCACAAAAGAGATGTTGCTAGTCTTTCTATGCTCTACCGTAATTTTCATGGTAGGTGCTCGGCTGAGCTCAAATCTATGGTTCCCCTTGTAAAACAAAAAGAACCCGCTTAGTTACTACCACTGTCAATGATTTCCCTTTCTCCCTCTTGCGTGCCCTAGATGAAACGAAACCTTCCGTGAGCAGAGCTTCTTTCCTAGAACTGCCCGTCTGTGGAACACAGAGCCGTGAGTCTGCTTCCCTGTCGACTACAATATGATGGTCTTCAAGTCTAATGTAAACAAGTTCTTGTTGAACCGTCCCCGTAAAAATTAATTTCTGCCCTGCTAATATCATCGTGCCAGTGAACACGATAGTGTCTCAGCATCCACCAGTCAAACTCTTTAAGCCCTATCCTCGAGTCAAACTCTTTAACTCTTATCTTCGAGTGGTCATTTGGACTTGAAAAGCGGTGACCCTTAATGTAATATATATATATATATATATATATATATATATATATATATATATATAGTAAGCTATGAAAATATATTTATGGCAATTAAGCTACACATAGACTCCCGCGTTTCATCCCAGGAGATGAAACGCGAGAGCCTCTGTACAGCTTAATTGACATAAATATATGTTCATAGCTTACTACCTGGCTCTACTTACGTATCGAGCACTGTTGAAGTAAATACTGAAAATTGATACATAAAAATTATATCTCCTTATAAAATTTTATGTGGATACATAAAATACTAATATATATATATATATATATATATATATATATATATATAGTATACATTTTTCTTTATACAAACATTATGGTTATATATGTAAGCAATAATGGTTGTATAAATAAAACGTTATACTATAAACAGCTCTACTTTTTATAAGCGCTTTATATAAACACTGGAGTTTCAATGTATTACCATCTATAGAAACAAATGTAATACATGTATTATATATATATATATATATATATATATATATATATATATATATATATATATATATATATATATATATATATATATATATATATATATATATATATATATATATATATGCAGGTCTGTAATCCGATGCTACAGCCTCGGATTACAGACCTGCACCTATATTTACCAGCAATGCTTCAAGCAAACTACAATCTCCTTTTATATATATATATATATATATATATATATATATATATATATATAGATTTCTTTTATTAATTTATAAATGAATGTTGAAGTGCACAGAATGGAAGACATGGGCACGTGATTCTGGCTATGAGCCGTTATCAGTATGACTTATCCTGGCATGGATCGGACCCTCGATGTAAATATTCGTTGTGCAGCGTTTTACCTCTAGGTCAGAATGACCTGCCACATTTTGTGCTCGACTTTTTATCGCCTATAATTTTACGCTGATTTTTTGTTATTGTTATTTCTTGCGATAGTCGATCGGTGTTTACCGGTACGTATTTATTATTTGTCGCTACCCTGAGCGGTTTATTTATTTTTAAGAATATGCAGAGGAGCGCATTTTTAATTCGCATTTAATCGGACGTGTCATTATTTTTTTTTATATATAGATTTTTTAGTTAAATCTGCATGGCTATTACGATGATCACATCGGTTAAGATGTTTGGATTTGAGTCAAAGGTGACTTGGGTCCAGCGTTCGAATCGTACGACCGGGGAATAGTTACCCGAGAATTCTGTAAGGATTATAATTAAAAAACTGTTTATTATATATATATATATATATATATATATATATATATATATATATATATATATATATATATATATATATATACGATACGCGTGTTTGTATGTGTTTATATGTATCGTTTTCTCAACATAGGATACGTACCGAAGCGAAAAGATTAATGACACCACGCACACTATTTAAAAAAAATGTTTCAATAACTCGACAAAACCCAGGAAATGTAAGCGACATATAAATAAGTCGGCTAACCTTTGATGTTCTGATCTCGCAAGTTCTTGGCTGTGAGATTTTGTTATCATATGATATTTCCACGAGGAATAACTTGGCAACAACCCAAAGTTTCCCGGTCCAAGGAAACGGCGAGACGCAAAAGATGTAAACATCGCAATAAAACGGGAACGGGCCAATTCTTCAGATGCGTCCATTCAATCTGCGCATTTAACGATGAAAACAGAAATTTAAATGTAACGGACCGACCGACAGAGGTTCTTATGGAAATACGGCGATGCATCTTAACATTCTATTTCAAACTTACGCTTCAAAATGGCATTCCTTTCCTTCGCTTTTTGGCGAGGAGCAAAGTGCAGTATCTGTTCTGATGCTACATTTCTCCTTTTCTGTCCTCGGTCTAAACTGAAGCAATTTTTTTTGTTTTTGCCCCAATCCAGATTTTCCCTTTTAAAGGAGATGGATTTTACCCACATTAAAAACCGACATAGTGTGTAACTTTGCCTTCGTGGGGAGACAAGTAAATTCCTTACATATCTTTATGCAGCTTTACTAAACTGAGCAGTGGCCTATCATAATCCTTATCACTTACTCAATGGGAGTTTGGGCTTTTGGGTTAATATCTGTTCTGATACTGTACCTTATCATTTCTCTCCTCTCTCAGTGAAGAAAAATCCTTCTAGACTAAGGCAATTTTTTCAGTCACATTTTTTCGCTATTTACAATTTGTTAACCATAGCTGAGTAAATAATAAATTTCCAACAAATAAAGCAGATAGGAAATCGAAACTGAACCCCTGAGATCTTCAGTCTGATGTTCTACCAACTGGGCTATTTGGATTTTCTAAATAAATAGAGCTTAAAACATTACCTTCACAAAATAATTATAGCTTTGGTGTGACGTCATAGATTTATGATTTACGTAATGTTTCAAAATATTAATTTAAGCATAAGCGATAATAAAAAATAAATAAATAAATGGATAAACATTATCAATTGCGTTGAAAATTATTTAAATAGTTCAAAACAATTTATTTTGCTTTAACTACGTATTCTATGTAATTCTTTCATAATTATATAAACCTCCTTGCCTAGCAAAAATATGCGACCAAAGTTTTGAAAAGAATCAGACTGACAACATCGAGTGCACAGTTTCGAATCTGTCCTCCGATTGTTTTTTGTGTTTTTTTAAATAAAATTAATGAAATCAAAGAAAATATTTGTTCTTTTTTTTTATATAATAACATGTAAGTAAATAATTTTGAGTATGTTTAGTACGTAACGTCTCTCTGTCGGTCTGTCTGTCCCTCTCGCTCAATTTCTCTCTCTCTCTCTCTTTCTCTCTCGCTCTCGTTCTCTCTCTTTCGCCCTCTCTTTATCTCTCTCTATATATCTATATCTATATAATAAGGAAAACGCCTCTGTGTGTGTGTCTGTTCGTCTATTTATAGAAAGACAGACTAGAGAGTGTACCTAAAATATAAAATTTTATACACATGGAGAATTTTCCTGAAAACGTGATAGAGTATTCCTGACTCTCTAGACGCCCTTTTTAAGGAAGCTTCTGGCCCTTCCAACAGTTTACACATGAAATAGGTATTTACTTATGATTGTCTGTTTGCTCAGTTTGAAAGAACCACACTGTCAACGTTGTGTGTGCGGTTTCGATTCTATTGTCCGATTGTCTTTCTTTAAATAACATTAAATTTAATCAAAGAAATTTTTGACTTTCTTTTTAATATAATAAAATAAATAATTTCAATATATTTAGCACGTAACGCCTCTCTGTCTATCTGTCTACCCCCACTCTCCTGCTCTCGCTTTCTCTCTTTCTCTTCCTCTCTTTATCTCTCTCTATATATATCTATATAATAAAGGATAACGTCTGTGTATGTGCCAATTTATAGGAATACAGATTAGAAGGTTTACCTAAAATATAAAAGTAACGCCTCTCGCTGTGTCTGTCTGTCTGCCTCTCTCTCTCTCTCTCTCTCTCTCTCTCTCTCTCTCTCTCTCTCTCTCTCTCTATCTATCTCTCTCTCTCTCTTTCTCTTTCTCGGTCGCTCTCTTTCTCGCTCGCCCTCTCTTTATCCTTCTCTCTCCTCTCTCTCTCTCTCTCTCTCTCTATATATATATATATATATATATATATAAGAGAGAATGTATGTATGTATGTATGTATGTATGTTCCTTAAAACGACGACAGACTAGAGAGTGGCTCTTCAATATAAGCGTACTCATATGAATAATTTGCTCATGAACATAATGAAAGTTGTTCTGCATTTCTAGCTGTCCCCTTTAAGGGATCTAATGACCCTTTTCCAACATGTTGCACATTGAACTTAATCTATTTATAAGAGTTAGTTTCCGAATAGCTCAGTGGTTAAGATATCAGGCTGAAAACATCAAAGTTTCTGTTAAAGTAAACTCTTCTTAATATACTGTTTTATATGATGTTATAATACAATCTAACCCAGGAAACGACGTGTAAACATATTAGTATTTATTATAATCAAATCTTTCTTAGCTAAAAGAAAGATTCAGGTCGTTCTCGATGACCGTGCATCCAAACACTACCACACTAATGCGGATGTACCAAATGGGACGATACTTGGACTTATATTATTACTGATCTTCATAAACGATCTCTCCGATACAATTGCGTCTGAAATGCATGTTTTTGTTTATGACACCAAGCTCTATTCCGGACAAGGGTGAACATCGAATGCCAACACATGCAAGACAATGGATGAATTCAAAGAAAATTACATCCAGTCTGTAGTAGAATGTGGCCAAAAATTGATGGTCACATTTAATGCTACCAAGACAAAGATCCTTTCCTTTAACAACTATATGAAACCTTTCCAACCATCGATGGTCATGGCCGATAGCACTCTTCCCGAGAGTACGACGTTTAAACTCCTCTCACACCTGTCAGTAACCTATATATCTACAAAGCCAACATCTTCGCTAAAATCTTGAATCCTTAATCAATCTAGCGATATTTCGGCACCTCGTTAATGCTAAACTTCTTTCTGACCATCAGTATGGATTTAGGCAGCATGGTCTACTGCGAATATCCTAACGGTCATCTCTGAACGCATATACCATACACTGGACAAGGCAGGTGTAGCTAGGTCTGGTATGCAGGTCTTCTTATAAAAATTAATTCATATGGTATTACTGGACGAATATTTAATATAATTAGATCCTTCTCTAACCAAAAGAAAGATTCAGGTTCATCCACACAACATGACATAAATACAGGTCTACCCCAGGGATCCATCCTTAGACCTTCATTGTTCCTGATTTTCATAAATGACCTCTCTGATGACATTGTGTCTGAGATGGGTATATTTGCTGACGACACCACGCTCTACTCTCGTCATGTAGGCAAAACGGACGCGATCATATCCGAGACAATATTTTTATCCTTCTTTCTTAAAACATGCTTTAAGACAGCATGATCTACACGTCGCTCTTCAAAATCCTTACATTTTTCTCTGATGCTTTTTCCTCTGTTATGTGGGTAAAACGGACGCGCACATATCCGAGACAATGGCTGAATCCTTAGAAAGTGACCTCATGTCTGTAGTGGAATGGGGTCATAAATGTATGGTAACATTTAATGCTGCTAAGACAAAGCTCGTTTCCGTCAACAACTACAAGAAACCTCTTCAACCACCGATTGCCATGGCAAATAATACCCTAGCTGAAAGTCCAACGTTAGAACACCTAGGCCTAACATTAACAGGTAACATGAATTGGAACAAATACTTAGAAGACATTTCCAAGGCTGCTGCAAAAAAGATGGGCTCCCTCTACCATGCTAGAAAACTTCTCACACCAGACAGTATCCTATATCTCTACAAAGACATCATCCGCCCATGCATGGAGCGTTGTTGTCACATCTGGGCTAGTGCACCATCCACTAGTCTCTCCCTTTTAGCCAAGATCAAAAAGGAATCTCTAATCTAATAAGTCTCTCACTATCCGCTAAGCTCTAACCCCTTCTTTTACGCAATCTCGAATGCTAATGAGCTTTCTTCCTTCTTCCATCGGCCAGCATCATTCTTTGAGAGCAGTATGTTGTGTAGAGTCATTAGTGTTCTTAGAATTTCAGTGCTCTCTGAGTACTACCTGTCATCGTTTGTTTTTTAGTCATTTCCTTTGACCTATCACCTTTCACGGCTATTTTCTGTTATACCAACCGATGTTGGGGGTTGGAGTATAGCACCTTTCCCAAACATCCACTCAGGCAACATCCGATTATTATTTTCTTCTCTTTTTCTCTCACGGGGCGTTTTCACACATCATTATCAGTGATTGTTCACTGACAATAACCAGTGGTTCTCTCTTGGAATCCGAGTGACAACAAGTGTCCTCAGATTTCCAGAATTCTCCACCTCTTTCGATAACCATTTCAAATTATTCTGAGTTATAGCAAAAGCCGTTTACCATTGTGGTTCGCTGACTACGCCGTTGGTCTTCTCTGTAATTCGAGTAGCAATAAGCCTCCCCCAAGGTTTCGGCACTCTCGTACCAGTCCAGTAGAGGTCTCGTAGGTGCTCTACTTCGGGCTTTTTATCCTCCTTGACCTTTCACAACAATTTTGTGTGGTATCAGCCGAGGCTGGTGCTTGCGTGTGTTTTCCTCCTTTCCATTTACCTATACGTTTGTTGGTCATGTGGGTTGGTTTCCGCATTCAAATATTTCCCTGCTTTTCTGCTGTTTTCATCATTATATGGTCTCAGTCTTCCCTTTGATTCTAATTTCTCCTAGTCTTTTCTCCAGTTTGTTCGGAACTGTTCCTAGTGCTTTTAAAATTATTGGTATTGTAGTGATTTTCTTAATGTTCCATATTTCTTTCCGTTCTCCGGCAAGTTCCGTGTTTTTGCTTCGCTATCTGCCTCCTTGATATTTGCTCTGTGCATTGTTAAGACAGCTAAATCTACGATCTGACAGGGTTATTTTCCTTCATATTGGGTCGGGTCTTTTTGCTTGGGTGCATTTGTCTGTTTGCACATCCATGTATCAGAGGATTTTGAGATTTCGTTTTCCAATACTGTCTTTAGTCTGTGCTTGTACCATTTGTCTGCGTGTTCGAAATGCAGGCGTTTGCATAGTTCCCAGTGGACTATCCTTTCCCACAAAGTTGTGTCTATTATTATGTTGTCCCGAAGCTTGTAAACACTTGCGAAAAATTGATTTTTTACATGCTTGTTTGCGTTTATATTTTTATAGTTATCTTCATCTTTATATTCCAGATGCCCATGAATAAAATCGAACTTCGAGTTTTGATTCGTTACTGCTGGAAACGAAGTCTTTCAACCAGAAAAACTGCAGAAGAGATTTGTACTGACGAAGGTGAAGGAACAATTGCATATACGGCGACCTCAAAGTGGTACAAGCGTTTCGATTCTGGCGACATGAGTCTTGAAGATAAGCCTCGTTCGGGACGGCCGTTAAAGTTAGATGATAGGGACTTACAAATCGGGTTGAATATCAAGCACTCGAAAATTGGCTGATGAGCTTGGAGTTGGCAAATCGACAATTCACCGACACTTGAGACAACTTGATTTTGTTCACAAAACGTCGCACCAAAATCCACATGAACTCACCGAAGCACAAGCCAACAGACAAGTTGAAATTTGCCGTCAATTGCTCAGCAATCCATTGGACAACTTTTTGTGGAAGCGCATTGTGATTTCGGACGAGAAATGGGTCTATCTGGTCCAGCACAATCGAGACAAGCGATGGGTTCAAAAATGGCAAAAGACACAGTCGATTCCAAAACAAGATCGATTCGGCAAGAAAGTCATGTTGTGCGTTTGGTAGAACTTTAAAGGAATCGTGCATTTTGAATTGGTTCCGAATGGTCGTGCCATCAGTGCCGAACATTACTGTCAGCAACTGGAGCGGGTCTACGAAATGTTGAAGCAAAAGTACCCGGCTCTGATCAACCGAAAGCGCTTTTTGATGCAGCAGGACAATGCCAAGCCAAACACAGCTAGGAAGACCAAAGACAAGTTTGAAAAGCTGGCTAGCGTTGAGGTCCTGCCACATCCAGCCAACAGTCCTGACTGTGCTCCATCAGATTTCGGCCTTTTCCGCTCAATGCAACGCTTTCATAAGAGCGGTTGATTCTACTCGTTTGTATGAAGTCGAGGAAGCGTGTCATATTTTCTTTGATTCGAAGCCGGCTGAATGGTACTTTGACCTAATTCGACGACTTGCAGATCAATGGCATTTCTGTCTTGGAAAATTATGGTCTTTATTTTTAGGAACAATTTGTGTTGTTTTTGTTATTACTTGGCGAATAAAAATTCAATTTTCGCAAGTGTTTACGAACTTTTGGGATAACCTAGTATTATGTACTCACAGGGAGTTCTCACACAGGCAATAATCAGTGATTTCTTACTGATAATCACCAGTCGTGTTCCCGGGATTCTGAGTGACAACAAGTATCCCCAGATTTCCAGTGCTCTCCACCTCTTTCGATAACTACTGCAAATCAATTTGCGGGGTTCTGTCGTAGGCTTTCTTGTAGTCAATCCATGCCCTAGATGTGTTCTTTTTCTTGTTTTTAACTTCTTTCAGGATCTTTTGATCTATGTATAACAGATCATGCGTCCCTCTTTTCACTTTCTGGCATACTTTTTGTTCCTCGGGGAGAACCCCGCGGCTGTTCAGGGAATGATAAATGTGCTCTCTTAATTGCGCCGTTAGGATCTTCCACATTGTTGGTAAACAGGTTATTGGTCTGTAATTGCTTGGGGTCGTTCCCTTCTTGGCGTCTTTTTGTATGAGGGTTGTCCTTCCTTTGGTCATCCACTCTGGTACGTCTGTGTTATGGATACATCCCTTCAGTTTCTGCACTAGCCTTTCATGTAGGGTCGTGAATTTTTTTTAACCAGTACGCATGGCCTGGTGCTTGTCAGATTGACATTTTATTTAGTGTTGTCTTAATAGTTTCTTCATTAATTTCTGTTTCTGTTCTTTCTTCAATTTATTGCAGTTTATCTTTCATGTTTTTCAACCATTTAGCATTTTTGTTGTGATCTTCAGCCTTTTCCCATATCTGTTTCCAGAAATGTTTTGTTTCTGTCAGGTCCGGTTGTTCTGTTGTTGTTCTTTCTCTGTTTACGTTTTTTAAAACTGGTTTTCATTGTTTTCAAAAGTTCTGTTCTGTTTGTACTGTTCCGATTTGTATCTGTATCGTCTCAGTTTTCCTTCTATTGCTGCTATCTTTTTTTTTTAGTTCTTTCATGTTTCTTATTTAGTCTATCCTCGCGATTCAGATGTCTGCTCTTCCATCGTTTACTGTTCTCCTCTATCCTGTTTACGGTTTTAGCTTTATTTTGAAGTTTGGTGATTTGGGTTTCCAGTCTGATCTCTCGTCCAGATTTCGTCTATCCATTCTTTTGGCCAGTCTTTTTTTCGATTTTAGTTTCATACTTATTGAGTTTTCCCCCGCATATATCAAGTTGTTTAGGTCTGTGA